>JACYFF010019584.1:58332337-58385984 GCA_017589665.1 Selenicereus undatus
GGCCCTAAACTTGAAGGTTGGTGGTGATTCTGTATCCAATCTCAGGTTTAGTTTTATCCTATTCTAGATTCATCTCTATGATTTGCTTAGTGAAGTGATTAGCATGGATTAGTGCTTAATTATTTCTACTTTACTAATCTTCCACTTCCATTCACTTTCTTACCTCAAATACCAACTTATAGAACCATTTTCATCATTTCCCATTCACAAAAATACCTCAAAACCGAACCAAAACACAAACAGCCTCTAACCGTGCTCTTTCCTTCACCTCACGGTTTTGTGGCCAGCAAGTAAGCACGGTCACCCCGTGCCATAGGGCACGACCGTGCCACCTAGTGCCGTGGCCATTTCTTTCCTTTTCCTCTCCCTTTTGATTTGTAGTGGCTTGGGTTCTCTTTTCCCTTGACACTTACATCACTTTCTATCAAATTCTTGCTTGGTTATCCTTAATTAGGTCAATTAAGGTGGTGTTCAAGTGAGTCTTAATCTAGATTAAGTGGTGTTTCTGCGTCTTAATCAAAATTAAGGGCCCTAAACTTGAGTTTGGTGGTATTTCTGTATCCAAACACCAAGTTTAGTTCTATCCATTTGATGCTATACTCAAGGATTTCCAAGAGAGTTAAAGTGAGTTTACTAGCTTTAATTTTGAGTTAGTAATTCTTAACTTGGATTCTTCTTTCCATTCCACACATCCATAACCCTTCCTATGTCCATTCTTATGCTTAATTCAAGCTAAGATTACTCCCTTTGGCGTAGCTTTCCAACCAAACACAAAACCAACTCAAACCGTGTTCCTTGGAAAATGCTAGGCAAAGTGGATAGCAAAGTGGCACGGTCACCCCGTGCCTAGAAGCATGACCGTGTCACCCTTTGGCCGTGCAAAATTGCTTGCTTTAAGTTTAGTTCTTGACTTGTTTAGCTTGGTTCCATTCATCCCTTGTGTTATACTTCAATTCACGTCAAAGATCTTTTGTTTTCCCATTTAGAATCACCTGATTCTAAATTCCATTCTTCCCTCACATGTTTGATGCCTCACAACCATCATCTTATGTGGTCATTTTCACTTGGTTTTCCGTGATTGTATCTACTTTTGGTTTGTAAGCTAACTCACTTAAATTGAGTCCTAGCTTGAGCCCTCGACAGATACATCACTCCCCAACCGGCAAGAGTACCAAGAGGAATGAGCTTAGAACAAGCTCATATGATGAGACGAGATAATGTCATCCAAAGCCTACAACAAAGTGTGAGACAAATTAGTAGGCAACTTCAGCAAATGTCCAACCAATTTGTGGCCCTCCAAGGACGCCAAAGAGCTCAAGAGCCTAGTGATCATGAGCAAGACTTCTCTAGTCTAGTGATTCAAGTATGAGAAGCAATCCAAGAAGGGGAGGTAGGAGACCTCCTATGGATTACTTTCGAGAGATCAAGGTAGAACCTCTGGACTTTAATGGCAACTTGAACCCCGATGAGTACCTTGAATGGTTTCAAGCCATGGACCGAATCTTTGAAGCCAAGGGCTATGATGATGAGAAGAGAAAGTAGGAAAAGAAGGTCTTCACCAAGCCATTCCCAAGGGAGTAAGTAAGTTCAAAGCCCCCATTCAAGCCCTTCTTTCCTCCTAAACCTGAAGGTACCTCACGGGTTGACAAGGGCAAGACCGTGGCACTTCCTACGCCCAAAGAATTGCCTAAGAAACTTGAAGGCAAGAAGTGCTTTAAATGTCAAGGTTATGGTCATTCCCAATATGATTGCCCAAATCAAAGGGTTATGAGTATACAAGAAGTTGAGGAAGTAGATGCCCTATTGATGGAAACTCAAGAGGAAGCTCAAGAGGAAGAATCGGACTCCATGGAAGAAGAGACTCAACTTGAGGCCGATGAAGTTGAGTTACTTGTCTTGAGGAGGGTTTTACACAGCCAAGACACTCCTTATGACAAAGCTCAAAGAGACATGATCTTTCACTCCCGGTGCACCATACAAGACAAGGTTTGCAACTTGATCATCGATGGCGGGAGTTGCACCAATGTAGCCTCCACTATTCTTTTTGAGAAGCTTGGCATTCCTACTATTCCTCATCCCAAGCCTTATTCTTTGAAGTGGCTAAATGATGGTGGCAACATTAAGGTAACCAAACAAGCCCTTATCTCCTTTTCAATCGTGAAGAAGTATAAGGATAATGTCCTTTGTGATGTGGTACCTATGAGTGCTTGTCATGTTCTTTTGGGTCGGCCTTGGCAATTTGATAGACGTGTCTTGCATGATGGGTTCAAGAACACTTATTCTTTGGTCATTAACAAGGAAAAGATAGTCTTAAACCCATTACCCCCAAACCAAATCCACAAATCAAAACCCAGGGTGGGAAGTGAGAAAAAGAGGGACGTTCTCATGTTGAGTGAAACACAGGTTGAGAGAGCTTTAAGCAAAGACAAGCAAGTCCTAGCCTTGTTAATGCTTGAAAGCAACAAGAGTGAGGAAGTGACTCCCTTACACCCCAAAATCGCCCCCCTCATATCACCATACCAAGATGTTTTCCCACAAGACCAACACCCTGTTGCTTACTTTAGTGGGAAATACAATGGCTCAAGGATGAGTAAGCTCATGCCAAGGAGTGATGGTCCTTTTAAAGTCCCTAAAAGGGTAAGTGAGAATGCTTGCAAGTTAGAGCTACCTGGGGATGTGGGTATATCATCTACATTCAATGTGGGTGATCTCACACCCTATCTTGACGATGAAGAAAAAGGTGATGATTTGAGGGCAAATCACATTCAAAAAGGCGAGGATGAAGCGAATGGAATTCCTATACAAGTCCAAGAGAACTCACAAATCCTCCTTAATGCTCACAAGCTCCATCAAAGGGGACTTGGCCCTTGTGCTGATTTGGAGATTCCTCAACCTTTGGGATGCATTCCTCTTCTATTCTGGGAAGTTCAAGGGGCCTCCTAAAGGGTTTAGTCCATTAAAATGAAGTTAAACCCTCGGAGATAGTAAAGAAGCCCTAAAACAGTGAGTTGTATGCTAACGGCAAATTAGCCCGGTTTTAACCCGGTTTTGTTGGATGATTTATGCAAGCTTAGAATGGGTTTAATTTGCTGCAAACCCAATTTCTGGGAACCTTATTACGTCAACTAAAAGGGAATAAAAATAGTTCTGGGTGATGGCAATAGGTCATAGGTCAAGTGGAGCCTTTTTCCACATGCTGCAGTTTCTGCCCTAGCCTGCATATGCTGCACATTTTGGCCCATATCTTCCAAACGGTAGCTCCAAATTGCCTACAAATGGATCCACGTGAAATCTGACGTCCTAAGATTTCTAGGAAGGTCTATTTCATTAGATTTGTCCGAGGAACCTAGGAGATATGGCTGTTTAAAGTTGACCTACAAAACCTGAAAAATGTTGTCAAAAGCAAAAAGTACTTTTCAGCTTTTGCTTGTTACTTTTTGGTCCCCTCCCTTGCTTTATGGTCGTGTAAGGCCTTTGTTTACTGCATTTTGAAGCTTGTGTTAGGCTCTCCTATATAAAAGGAAGCCTTAGGATGTCTGAGTTAGTTGTTGAATGTTTATGCAAAGAAGCTTATGCTTTCTCTTTCTCTCAAAATCTTGAGTTCTCTTTATCCTTCTCCAAGGTGGTGAGTCTTGAGTGGAATCCTTTATGGAATTGTGCGTGGCTTAGCCTTTAAACAATTCTTGGTGGATCCTTAGTCTTGATTGGTGGCCAAGCCTTTAAATCAAGTCATATCTTCTTACAAAGAGGAAATTTGCAACTAAACTCAAGCAATCTACTTCCGGCCCATTAGCACACGCTCCATTCTCTAATTCTGATTTGGTAGTAACCACGTCGAAGATTGATTTTTAAAAACACTTTAGAGCCATACAACTCATGTAGCATATCTTCAAGTCTTGGTATGGGGTACCTGTACTTGATAGTAATCTTGTTAATGGCCCTGCTATCGACACACATTCTCATTCCACCATCTTTCTTTGGCACCAAAAGAGCTGGAACGACACATGCACTCAAACACTCTCGGATCAATCCTTTCTCCTGTAATTTTGCAACTTGTCTTTAAATTTCATTTGTGTCCTTTGGGTTCATCCTATATGCTGGCTTGTTTGGTAGGATGGAACCAGGAATAAGATCAATGTGGAGTTGAATATCTCTCTTTGGAGGCAAACCCATGGGGATCTCCTCAGGAAACAAATGACATAACTTTTCAATTAGTGTTCGTGCAATGGGATGAGTGGGCATCAAGTTTTCTGGTTCTTCTTGGATGCTTAATAACCACTCTTTAAAGGCTTTAAACTCATGTTGAGAAGCCTTTAAAATATACTCACTCACGGTCAAGAGGCATTCATTTTGTGGAGGCTTATTTTGTGGGTGTCTTTCATGCAGTTTGGATAGGGATAAAGGGGCCAAGGTGATCTTGTTTCAATCTTTGGTAAATGAATAAGTATTTAGGTAACCATTATGCATAACTCTACGGTCCATGGTGTCCCTAAAAGCATATGACATGCATCCATAGGAATAACATCACAGCATAACTCACCTAGCTAGTTCTTTCCAATGGAAAAAGAGATTAAACAACGAGAGTTCACCTGAATTCCCTTGCTTTGATTTAGCCACTGGATGTTGTAAGGATGTGGATGAGTCGTTGTTTGCAGCTCTAGTTTCTCAGTCATGCTTAGAGAAACTACATTAGCACAACTTCCTCCATCAATGATCAAAGAGCATATCTTCCCTTGGGTGGTACACTGAATATGAAATATGTTCTCTCTTAGTTCATCTTTAACTCCTTTTTGATTGCTTAGAACTCTTCTCAAAACTAAGAGCTCACCTTCATCAGCTTCTTCAACAACTTCATCTTCAGTTTCTTAAAGTTCTAGCTCACTTTCAACCTCATTTTCTTCCTCCTCAAAGTCCTCTCTCACGGTTGCCCATTCAGCCAAAGTAATAACTGTTCTGTTTGGACACTCCGAAGCAATGGGACCAAGCCCTTGACACTTGAAACACCTTCTATTGCTCATTGGATTCGGGTTAGGTCGAATTGCAGGTGCTGGAGCCTTTTGTGGAGATGGCATTCTTTGTGGATTAGAGGGAAATGGATTTTGTGGTCTAGGAGTAGGATTGGAACTCCCCTTGTTAAAAGGTTGGTTCCGAATAAAAGGCCTTATATTTTGTGGTTCTTGGGGCTGTTTGGCCTTCTTTTGTTGTTCCACTTTGTGAGCTAATACACAAACATCATCAAATGAAGCATAGGCTTGTAATTCCACGACATTAGAATACCTAGGATCAAGACCTCCCAAGTATCTAAATATGGTTTGTTCTTTAGGTTCTTAAATGTCACATTTAATCATCAATTTCTCAAACTCACATGTGTATTCCTCAACATTCATGCTACCTTGAGTGAGATTCTGAAATTGAGAATAACAATCTTCGACATAAGTAGGTGGGAGAAACCGTGCCTTAAGCTTAGTTTTCACCATTTCCCAAGTTTGGATTCTTGCTTTTTTTTCTCCATACGTAAGGCCTGCGTACCCTGTTTTCTGTCAAGTTGTTGTAACACCTTTTTACGTTATAAAAATTTATTTTATTTAACGATACGACTTAATTAATTATTAACGTGCTTATGTGAGCGATGATTTTACTAAAAAGTATTTTTGTCGCTAGTAATAATATTATTATTAATAGTTCTGAAAATATTTCAATAATTTTTAATAAGCGTTATTAACGGTTATTAACGCGTACTAAATCGACTACGAACCTAAATACAATTAGGTTGTCAACCTTAGAAGTAGTTCGATGTTATTAAATAGAACCTAGATATAGTTGGGAACGAGTTGTTGATGAAGGACTATATTATCGATTTGGGTTTAGAATTCGGTTACAAATTAGACTAGTGATATCATATATGAATCAGCTTGTGACAAAAGAAAGAGATAGGGAGGGGCATTTTAGTAATTTATGCGCGTGACTTATTTTCTCCTTCCTCTCCATGCGTGAAACCCCCTGACCCCAACATCTCTCTCTCTCCTCTCACGCTGCTGCCCATCTTCTTCCTCCTCCTCTCCTCCTCCATTAATGCGACTCTATAGCTCAAATTGGGAGCCGATTTTTGCCACCGACGGCTGCAAAACCCACCCATCTGGCGTCCCCCACAACGTAGTCATCAGTTGGCGTAAATTTGGGCAAGGTTTCGAATGAACCCACGACATTGAAGGTGGGTCTGGGCGGCGGAATGTGGGCATGAATGCATGCTCAGGTATGGCCATGTAATTTAGCTCCTAGTTATTTCAATTTTCTATAAATTGGAGCAAAATTTCGCAAGTCCAAACACCCAATCGACCTGAAGTTGGTTAATGAAATTTGGGTTTGTTTAGGGTTCGATTTTGGTGAAGTTAGGGCGTGAATAGAAGACTGACGTGCGTGGTGAGCACGAGCCGAAGGATTGGTGCTGTTCGATCGCCTAGAACCGAGCCGGCAGCTTCGAACGATCATCAATTCAATGTGAGGGTTCCTTTCCTCCTAAACTACTAATAATTTCAATGTTTTTGATCTCAATTAGCTAGAATAAGTTGAAGTTGAGAGTGGAAATCATGTTGGGTGAATTAGTATTCATATTGACAATTTATAAGTTCAGAATTGATTTGGGTTAAATGCATGTCGGATTTATGCTGAATATTGATAACCTAGCAGATTGGAGAAATACTTAACAAAAATATGTTGTCATAGCGTGATTAATTTATCAGTTTATTACTTAAATTGTGCTTGAAGCCTAAGGATGCTAGCCAAGTGATTGAAACGATTATGGAATGAACAGAATTATGTGTAAAGGTTATGGTTACATCAGTTTAGGCATGTTATTAGTCTATTCATAGTTATCTCAATGAAGTATCATGCTTATTGTTGCCAGCTAGCGAACTAAAGGGGGCAAAGTGTCGTTTTAAAGTTTCGATTGCATCAATTGGCTCACTTAAACACTATGTTGTTATTAAGTGTGAATGCGATGCCTATATATGATCGTCTTATGTACTGTTGGTTTGTATATGTCAATATTGAACCAAGCTTGGTAGTTGGATGGTTTGAGGTGGAACTATTGAGTGATTTGAGGTTATTGTGGTCGGTGCTTTGGGAAGAGGGAGATAGGGTTGTGAATTGCCGCAAACGTGTGGATTGGGAGGTCATGTGTGCCTTAATGAGTTGTAATATGAAGTGTATGAATGTGCTATGTGTAAACTCCTCTCCCCCTCAATATGCTCTGTGGCAAATTCTTTCTAAAAGTTAGTACGTCCTTAAAAGAGAAAGGGACCATTTAGAAAGCTTGCTTTTATGATTTCGAACGCTTTCAAGGTTCTACCAATTACCTGTTATTTGATTAAGATGTTTGTGGCCTAAAAGAGATCCTACATCGTCGAACTATTCAGTTAGTCACTCGACTGAACAATCGATAGGTTTAGGAAGTTTAAAAGTGAGGTAAAAGTAACTCCATCCTGTTTAAGAAACGTTCATGTTGAAATCTTACGAAGAAACCTCGTTATCTTATAAACGAGTCAGATGCTTACAGTTTTTGAACAGTGGCGAGTTTGGGAGCGTTTTAAGCCTTTAGTTCATTTATACACCCTTCTTGAGTTTTAAAAAGGAATTGAAAGGAGTTATAGAATAGCAACTGAAGTTTCAATTACAAATTTAATTTGAGTTAAACGCTAACTAAAGTGTTTTGTGTTTTAAATGGGTTCGTTCATGAATTAGCGAACCTATTACGTTTATATTGCCTTTTAGCTAAAATCAAAGTTGTTCCTCGAATTAGTAAACATTTTATGTTTAAAAGAAGCTTTTAAGCTAAAAAGTGATGTCGTTTTTATGAGTTAGCAATCGTTTTACATTTATAAGAATCTTTTTAGTTGGAAATGAAGTCGTTTTACGATTTAGCAAACCGAATACGTTTATATGAAGCTTCTAAGTTGAAAAGGAAGTCGTTTTACGATTCAACAACCTTATTACGTTTATACGAAGCTTTCAAGTTAGAAACGAAGTCGTTTTATGATTAGGCAACCTTATTATGTTTATATAAAAAGCCTTTTAGTTAAAAACTAAGTCATTTTACGATTTAGTAAACGTGTTACGTTTATAAGCAACTTTTAAGTTTAAAGTGAAATCATTTTAAGTCTTAACCAACTTGTTACCTTTATAAGAAGCCTTTAAGACTAAAAGGAAGTCATTTTACGAGTTAATAAACGTATTACGTTTATACTAAGCTTTTAAGTTAGAAATAAATTCGTTTTATAAACTAGCAAACTTTTTACATCTATAAGAGTTTCTTAAGTTAAAAATGAAGTCATTTTGCAAGTTAGTAGCCGTATTATGCTTATACGAAGCTTTTATGTTCGAAACAAAATCGTTTCACGATTTAATAAGCTCTTTACGTTTTTAAGAAGTTTTCAAGTTTCAAAGGAAGTCGATTTATGTGTTGATGAACTTATAACGTCTATAGGTAGTGATTAAGCCAAAAACAAATGAACTATAAACATTTCAAAAGGTTATGGTTATTTGGTTTAAAAAGCAAGTTTTCAGCCAAGTACGCATTTGAAACAGAGAAATGAAATGTGTCTTTAAAGGCTAAGAATGTGCTACGCAATTGGGCAGTGATGGAATCCTAGCCACTGAAGATCTTGTCGATGGTGATACAACTCCTACACGTCCCAGAACAAGATCCCAAGTGAAGAAGATGGCTCAGTTATTGCAAGAGAGTGAACCTAGCATAAACGGGTTCACTGGCTTCAAAGTGCCCGGTTTTGTGCATCTGATTTCCTAAGCTACATTGTAGCTTAGCCCCAAAATTTTTTCATTTTTTGAATCCTTTTGATGTTGTTTTGCAGGTCTATGAACGAGTTTCAAGTCATTCCCTCAAAAGGATTGAAGATCAAGGTCATTTTCCAAGCTACTCCATTTTGCCCTGGTTTTGCGCAGTTGTAAGTATTGAGTTAATTAACCCTCAAAACCCTTTTGTAACCTTGATTTTATTGAGGGGGGGATTCTACACATCGTAAATTTACCCCCCACCTTTAAAATCCAAGCTACGATCGATTTTGCTAGCTGAACAAAAAGCACAAAAGCACCGGCTTGAACCGGCTCCCCTAGAACCCGGTTCACTTGAACCGGTTCTCTACCACTTGAACCAGCCGGCCACTCTTCCTAGACCAGCTGAATGACACCCTTTCCAAGCTTGGCACGCCCCACAAGGTCACCTAGGAATGGTGAATGCATAGAAAAGAACAATCAATGGGAGAAGAGTTAGTGTCACTTGTGTGCTTGCATTTCGTTGGCTAGTCGTAAAGTGCACTAGGAATTTTGGCTGCCCCATGTGCATTTCCCTTCACTTTCAGCTTGTATTAGTGCTTAAAAATTAGTTAAGTGTTGTATAAATAGCTTAGACAAATATTAGATTCATATTTTGATGTATTAGTATTAGTTAAGCATGTTGTAATTTGGTTTAAGTGTAACCGGTTGTATTAGTAGCTAACTCATGTAATTAGATTAGTTCTAACACCTTTCCTCCTTAGGAAGGAAAGTGATGCACCTACTTACTTATTTGCTAGATGGTTTTGCTTGTATAAAGCCAATTTCGGCCATTAATGAGAAGGTACTTCAGATTTTTAGCTTGAAAAACTTTGAGAAGCTTTGCTTTTCTCTCTCAAAATTCCTTGCTTGCTTATCCTTAATTAGGCCAATTAAGGTGGTGTCCAAGTGAGTCTTAACCTTGATTAAGTGGTGATTCTATATCTTAATCAAGATTAAGGGCCCTAAGCTTGAAGGTTGGTGGTGATTCTGTATCCAATATCAGGTTTAGCTCTATCCTATCCTAGATTCCCATCCTTGATTTGCTTAGTGAAATAATTAACTTGGATTAAGAGTTGATTTATTTCACTTAGTTAATCTTTCACTTCATTCACATCCCCACTTCAAATACTATCTTTTACATCCATTTTCACCATTTCCCATTCACCAAAATAACCAAAAACTGAAGTATCCAACAAAGGCCTTCAACCGTGCTTCTTTTCTTCTCCTCACGGTTTTGTGGACAGCAAATTGGCACGGGGTGGCCATGCTCACAGGCACGACCATGCCACTAAGGCCGTGACTCAAACTTCCCCTTTCCTCTTCCTTTTGATGTGTATTCGCTTGGGTGCCTTACTCCCTTGACATATACATCAGCCAGAGGGTAGGAATTGGACTCAAGATACGAGTTATCTTGGTGTGAGCTGTTCCTGGAAACAGGACGCAAAGATGGCGTGAGCTGTTTCGCCATAAGATAAGTTAGGAACTGGACTCAAGATACTAGGTATCTTGGTGTGAGCTGTTCCTACGAACTGGACTCAAGATATGAAATATCTTGGTGTGAGCTATTCACCAGATAAGTTATAATGTGTGATGCGGAAGAAAACCTTGAGGGGGACTAGACTCAGGATATGATTATCCTGGTGTGAGCTGTTGCCCCATAAAGGACAGTATCAAGGTTAGAGTTGCTCTACTAAGACGCGTTTTGGCCAAAAGTTAAGTACGTATACCCTGGGGATAACGTAAAGTAAGAGTGATGATTTCACTTAAGGGCGGTGTTGACCTCCGTAGCCAGCACAATAAGATGTTTTATGTTGTAAGTAAGTTCTTGATAAAAAGGAGATTTGGCTTTTTGCCATTCTAAGTAGTTCAGAAAACAAAAGAAGATCTTTTAAAGTAACACGAGCCTCAAGAGGGCAAGTAAAGTGTTTTTGGGAAAAGAAAAAAGAAAGCTTTCAAATGTGCACCTCTTGTTCATCTTTTATGAAATGATTTCCAAGTTTAGTCAACTGAAGTTTCAAATGTTGCATTATTCGTTTCAATGTGCATATTCTATGAAAGTATGTTTCTTGACAAGTCTTTCTCACTAGTTTAGATGTTTTGAGAACTTTTAGAAAGTAATATAAGCTTTAAGGGAGTTGGTGGGGATTATAAACCCTTCTTGGTACTTATCGAGAGTGATTATATTTTCAAAAGTGAGTTTGAAAGCCTTTGTATTCAATCCTGGTTGCATACTTGTTTTTGTGCCTGAATGCCTGCAAGTGGGGAAGTTTGGTCATTGAGGGCCTAGAATTGAGTTGAATGGTTGGAATGAAGTTTAAGAAGGGTAATCTTTCCTTGGGATTTGTGATTTCCTAATATGATAGTAAAGCAAGAATGCGTGATATATGGCTAATATTAGTACTATTGCCCGCAACAGTTTTGGGTTTTAAGGAGTAGGGGAATTCTCACTGTGCGTGTGGTTGCTCATCCCATTACTCTTTGCCCTTTTTCCCCTAGGCTTTTGTTATGATAGGTGGAAGTCAAGCTACTTACGCGAGCTGGAGACTACCCCTACCTGAAAAAGAGTGTTGTGTGTCATATAGATGTTGATTCATGTGATCTAACGTATTCCTGGTTTGTAATCGTTGTAAACTAAGTTTTCTAGATCAAATAATGCATATTGTTTATGAGTCGCTCTGCATGGCCGTGTGAGCCAACCGTCTGATTAGTTAGATGTCTTTATTCGAAATTAGCTGTGTCTTGGGATGTAAACCCCAGTACTCCGGTTGTGTAAACCGTTGAGTTGTATATTTTACTTTTAATGTGTTAAAGAACTATTCTGTTTGGTGTACTCCGAGCGGGTGGCTCGTTGAGTTATGAACTCCAACGTGTGGCCATTGAGTTTCTTTTAAATGTTGTTACGTTTATAAGCAACATTTACGTTTAAAGTGAAATCGTTTTAAGTATTAACCAACTTGTTGCCTTTATAAAAAGCCTTTAAGTCTAAAAGGAAGTCGTTTTACGAGTTAATAACACATTACATTTATACTAAGCTTTTAAGTTAGAAATGAATTCGTTTTATAAACTAGCAAACGTTTTACGTCTATAAGAGTTTCTTACGTTAAAAACAAAGTCATTTTGCAAGTTAGTAGCCGTATTGCGCTTATACGAAGTTGTTAAGTTGAAACGATTTAATAAGCTCATTACGTTTTCAAGAATGATATATTCTAGCTTCACTAATGCAAGATTAAGCAAAAGGGAAACAAGAATGCATTTGGGTAGAAGAACAAGGAAAGAACACAAGAACAAGATAAATCAAGTCTACTAGCAAGGGTGCTGCAAAACCCACCTTGGTTTGCAAACGTGGGCAAATCTTCTTCCTTCAACTAAGATGTGAAGTTACTCACCTTCTTAGTGGAATTTTAGAGAGAGTTAGAGAGAGTTTGAGAGAGTTTACTAACTCAATTCTGAAAATCAATTCAACAACCCTTCTAATGCAGCCCAATGCTTCCTTTTATAGTGGGAAGGCCTTTAAGAAGCTGAAAAGAGGAGCGAACACAAGTACATGGACGTGCGTAGGCATGGGGGACCAAAAAGTAGAAGTACAAAAGCTGAAAAGTGGTTTTGCTTTACGTCAGCAACTTTTCAGATTTCTGGCTTCAACTTTAAACAGATATATCTCCTAGGATAGTTGTCCAAATGAGTTGAAAAAGGACTTGTTGGAAATCTCTTGAAGTCAGCTTTTAGGAGCCTCCTCGTGCAGGTGAATTGGATTAGCCGTTTGAGAGATATCAGGCAAAATGTGCAGGTATATACACACTGGAATAGATTCTGCTGCTTCTCGAAAAAGTCCCCCATTGACTTACTTGTTAAATACCTAACCTAGAACTCTTTATATGCCCTTGAAGCTGACATATTAAGGGTTCCAAAAAGTAATTTTCCAGCTCTTTAAATCACCCTTAAGCTTGGGTAATTAAGCTTCCAAAACCGGGCTAATTTTTGTCCACACCGAGTTACATGTGCAATGTATGTTTGGTGATTTCTTGGACCATGGCATGGACCTCCTTGACCTCCTTGGTGCTTGTAGGTTCCCTTAGGCTTGGGGTTTGATCTTCACTTGGTTCCATAGGATGGTCCCCATCATACTCCCCGGATTGATTGGAGTTTGACGTCAAACTCGGAATTGGATCATCTTCATCATAATATGGACTAAGATCGGCAACATTGAAGGCTGCCGAAACTCCATAGTCTCCCGGGAGGTCAATCTTGTAAGCATTAGGGCCAATCTTTTCAATGACTTCAAATGGCCCATCGGACCTTGGCATGAGTTTGGATTTGTGCTTGCTAGGGAACCTCTCTTTCCTCAAATGAATCCAAACCAAGTCTCCCAGTTGAAAGTGAGCATCCTTCCTATGCTTGTTGGCTTGTTGCTTGGCTTGCTCATTGGATTTCTCAATTCTTGCCCTTACCTTGGTGTGTAGCTCTTGAATTTCTTTGGCCTTCTTTTCGGCTTCCCAACTAAACTTGGTTGGATTTGGGATTAGAACCAAGTCTAGGGGAGTCCTTGGATTGCACCCATACACCACTTGGAAAGGTGAAAGAGAAGTAGCTTTGCTAGGAGCTCGGTTGAAGGAAAACTCCGCATGAGGAAGTAACTCATCCCACCCTTTGATACTCTTCTTGACTAGAACTCTAAGCAAGGTGCCCAAAGTCCTATTAGTTACCTCGGTTTGACCATCGGTTTGGGGGTGGCTTGTGGTGCTAAACTTGAGGTGAGTGCCAAACTTTCTCCACAATGTAAGCCAAAAGTGACTTAGGAACTTGGTGTCCCTATCCGACACCATGCTTCTTGGAATGCCATGAACGCGAACAACCTCCTTGAAGTAGAGGTTTGCAATGGATGAAGCATCATTGGTGGTATGGCATGATATGAAATGAGCCATCTTTGAGAACCGGTCCACCACTACCATGATTGAATCTTTGTGCCTTTGGGTTCTTGGCAAACCCGTGATGAAGTCTAAACTCACATCCTCCCAAGGGCCTTGAGGAATGGGGAGAGGTGTATATAGACCTTGGGGCCTAGAGTGGCTCTTGGCTTGTTGACATGTAGAACACCTTTTCATATAGTGTTCCACATCCTTCGACATGCTTGGCCAATAGTAGTGCTCCTTGAGCATGGAGCAAGTCTTTTCAATGCCAAAGTGCCCGGCCAAAGCCCCACCATGGAGCTCTTGAATTAGGAGCTCTCGAAATCCACTTCTTGGAATGAATAGCCGGGTTCCCTTGAAGAGGAAACCATGATCCAAGTGAAACAAGCCGTGAGGGTGGCTAGCACACTTCTCATGGATTTCCTCGAAATCCTCATCTTGAACATACAACCCCTTAATGATCTCAAAACCAAGGACTTTGGATTCCAAGGTAGAGAGTAAGAGGTACCTTCTTGACAATGCATCCGCCCCCTTGTTAAGTTGACCCGACTTGTGGTGGATCACAAAATGGAAGGCTTGGAGGTACTCAACCCACTTTGTATGCCTTGGGTTGAGTTTGTGTTGCCCTTGTATGAACTTGAGAGCCTCATGATCCGAATAGAGGATGAATTCTCCTCCCACCAAGTAGTGCCTCCAATGTTCCAAAGCTCTCACAATTGAAGAGAACTCCTTGTCATAAGTGGAGTACTTTCTTTTGGCATCATTGAGCTTCTCACTAAAGAAGGCTAGGGGCCTCTTTTCTTGAGATAGGATAGCCCCTATCCCCACACCGGAAGCATCACACTCTACCTCAAAGACTTTGGAGAAGCTTGGTAGGGCTAGAACGGGTGCACTTGTGAGCTTGAACTTGATTTTCTTCAAAGGACCTTTGAGCTTGGTTGGTCCACTCAAATCTCTTGGACTTAAGCACCTCGGTCATGGGAGCAACAATGGTGCTAAAGTCTCTCACAAACCTCCTATAGAAAGAGGCTAGACCATGGAAGCTTCTTACTTGTTGAATGGAGGTGGGAATGGGCCAATCTCGGATTGCTTGGATTTGGCTCTCATCCACATGAATACCTTGGGCCGATACAACATAACCCAAGAAGATGATTTCAGAAGTGAAAAAGTGACACTTCTCCAAGTTCCGGTAGAGCTCTTCTTGAGATAAAATACTCAAGACTTGGTACAATTGATGGGCATGCTCTTCTTCACTCTTGCTATACACCAATATGTCATCAAAGTAGACAACAACGAACTTGCCAATGAGGGGCTTGAGAACTTTGTTCATAAGCCTCATGAAAGTACTTGGTGCATTTGTCAACCCGAATGGCATAACAAGCCACTCATAGAGACCTAGTTTGGTTTTGAAGGCCGTCTTCCACTCATCTCCTTCATAGATCCGGATTTGATAATAGCCACTTCTAAGATCAATCTTAGAAAATATGGTGGCTCCATGAAGCTCATCTAGGAGATCCTCCAACCGTGGAATAGGAAAGCGATATTTGATGGTGATTTTGTTTATCGCCCTACTATCCACACACATCCTCATTGACCCATCTTTCTTCGGAACAAGCAAGGCGGGCACGGCTCATGGACTAAGGCTCTCACGGATCAAGCCTTTTGCAAGAAGATCATCCACTTGCCTTTGCACTTCTTGAGTTTCTTGTGGGTTCATTCGGTAGGCCGGCTTGTTTGGGAGGGTGGCACCGAGAATGAAGTCAATTTTGTGTTGGATGGTTCTTTTGGGAGGGAGGCCATGGGGAACCTCATTGGGAAAGACATGTTGGAATTTTTTGAGGAGAGGAGAAAGCAAAGGATGGGAAGAATCCTTAGCTTCGGCTGGTTCTTGGCCAAGTAGAATCCATTCCTTGAAGTCATCATATTCATGGAGTTGGGAATGGAGTAGAGTAGTGAGGAAGACATCCATGCTAGGAGTGTCTTGGGGCTTTCTTTGTGAGTTTGATTTGAGAAGGGTGAGGGTGATCTTTTTGTGGTCTTTGGAAAATGTGTATGTGTTTAACCGACCATCATGCATCACACTTCGATCAAACAACCATGGACGTCCCAATAGGACATGACAAGCATCCATAGGTACAATGTCACACCAAATCTCATCATTATAACTTTTGCCAATTGAAAAACCAAGTAAACAACGAGAAGAGATTTGTAAGCCTTTACCTTGATTGAGCCATTGTATGGTGTAAGGGCTTGGGTGTGGAGAGACCGATAGCTTGAGCTTTTCCACAAGAGTTTTGGAAGCCACATTGTCACAACTTCCACCATCAATAATGAGAGAGCAAACCTTACCCTTCACGGTGCACCGGGTATGGAAGATGTTCTCCCTTTGTTCCATGTCATTTTGGGAAGCAATACCACTCAAAGCTCTTCTAATCACAAGCATTTCTCCTTCATCGGGTCCCTCTTCAACTTCTTCAAGACCATCGGTCTTAAGAAGTTCCTTTTCTTCCCCATCATTCTCATCATCTAACTCCTCACAAGTAGCATGGTATTCGGCCAAGGTGAAAATTCTTTTGTTAGGACACTCAGAAGCAAAGTGCCCAAGGCCTTGACGTCGGAAACATCTTTTCTTGGCAATGGGTTTTGAGGGTGGTTTTGTAGGGGTTTGAGGGAGAATTGGTGGAGGGGGTCTTGTGTTTGAGTTTGGGGTTGTTTTGGGAGGGTAGTATGAGGGCTTTTGGAAGGGGTAAGGACGGGGGCTAGGCTTGGATGCCATACCCTTGCCCTGGGCTTTCTTTTGTGACTCAACTTTGTGGGCTAAGACACTAAGCTCATCCAAAGAAGTGTATGGGTGAAGTTCCACAACATGAGCAATTTCATCATTCAAGCCACTCAAATATCTAATCAAAGTTTGAGACTCATCCTCCTCCAAACTACATTTCAACAACAATTGTTCAAACTCCCTAGTGTATTCTTCTACACTTTTAGACCCTTGTTTGAGGTGGTGGAGTTTAAGGAAGTTGTCTTGCAAGTAATGGGGTGGCAAAAACTTGGACTTAAGTTTGGACTTCATTTTCTCCCAAGTTCTTATCTTCCCTTTACCCTTCCTAGCTCTCTTAGACACAAGGTTTGACCACCAAATGGAAGCATACTTTCGAAGCTTTAAAGCAACAAGCTTTACCTTTCTTTCATCGGGGATGTCCTTGAACTCAAAGACCCTTTCAACGGTTTGAAGCCAATCCAAGAACACATCCGGGTCAAGTTGGCCTTCAAAGTTGGGGATGTCCACCTTGAAGTCATTGTAGCTTCGGTCTTGAGGCCTTTGATGCCTCTTTGGCCTCCTTACATATACATCTTCTTCGGAGTGTTCAAGGGAGTTGCTTTCTTCTTCCTCTTCAGAGTCACCCAAGTATTGCTTGCTTGAACTCCTAGGACTTTGCAAGTTCTTTCTCTTCTCTTGCATCATCTTGCCAAGTTGAGATTGTAAGTACTTAACTTGGGCTTGTAACTCGGCATTCTCTCTTAGGACTTGCTCGCTCACTTGCTCGGGGGTAAGGCTAGTAGACATGGTGGTTTGAGAGTGGGAAAAGGCTGTTTTGGGAAGGAGGGGGGTGGCACGGTCGTGTGGTGGGGCACGGGGTGGCCGTGCTTGACCACGGCAAGGAAGTGGGCTGGGAAGGAAGTGGCACGGTCGTGCCTAGGTTGCACGGTCAGGCCGTGCCAACTTTCTGGTTGGGCACGGGTGAGAGTTTGAAGGTGTTATGTTTGGGCTGATTTTGTGGTGCAAGTGTTTGGGAATGTGTTTGGGGATGGAAGCTTGTCCAAGAGGGTAGCCTAAGCTCTGATACCACTTGATGTATTCTAGCTTCACTAATGCAAGATTAAGCAAAAGGGAAACAAGAATGCATTTGGGTAGAAGAACAAGGAAAGAACACAAGAACAAGATAAATCAAGTCTACTAGCAACGGTGGTGCAAAACCCACCTTGGTTTGCAAACTTGGGCAAATATTCTTCCTTCAACTAAAATGTGAAGTTACTCACCTTCTTAGTGGAATTAAGAAGACCTAGAGACCCACTTGGAGTTTCCAAACAACCAAGATATAACACTAGGAATTTTAGAGAGAGTTTGAGAGAGTTTACTAACTCAATTCTGAACATCAATTCAACAACCCTTCTAATGCAGCCCAATGCTTCCTTTTATAGTGGGAAGGCCTTTAAGAAGCTGAAAAGAGGAGCGAACACAAGTACATGGACGTGCATAGACATGGGGGACCAAAAAGTAGAAGTACAAAAGTCGAAAAGTGGTTTTGCTTTATGTCAGCAACTTTTCAGATTTCTGGCTTCAACTTTAAACTGATATATCTCCTAGGATAGTTGTCCAAATGAGCTGCAAAAGGACTTGTTGGAAAGCTCTTGAAGTCATATTTCAGGAGCCTCCTGTGCAGGTGAATTGGATCAGCCATTTGAGAGATATCAGGCCAAATGTACAGGTATATACAGACTGGAACATATTATGCTGCTTCTAGAAAAAGTCCCCCATTGACTTAGTTGTTAAATACCTAACCTAGAACTCTTTATATGCCCTTGAAGCTGACATATTAAGGGTTCCAAAAAGTAATTTTTCAGCTCTTTAAATCACCCTTAAGCTTGGGTAATTAAGCTTGCAAAACCGGGCCACTTTCTGTCCACACCGGGTTGCATGTGCAATGTATGTTTAGTGATTTCTTGGACCATGGCATGGACCTCCTTGACCTCCTTGGTGCTTGTAGGGTCCCTTAGGCTTGGGGTTTGATCTTCACTTGGTTCCATAGGATGGTCCCCATCAAAGAAGCTGTCAAGTTTCGAAGGAAGTCGATTTATGTGTTAATGAACTTATAACGTCTATAGGCAGTGTTTAAGCCAAAAACGAATGAACTGTAAGCAATTCAAAAGGTTATGGTTGTTTAGTTTAAAAAGCAAGTTTTCAGCCAAGTAAGCATTTGAAACAGAGAAATGAAGTGTGTCTTTTAAAGTCTAAGAAAGTGCTAGGCAATTGGCCAGAGGGTAGGAACTGGACTCAAGATACGAGTTGTCTTGGTGTGAGTTGTTCCTGAAAACTGGACGCAAAGGTGGCGTGAGCTGTTTCCCCCTAAGATAATTTAGGAACTGGACTCAAGAGACAAGGTATCTTGGTGTGAGCTGTTCCTGGGGACTGCACTCCAAATACGAAATATCTTGGTGTGAGTTGTTCCCCAGATAAGTTATGATGCGTGACGCGTATGAAAACCTTTAGGGGGACTGGACTCAGGGTATGATTATCCTGGTGTGAGCTTTTGCCCCATAGAGGACAATATCAAACTTTGAGTTTATTTAGTGAGAAGCGTTTTGGCCAAAACTTAAGTACGTATACCGCGGGGATAACGTAGAATAAGAGTGACGATCTCACTTAAGGGCGGTGTTGACCTCTCCGAGCCAGCACAATGAGATGTTTTTATGTTATAAGTATTATCTTAATAAACAAGAGCTTTGGCAAATTGCCATTCTAAGCAGCTCAAAAAAGAAAAGAAGTTCTTTTAAAGTAACACAAGCCTCAAGGGGCCAAGTAAAGTGTTTTTGAGAAAAGAAAGAAAGCCTTCAAATGTGCACCTCTTGTTGATCTTTTATAAAAGGATTTCCAAGTATAGTCAAATGAAGTTTCAAATGTTGCATTATTCGTTTCAATGTGCATATTCTATGAAAGTATGTTTCTTGACAAGTCCTTCTAACCAGTTTAAGATGATTTGAGAACTTTTAGAAAGAAATATAAGCTTTACAAGAGTTGATGTGGATTATAAACCCTTCTTGGTATTTATCGAGAGTCACTATGTTTTCAAAAGTGAGTTTGAAAGCCTTTGTATTCAGTCCTGGTTGCATACTTGTTTATGTTCCTGAATGCCTGCAAGTAGGGAAGTTTGGTCATTGAGGGCCTAGAATTGAGTTGAATGGTTAGAATGAAGTTTAAGAACGGTAATCTTTCCTTGGGATGTATGATTGCCTAATATGATAGTAAAGTATGAATGTGTGGCATATGGCTATTATTAGTATTATTGCCTGCAAATGTTTTGGGTTTTAAGGAGTACGGGAATTCTCACTGAGCATGTGGTTGCTCATCCCATTACTCTTTCCCCCTTTTCCCACAGGCTTTTGTTATGATACGTGGAAGTCAAGCTACTTACGCGAGCTGGAGTCTACCCCTACTTGAAAAAGAGTCATGTGTGCCATATAGACGTAGATTCATGTGATGTAACGTATTCCTGGTCTATAATCATTGTAAACTATGTTTTCTAGCTCAAATAATGCATATTGTTTATGAGTCGCTCTGTATGGCCGTGTGAGCCAACCACCTGATTAGTTAGATGTCTTCATTCGAAATTAGTTGTGTTTTGGGATGCAGACGCCAGTACTCCAGTTGTGTAGACCGTGGAGCTGTATCTTTTACTTTTCATGTGTTAAAGAACTATTCTGTTTGGTGTACTCCGAGCGGGTGGCTCGTTGAGTTATGAACTCCGGCGTGTGGCCGTTGAGTTTCTTTTAAATGTTATGCGCTTCTGTTGATTTGCAGTGGATTTTTGTAAGGCTTTTAGCCTGGAAACGGTCAGTTTTAAGGGGAAATTTTGTCTATTTCACCCAAGAAATTAAGTAAGAAGTAAGAAAACGTAACGCTCCTGACCCTAGGGGCTGAGGCTATAGGGGGCAAAGTGTCGTTTTAAAGTTTCGATTGCATCAGTTGGTTCACTTAAACACTATGTTGTTATTAAGCGTGAATGTGATGCCTATATATGATCGTCTTGTGTACTGTTGGTTTGTATATGTCAATATTGAACGAAGCTTGGTAGTTAGATGGTTTGAGGTGGAACTATTCAGTGATTTGAGGTTATTGTGGTCGGTGCTGTGCAAGGAGGGAGATAGGGTTGTGAATTGCAGCAATCGTGTGGATTGCGAGGCCATGTGTGGCTTAATGAGTTGTGATATGAAGTGTATGAATGTGCTATGTGTAAACTCCTCTCCCCCTCAATATGCTCTGTGGAAAATTCTTTCTAAAAGTTAGTACGTCCTTAAAAGAGAAAAGGACCATTTAGAAAGCTTGCTTTTATGATTTCGAACGCTTTCAAGTGCCTACCAATTGCCCGTTATTTGATTAAGATGTTTGTGGCCTAAAACAGATCCTAAATCGTCGAACTATTCAGTTAGTGACTTGACTGAATAATCGATAGTTTTAGGAAGTTTAAAAGTGAACTAAAATTGAGTTTGAAAATGTTTAATTTATGACTTATCCCCGTGTTTAAAAGAATTTAAACAAGTTCAAAAGGGTCATTTGAAGGCTAATTATGGGTTTAGCTGATTGTATGCTATTTGTGTATTTAAATTTCTATTAAGTTTTGAGTTATACTTCAGTGACCCCATCCTGTTTAAGAAACGTTCATGTTAAAAGTTTACAAAGAAATCTCGTTATCGTATAAATGAGACAAATGCTTATAGTTTTCGAATAGTAGTAATTTGGAACGTTTCAAGCCTTCAGTTTACTCACACACCTTCCTTTGAGTTCAAAAAGGGATTGAAACGAGTTATAAAAAGACAACTGAGGATTTTATCACGAATCTAGTTCAAATTAAACGCCAACTAAGTACTTTAAGTTTCAAATGGGTTTCGTTTTATGAATTAATACGTTTTACGTTTAAAAGAACCTTTTAAGCTAAAAAGCGAAGTCATTTTTATGAGTTATCAATCGTTTTACATTTATAAGAAGCTTTCAAGTTAGAAACGAAGTCGTTTTATGATTAGGCAACCTTATTATGTTTATATAAAAGCCTTTTAGTTAAAAACTAAGTCATTTTACGATTTAGTAAATGTGTTACGTTTATAAGCAACTTTTATGTTTAAAGTGAAATCGTTTTAAGTATTAACCAACTTGTTGCCTTTATAAGAAGCCTTTAAGTCTAAAAGGAAGTCGTTTTACGAGTTAATAACATATTACATTTATACTAAGCTTTTAAGTTAGAAATGAATTCGTTTTATAAACTAGCAAACGTTTTATGTCTATAAGAGTTTCTTACGTTAAAAACGAAGTCATTTTGCAAGTTAGTAGCCGTATTGCGCTTATACGAAGCTGTTAAGTTCAAAACGAAATCGTTTTACCATTTAATAAGCTCATTACGTTTTCAAGAAGCTTTCAAGTTTCGAAGGAAGTTGATTTATGTGTTAATGAACTTACAACGTCTATAGGCAGCGTTTAAGCCAAAAACGAATGAACTATAAGTAATTCAAAACGTTATGGTTGTTTAGTTTAAAAAGCAAGTTTTCAGCCAAGTAAGCATTTGAAACAGAGAAATGAAATGTGTCTTTTAATGTCTAAGAAAGTGCTAGGCAATTGGCCAGAGGGTAGGAACTGGACTCAAGATACGAGTTATCTTGGTATGAGCTGTTCCTGAAAACTGGACGCAAAAGTGGCGTGAGCCGTTTCCCCCTAAGATAAGTTAGGAACTGGACTCAAGAGACAAGGTATCTTGGTGTGAGCTGTTCCTGGAGACTGCACTCCAGATACGAAATATCTTGGTGTGAGTTGTTCCCCAGATAAGTTATGATGTGTGACGCGTAAGAAAACCTTGAGGGGGACTGGACTCAGGGTATGATTATCCTGGTGTGAGCTTTTGCCCCATAGAGGACAATATCAAACTTTGAGTTTATTTAGTGAGACGCATTTTGGCCAAAAGTTAAGTACGTATGCCGCGGGGATAACTTAGAATACGAGTGACAATCTCACTTAAGGGCGGAATTGACTTCCCCTAGCCAGCACAATGAGATGTTTTTATGTTATAAGTATGTTCCTAATAAACAAGAGATTGGGCAAATTGCCATTCTAAGCAGTTCAAAAAAGAAAAGAAGTTCTCTTAAAGTAACATGAGCCTCAAGAGGCCCAGTAAAGTGTTTTCGAGAAAAGAAAGAAAGCTGTCAAATGTGCACCTCTTGTTCATCTTTTATAAAAGTATTTCTAAGTATAGGCAAATGAAGTTTCAAATGTTGCATTATTCATTTCAATGTGCATATTCTATGAAAGTATGTTTCTTGACAAGTCCTTCTTACCAGTTTAAGATGTTTTGAGAACTTTTAGAAAGAAATATACGCTTAACAAGAGTTGATGTGATGGATATCCCTCCATCCCCTTTGATTTAAAAAGGAAGCAAATCAATTTGGTAATCTTATTATGCTGGCTAAAGGATGAATAATTCATCCAAATTTTGTTTAAGCTTTGAAATTGCAGGGCAAAGGGTTCGTTCCAGCACTGACCCGTTTTTGTGAGCAAAATTAGGCAAACATATTCATGGGTTAAGTCTGATATTTTTACATGGATTTGAATTTCAAGATGTTAGCTTTCCAACAAGACAAGTTTCATCGAATTTGGACTTCATTTGGTCATTCAAATCAGCCTTTAATCTCAAGGTGTCAAAACTGCCCAGCATGGTCAGAATGTACTCGGTTTTGCAAGCTTAATTACCCAAGCTTAAGGGTGATTTAAAGAGCTGAAAAATTACTTTTTGGAACCCTCAATATGTCAGCTTCCAAGGCATATAAAGAGTTCTAGGTTAAGTATTTAGCAAATAAGTCAATGGGAGACTTTTTCTAGAAGCAGCAGAATCTGTTCCAGTCTGTATATACCTGCACATTTTGCCTGATATCTCTCAAACGGCTAATCCAATTCACCTGCACGAGGAGGCTCCTGAAAGCTGACTTCAACATCTTTCCAGAAAGTCCTTTTGCAGCTCATTTGGACAACTATTCTAGGATATATATCTGTTTAAAGTTGAGACTAGAAATCTGAAAAGTTGCTGACATAAAGCAAAACCACTTTTCAGCTTTTGTACTTCTACTTTTTGGTCCCCCATGCCCTTGCACGTCCATGTACTCTTGTTCCCTCTTATTTTCAGCTTGTTAAAGGCCTTCCCACTATATGAGGAAGCCTTGGGCTGCATTAGAGAGTTAGTTGAAGTTGAATTCAGTTTTGAGTTGTGAAAACTCTCTCAAACTCTCTCTAAAATTCCTAGTGTTATATCTTGGGTGTTGGCAACTCCAAGTGGGTCTCTAGGTCTTCTTAATTCAACTAAAAAGGTGATTTTAGTTGAAGGAAGAAGATTGCCCAAGTGTGCAAACCAAGGTGGGTTTTACATCACCCTTGCTAGTCCACTTGTTCTATCCTTGTTCTTGTGTTCTTTTTCAACTTTTCTACCCAAATGCATTCTTGATTCACTTTTGCAAATCTTTGCCTTAGTGAAGCTTGAATACATCAAGTGGTAAGATTGCCCAAGTGTGCAAACCAAGGTGGGTTTACATCACCCTTGCTAGTAGACTTGATTTATCTTGGTTCTTGATTGCATTCTTATCTTTCTTCCCATTGTATATGTTTTTGTGAGTTTTGACTCTCCAAAAAATATACATCAATTGGTATCAGTGCTTTGGCTACCCTCTTGGGCAAGCTTCCATAACCAAACACATTCCCACACAAAAAAAAACTCAAAAAAAAGCCTCCCAAAATCTCAACCGTGCCAAACCAGAAAAGTGGCACGGCCACACCGTGCCACCACGGCACGACCGTGCCACCATCCGGCACCCCACATCAACCATTCCTCATCCACAAACCTTCACCATGTTTTCTTCCCTTCGCCTAAATACATCCCTAACCTTGCCCCTATGAGCATTCCAAGGTGTTCTAAGTGTCAGGGCTTTGGCCACACATCCTCGGTCTGCCCCAACAAGGAATTCATCACCTTGGCCGAATAGGAAGCGGCCATGGAGGAAGAAAATGAAGAAGAACATGAACATGAAAGTGATCATGAACTTGAGGAAACTCAAGTGAAGGTCGTGGAAGAAGCTAGAGAAGAAGTTTTGAGACTAGTTGCAAGCCAACCAAAGGGAGTGAAAGTTGAACTAGCATGTCCTTTACCCACTCACCCCCTAGCCCAAACACTCACACAAAACTTCTGTCCATTCAATTTAGAACCATTACCAAAAGCTCCTAATTTTTAATTAAGAGCATATGAGGAAGTGGTTCAAAGCATGTTCAAGGAGCCCCCTTTGTACAACACTCAAATCAGCAAGGGGAATGCAAGAACAAGAGTCTCTAAGATCAAGAGAGACTTATTTGCATGGTTGATTCTATTTCAACCAGAATTGAAGGAAGAAGCGGAGGTGATTGCCTAAATTGATTTGAGGACAAATCATTTTCAACAAGGGGAGTATGATGGGTATCCCCCCATCCCCTTTGATTTAAAAAGGAAGCAAATCAATTTGGTAATCTTATTATGCTGGCTAAAGGATTAATAATTCATCCAAATTTTGTTTAAGCTTTGAAATTGCAGGGCAAAGGGTTCGTTCCAGCACTGACCCGTTTTTGTGAGCGAAATTCGGCAAACATCTTCATGGGTTAAGTATGATATTTTTACATGGATTTGAAGTTCAAGATGTTAGCTTTCCAACAAGACAAGTTTCATCAAATTTGGACTTCATTTGGTCATTCAAATCAGCCTTTAATCTCAAGGTGTCAAAACTGCCCAGCATGGTCAGAATGTACTCGGTTTTGCAAGCTTAATTACCCAAGCTTAAGGGTGATTTAAAGAGCTGAAAAATTACTTTTTGGAACCCTTAATATGTCAGATTCCAAGGAATATAAAGAGTTCTAGGTTAAGTATTTAGCAAATCGTGTGGTCGGTGATTTGAGGTGGATTGTTTGAGGTGGAACTAGTGAGTGATTTGAGGTTATTGTGGTCGGTGTTGTGCGAGGAGGGATATAGGGTTGTGAATTGCCACAATCGTGTGGATTGCGAGGCCATGTATAGCTTAATGAGTTGTGATATGAAGTGTATGAATGTGCTATGTGTAAACTCCTCTCCCCTTTAATATGCTCTGTGGAAAATTCTTTCTAAAAGTTAGTATGTCCTTAAAAGAGAAAAGGACCATTTAGAAAGCTTGCTTTTACGATTTCGAACGCTTTCAAGTGCCTACCAATTTGATGGAATCCTAGCCACTGAAGATCTTGTCCATGATGATACAACAACTCCCACACGTCCAAGAACAAGATCCCAAGTGAAGAAGATGGCTCAGTTATTGCAAGAGAGTGAAGCTAGCACAAACGGGTTCACTAGTTTCAAAGTGCCCGGTTTTGTGCATCTGATTTCCTAAGCTACGTTGTAGCTTAGCCCTAACACTTGTCCATTTTTGGAATCCTTTTGATGTTGTTTTGCAGGTCTATGAATGAGTTTCAAGTCATTCCCTCAAAAGGATTGAAGATCAAGGTCATTTTCCAAGCTACTCCATTTTGCCCCGGTTTTCCGCGGTTTGAAGTATTGAGCTAATTAACCCTCAAAACCCTTTTGTAACCTTGATTTTATTGAAGGGGGGGGGGGATTCTACACATCCTAAAGTTACCCCCCACCTTTAAAATCCAAGATATGATCGATTTTGCTAGCTGAACAAAAAGCACAAAAACACAAGCTTGAACCGGCTCCCCTAGAACCCGGTTCACTTGAACCGGTTCTCTATCATTGAATCAGCCGGCCACTCTTCCTAGACAAGCTGAATGACACTCTTTTCAAGCTTTGCACGTCCCTCAAGGTCACCTAGGAATGGTGAATGCATAGAAAAGAACAATCAATGGGAGAAGAGTTAGTGTCACTTGTGTGCTTGCATTTCATTGGCTAGCCGTAAAGTGCACTAGGAATTTCGGCTGCCCCATGTGCGTTTCCCTTCACTTTCAGCTTTTATTACTGCTTAAACATTAGTTAAGTGTTGTATAAATAGCTTAGACAAATATTAGATTCATATTTTGATGTATTAGTATTAGTTAAGCATGTTGTAATTTGGTTTAAGTGTAACTGGTTGTATTAGTAGCTAACTCATGTAATTAGATTAGTTCTAACACCTTTCCTCCTTAGGAAGGAAAGTGATGCACCTACTTACTTATTTGCTAGATGGTTTTGCTTGTATAAAGCCAATTTCGGCCATTAATGAGAAGGCACTTCAGATTTTCAGCTTGAAAAACTTTGAGAAGCTTTGCTTTTCTCTCTCAAAAATCCTTTCTTGCTTATCCTTAATTAGGCCAATTAAGGTGGTGTCCAAGTGAGTCTTAACCTTGATTAAGTGGTGATTCTGTATCTTAATCAAGATTAAGGGCCCTAAGCTTGAAGGTTGGTGGTGATTCTGTATCCAATCTCAGGTTTAGTTCTATCCTATCCTAGATTACTCTCCTTGATTTGCTTAGTGAAGTAATTAACTTGGATTAAGAGTTAATTGATTTCACTTAGTTAATCTTTCACTTCCATTCACATCCCCACTTCAAATACTATCTTTTACATCCATTTTCACCATTTACCATTCACCAAAAGAACCAAAAACCAAAGTACCAACAATGGACTTCAACCGTGTTCTTTTCTTCTCCTCACGGTTTTGTGGACAGCAAATTGGCACGGGGTGGCCGTGCTCATAGGCACGACCGTGCCACTAAGGTCGTGACTCAAACTTCCCCTTTCCTCTTCCTTTTGATGTGTATTGGCTTGGGTACCTTATTCCCTTGACATATACATCATATTTGGTATCAGAGCCTAGGTTTCTCCTTGGCCTTGCTTGCCTTTCCACTTCCCCTTTCTCACAAAATCAGTTTATCCTCCCTTCTAAACAATCTATTCTACCATGACTTCACCTAGCATGTCATTGGAAGAAAGGTTTTGAAGCCTTGTTGAAGCAGAATGAGTTTTTGGCTAGTCAAATTCGAGAGGATTCACAAAGGAGCAAAGAAGTTCAAGCACAAAATGAGTATCCCCGAAAACAATTGGGATCCTTTCTAAAGTCAAAGCAAAAACTCAATGAAGACACTCTTCAATCTGAACCAAGGGCACGTGAACAAGTCTATAGCCATGATGTTGATTCATCAAGTGAAGAAGAAGTGCCCAGAATGGTTAGAGGAGAGCCACGGATGCAAGCTAACAACAATGATTTCAGAGTTGAAGTTCCTGAATTTGAAGGTAAGCTTGATCCTGAAGAGTTTATTGATTGGTTGCATACAGTTGAAAGAGTCTTTGAATATAAAGACATACCTGATGATAAGAAGGTTAAGTTGGTTGCTTTAAGGCTTAGAAAGTATGCATCCTTATGGTGGACAAATTTGAATGCTAAAAGGTTTAGGGAAAGAAAGTCTAGAATTCGAACATGGGAGAAAATGAAAACCAAGTTGAAAGCTAGATTCCTACCATCTACTTATGTCCAAGATTATTATTCTCAATTTCATAATCTCATTCAAGGAAGCATGAATGTTGAAGAATATACTCGTGAGTTTGAGAAATTGATGATTAAATGTGATATCCAAGAACCTGAAGAACAAAAACATAGTTAGATACTTGGGTGGTCTTGATCCTAGGTACTCTAATGTGGTAGAATTACAATCCTATGCATCTTTTGATGATGTTTGTGTACTAGCTCATAAAGTTGAACAACAAATGAAAGCTAGACCAACATTCAAGCCATCAATCCCATGACCTCAAAACCCGAACCAAACCTTTAACAAGGGGAGTTCTCAACCCCCACCAAAACCACAAAATCCCTTTCCCTTGAACCCACAAAGAACTGTAGCACCTGAAAAGGCCCCAGCACCCCCAATTCGTCCAAACCCAAACCCCATGGCTAATAGAAGATGCTTTAAATGTCAAGGTCTTGGTCATATTGCTTCTAAATGTCCAAATAGAAAGGTTATTACTTTGGCTGAATGGACAACTGTCAAGGAGAACTTTCAAGAAGAGGAGCACGAAAATGAAAGTGAGCCAGAATCTGAAGAAGCTCATGAAAATATCATTGAAGAAGCTGATGAAGAAGAACTCTTGGTCTTAAGGAGGGTTCTTAGCAACCAAAAGGGGGTTAAAGATGAACAAAGAGAAACCATATTACATACAAGGTGTACCTCTCAAGGTAAAATATGCTCTTTGATCATTGATGGTGGTAGTTGTTCTAATGCTGTTTCTCTAAGTATGATTGAGAAACTAGGGCTGCAAACAATGACTCTTCCACATCCTTACAAAATCCAATGGTTAAATCAAAGCAAGGGAATTAAGGTGAACTCTCGTTGTTTGGTTTCATTTTCCATTGGAAAAAATTATAAAGATGAGTTATGGTGTGATGTTATTCCTATGGATGCATGTCATATTCTATTGGGAAGACCATGGTTGTATGACTGTAGAGTTATGCATAATGGTTATCTAAACACATATTCATTTACCAAGGATGGCAAGAAAATCACATTAGCCCCTTTAGCCCCATCCAAACTCCATGAAAAACCCCCACAAAATAAGCCCAAACACAGTGAGTGTTTACTAGCCTTAAATGAGTCAGTTCTAAAGGCTTCACAACATGAGTTTAAAGCCTTTAAACAGTGGATATTGAGCATCCAAGAGGAGCCTGTCAATCTGTTGCCCACTCACCCCATTGCAAAAGCACTCCTTGAAAACTTCTGTCATTTATTCCCTGAAGAGATCCCCACGGGTTTGCCTCCAAAAAGAGATATTCAACATCACATTGATCTTATCCCTGGTTCCATCCTACCTAACAAGCCTGCATATAGGATGAACCCAAAGGATACTAATGAGATTCAAAGACAGGTTGCAGAATTGCAGGAAAAGGGCTTGATTCGTGAGTCTTTGAGTCCATGTGCAGTTCTAGCTCTTTTGGTGCCAAAAAAAGACGGAGGAATGCAAATGTGTGTTGATAGCAGTGCCATTAACAAGATTACTATCAAGTGCAGGTATCCCATACCAAGACTTGAAGATATGCTCAATGAGTTACATGGCTCCAAGGTATTCTTAAAGATTGATCTTCGAAGTGGTTACTACCAAATCAGAATCAGAGAAGGTGATGAATGGAAGACTGCATTCAAAACCAAAGGTGGTCTTTATGAATGGTTGGTAATGTGATGGATATCCCTCCATCCCCTTTGATTTAAAAAGGAACCAAATCAATTTGGTAATCTTATTATGCTGGCTAAAGGATGAATAATTCATCCAAATTTTGTTTAAGCTTTGAAATTGCAGGGCAAAGGGTTCGTTCCAGCACTGACCCGTTTTTGTGAGCAAACTTCGGCAAACATCTTCATGGGTTAAGTCTGATATTTTTACATGGATTTGAAGTTCAAGATGTTAGCTTTCCAACAAGACAACTTTCATCGAATTTGGACTTCATTTGGCCATTCAAATCACCCTTTAATCTCAAGGTGTCAAAACTGCCCAGTATGGTCAGAATGTACTCGGTTTTGCAAGCTTAATTACCCAAACTTAAAGATGGGTTAATGGGCTGCAAACCCACTTTTTGGAACCCTTAATATGTCAGCTTCCAAGGAATATAAAGAGTTCTAGGTTAAGTATTTAGCAAATAGGTCAATGGGAGACTTTTTCTAGAAGCAGCAGAATCTGTTCCAGTCTGTATATACCTGTACATTTTGCCTGATATCTCTCAAACGGCTAATCCACTTCACCTGTACGAGGGGGCTCCTGAAATCTGACTTCAAGATCTTTCCAGAAAGTCCTTTTTCAGCTCATTTGGACAACTATGCTAGGAGATATATCTGTTTAAAGTTGATGCTAGAAATCTGAAAAGTTGCTGACATAAAGCAAAACCACTTTTCAGCTTTTTTACTTCTACTTTTTGGTCCCCCATGCCCTTGCACGTCCATGTACTCTTGTTCCCTCTTATTTTCAGCTTGTTAAAGGCCTTCCCACTATATAAGGAAGCCTTGGGATGCATTAGAGAGTTAGATGAATGTGTATTCAGTTTTGAGTTGTGAAAACTCTCTCAAACTCGCTCTAAAATTCCTAGTGTTATATCTTGGGTGTTGGCAACTCCAAGTGGGTCTCTAGGTCTTCTTAATTCAACTAAAAAGGTGATTTTAGTTGAAGGAAGAAGATTGCCCAAGTGTGCAAACCAAGGTGGGTTTTACACCACCCTTGCTAGTGGACTTGATTTATCCTTGTTCTTGTGTTCTTTTTCAAGTTTTCTACCCAAATGCATTCTTGATTCACTTTTGCAAATCTTTGCCTAAGTGAAGCTTGAATACATCAAGTGGTAAGATTGCCCAAGTGTGCAAACCAAGGTGGGTTTTACACCACCCTTGCTAGTGGACTTGATTTATCTTGGTTCTTGATTGCATTTTCACCTTTCTTCCCATTGTATATGTTTTTGTGAGTTTTGTCTCCCAAAAAAATATACATCATAATGCCTTTTGGTCTTTCTAATGCACCTAGTACTTTTATGAGGTTGATGAACCAAGTGTTTAGACCTTATATTGGCAAGTTTGTGGTAGTCTACTTTGATGATATTTTGGTGTATTCTAAGAATGAGCATGAACATCAAGATCTTCTAACTCAAGTAATGCTTGTCTTAGAACGTGAAAAGCTATTTGGTAATCTTAAGAAATGTTCTTTCTTCACTTCAGAAGTTACATTTCTTGGTTATATTGTGACTGAAGATGGTATCAAGGTAGATGAAGGTAAGGCAGAAGCTATTCGTTCTTGGCCTATACCTCAGAGTATTCATGATGTTAGAGCTTTCCATGGTTTAGCTTCTTTATACAGGAGATTTATTCGAAATTTTAGCACTATTATGGCTCCTGTGACTGAAGTTATCAAAGGTACATCTTTTATGTGGAATCTGAAAGCTCAATCTACCTTTGAAGATATCAAAACTAAACTTACTCAAGCACCGGTATTATCTTTGCCTTGCTTTAGTAAAGTTTTTGAAGTTGAATGTGATGCCTCTGGTGTGGGCATTGCTGGAGTTCTTACACAAGAAGGTAAACCTCACTACAAAAAAAGGGACTTATTGCAATAGAAGCATAGCAACAAATAATATTTTCTGTTGGTAAAAGTTTATTTGTACCATCAGACTGATGTTTTTGTTGGTAAAATGACTATGAGTTTTGGCGCCAAAGAAACACAAATAAATTGCCACAAAAGCAATGCATTTGATGGTATTGTTAATATATTACCAACATTATTTACGATGACCAAATGTTCTGCTGGTATTTTTACAGTTATACCAACAAATTTCGAAAAGTAAAGAGTTATGTTGGTATTATTTCACCATGGCATATACCACGAAAAAGATTAAATAAATATATATTTCGAAATTATGCCTAACTTTGTTTTTGTTAAAATTAGGAGTGGCAAACTAAAATTAAGTTATTATGATCAAGATTAAATTAATATATATTTAATGATTATGTCTAATTTTTTTGTTATAATTAGAAGTGCCAAAATAAAATTAATTTATTATGAGCAAGGTTAAATAAATATATATATAATGGTTATGTTTACTTTTTTTGTTATAATTAGCAATACCAAAATAAAATTAATTTATCATGATCAATATTAAATAAAATCAGCTACGTTTCTTCCTGATTAAAAAAAAAAATCAGCTACGTGTCTCTAGCTTTGGCCCAAAATAAAATAGGTTTGTGTTTGTTTTACTCAGCCAAATTCGAATGCCCAGCAAACACACGCTAAACCGCCTAAACCTTCAAACAGAGCAGTCGCATAGCTTCATCTTGGAGCGTGTGCTAATGGGCCGGAAGTGAATTGCTTGAGTTTAGTTGTAAATTTCCACTTTGATGAAGGATATGACTTGATATAAAGGCTAAGCCACCAACCAAGCCTAAGGATCCACCAAGAATTGCATAAAGGCAATGCCACCAACAACTCTATAAAGGATTCCACTCAAGACTCACCACCTTTGCAAAAAGGATAAAGAGAACTTAAGATTTTTGAGAGAGAATGAAAGCATAAGCTTCTTCGCATAAATATTCAACAACCTCTTCCACATCCTAAGGCTCCTCCTTATGTAGGAGAGCTTCACAAGGCTTCAAATCAGCAAAAGCAAGGCCTTGGTCGACCACAAAGCAATGAAGGGAACCAAAAAAGCAAGAAACAAAAGCTGAAAAGTGCTTTTTACTTTATGTCAGCACTTTTCAGTTTACATGGGTCAACTTTAAAAGGCTATATCTCCTATGTTGTTTGGCCAAATGAGCTGAAAAAGTACTTTTGGGAAAGGTCTTGAAGTAATCTTTCCATAGCCTCCTCTGGAAGGCAATTTGGATCACTCGTTTGGGAGATATCATGCAAAACGTGCAAGGTGGTACAGTCTGGGCAGAATCTGCAGCATGTGGAAAAAGCCTTCACTTGACCCATGACCTATTGCTTTGGCCTGGAACTCTTTTTATGCCCTTTGATCTGACATAAGAAGGTTCCCAAAAAGTGGGTTTGCAGCAAATTAAACCCATTCTAAGCTTGGTTAATTAAGCCAACAAAACCGGGTTAAAAACCGGGTAACCTTGCCGTTAGAGTGCCACTTGCTGTTTTGACTTCTTTTATTATTTCCGAGGGTTTGACTTCATTTTGATGACCCAAACCCTTTAGAAGGCCTCTTGACCTTCCCAAAATAGGTGCGTCACGCATCACAATGGTTCGGGATGAGTTTGGAATTGGAGTTCCAAAACCGCACAAGGGCCAAGTCCCCTTTGACGTAGCTTGTGAGCATGAAGGAGGAGTTGTGAGTCCTCTTGGACTTGTGTAGGCATGACATCCGTTTCACATCTTCGCCCATCAAACGCATACCCTAGTTCATCTCCTTCATCAATCGCCATTGGTGTTGCTTTTTGGGTGTTCGTGGTGTGAAAATCTGCATCAATCGCCATTGAAATTGCTCTCGTGGTGTTCAATTCTGAAGGTTCGAAGGTGTGTATTGCTCTTCTGATCTTCTCTTTCAATCTCCTGTTAGTTTCTGAATGTCGTATTATATCATTGAAGCGAACTTCTGGACGGCTTGGTGGCAAAAAATCGAGTCTTTGGTGCCAGAAAGAGGGGCTAAACGCAAGATATCAGGCTTGTTGGTGTTGAATTTACAATTCGTTGAAGGTAGGGTGTTTTTGCAATTCCATTAAATTTATTGGGTTTGAAAGGCAATTAAGGTAGTAGCTAATTGGAATGAAGAGTTTTGTGTGCTTTGAATTTGTTGGGTTGTTCAATTCGTGGGGCTATTTGTGACAAGCTTTCCCCTGCTGAATGCTTGTTTTGTTTAAGATATTAGTTTTGGTATGTATCTTGTCAATTTGCCTGGATAGTTCTATCACCCAAACTCATTTGATAGTTAGTCATTTATCAGTTTTGGTGTTTATCAGTTTTTGCAATATAGGATAGTACATTTTAGCAGTTAAACTAGCTGGTAGCCAAAGTATTATTAATTTTTTGATTGTCCTCAAACTTGATGTGTATGCCTCAATCTGTTATCTTGAATGTTCTGATCAGATTTTCAGCCAGTTCACTGATACTCAATTTCCTACTTTGACACTGAATAGCACCTCTTGCGAGTTAGAGCTTTGTTATCTCGTTTAGAAATTCATTGTTGCCCACTAATAGTGCTCATTGAAGAAAATGAAGGGGACAAATTTTCAAAAGATGGTAATGTTGTTGTGTAGCTAACTGATATATTGAGAAGAGAGTTTCATATGTACAAGGATTGCAAATTCTTTTAATATCTAGTGGCTATCTGTAATTTGTCATTCCTCTCCTCTCTCTTAGTATCTTGGTAAATTGTGTGAGCTTAAGGAAATTGTGTGGGAAAGTTCAAATTTTACTTCTCCTACAATCTGAAGGTTCATCTTGATTGATGTTGTCTTCATTCTACTTCTCAATAATGTACAAGGATGCTGTCATTATGTAAAAACATTTCTGTGCTAAGGAGACTTGAATCGTAACTTAGGAGCAATATGGCTTTACTAATTTGAAAAGTGCTCTTAAAACATTCTCTCTGTGTCTCTCTCCTTTCACTGAACTAATCGAAAAAGAAATAATGAAAATTGATGTGTGATTGTTTTATGCATACTGATGGGCAGTCCCATTTTTGCTGGGCATGTTCTCTGTTAAAAGTAGTTGACAATAATACGACGTTCCTATCTAATCATAACAAAAAAAAATTCAGTAAAATTGTAGAACGAGCCATGAAATTCTGAAGTCAGAATCTTTCTTTGAAATCTTGAAACTTCTACATGAATAACGCTAATTGGACTATTGGTGACCCAGACCTATCTTCTGATATCTGAGAGATGACTCTGTCTGTCGTCTCTAAATATTCTGCTGCAATCTCAGACACGTTGCTTGGACTAAAGCTTAGTTGGCTATGGTAGAGCTATTTTTGTCATCTTTGTGAATTGGAATTCTAGTTTACTTTGTATATTTGTGTAAGGAATCCTATAGAATACCAAATACCATAAGCATATATGTTATAAATACTTACTATTTTCTTGGATTTTGTTCTCTGATTTTTCAGGAAGTATGAAGGTAAATATATAAGCATATATACTAACCTTCACACTTCTTAAAAAATCAGGGAACAAAATCCAAGAAAATAGTAAGTATTTATAATATATATGCTTATAGTATTTGGTACTCTATAGGATTCCTTATACAAATATACAAAGTAAACTAGAATTCCAATTCACAAAGATGACGAAAACAGCTCTACCATAGCCAACTAAGCTTTAGTCCAAGCAACTTGTTTGAGATTGCAACAGAATATTTAGAGACGACAGACATAGTCATCTCTCAGATATCAGAAGATAGGTCTAAGTCACCAATAGTCCAGTTAGCGCTATTCATGTAGAAGTTTCAAGATTTCAAAGAAAGTTCAAGAAGATTAATTTTTACTATAATTGTTGTTGTAATGTTTGCTACCTTATATCATAAGAATGAATAATTATTTGAAAATTATGATATGTAGGAAGTTGGCACTTGGCATTATGGATGTGTTTAAGGATAAGAGTTGGGTGAAGTTGAGACGAATGGATAACGAATATATGGAATATCTAAATGCGTTTCTTGATCATGCATTTTTGACTTCTGCTGTTGATGATAAGATTTTATGCCCATGTACAACATGTGCTAATCGATTCCACCATGAAAGGGAAGTTCTAAGAGTTCACCTTCTTATGAAAGGGATGGATGCTAACTACCGTAAACATGTATGGGTCTATCATGGGGAGCCAATTCTAAGTGATAATGATGGCAATGACGAAATGCTAGATGATCAATTTAATCATGAGAGTCATGGTTCCATCGAACATGATATGTATGATATGATAGGGGATGGTTTTGCATGTCATGAATCCATTAATGATTCCTAAGGCCCTAATGAAGAAACAAAGAGGTTTTTTAAACTAATTGAAGATGCGGGTCAGCCCCTGTATCCGGGGTGTGAAGAGTTTAGTAAACTCTCATTTATTGTTGAGATGTATCATCTTAAATGCATGTATAATGTCAGTGACAGGGCGTTTGATGCATTTACAAAACTCTTCAAAAGGGCTCTTCCAAAAGATTCAAGATTGCCGAATTCCTTTAAACAAATGCAAAGCATCATTAAACAATTTGATCCTGGTTACAAAAAGATAGATGCATGTTCTAATGATTGCGTCCTTTTCTGGAAGGATAAGGCTGAACTCACCAAGTGTCCCGAGTGTAATGCTTCTAGATATAAGCTCACAGATGATGGGACGATAATGAAATTAGCTTCTGGCAATCCATTTCCAATAAAGATTTTACGTCACTTTCCTCTAATACCTAGGCTTAAAAGGTTGTACATGTCATCTAAGACAACTCCTTTGATGAGATGGCATGCGGAGGGACGTAAAGAGGATGGAAGATTAAGACATCCTACTGATGCTTATGCTTGGAAGCATTTTGATAATAGGTATACAAAATTTGCTAGTGATCCGCGAAATGTCAGGCTTTGCTTGTCCAGTGACGGATTTAATCTGTATGGCAATATGAGCACTCAATATAGTATATGGCCTGTTATATTGATGACTTATAATTTGCCTCCATGGTTGTGCATGAAACAACCTTATTTGTTCCTTTCATTACTTATACTTAGTCCAAAGTCTCCAGGAAATGATATTGATGTATTCTTAGAACCTTTAATTGATGAGGAAATAGAACTCTGGGAGCCAGGTGTAGAAACTTATGATGCCTCAAAGGATGAGACTTTTGATTTACAAGCAGCCTTAGTGTGCACTATAAGTGATTTCCCTGCATATGGGAATTTGTCAGGTTGGAAAACCAATGGGAAGTATGCATGTCCATATTGTAATGTCGATACATGTTCCCTTTATTTGAAGAAAACTAGAAAAATGTGTTATATGGGACATCGTCGTTTTCTGCCAGGTGATCATAAATTTAAGCGTAGTAAAAAGGCTTTTAATGGAGAAACATAAATGAGACCTCCTCCTGAATTGCTGTCTGGAACTGATTTGTTGAATCAAATGGAACGACTTGATGTCATATTTGGTAAACATCCAGAGACTAAAAAGCAAAATAAAAGAAAAAGGGATGAAGTGATGCCTTGGAGTAAAAAGAGCATATTTTTCAGACTCCCTTATTGGGATCATCTTCTGGTATGTCACAACTTGGATGTTATGCATATAGAAAAAAATGTCTCAGAGAGTATACTTGGTACACTTCTAGGCATTGAAGGAAAGACAAAGGATACGTTACAATCACATCTTGACCTAAAGGACTTGAATATTCGGGATAAACTCCATCCAGTAGAAGACAGAGGCAAAGTATACATTCCTCCAGCGTGCTTCACATTAAGCAAGAAAGAAAAAGAGGAATTTATTGGTTTGCTTGCTTCTATGAAAGTGTCTGATGGTTATGCATCAAATATCAGAAGGCGCATTATTGATGGTAAAATTTATGGTTTAAAAAGCCATGACCATCATATTATAATGCAACAACTATTGCCACTAATTGCAAGGAAAATGAAAGACAAAAACGTGGCAATTGCATTGATTGAGTTAAGCAACTTCTTTAACGAGCTGTGCTCTAAAGTTGCAACACCTCAAGATTTTGAGAGGCTACAGGATCGTATCATTGTTACCCTTTGCCGTTTGGAAAGCATTTTTCTGCCTTCCTTCTTTGACATAATGGTACACTTAGTTGTCCATTTGCCTTATGAAGCAAAGGTTACGGGTTCGGTCATTTATCATTGGATGTACAATGTAGAAAGGTATATACTCAATTTTTAATTTTTACATCCACAACTTTATATTTACAACTACATATAATAGCCATGTCATGTGATTTTGATTTTCGTAGGGACTTGAGGACATTAAAATTTTCTGTTGGCAATAAAAGTCGTCCAGAGGGGTCAATTGCTGAACGATACGTAGCAAATGAATGTTTGATATTTTGTGCAAGATATTTACCTGGTGTGGAGACTAAGGAGAATAGGTCGTCAAGGAATAATGATGACGGTGAAGATGGTTACAAGGGACTATCTGTATTCTCCTTAAGATGTCGAGCATTATCCAAAAAGAAAGACATTCGTCCTAACCATTCACTAATTGACCAAGCATATACCTATGTGTTATTTAACTGCGATGAAGTTCAAAGTTATGCAAAGTAAGTGCGCCTTATTGTTCGATTTGGTATAATAAAATTCCTAAAATACATTCTAAAATGTCAGATGTGTTCTTATGGTTTCAGAGAGCATTATGAGATTGTTAGTGCTGAATGTCAAACTTCAAATGAAAGCATTGGTGAGATTCATAAAAAGACATTTCCAAAATGGTTTGAACAAAATGTAAGTATCTTAATATACATATGATATTTATATATGCAAACTTTACATGGTCTATGTATCATAACCGACAAAATCTGTACATTCTCAGGTTCATAGGCATCGTCCTGCCGATTGTTCCATGGCTGATGATTTGAAATATCTAACTGCATTTCCAAGTGAATGGATAAAGACAATGACTAAGATCACCTGTAACGGGTACAGGTGGCGTATTAAAAAGATTGATAAGAGGAGTGAGACGTAAAATTCTGGCGTTCTCGTGAATTCATGCACAGATACAGGAGATATTGCTTATTATGGGATTCTAACTGAAATCATTGAGTTGAGCTATCCTTAAGGAAGAAGTGTTATCTTATTTCGATATGATTGGGTGCATCCAATTAGACGTGTAAAGCAAGATGAGTTTGGATTTACTCTTGTTAACATTAAATCACATTGGAAAACAAGCGAACCTTTTGTGTTAGCATCTCGAGCAGTACAAGTCTTTTATGTGCCGGAGTCCAAAGAGAAAAACTAGCATGTAGTAATTGCTACTAAGCCAAGAGATCTTTATGACCTGGAAGATGATGTCATACCAGAAGTGGAAGTTTTACAAGTTGGCAACTCGACTTCGATCAATGCAGAAGAATTCGTTGATGTTAGAGAAGATATCGTGGGAGTTACATTGAATGAGCCTTTTGTTGATGCCATTGAAAGGAACAATGATGTGGAGATAGACTCAAATAATAGTAGTGCTGAAAGTGATGAAGATGATGAAACATTATATGATTTTAATTCTGAATAATTTATAGATGTACTTAAATATTTTGGTATTTAGAATGACTTTCTTATTTTTTCACCAATCTATTGCATTATTTCTAAGAACTACTGCTACGTGGGCTTTGTGATGCTGATATAGTAGTACTAAATTTTTTTGTTTTAGATTATGTCTTCCACAGGAAAATTGTCGGGTAAGAAGAGGATGGTTACAAGAGATCAACTTGCGGTAGGTCCTAAATTAATCATAGTTTTATAGTTATCTCAAAGTAATAACAACCTTTTATTTAAGTCACTTATGTTCTAAATTGATGAACCATATGTTGACGTCTGGGAAAAATCAGCTATTAAGTCAAGGAGTAGGACCTAGTCCGAGGTCAAAAGAAGGCTCTACACCTACTTTGTCTCGAGGTACTTCTGTTCGACGTTCTCTCTTCTCACCAGGAACATCCTCTTTGCCACACACTACTACAAGTAAGTTTTTTTTTTTTTTAATATAGAATGCAAGTTTTTGTATCATTAAATATTAAAGTTAAAGACACATACTCTCAATTATAGAAAATTTCCCATTTTTCTTTCCTACCTTAATATTCCTTTTAATTAGGGGAGTACAAAAGCATAAAAACCGTCTCAGAGTGATGAGGAAATAGCTATTATTAGATGGTCCATGTTGCTTATTAGTATTGGTAAGTCTTAAATTATAAACGATTTGAAATAGTGTTTATATAGAAGTAATGATGGAGTGTAAATTTTAATTATGTTTATTTATTCCTATACTGTTAGTGGAAAAACACTTGGCGAGAAGTTTAGAGAAAAGAAGATAATTGGAGGCCCAAAACAACAATGTTTTTAGTAGTCAATCTGTGGAGCTCGCAAAGCATGTTGATTCACATGGTAACAATGGTGACAGGAGCTTAGAGCCCAAAGATAATGGAGAGGTTCCTATAAGTAAGTCATGTACTTATTATGCATGTGTTACTTTTATGTCTAAGTGCAATTTCTATTTTTTGTAATTATTTTTCATTTACTTTCTATAATTGCCATATATAACACTCGCTTGCTTTTGTGACATCATAGGAGAGGTCAATTTAAACTCATTGGAGCGTGGAGAAAGTGAAGCAAATCATGATATGGGAGGTGAATCATCAACTGAAGGTGGTCACAACACCACAACTAGAAGGCGCATACAAGCAACCAAGGAAAAGAATGAGAAGGGTCGTGGACCTAATAAGATAAAGGTTTTGAAGAACTCTGTGTTTGTAGATGTGAACGAACAACTTTAGCCTATAGGTAATTCTCAAAGGCAAATGTCTTCCATGATTGGGTGTCTTGCACGAGACCCTAGAAGACTGCCACTTGATTGTATAGATTGGAGGAAAATTGAACAAGAGAAAAAAGATTCAGTGTGGGCAGAGGTGAAGGTATATATGTCTCAATATATACTACATTGCTTTCCAAGTTGAACCTCTATACTCTGATTTTTACACCAAGCCCTCAATGTCTGTGCGGATTTCAAAGTTAAAATATGAACTTTTAAGCTTATTTTAAGTCTTAATTGGTTCTTTTTCTTTATATCTGTTGTACAACATTCATTTCACTTTCCAGAAGGAAATGAGCCTTATGAATTGGCAATGGAGAAAATACATGCTTGTTGGAGAGGCTATAAATGTGAGTTAAAGGTGGCACTATTTGATGGTAGAAGTCATGATGAAGCAATTAGCAAAAGACCAGAACACATACCACTTCAAATATGGGCCAACTTAGTACAGTTTTGGGAATCAGACAAGGGAAAGGTAATTATGTGCTTTAAGAACATTTACAGTTATAATTATTTTGAAATAATGCAACTGTTGTGATGTGATTTGTCAATTATTCATTCAGGCTAGAACTAAAAGAGGAATTGAAAATCGGGGCAATAACAAAATGTGTTACTACGGAGGGACGAAGACTTTCGCATGTGTACGTGCTGAAGAAGAGGTACTATGTATATCCTATTTATACTATAGCTCACTTTGATTTTAGGTAACTCATTTAGTATTTTACATACGTTTTAGGAAAAAGGCAACAAGACAGATAAGCTTACAATATGGTTGAAGACCTATGCACCAAAAAAAACTACAAAACTTGATGATGTTTCAGCTAGTGTAAAGGTATAAGTGTTTAATTTTATTTAATTTTTTTATTCGTTTTATTTTTTTTACTAATGTGTAACGTGACAAGAAGCAATTGAAAATGAGTTATCTCGCATTGAAGAAGATTCATGTGATGATGCTACTCGAGATGAAATTTTCAAAAAAGTTGTTGGAGAAGACAAATATGGCTATGCTAAGACCTTTGGCATTGGGGTCAAAGTTCCTCGTTCAACTTCTAAAAGGTGCGCTTTAGAGGAAGAACGAGCGAAAAGAAGGAAAATCGAGCAAGAACAACAAGAAAGTCAAGAGAAGATTAAACGTTTGGAGAATAAACATGGATATGTCACCAATTTGGTGAAACTGCTTTTGAAGCACCAGGTATTTCTATATAAGATATTTTATTCTTTGTTAATAAGCTAGACATAGTGGTCATATATAAAGCTTATATGTGGTATGCTTAGATATTTTAATATTTGTTGATGAGCTAGACAGAGGGCCTGTTTGCGGATTGTTTAATGTTTGGTATACTCCGGGCGAGTGGCCCGTAGAGTTGTGGACTCCGGCGTGTAGCCGTTGAGCTTGTTTCTATGTTCTTTTATACTTCTACTCGATGTAGGGAATTAATGTAAGGCTTTATGCCTGGAAAATGGTCAGTTTTCAGGGGAAACTCTGTCCGTTTCGCCCCAGAATTTAAGTAGGAATTTAAGAAATCGTTGATGCTTCTAACGCTACGGGTTGGGGGTCTCACAGATGGCATCAATGCAAGGATCTGCGACCATAGGTCACAACCTTAGTCCTGCACTTCATATAGTTTTCTAGGAACGCATTTGTGATTATGTGCTATTGTGTGCAAATGTAGTTTTGGTATGAACATCGAGAGTCTTAACATGCTAAAACTAACTTTATTTTTATGGATCTGGAGCATTGTCATTGTATTTTTGTCATTCATTCTTTGTCGTCGAGTTGCATGCCATGATGAACTCATTCTAGTTCTCTTTTCTATGGTAAATTTGACATCATGTTATTAAGGGACAATGTCATTAGATGATTATAAATATTCTCTATTACGTCTTCTTAAGATTTATGCTTTTGTGCTTGTATAATAGGGAATAACGGAGGATGTTCTTTCTTCATTCGAGGAAGATGAGGATATTGATGATGACAATGAAAAAGGTCATGCATTTGAAGAAGAAAATGGGGAAGAGGTTGATGATCAAGAACAAAATGATGAGTCATAGTTTGAGTTCTCTTATGTGGTTAACTTTTCTCTTGACTTATCTTTTAGGTAGACCAAGTAATGTTTTTGAGTTTGCACTTATAATTTGGAGTTTAATTTCAATGGAAACAATTGTTAGAGTTATGTACTTATTTCTTATGAACTTTTGGTGAATGCATAGCACTTTTGAAAACTTTTAAATAACATTGTGCTTTTTTTTGGTTGATTCTTCTATTGCCGATAACTATTGTACCTACAGGTTTGATTATGTTTAGGTGTATTCGTTGAAAAAATAAGTTCCCACTTGAATGGATGGACTATTGGCAATAGATGTTTCGAATCATGAGGTATATGAAAGAACATAATTACCAACAGATTGCAATTTGATAGAGATTCTTTTTTGGCGGTATCAGTAGTACCAACAAATCGTCGTGTTGGAAAAGATTAAAAAGGTGGGAAAAAGAAAGAATTACCAACAGATACAGTACGTTGGTGAATAATTTATGCCGCCAATTGGTTTAGCACCAACAGAAGCATTTGATGGTAACACTTCCCATCACCAACATATTATACCTCTGTTGGTAACACGATGACATTCACCCACAGATTCATTCTGTTGGTAGTACGGAGCACTTGCAATAGATTGCAAGATCTGTTGGTAAAACTAATACCATCACCACTTTTTACCAACAGTCTAGCAACAGACCAATATCTGTTGGTATAAGGTTTTACCAACAGTAAATGTACTTATTGCAACAGAACTATCCATGTTGATAAAAATCACTTTTTTTATAGTGAGATGCACAAAACCGGGCACTTTGAAGCTAGTGAACCCGTTTGTGCTAGCTTCACTTTCTTGCAATAACTGAGCCATCTTCTTCACTTGGGATCTTGTTCTTGGACGTGTGGGAGTTGTATCATCATGGACAAGATCTTCAGTGGCTAGGATTCCATCATCCTCCCCTTGTTGAAAAGATTTGACCCTCAAATCTGGTGGGGAAGCATTTGAATAATATGGACTCAAATTAGCCACGTTGAAAGTGGCAGAGACTTCATATTCACCTGATAAATCAACCTTATAAGCATTGTCATTGACTCGTTCCAAGACTTCAAATGGACCATTAGCTCAGGGCATGAGCTTGTTCTTCCTTTTAGAAGGAAATCTCACCTTCCTTAAATGAATCCATACTAAGTCTCCAGGTTGAAATACAATCTTTCTCCTATACTTGTTGGCATGGGCTTCATATGCGGCATTGGCCTTTTCAATTTTTACCTTTACCAACTCATGGAGTTTCTGAATCTCCTTTACCCTTGCTGCTGCATCAATATGAGGCTTGTGGTCTTGTGGTTGTGGAGTAATATCAATGGGACTTAAGGGATCAATCCCATATACCACCTTGAAGGGTGAACGACCTGTAGCCTTACCAGGAGGTTTGTTATAAGCAAACTCAGCATATGACAAGAGTAAATCCCAAGCCTTAGCATGAGGTTTAATCAAAGCCCTTAAAAGAGTACCAAGGGTTCGATTAGTAACCTCAGTCTGACCATCAGTATGGGGGTGACAAGTGGTACTGTATAGCAACTTAGTACCTAGTTTCTTCCAAAGAGTAATCCAAAAATGACTTAGAAACTTAGTATCCCTATCAGAAACAATGGTTTTAGGAATACCATGCAATCTTGTCACTTTCTTGAAATAGAGCTCGGCAATATGTGTAGCATCATTGGTCTTGCTGCAGGGGATGAAATGTGCCATCTTCGAAAACCTGTCTACCACCACAAATATAGAATATCTGATTTCCTAAGCTACATTGTAGCTTAGCCCTAATACTTTTCCATTTTTGGAATCCTTTTGATGTTGTTTTGCAGGTCTATGAACGAGTTTCAAGTCATTCCCACAAAAGGATTGAAGATCAAGGTCATTTTCCAAGGTACTGCATTTTGCCCCGGTTTTGCACGGTTGGAAGTATTGAGTTAATTAACCCTCAAAACCTTTTTGTAACCTTGATTTTATTGAGGGGGGGATTCTACACATCCTAAAGTTACCCCCCACCTTTAAAATCCAAGCTATGATCGATTTTGCTAGCTGGACAAAAAGCACAAAAAACCGGCTTGAACCGGCTCCCCTAGAACCCGATTCACTTGAACCGATTCTCTACCACTTGAACCAGCCGGCCACTCTTCCTAGACCAGCTGAATGACACTCTTTCCAAGCTTGGCACGCCCCTAAAGGTCACCTAGGAATGGTGAATGCATAGAAAAGAACAATCAATGGGAGAAGAGTTAGTGTCACTTGTGTGCTTGCATTTCATTGGCTAGCCGTAAAGTGCACTGGGAATTTTGGCTGCCCAATGTGCATTTCGCTTCACTTTCAGCTTGTATTAGTGCTTAAACATTAGTTAAGTGTTGTATAAATAGCTTAGACAAATATTAGATTCATATTTTGATGTGTTAGTATTAGTTAAGCATGTTGTAATTTGGTTTAAGTGTAACCGGTTGTATTAGTAGCTAAGTCATGTAATTAGATTAGTTCTAACACCTTTCCTCCTTAGGAAGGAAAGTGATGCACCTACTTACTCATTTGCTAGATGGTTTTGCTTGTATAAAGCCAATTTCGGCCATTAATTAGAAGGCACTTTAGATTTTCAGCTTGAAAAACTTTGAGAAGCTTTGCTTTTCTCTCTAAAAAATCCTTTCTTGCTTATCCTTAATTAGGCCAATTAAGGTGGTGTCCAAGTGAGTCTTAACCTTGATTAAGTGGTGATTCTGTATCTTAATCAAGATTAAGGGCCCTAAGCTTGAAGGTTGGTGGTGATTCTGTATCCAATCTCAGGTTCAGTTCTATCCTATCCTAGATTACTCTCCTTGATTTGCTTAGTGAAGTAATTAACTTGGATTAAGAGTTAATTGATTTCACTTAGTTAATCTTTCACTTCCATTCACATCCCCACTTCAAATACTATCTTTTACATCCATTTTCACCATTTACCATTCACCAAAAGAACCAAAAACCAACGTATCCAACAAGGGACTTCAACCGTGTTCTTTTCTTCTCCTCACGGTTTTGTGGACAGCAAATTGGCACGGGGTGGCCGTGCTCATAGGCACGACCGTGCCACTAAGGCCATGTCTCAAACTTCCCCTTTCCTCTTCCTTTTGATGTGTATTGGCTTGGGTACCTTATTCCCTTGACATATACATCACAATTACCTGTTATTTGATTAAGATGTTTGTGGCCTAAAAGAGACCCTAAATCGTCGAACTATTCAGTTAGTGACTTGACTGAATAATCGATAGGTTTAGGAAGTTTAAAAGTGAACTAAAAGTGAGTTTGAAAATGTTTAATTTATGACTTATCCTCGTGTTTGAAAGAATTTAAACGACTTGAAAAGGGTCATTTCAAGGCTAATTGTGGGTTTAGCTTATTGTATGCTATTCGTGTATTTAAATTTCTATTAAGTTTCAAGTTACACTTCAGTGACTCCGTCCTGTTTAAGAAACGTACATGTTGAAAGTTTACAAAGAAATCTCGTCATCGTATAAAAGAGACAAATGCTTACAGTTTTCGAATACTAGTAATTTGGAACGTTTCAAGCCTTCAGTTTACTCACACACCTTCCTTTTACTTCAAAAAGGGATTGAAACGAGTTATAAAAAGACAACTGAGACTTTTATCACGAATCTAGTTCGAATTAAACGCTAACTAAGTACTTTAAGTTCCAAATGGGTTTCGTTTTATGAATTAATCAGTTTTACGTTTAAAAGAAGCTTTTAAGCTAAAAAGTGAAGTCATTTTTATGAGTTAGCAATCATTTTACATTTATAAGAAGCTTTCAAGTTAGAAACAAAGTCGTTTTATGATTAGGCAACCTTATTATGTTTATATGAAAAGCCTTTTAGTTAAAAAACTAAGTCATTTTACGATTTATTAAACGTGTTACGTTTGTAAGCAACTTTTAAGTTTAAAGTGAAATCGTTTTAAGTATTAACCAACTTGTTGCCTTTATAAGAAGCCTTTAAGTCTAAAAGGAAGTCGTTTAATGAGTTAATAACGTATTACGTTTATGCTAAGCTTTTAAGTTAGAAATGAATTCGTTTTATAAACTAGCAAATGTTTTACGTCTATAAGAGTTTCTTAAGTTAAAAACGAAGTCATTTTGCAAGTTAGTAGCCGTATTGCGCTTATACGAAGCTGTTAAGTTCGAAACGAAATCATTTTACGATTTAATAAGCTCATTACGTTTTCAAGAAGCTTTCAAGATTCGAAGGAAGTCGATTTATGTGTTAATGAACTTATAACGTCTATAGGCAGTGTTTAGGCCAAAAACGATTGAACTATAAGCAATTCAAAAGGTTATGGTGGTTTAGTTTAAAAAGCAAGTTTTCAGCCAAGTAAGCATTTGAAACACAGAAATGAAATGTGTCTTTTAAAGTCTAAGAAAGTGCTAGGCAGTTGCCCAGAGGGTAGGAACTGGACTGAAGATACGAGTTATCTTCGTGTGAGCTATTCCTGAAAACTGGACGCAAAGGTGGCGTGAGCTGTTTTCCCCCAAGATAAGTTAGGAACTGCACTCAAGATAAAAGGTATCTTGGTGTGAGCTGTTCCTGGGAATTGGACTAAAGATACGAAATACCTTGATGTGAGTTGTTCCCCAGATAAGTTATGATGTGTGATGCTTAAGAAAACCTTGTGGGGGACTGGACTCAGGGTATGATTATCCTGGTGTGAGTTGTTGCCCCACGGAAGACAATATCAAAGTTTGAGTTTATTTAGTGAGACGCGTTTTGGCCAAAAGTTAAGTACGTATACCGCGGGGATAACGTAGAATAAGAGTGATGATCTCACTTAAGGGCGGTGTTGACCTCCCTAGCCAGCAGAATGAGATGTTTTTATGTTATAAGTATGTTCCTAATAGACAAGAGATTTGGTAAATTGCCATTCTAAGTAGTTCAAAAAAGGAAAGATGTTCTTTTAAAGTAACACAAGCCTCAAGAGGCCAAGTAAAGTGTTTTGAGAGAAGAAAGAAAGCTTTCAAATGTGCACCTCTTGTTCATCTTTTATAAAAGGATTTCCAAGTATAGTCAAATGAAGTTTCAAAGGTTGCATTATTCGTTTCAATGTGCATATTCTATGAAAGTATGTTTCTTGACAAGTCCTTCTTATTACCAGTTTAAGATGTTTTGAGAACTTTTAGAAAGAAATATAAGCTTTACACGAGTTGATGTGGATTATAAACCCTTCTTGGTATTTATCGAGAGTCACTACGTTTTCAAAAGTGAGTTTGAAAGCCTTTGTATTCAGTCCTGGTTGCATACTTGTTTATGTACCTAAATGCCTGCAAGTAGGGAAGTTTGGTCATTGAGGGCCTAGAATTGAGTTGAATAGTTGGAATGAAGTTTAAGAACGGTAATCTTTCCTTGGGATCTATGATTGCCTAATATGATAGTAAAGTATGAATGTGTGACACATGGCTATTATTAGTATTATTGCTTGCAACTGTTTTGGGTTTTAAGGAGTACAGGAATTGTCACTGAGCGTGTGGTTGCTCACCCCATTACTCTTTCCCCTTTTTCCCACAGGCTTTTGTTATGACAGGCGGAAGTTAAGCTACTTACGCGAGCTGGAGTCTACCCCTACTTGAAAAAGAGTCATGTATGCCATATAGACGTAGATTCATGTGATGTAACGTATTCCTGCTCTGTAATCGATGTAAACTAAGTTTTCTAGGTCAAATAATGCATATTGTTGATGAGTCGGTCTGTATGGTCGCGTGAGCCAACCACCTCATTAGTTAGATGTCTTCATTCGAAATTAGCTGTGTTTTGGGAGGTAAACGCCAGTACTCCGGTTGTGTAGACCGTGCAGCTGTATCTTTTACTTTTCATGTGTTAAAGAACTATTCTGTTTGGTGTACTCCGAGCGGGTGGCTCGTTGAGTTATGAACTCCAGTGTGTGGCCGCTGAGTTTCTTTTAAATGTTATCCGCTTCCGTTGATTTACAGGGGATTTTCTAAGGCTTTTAGCCTGGAAACGGTCAGTTTTTAGGGGAAATTCTGTCCGTTTCACCCCAGAAATTAAGTAATAAGTAAAAAACGTAACGCTCCTGACCCTAGGGGCTGAGGCTATTAGATTGATGGTATCAGAGCAAAGGTCCTGCGACCATAGGCCGCGACCTGGCTCTAGCATTTCATATTGCCGAGTGATTGAAATGATTATGGAATGAACTGAATTATGTTTAAAGGTTATGGTTACATCAGTTTAAGCATGTTATTAGTCTATTCGTAGTTATCTCAATGAAATATCGTGCTTATGGTTGTCGGTTAGCGAACTAAAGGGGGCAAAGTGTCGTTTTAAAGTTTCGATTGCATCAGTTGGTTCACTTAAACACTATGTTGTTATTAAGCGTGAATGTGATGCCTATATGTGATCGTCTTATGTACTTTTGGTTTGTGTATGTCAATATTGAGCCAAGCTTGGTAGTTAGATGGTTTGAGGTGGAACTATTGAGTGATTTGAGGTTATTGTGGTCAGTGCTGTGCGAGGAGGGAGATAGGGTTGTGAATTGCCGCAATCGTGTGGATTGCGAGGCCATGTGTGGCTTAATGAGTTGTGATATGAAGTGTATGAATGTGCTATGTGTAAACTCCTCTCCCCCTCAATATGCTCTGTGGTAAATTCTTTCTAAAAGTTAGTACGTCCTTAAAAGAGAAAAGGACCATTTAGAAAGCTTGCTTTTATGATTTCGAACGCTTTCAAGTGCCTACCAATTACCTGTTATTTGATTAAGATGTTTGTGGCCTAAAAGAGATCCTAAATCGTCGAACTATTCAATTAGTGACTTAACTGAATAATTCATGGGTTTAGGAAGTTTAAAAGTGAACTAAAAGTGAGTTTGAAAATGTTTAATTTATTACATATCCTCGTGTTTAAAAGAATTTAAATGACTTGAAAAGGGCCATTTGAAGGCTAATTATGGGTTTAGCTGATTGTATGCTATTTGTGTATTTAAATTTCTATTAAGTTTCGAGTTACACCTCAGTGACTCCACCCTGTTTAAGAAACGTTCATGTTAAAAGTTTACAAAGAAATCTCGTTATCGTATAAATGAGACAAATGCTTACAGTTTTCGAATTGTAGTAATTTGGAACGTTTCAAGCCTTCAGTTTACTCACACACCTTCCTTTGAGTTCAAAAAGGGATTGAAACGAGTTATAAAAAGACAACTGAGGATTTTATCACGAATCTAGTTCGAATTAAATGCTAAGTAAGTACTTTAAGTTCCAAATGGGTTTCGTTTTATGAATTAATACGTTTTACGTTTAAAAGAAGCTTTTAAGCTAAAAAGTGAAGTCATTTTTATGAGTCAGCAATCGTTTTACATTTATAAGAAGCTTTCAAGTTACAAACGAAGTCGTTTTATGATTAGGCAACCTTATTATGTTTATATAAAAAGCCTTTTAGTTAAAAACGAAGTTATTTTACGATTTAGTAAACGTGTTACGTTTGTAAGCAACTTTTAAGTTTAAAGTGAAATCGTTTTAAGTATTAACCAACTTGTTGCCTTTATAAGAAGCCTTTAAGTCTAAAGGGAAGTCGTTTAATGAGTTAATAACGTATTACGTTTATACTAAGCTTTTAAGTTAGAAATGAATTCGTTTTATAAACTAGCAAACGTTTTACGTCTATAAGAGTTTCTTAAGTTAAAAACGAACTCATTTTGCAAGTTAGTAGCCGTATTGCGCTTATATGAAGCTGTTAAGTTCGAAACGAAATCATTTTACGATTTAATAAGAATTACATTTCAAGAAGCTTTCAAGTTTCGAAGGAAGTCGATTTATGTGTTAATGAACTCATAACGTCTATAGGCAGTGTTTAAGCCAAAAACGAATGAACTATAAGCAATTCAAAATGTAATGGTTGTTTAGTTTAAAAAGCAAGTTTTCAGCCAAGTAAGCATTTGAAACAGAGAAATGAAATGTGTAGGAACTGGACTCAAGATACGAGTTATCTTGGTGTGTGTTGTTCCTGAAAACTAGACGCAAAGGGGGCATGAGTTGTTTCCCCCTAAGATAAGTTAGGAACTGGACTCAAGATACAAGGTATCTTGGTGTGAGTTGTTCTTGGGAACTGGACTTAAGATACGAAATATCTTGGTGTGAGTTGTTCCCCAGATATGTTATGATGTGTGACGTGTAAGAAAACCTTGAGGGGGATTGGACTCAGGGTATGATTATCCTGGTGTGAGCTATTGTCCCACAGAGGACAATATCAAAGTTTGAGTTTGTTTAGTGAGACGTGTTTTGGTTAAAAGTTAAGTACGTATACCGCAGGGATAACGTAGAATAAGAGTGACGATCTCACTTAAGGGCGGTGTTGACCTCCCCTAGCCAGCACAATGAGATGTTTTTATGTTATAAGTATTGATGTATTCTAGCTTCAGTAATGCAAGATTAAGCAAAAGGGAAACAAGAATGCATTTGGGTAGAAGAACAAGGAAAGAACACAAGAACAAGATAAATCAAGTCCACTAGCAAGGGTGGTGTGAACCCACCTTGGTTTGCACACTTGGGCAAATCTTCTTCCTTCAACTAAGATGTGAAGTTACTCACCTTCTTAGTGGAATTAAGAAGACCTAGAGACCCACTTGGAGTTGCCAAACAACCAAGATATAACACTAGGAATTTTAGAGAGAGTTTGAGAGAGTTTACTAACTCAATTCTGAAAATCAATTCAACAACCCTTCTAATGCAGCCCAAGGCTTCCTTTTATAGTGGGAAGGCCTTTAAGAAGCTGAAAAGGGGAGGAAACACAAGTACATGGACGTGCATAGGCGTGGGGGACCAAAGAGTAGAAGTACAAAAGCTGAAAAGTGGTTTTGCTTTATGTCAGCAACTTTTCAGAATTCTAGCTTCAACTTTAAACAGCTATATCTCCTAGGTTTGTTGTCCAAATGCGCTGAAAAAGGACTGGGCCAATTTCTGCCTAAACCGGGTTGCATGTGCAATGCATGTTTGGTGATTTCTTGGACCATGGCATGAACCTCCTTGACCTCTTGGGTGCTTGTAGGGTCCCTTAGGCTTGGGGGTTGGTCTTCACTTGGTTCCATTGGGTGGTCCCCATCATACTCCCCGGATTGATTGGAGTTTGACCTCAAACTCGAAAATTGATCATCTTCATCATAATATGGACTAAGGTCGGCCACATTGAAGGTTGCCGAAACCCCATAGTCTCCCGGGTGGTCAATATTGTAGGCATTAGGACCAATCTTTTCAACAACTTCACATGGTCCATCCGACCTTGGCATGAGTTTGGATTTGCGCTTGCTAGGGAACCTCTCTTTCCTCAAATGAATCCAAACCAAGTCTCCCGGTTGAAAATGAGCATCTTTCCTATGCTTGTTGGCTTGTTGCTTGGCTTGCTCATTGGATTTCTCAATTCTTGCCCTCACCTTGGTGTGTAGCTCTTGAATCTCTTTGGCCCTCTTATCGGCTTCCCAACTAAACTTGGTTGGATTTGGGATTGGAACCAAGTCTAGGGGAGTCCTTGGATTGCACCCGTACACCACTTGGAAAGGTGAGAGAGAAGTAGATTTGCTAGGGGCTCGGTTAAAGGCAAATTCCACATGAGGAAGCAACTCATCCCACCCTTTGATACTCTTCTTGACTAGAACTCTAAGCAAGGTGCCCAAAGTTCTATTAGTCACCTCGGTTTGACCATCGGTTTGGGGGTGGCATGTTGTGCTAAACTTGAGGTGAGTGCCAAACTTTCTCTACAATGTAAGCCAAAAGTGACTTAGGAACTTGGTGTCCCTATTCGACACCATGCTTCTTGGAATTCCATGGAGACGAACAACCTCCTTGAAGTAGAGGTTTGCAATGGATGAAGCATCATTGGTTGTATGGCATGATATGAAATGAGCCATCTTTGAGAACCGGTCCACCACTAACATGATTGAATCTTAGATGTAAGTGTCAAGGGAAAACACTCCCCAAGCTAACTCACACCAAAAGGAAGGGGAAAAGCCAAGTTTTGGCAATGGCAAGGGTGGCACGGTCGTGCCCTATGGCACGGTCAGACCGTGCCACTTTGCTGCCCACAAAAACCGTGGGTGATGGTTTTGTGCACGGTTGGGTGACTTTGGTTGCAATCTCGGTTTTGGCAAGTTTTGGTGAATGTAGAATGGTGAAAATGGATGAATAGGTTGGTATTTGAAGTAAGGAAGTGAATGGAAGGGAAAGATTAGCTAAGTAGAAGTAATCAAACACTAATCCATGCTAATCACTTCACTAAGCAAATCATAGAGATGAAATTAGAATAGGATAGAACTAAACCTGAGATTGGATACAGAATCACCACCAACCTTCAAGTTTAGGGCCCTTAATCTTGATTAAGATACAGAAACACCACTTAATCAAGGTTAAGACTCACTTGGACACCACCTTAATTGGCCTAATTAAGGATAAGCAAGCAAGGATTGAGAGAAAAGCTAGAATGCTCTTCAAGGTTTTTACCAAAGGTGAAAATCTGAGTTATCTTTCTACTATGGCTGCAAATGCCTTACATACTAGTGAGAAATGAAATGCTAGGCTAGTAAAAGGCCACGTCGCTTTCCTTCCTAGTGAGGAAAAGTGTTAGACTAATCTAATTACATGCTTAGCTACTAATACAACCGGTTTTGATTACAACACACTTAACTAATACTAATACATCAAATTATACATCTAACCTTTGCCTAGCTTGATTATACATTACTTAAGCCAATGTTTAGCATTAATAAAACCAGCAAAATGAAGAAACATGGCACATGGGTAGCCGAAATCTGCATGGGAAGAAAACGGCAAGCCAATCACAACGCGGCACCATTCCTTGCTTTGTCTTGCTTTGATTGGTTGCTTCTCAAGGGGCAACCAATGGCAGAAGGCCTTAAGAAGTGTGCCAAGCTTGGGAAGAGAAATATGCAGCTTATCTAGCAAGGGTGGCCGGCCATTTGGGGGAAGTAGAACCGGTTCAAGTGAACCAGGTTCAAGGCAAGTGCCGGTTCAAGCTGGTTTTTTGTGCATTTTGTTTGGCTATCAAAAACGTGTATAGGCTGGATTTTAAAGGTGGGGGGTAACTTTAGGATGTGTAGAAACCCCCCCCCC
>JACYFF010019584.1:58426878-58438247 GCA_017589665.1 Selenicereus undatus
CCGTATTGCGCTTATACGAAGCTGTTAAGTTCGAAACGAAATAGTTTTGCGATTTAATGAGCTCATTATGTTTTCAAGGAGCTTTCAAGATTCGAAGGAAGTCGATTTATGTGTTAATGAACTTATAACGTCTATAGGCAGTGTTTAAGCCAAAAACTATTGAACTATAAGCAATTCAAAAGGTTATGGTTGTTTAGTTTAAAAAGCAAGTTTTCATCCAAGTAAGCATTTGAAACAGAGAAATGAAATGTGTATTTTAAAGTCTAAGAAAGTGCTAGGCAATTGGCCAGAGGGTAGGAACTGGACTCAAGATACGAGTTATCTTGGTGTGAGCTGTCCCTGGAAACTGGACGCAAAGGTGGCATGAGTTGTTTCCCCCTAAGATAAGTTACGAACTGGACTCATGATACGAGGTATCTTGGTGTGTGCTGTTCCTGGGAACTGGACTCAAGATACGAAATATCTTGTTGTGAGTTGTTCCCCAGATAAGTTATGATGTGTGACGCGTAAGAAAACCTTGAGGGGGACTGGACTCAGGGTATGATTATCCTGGTGTGAGCTGTTGCCCCACAGAGGACAATATCAAAGTCTGAGTTTATTTAGTGAGACGCGTTTTGGCCAAAAGTTAAGTACGTATACCGCGGGGATAACGTAGAATAAGAGTGACGATCTCACTTAAGGGCGGTGTTGACCTCCCCTAGCCAGCACAATGAGATGTTTTTATGTTATAAGTATGTTCCTAATAAACAAGAGATTTGGAAAATTGCCATTGTAAGCAGTTCAAAAAAGAAAAGAAGTTCTTTTAAAGTAACACGAGCCTCAAGAGTCCAAGTAAATTGTTTTTGAGAAAACAAAGAAAGCTTTCAAATGTGCACCTCTTGTTCATCTTTTATAAAAGGATTTCCAAGTATAGTCAAATGAAGTTTCAAATGTTGCATTATTCGTTTTAATGTGCATGTTCTATGAAAGTATGTTTCTTGACAAGTCCTTCTTACCAGTTTAAGATGTTTTGAGAACTTCTAGAAAGAAAAAGCTTTAGAGGAGTTGATGTGGATTATAAACCATTCTTGGTATTTATCGAGAGTCACTATGTTTTCAAAAGTGAGTTTGAAAGCCTTTGTATTCAGTCCTGGTTACATACTTGTTTATGTACCTGAATGCCTACAAGTAGGGAAGTTTGGTCATTGAGGGCCTAGAATTGAGTTGAATGGTTGGAATGAAGTTTAAGAAGGGTAATCTTTCCTTGGGATCTATGATTGCCTAATATGATAGTAAAGTATGAATGCATGACATATGGCTATTACTAGTATTATTCCCTGCAACTGTTTTGGGTTTTACGGAGTAGGGGAATTCGCGCTGAGCGTGTGGTTGCTCATCCCATTACTCTTTCCCCTTTTTCCCATAGGCTTTTGTTATGACAGGTGAAAGTCAAGCTACTTACGCCAGCTGGAGTCTACCCCTACTTGAAAAAGAGTCATGTGTGCCATATAGAAGTAGATTCAAGTGATCTAACGTATTCTTGGTCTGTAATCGTTGTAAACTAAGTTTTCTAGCTAAAAAAAGCATATTGTTTATGAGCCGCTCTGTATGGCCGTGTGTGCCAACCATCTGATTAGTTAGATGTCTTCATTCGAAATTAGCTGTGTTTTGGGAAGTAAACCCCAGTACTCCGGTTGTGTAGGCAGTGGAGATGTATCTTTTACTTTTCATGTGTTAAAGAACTATTCTGTTTGGTGTACTTCGAGCGGGTGGCTCGTTGAGTTATGAGGTCCGGCGTGTGCCCATTGAGTTTCTTTTAAATGTTATGCGCTTCCGTTGATTTGCTGGGGATTTTTGTAAGGCTTTTAGCTTGGAAACGGTCAGTTTTTAGGGGAAATTCTGTCCGTATCACCCCAGAAATTAAGTAAGAAGTAAGAAAACGTAATGCTCTTGACCCTAGGGGTTGAGGCTGTTACACTATACCTCTTAGCATTCAAGTTTGTCCGCCATAAAGATGCATACTTTCTGAGTCTTAAAGGCACTAACTTGACCTTGTTATCATCAAGTATGTCTTTATACTCAATGACTCTTTCAACAGTATGTATCCAATTAATAAACTCCTCAGGATCAAGCTTACCTTCAAATTTAGGGACTTCAACTCTGAAATCATTGGTGTTAGCTTGAAACCGTTGCTCTCCTCTAGCCAATCTAGGCATCTCTTCTTCACTTGAGGAATCAACATCATGGCTATAGACTTGCTCACATGCTCTAGGTTCAGATTGAAGAGTTTCTTCATTCAACTTTTGCTTTTGCTCCAAGAATGAACCCAACTGATTTCGTAATAGTCATTCTGTGCTTCAGCTACTTGGTTTCGTTATGAGTCTTCTCGAATTTTGCTAGCCAAGAAGTCGTTTTGCTTCATCAAAGCTTCATACCTTTCTTCCGAAGACATGCTTGTTGAAGTCATGCTTATATAAGGTTACTTAAACAAAGGGGAAAACTGAATTTGTGTAGAAGGGAATGAATGAATGATTTGTGGAAGTGGAAGGGTATGCTAGGCCAAGGTGAAACCTTTGCTCTGATACCAAATATGATGTATGTCTAAAGGGAAGGAAGAACCCAAGCCAACACACATCAAGAACACGACTGAAAACAAGAGATATCACATGTTCCAGGGGAGGCACAGTCGTGCTTATGGGCATGGGGTGGCCGTGCCACTTTGCTGGTTGGTGAAGCCGAGTTTTCTCACTTTGCACGGTTGAGTTTGGCTTTGTGTTTGTGATGGAAGCTGGACTAAAGGGGTTAGTCTTAGCTTTGGTTAAGCATGGGAATCGATGTAAGAAAGGCTTATGAATGGATGAAAGTGAAAGAGATTCAAAGTTATGAATTACTAACTCAAAATTAAAGCTAGTAAACTCACTTTGCTTCTCTTGAAACCGTGTGAAAGAACAAAGGGTTGGATAGTTCTAAACTCAATTCTTGGATACAGAATCACCACCAAACATAAGTTTAGGGTCCCTAATCTTTAGTTAAGATGCAGAAACACCACTTAACAAGGGTTAGGACTAACTTGATCACCACCTTAATCTACCAAATTACGGATAAGCAAGTGAAGTATTTGAGGGAAGAAAGCCAAAAGCTCTACGACCGATTTTCATTCAAAGAAAGGTTGTGTAGTTAGCTATGGCCGTGTGGTTCTCTTATGTAACCAGGAAAATAACAACGCTAGCAAGCACACACACACACACACACACACACACCTCTAGCTTTCCTTGCTATCTAGGAAAGGTATTAAGCAACTAATACAATCGGTTTGGGTTAATTGATTGCAAAGCTTGCTTAAACTAATCTAAATACATCCAAAGCATAAAGCAAAGTAATGCTAATGCTTATTATACATTAGTCTACTAATAATTAAGCTTAAAACAACCAGAATGCTTGCTGAATTCCCATTGGACAACCGAAAAGTGGTACTTACTTTTTGTCCAGCCAATAGCATGCAAGAGACACAAAGTTTGCAGCTTGCTCCTTATTGGTAACCATTACCAAGGTTGCAGCCCATCATTGGTGGTCTACGGATGAGTGCCAAGTCTAAGAAAGTGTGCCAATTAGCTTTGCAAGCAGTAGAGCATGGTTGAACCAAGAAAACAACCGAGTTTTTAGTAAACCGGGTTTCAGCACGGTTCTAGTCGGTTTGAGAACTAAGTTTAAGCTTATCAAAAGTGAGAATGATTGGGTTTTCAGGTTGCCTCCTAAAAGTGACATTCAACATCACATTGATCTTATTCCTGGTTCCATCATACCAAACAAGCCAGCATATAGGATGAATCCAAAGGACACGAATCAAATTCAAAGACAAGTTGCAGAATTGTAATAGAAGGGATTGATTCGTGAGTCTTTGAGTCCTTATGCTGTTCCAACTCTTTTGGTACCAAAAAAAGATGGCGGAATGAGGATGTGTGTTGATAGTAGGGCCATTAACAAGATTACTATCAAGTACAGGTACCCCATACCAAGACTTGAAGACATGCTAGATGAGTTGTATGGCTCTAAGGTGTTCTCTAAGATTGATCTTTGAAGTGGTTACTACCAAATCAGAGTTAGAGAAGGTGATGAATGGAAGACAGATTTCAAGACAGAAGGAGGACTCTATGAATGGTTAGTAATGCCTTCTGGTCCTTCTAATGCACCTAGTAATTTCATGAGGTTAATGAACCAAGTGTTTAGACCTTACATTGGAAAGTTTGTGGTAGTATACTTTGCTGATATTTTGGTGTATTCTAAGAATGAGCATGAACTTCAAGATCACCTAACTCAAGTTATGCTTGTCTTAGAATGTGAGAAGTTATTTGGTAACCTTAAGAAATGTGCTTTCTTTACTCCTGAAGTTACATTTCTTGGTTATATTGTAGATGAGAGCAAGGTAGAAGCCAGTCGGTCTTGGCCAATACGTAAGAGTATACATGATGTTCGAGCTTTCCATGGTTTAGCTTCTTTCTATAGGAGGTTTGTTTGTGGTTTTAGCACAATTATGGCTCATATGACTGAAGTTATCAAGGGTACATCATTTATATGGACATCAAAAGCAGAATCTGCCTTTGAAGACATCAAAGCAAGACTTACTCAAGCACTGGTCCTATCCTTGCCGTGTTTTAGTAAGGTATTTGAAGTTGAATGTGATGCCTCTGGTGTTGGTATTGGTGTAGTTCTCACTCAAGAACGTAAACCTCTAGCCTTCTTTAGTGAGAAGTTATGTGATTCAGGAAGGAAGTACTCCACTTACGATAAAGAATTCTATGCCATTATGAGATGTTTAGAGCATTGGAGTCATTATCTTATTGCAAGTGAGTTTATCTTACATTCTGACCATGAAGCATTGAGGTACATACAAGGGCATCATAAGTTGAACTCAAGGCATGCCAAGTGGGTTGAGTTTATGCAATCATATCACTTCACTATCAGGCACAAGTCAGGTTAACTCAATCAAGGTGCAGATGCTTTACCTCGAAGGTATCTTTTACTATTCCAATTAGATGCTTGTGTACTTGGTTTTGAGCATCTAAAGGCTTTATATGACAAGGATGAAGACTTTAGGGAATTATATGGTGATTTTTCTAAACACCCCAAAGGAGATTTTCTTATTCAGGAAGGATTTCTTTCAAGGGTATGCGACTACGTGTACCAAAGTGTAGCACAAGAGAGCTTCTAATCAGAGAAGTTCATGGAAGATCTTTAGCGGGACATTGTGGAGAGAACATGATGGTCACCATGTTAAGAGAGCATTATTATTGGCCAGCTATGGAAAGAGATGTACAGGACACACTCAAGAGGTGTGGAACTTGTCAAATTGCCAAAAGCCATTGACAACCTCATGGCTTATACACTCCATTGCCTATTCCCACTTCACCCTGGGTTGATGCAAGTATGGACTTCATTCTTGGACTGCCTAAAATCCAAAGGAACAAGGATTCTATCTTTGTTATGGTTGATAGGTTTTCTAAAATGTCTCATTTCATTCCATGCAGCAAGACTAATGATGCTACACATATTGTATTTCAAAGAAGTGGCAAGATTACATGGTATTCCTAGGTCTATTGTTTCTGATAGGGATACCAAGTTTTCGAGTCATATTTGGATTACATTGCGGAAGAAGTTAGGTACTAAACTAAAGTACAATACTACCTGTTGATGGAGACCTCTCCATCCCCTTTGATTAGAAAGAATCAAATCAATTAGATTATGTTAATATGCTGGCTAAAGGGTGATTAAATCATCCAAGTTTTGTTTTAGTTGTTTCATTGCAGGACAAAAGGGAAGAATCCAACACTGACCCTATTTTGCAAGAAAATTTCGACCCGCATCAAAATGGTTTATGTCTGAAGTTTTTACATGGATTTCAAGATTAATATGTCATCTTTCCAACAAGACGAGTTGCATCCAATTTGGAGTTCATTTGGTCGTTCAAATCAGCCATTTACCAAGATGTGTCAAAACTGTCCAGCAAATCAGAAACAACCCGGTTTTGTTTAAATAATAACTTAAGCTATACTAATGCTTAAGTTACGAAATTATACATTTTTGGAGTCCTCAAGATGTGTAATTTCAGGTCCAAACATAAAATTCCAAATATGCACACAAGAGGATAAAGAAACAAGGTGTTTTTCCAAACCGGTCAGATTAGGCCCTAATCTGCGCGGTAAAATGTTTAAGCCTAATTACCCTACTTAAACATGTCCAAACCTTGATTTCTTTGTTGGGGGGGAATTATAGACATCCCAAAGTTACCCCCCATGAATAAAATCACCATCATATCCATTTTGGCTATGCTTAACAAGTTTCCTAAAAATCGGACGAAACTGCCCCTGAACCCGGTTTTGTATAAACCGGTTCTTTTGAAACCTCCAGCCAGATTTCTTCACTCAAATGCAGCTAGGCACGACCATATATGCTTGGCACACACTTCTAAGCCTTCATTGATTGGTTGCATGGCCAAAAGGAGGTCCAATGGGAGCTAGCTTGGTGGCATTGAGTTGCTTAACTCCTATTGGCCAGCCGTAATGCCTTTGCGGCTGTCCAATGAGGTTGAAGCAGCAATCTCAGCATATTTTTGCTTAGTTTAAGTGTATATTAAGTGTTGTAATGATGTATTAATAGTTTAGACAAATATTAGATTTGTATTTTGATGTATTAGATTAGTTTAGTTAACTTGTAATCTAGTTTAGTACAATTCAGGTTACAATTAGCACTAATACCTTTCCAAAGCATGAAGGAAAGGTAGGAGTCATGTTACTAGCTTGTATTTTCAAAGCTTGGCCATTGCTTGCTGCTTATTTAAAGTACCACATGGCCAAGGCAAAGAGATACAACCCTTTTGAAGTGATAAATCAGTTTTGAAAGCTTGTGTGCTTTCTTCTCTTAAACTCTTACTTGCTTATCCTTAATTAGGCCAATTAAGGTGGTGTTCAAGTGAGTCTTAATCTTTGATTGAGTGGTGTTTCTGTATCTTAGTCAAGATTAAGGGCCCTAAACTCAGATTGGTGGTGTTTCTGTATCCAATCATAGGGTTTAGTTCTATCCTATTCCAATTTGATGTTCACGGTTTCTAAGTGATGATTTTAGCTTGTATTCTTAAGCTGAAGTCCTTCACTAATCATATCCATCATATCCCTTCATCTTTCCACTCCAAACACTCCAATTTCCACCCACTGCCACGACCTATACTTCACAAAACAAAGCAAAACCAAAGCAACACATGAATGCACTCAACCGGGCATAACTAGGCATCCCTAGTTAAAGTGGGCAGCAATATGGCACGGTGTGACCGTGCTTAGTGGCACGACCGTGCCTCCCCAAAAAGTGTGTGTTCCTTGCTTTGAGTTGTAGTCTTGAAGTAGAGCTTGGTTCCTTTCATTCCCACCGTAATAAACATCAAATACTCCTTTGGTTTTCACTTAGAGTCACTTGATTCTAAGGTTCCATTCTCCCTTCACATACTTGATGCCTCACAACCATCATTTTATGTGACCATTTTCCGTGCTTTCCCTTTGATGTTATCTTCCTTTGGTTGCTAAGTTAGTTGTATTCTATTGAACCCTAGCTTGGTCATCGACAGGTACATCACCTGTCATCCACAAACTGATGGACAAACTGAGGTTATTAATCGAACCTTAGGAACACTCCTAAGAGCTTTGATTAAACCTTATGCGAAGGCTTACGATTTGCTTTTACCCCATGCAGAGTTTGCTTAAAACAGGGCACCAAGCAAGGCTACTGGTCTTTGTCCTTTCAAAGTGGTCTATGGAATTGATCCCCCTAGTCCACTTGATCTCACACCACAGCCATTAGGCCAAAAGCCAAGTGCGGATGCAGCAGCAAGGGTAGAACAAATCAAGAAGATTCATGAGTTGGTAAGGAGCAAGATTGAGAAGACTAATGTAGCATATCAAGCTCAAGCCAACAAGCACAAGAAGAGAGTGGTTTTTCAACTTGGAGACCTCATGTGGATTCACCTTAGGAAGGAAAGATTTCCATCCAAAAGGAAGAATAAACTCATGCCAAGAGCTGATGGTCCCTTTGAGGTACTTGAACGTATTAATGACAACACTTATAAGGTTGATTTACCAGGTGACTATGGAGTTTCAGCCACATTCAATGCAGCCGATTTGAAAGCTTACCAAGACGATGATTACCTTGCTGATTTGAGGATCAAATCTTCTCAACAAGGGGAGGATGATTTATGGAGTTCCCACCACCATAGACAAGGAAGAAGGTCCAACAATTCTTACAAGGCCCATTCCAAGCTCCAAAGTTCAAGCATTGGCTCAAATTGTTGACGAGAGCCAAAGTTGTGCCATCGGGTTAAAGGACCAGATTTTACCCGGTTTTGTTCACCTCATAACTTAGGCTACATTGCGGCTTAAGTGTTAAATTTTTACATTTTCAGAATCCTCATGGTGTTTACTTTCAGGTCCAAGCATTAGTTTTCAATCATACCCACAAGAGGATGGTAGATAAAGGCTTTTTGTAAAACCGTTTAGTTTTGGCTCCAAACTACGCAGTTGAATGTTTGAGTTAAATTACCTTACTTAAACATGCTATAAGCTTGATTTCTTTAGGGGGGAGGGGGCTTATACACAACCCAAAGTTTCCCCCCATGGCCTAAAAACCAGATCATACTCACTTTTGCTAAGCCTAAACCAAGTCAAAAAACCGTGCAAAAATAGGCTTGAACCCAGTTCAACCAAACTGGTTCATTTTACCTCAAAACTGTGGTTCAATCTACTTCAGCTACTGTGGCACACTCTTCAAGGCCTGGTACACGTCCTTAGGCTTCAATCATGGGCTGCATCCTTGAGAAGAATGGCTAATTAGAAGCAAGCTGCAAATTCATATGTCTCTTGCATCCTATTGGTTAGCCAAAAAGGAACTTTGCTTTTCGGCTGGGTAATCACAATTCAGCTAGCAATCTTGTTGTTTAAGCTTGAGTATGAGTTAATTACATTGTAATAAATGTTAGACTTGCTTTACTTTATGCTTTGGATGTATTTAGATTAGCTTTAATCTTGTTATGTACATAGTTAGTCTTAACCGTATGGATTAGAGTAATTAACACATTTCCTTCCTAGTAAGGAAAGCGCTAGGTGTGTGTTTCCTTGCTAGCTTGGTTTTATGCTTGTAAACAAAAGGAGGACATGGTTTGAGAGCTTCATAACTTACCTTTGAATGAAATTCAGTTTGAGAGCTTCTAGCTTTGTCTCTTCAAATACGTCACTTGCTTAACCTTAATTTGGTCGGTTAAGGTGGTGATCAAGTAAGTCTTAAGCTTTGTTTAAGTGGTGTTTCTATATCTTAACTAAAGATTAGGGACCCTAAGCTTGTGTGTTGGTGGTGTTTCTGTATCCAGACATTGAGTTTAGTTCTATCCATTTCAACCTTCATCTACACGGCTTCAAGAGAGGAAAGGTGGGTTTGCCAACTTAATTTTGAGTTAGTGAATCTTAACTTTGATTCTCCTTCAATTCCATACATTTACAAGCCTTTCATACATCCATTAACCAAAGCTAAGGCTACCCCCTTTGGTCTAGCTTCCACCATAAACACAAAGCCTAGCACAAACCGTGAAACTTGTCAATTTCAACCGTGCTCGGCAGAACTTTGGCACGGCCACACCGTGTCCTAAGGCATGACCGTGCCACCGTGTGCCATTTTGTTTCACTTGTTTAAGTCGTGTACTTGGTGTGTTATTCCTAGTTTTTTTTCTATCCTTGAGACATACATCAATGATGGAGTCCCCACCACCATAGACAAGGACGAAGGTCCAACAAGTCTTACAAGGTCCATTCTAAGCTCCAAAGTTCAAGCATTGGCTCAAATATTGGAAGAGAGTCAAGGATGTGCAATTGCGTTAATGGACCAGATTTTACTCGATTTTGTTCACCTCATAACTTAAGCTACATTGTGGCTTAAGTCTTAAATTTTTACATTTTTGGAATCCCCATGGTGTCTACTTTCAGGTCCAAGCATTAGTTTCCAATCATACCCACAAGAGGATGGGAGATCAAGGTGTTTTGTCAAACCGGTCTGTTTTGGCTCCAAACTGCGCGGTTAAATGTTTGAGTTAAATTACTTACTTAAACATGCTATAACCTTGATTTCTTTTGGGCCGGGGGGGGGGGGGGTATACACATCCCAAAGTTTCCCGCATGGCCTGAAAATCATATCACACTCACTTTTTCTAAGCTTAAACCAAGTTAGAAATCCGTGAAAAAACAGGCGTGAACCCGGGTTGAGTGAACCTGGTTTATTTTGCTTCAACCATGGGATTTAATCTACTTCAGCTAGTGTGGTACACTCTTCAAGGCATGGCACACATTCCTAGGCTTCAATCATGGGCTGCAACCTTGGGAAGAGTGGCCAATAAGGAGCAAGCTGCAAATTCATGTCTCTTGCATGCCGTTAGTTAGCTGAAAAGGAGACTTTGCTTTGCGGCTGACCAATCACAATTCAGCTAGCAATCTGGTTGTTTAAGCTTAAGATTGAGTTAATTACAATGTAATAAACATTAGACTTGCTTTACTTTATGCTTAGGATGTATTTAGATCAACTTTAAGCTTATTATGTACACGGTTAGTCTTAATTGTATGGATTAGCCTAGTTAACACTTTTCCTTCCTAGTGAGGCAAGCTCTAGGTGTGTGTGTGTGCTTGCTATCTTGCTTCTATGCATGTAACAAAAGGGCACAAGACGCCCTTTGCTACTTCATAACTTACCTTTGAATAAAATTCAGTTTGAGAGTTTCTAGCTTTCTCTTTTCAAATACTTCACCTGCTTATCCTTAATTTGGTCGATTAAGGTGGTGATCAAGTAAGCCCTAAGCTTTGTTTAAGTGGTGTTTCTATATCTTAACCAAAGATTAGGGACCCTAAGCTTGTGTTTGGTGGTTGTTGGGGACCATTAAGATCAAGCCTTGGATGACAACCAGCTAGCCGACACATCTATTCAAGCTCCAAGGAAGTAAAAGAAGTGCAAGCCATGGTCATAAACTTCATGAACAATACCAATAACCTGCTACCCAGTTCAATCAAAAAACGACCTGGTTTTGTCACTCTTTTTGGACCAGCTACTGAGGGGATAAGTGACTTCCATGGCCACCCTCTTTAAGTTCAGGATGTTATCTTTCCAATGGGAACAGTTGTAAGTCATTTGGAGGTTGTTTGCTAGGTCAAACCGCACGTTCTTTCACACAGCATAGTGCAGGCCTGAATCGAGCACAGGTCCCAAACAAAGGCTAAATGGTTGACCTATTGAACTACAATTTTTTTGAAACTATAGGGCGTGAAAGATGAGATAAATATTTATCAAATCATCAGCCTTAAAGGACCAGGAAGCAC
>JACYFF010019584.1:58456349-58477785 GCA_017589665.1 Selenicereus undatus
AAATATATCAAAACAACTTCGTTTTCGATTCTTTTAAAACCATAGCTTATTCTAATCAATTTGAAGCTAACTACACCTTTATAACATCAAATTAATCTCTTTTCATGCATGGTTCCCTTTACTCGCACATAATTTACATCGAATTACAAACTCAAGCATAAACTAACTCAATAATTGGAATTTAAACATGCACAACCCATTTCTTGACATTTCTAGCAAATCTAGCTAACCCTAATTCGTCATGCAACATCTAACTACCGAAAATCAATTTTGAAATTAATATTACTTAGGAGGGAGGAACACCCACCTCGGTTCCATGCTAGAGACACGCAATTCAGCTTGAATTGAGGCCAAAATCGAACCTCAACAACCCCGGGTACCTCCACTCTTCGCGCCTGACTCGACCGAGCCCAAACCCGAAACCCTAGCTCGCGATTTCTAGCATGCTCCAAACTTACTGGGCGTTCGGCCGGATTCCGGTATGCGGCCGAGATTCGAGGCTGGCCGGCTATGTTCACAGCGGGGAGAGAAGAGGAGAGGGCGTGGTGGTGGTCGGCGGCCGCCCAGGGGACCGCCGTGGTTCCTCCTTGGTTCACCGGCGACGGCAGTGCTGTTGGTGGTGGCGGTTTTGCGTGAGGAAGGCGGAGAAGAGATGCAGAGGAGAGGGAGAGGGTCGTGAGTTAGAGAGAGAGAGGGGGTCGGGGGTACTGTTTTCGGGTTCTCAGGCCCGAGAGCCTTCCCCCCCTTTTTGTTCTAGTTTCTTTTCCCTTTTTTTTTGGCTCAATAACATCATTCAACTGATTCCCGGTCCTGTACTCGTTAGTAGTTAGGCTAAACTTAAGTTGAAACGAACTACGACTAACATTTCAGTTTAAACGTTGGAAAACGATTTTAAAAACTCGGTTTAGCGTCGATTCAAACATTTTATAAATAAGTAACGTCAATAATAACATAAATCAAGTAATTGTCCTTTTTAATGAAATTAATCGTTTAACGACTAGATTAAACTATCAATATAATTTAAAGACATAAACGACACGAATTAACTTTGAAATCAATAATAGCGATAAAAATCCCTTTTTATAAAATTATAGTTCTCAAAAGCACATCGATAATCAAGTAACTCATACAGTTACTAAAAATACGACTTTATAGCGTAAAAAGGTAATATGGGCAACTTAACGGAAAACGGAAATGCGGGGTCTTACACTCTTCCCCCCTTAGAAGAATTTCGTCCTCGAAATTCTAATCCTAAGTTCGGTCTCTCCTAAAATGCACACACACAACTAGGATCTTATGCAATATGTTTTCAAAAGGTTTCATTTTGCAAACACTATTTCTTTTTAAATCAGAAGGAAATGGCTTATGGCATCCAGTCTCCTCCTCGCCAATCCTCTTCAAGCATCTACTCACTCTATTTAGGCGCCGAGGGCAAATCGCATTGAAGAGGGGCAAATGAGTTGGCATGGACAACCATATTGGAACATAAAACATAGATTTTCGATGGTCTAGTGCTCAATTCGCATGACAAGCAATAATGCTAGACATAGGCATCTATAAGTGCGCATCTAGAGGCATAACAATCGGGACAATGACATATTAAGGTCATACACTAGTAGTATCATACTAAAACATGAATTCAAGTCACTTTGAAATTACAATGATTAACATGGAGACTCTTATAACTCATTTAGAATAACAAAAATGTCACGTAGCACCACATAGAATCATTTAAGCATAATAGCATGACATAGTATTGTATAATATCAGCAAGCTCAGCATTCTCAAGTTTAGAAATTGGAGGTAACATGAAATAGGTTGATATATATATATAGCAAGCAATTCACAAAATGAAAGCATGTATGGTTGGCAATCCTATGTCCTTACATCAATTCGAGCTAACTTATGGCTTTACATGCGTGGTAGCTTAGACAGGACATGCCAGGTTCGTATGAAGGCAAGTAACTTAGTCAATTCATTCAGAGGCATAAAGATGTGGGGTCGTTCTAAAGTCAAACCAATTGATCAGGAAGCCATCATATCACACCTAAGTACTAAAAACATCATATTACATCACATTGCCAATGAAGGGACTCGGGGTAACACTTGAGTTCACATTTTCATCACGCAAGGGCTAACAACGAAGCACTGAGATCAAAAATCACGAATCAACATAAACTAGCGTATCATGTCGATAAGAATAACTTGAGATGGAAATGCTAAAGCATAATGTAAGTCGATGGTTTTGATGGTGGGGAGACTATCCCTAAGGTCTCTACTTGGAACTGATTGTCCCTTAAGTCATAGATTCATACAAATGAAGGTTATGCTCATCCAACAGCCTTATTGTTTGATTCATTGCAAGAATATGCGAGTGTAGGCTTCTAGGGTCGTCTCATCATGCCCTAAATATGTGTGCATGCAGTTATTCAGCTATAATATGGAATCATAAAATTCATGGAATGCAGATAACGTGTTAGAGGTCAGGTCATGCCCTTATTTACAAAACTTAAATCATTAGCTAATCAAGCCACATGCCAAGCCAACTTAAGTCAAACAACACCAAGATATGCATTCACTAAGCCAATCATTCACAGGATACTTGATAACAGCGCATGATGCCATGACCCCGAGTATTCTACCATGCCACTTTCTTAAACACAAAATATATACTCTATACACGTGATTCATGTAGATATAGCTCTATTGTCATTCAATCATGCATTACATATATCAAGTTCAACCGGTCTAATTATAACACGAGAAAACAGTATTGAAGGGTTGTAAATGATGATCCAAGAGTCATGGTGTGAAACTAAGTACATGAATCAATCGTTCTAACTAATACAGTTATATGTTTAACCAATTCAAGCAAGTAGTCGTCGAAACTCACTTTGTTGGCATTGATCACAAACACATCAATGGCGTTATAGGCACGTGTTAAGGCCTTATGAGGTACACCTGTCTCAAAGGTGATCATAGGAATCTCACCGTAGGTCGCTTATCTTAGTAGGGATCATTACTATGTGCAATTCCAAAGTCTGCTAGGTTCTTCCTCCCTTTCGCTTTCTAGGTGTATTAGGGTTCGTGCGGGCTAAAACATTGTCACCCCATTCATGAATCGTAATCCATATAGTAAAAGGAACAAGTAATACACGTTTTAGGCAACAATGGCAAAGAAGGGAATTAGTAGGTACACTTTACGCAATGATTAACGAGGTCTTACTATTAGCACATAGTCTTTCAAGCATGTATACAAGTGCAGGCCTTAGTATACTCAGGAAATTCAGGATTTGAAAACGGAAGGTATCGATTAGTACGGTTACCAATTACGACAATCCTACATGAACTAACATCAATTAACATGAACTAGCATAATAATTAACTTGTGTAACATGAACTAACATGTGACTTGTATGGTAGCATAATACTTGTAGCAATCATACATTAGGGGCTATAACATGTTAAAAACCAATTAAAGCAATCATACATGAATGAGCATGAACTAACATGTGACATAAAGTGTAGAAGCTACCATAAAGTGTATAATAAATGAAGTCAATTGTACATGAAATTGACATAAATATCATATGCTAGCATAATCATAAGCAGGAGTTGTATAAAAAAAAACATTTAAAAACATCGTTTCACTATTCAAGCTATTATAGTAGTCAAGTATTACTATATGCATAAACTAAAATTATAACAATCGATCTCGAACGTATAGTATAATGGCATGTACTCGGAAACCTAAACTTGCTCATCACAGCTAAAGAATGTAAAGTAAATCTTGACGCGAAAACGAAAAGATATTAACATTTCGAAACTTCGGATTTCAAAGGTGAAAATAGCTCATCTGTTTTGAACTTCTTCTCTACCATCCTTTGAGTACGTCTGCTCACTCTATTATGGGGCCCGAGGAGCAAATCGTACTTCAGGGGCAAAGACGAGCTTACAGAAAGACTTTTCAATAATTCGAACTTAAAACGGCGTGCTTAAACTATCGATTGTCTTATGAGAGTGCACGAAAAAGGCATTTACCAATCAAAACATAACTTAGCGCACATAGGAACGCGTAAATGGATTACGCTCGCATACATCGAACTGGCTCATCCAGATCACCTAATAGTCGATCAATGAAGTCGATTGGCATGTTAGGAGCATATTGCACCAATGAAGTACTCGCAACGTCACCTGAAGGTGTGGGGAGAGCTATTTGGCTCCTATACTAACGCATAACTCGCCACTTTCACTTAATCGACCTACTCGAGCCTCACATAAGTCAAAGATGGTCGTACTATAAAGCACACTTGCGCACGAGGCAGGCATATGCCACATAACCACAAAGTGTTCCTAGGCTCCTATATGAGATGCAAGACTCAGGTCGCGGCCTATGGTCGCAGGACCATGCTCTGATACCATCAATGTAACACCCCCAGCCCCTAGGGCCGAAAGCGTTACGTTTTCCTAACTTCTACTTAAATTCTGGGACGAAACGGACAGAACTTCCCCTGAAAACTGAACATTCCCAGGCTAAACGCCTTACAATAAGTCCCTGTAAATCAACGGAAGCGTAAACATTTAAAACCTAACTGGACGGCCACACACCGGAGTTCATAGCTCGACGAGCCACTCGCTCGGAGTATACCAAACAAAATAGTTCATTAATAAAGAAACCGTAAAAGGTACAACTCAACGGTTCACATAACCGGAGTATGGGGTTTACATCCCAAAACATAATCAATTTCAAGCAAAAGACATCTAACTGACTGGATGGTTGGCTCATATAGCCATACAGAGCGACTCATAACCAAAATGCGTTAGATGAACCTCGAATACTATTTACAAGCGTTTACAAACTAAAATACTTTACATGACTTCATTAAACACGTAAGTTGGCACAAATGACATCTTGCAAGTAATAATCAATTCCAGCTAACTCCACTTCTTCCTGTCATAAAGAGAACTTGCGGGAAAAGGGGAAAAAGTAGTGGGATGAGCAACCACACGCTCAGTGAGTGTCCCCCAACCCCCTTAAAACCAAAACCGTTGCAGGCAAATAATATCTTTACTAATCACATATCACGTATTCATATTTTAATATCATATTAGGCATTCATAGAATTTCTATGAAGACATTACTAAACATAGCTTCACTTTCAACATGCTTAGGAATCACTTCATAAAGCATTCATTCGGTACATTCTTTCTTTTATTGGAAACATTTCCTTAACCTCCTGAGGCTCTTGCCCTTTTTAAAAGAGATTTCATTTCGTATTCATATGATATGCTTAAGACAAACACAGATGCCAAGTCTCATTCATAGTTTATACATAAAACATGCTCATAGGGCCTTCTTTTTTGTAATCGCATCTTACTTAGCATTTCATTCATATATCATTCATAAGGAAAGCATAGAACATATGAAGAAAACTCTCTTTCCTTTCTTTGAAAACGTTTCATTTAGCCTCTTGAGGCCCATAAAAACTCTTCTCTTAGCCCCTTGTGGCTCATATTCTTTCATATTGGTCGCATATTGACCCTTATAAACTTTTCACATTTCATTCAACTGGCCTCTTTGGGCCCGCAAAATTTTCTTTTCCTTAAAACCTTAAAACATATAGAATGGCAAAAGCCAATTGCTTTTCTTATCTTTATACAAAGTACTTCTGGCATAAGATCATTACAGGGTGCTGATTAGGTGAGAACTATTCTCGACCTCATAGTGAGACCTAACGCTCACGCTTAAGCTCTTATTCCCGGGATGGCTACATATAACATATCGGACCTTTACATCAACCCTCGTCAGAGCCTCTAGGGTTTATCCGGACTTATCCCCTAGGTAACATCATTCATATCATTTCATATTGTCCGCAGCACATTATCTTAGCCACTTAAAGCGTATCGGCCATAACGGCTATAACTTTGCGTTTCAAATCGTAAAATCATTCAACGTATAACTCACACCTTTATAAAACTCTTTAGGGATTCCCCCGTTCAAGCGAGTTCACTCCCAAAACTGTTTTCATTTAATTAAAATAGGCCATCATGCATTAATAGTTATGGCCGCTATCATTTCAAAACATGAAATCTTTCTTTCAAAAACTCACTCTTATGCACATAATGCAATCTAAGCATTTAAGCACATATACCACATATGTCACATATATCACATTTAAGCACTTCATATTAGTCACATCAATTCAACACAATAAGCCACACATGGCCTCGCAATCCACACGATTGCGGTTAATTCACAACCCAATCTCCCTCCTCACTTTCACCGTACACACAAGACCTCAAACGCTCATGATGTTATCCTCAAACCATCCAACTACTAGCTCGTTTCATCGATTTATTAATCATAATATGCTATCATAAAGATTTATTAAAAAGGAGGAGGATTAGGCTCTTACCTGTGCAAACAGCACCTTTCAGCCACCTATACGCATACATCTATATTGCCTTAACTTGAAATAATGCTTAACGAACCAAATTAAACTAACGAAGGCATGAACCTTATTGCATTCATAACTCACATTCAGGAAATAAGCATGTCATACTCATGTCATCTTCAAAACATAGCTAACCAACTAAACATGTATCGATTTAAAACATTCTTAGGTTGTTTCATGAATCGCTAATTATTCGAATCAAGGCTAAACATACCAAAACAACTTCGTTTTCGATTCTTTTTAAAACCTTAGCTTACTTTAGTCGTGTTCAAGTTAACTACGCCTTTATAATCTCAAAATTCATCCATTTTCAGGAATCGCTAATTACTCGAATCAACGCTAAATATATCAAAACAACTTCGTTTTCGATTCTTTTAAAACCATAGCTCACTTTAGTCATATTCAAACTAATTACGCCTTCATAACCTCAAAGTTAATCCATTTTCAGGAATCGCTATTTACTCGAATCAACGCTAAATATATCAAAACAACTTCGTTTTCGATTCTTTTAAAACCGTAGCTTATTCTAATCAATTTCAAGCTAACTACACCTTTATAACATCAAATTAATCTCTTTTCATGCATGGTTATCTTTACTCGCACATAATTTACATCGAATTACAAACTCAAGCATAAACTAACTCAATAATTGGAATTTAAACATGCACAACCCATTTCTTGATATTTCTAGCAAATCTAGCTAACCCTAATTCGTCATGCAACATCTAACTACCGAAAATCAATTTTGAAATTAATATTACTTAGGAGGGAGGAACACCCACCTTGGTTCCATGCTAGAGACATGCAATTCAGCTTGAATTGAGGCCAAAATCGAACCTCAACAACCCCGGGTACCTCCACTCTTCGCGCCTGACTCGACCGAGCCCAAACCCGAAACCCTAGCTCGCGATTTCTAGCATGCTCCAAACCTACTGGGCGTTCGGCCGGATTCCGGTATGCGGCCGAGATTCGAGGCTGGCCGGCTATGTTCACAGCGGGGAGAGAAGAGGAGAGGGCGTGGTGGTGGTCGGCGGCCGCCCAGGGGACCGCCGTGGTTCCTCCTTGGTTCACCGGCGACGGCAGTGCTGTTGGTGGTGGCGGTTTTGCGTGAGGAAGGCGGAGAAGAGATGCAGCGGAGAGGGAGAGGGTCGTGAGTTAGAGAGAGAAAGGGGGTCGGGGGTACTGTTTTCGGGTTCTCAGGCCCGAGAGCCTTCCCCCCCCTTTTGTTCTAGTTTCTTTTCCCTTTTTTTTTGGCTCAATAACATCATTCAACTGATTCCCGGTCCCGTACTCGTTAGTAGTTAGGCTAAACTTAAGTTGAAACGAACTACGACTAACATTTCAGTTTAAACGTTGGAAAACGATTTTAAAAACTCGGTTTAGCGTCGATTCAAACATTTTATAAATAAGTAACGTCAATAATAACATAAATCAAGTAATTGTCCTTTTTAATGAAATTAATCGTTTAACGACTAGATTAAACTATCAATATAATTTAAAGACATAAACGACACGAATTAACTTTGAAATCAATAATAGCGATAAAAATCCCTTTTTAGAAAATTATAGTTCTCAAAAGCACATCGATAATCAAGTAACTCATACAGTTACTAAAAATACGACTTTATAGCGTAAAAAGGTAGTATGGGCAACTTAACGGAAAACGAAAATGCGGGGTCTTACAGAAACACCACTTAATCAAGTTTAAGACTACATTTGTACACCACCTTAACCGGCCTAGTTAAGGATAAGCAAGTTTAGTATTTGACTATGCAAAGGCACAAAAGCAATAAATGCTCTCACTTGGTTTTGATTCAAATCTGATTGATATTAATACAAGGGGCGTGCATATGCTTAAATACAAGTCAAGCAACAAAGCTAACACACACCTAGACCTTACCCTCTTAGGGAGGAAAGGTATTAACTTAAGCTAATCTATAAGGTTAGTGCTAATCGTGTACAAAACAAGCATCCAAAGCATTAAGTAAAGCTAAACTAACGTTTATTGCATTGTAATCAACTCATACTTAAGCTTAAACAATCAGAACGCTAGCTGAAATGTTATTGGTCAGTCGAAAAGCAAGTCTTCTTTTTGGCGAGCCAATGATCTTCATGAACACAATTTGCTGCCTTTGCTTCCCATTGGTTGTTGTTCTCTGCACAACTTCCTTTTGTAGCTTGATGATTGATTCTCTAGAGGCCTTGGGACATGTGCCAAGTTAGATAGAAGCTAGAAAACCAAGCTTGCTCATGGATTGAAGGCAAATATGTGCTGCTGCGGAAAACCGGGTTCAAGGGAAGTTTTAGGCGGTTTTCGAATCCAAGTTTTACCTTACCAAAAGTATGCATGGTCTTGTTTTCATCCAGGGGCGGGGCAACCTTAGGATGTCTAAAAACCCCCAATAAAAGAAATCAAGGTTAAACCACGTTTAAGTAGGTTAACTCTAATAAAACATTTGGTCGTGCAGTTTTGGACAGAAACTGGCAGGTTTGACAAAATGGCTTGATCTCTTAGGTTCCTTTGGGTATGATTGAACTTCAACGCTTGGACCTAAAATTAGACATCTTGGGGATTCCAAAAAGGTAAAAATACCAGACTTAAACCAAAATATATCACAAGAAATGAGAAGATTAAAACCGAGTACATTCTGGTCCTGCTGGGTAGTCGGGACTCCTTGGTTTATTTGCTAATTTGAATCGGTAAATGAAGTCCAAATGGGATGAAACTCGTTTTGGTGCAAAGCTGACTTTTTGAACTTGAATCCCAACAAAAAATATTATACTTAAACCTGAAGGAGGCTTAAGTAAATTAAGCACACAAAACCGGGTTAGCTGCTGGAATTAACCCGTGCCCTGCAGTTTCAATACTTAAACAAAATTTTGGATGCTTTATTCATCCTTTAAGTAGCAAAATAAGATTACTCTTACTGATTTGATGTTCCAAATTAAGGAGCATGGAGGGATCTCCATCATCCTCCCCTTGTTTGAAAAATATTTGACCTCAAATTGGTTTAGGTAATCACTTCCCACTTATGTTTACATATCTGGCTAAAATAAAATCCGTCATGCAAACAAGTCTCTCCTGAACTTAGGGACACTTCTGTTTTCTTTCCGCTTGCTAATTTGAATGGTGGATGTAGGGGACTCTTCAATTTTGCTTTGAACCATTTCCTCAAATGCTCTTAATTCAGAATTAGAAGTTTGAAGTAAAGGTTCATCACATCAAGTAGGTCTTTCCTCTGGAGTCAAATGGCAGAAGCTTCATGCGAGTGTTTGGGCTAGGGGGTGAGTGGGTAAAGGATTTGCTGGTTCACCTTGCACTCCCTTTTGTTGGCTTAGAACTCTTCCCAAAACTAAAAGTATTTCTTCACTAGTCTCTTCCAAGACCTTCTCTTGAGTTTCCTAATGTTCATGATCACTTTCATCTTCATTTTCTTCCTCCATGGCTGCTTCACATCCGGCCAAGGTGATGAATTTCTTGTTAGGCCAGTCCGAGGATGTGTGACCACAGCCTTGACACTTAGAACACCTTCTATTACTTATAAGGGCAAGGTTAGGTTTCCTTTAAGGGACTAGGCTTTCTCCGAATAGCAACTCATGCTATCTAATTAGTGCTTCAAGTCTTTCTTCCAAGGTCATGCTTATAGCACTCAAGCTTGAACTAGGTGGTTTGAGCAAGTGAAACAACACAGAATAGGGGTGGCACGGTTGTGCTTAGTGGCATGGGGTGGCCGTGCCACTTTTCTGCCTGGCACGGTTGAAAACAACAAGTTGTACGGTTTGCGTTTAAGGATGTGTTTGGGTGGCTTTTGGAGGTGTGGGGGACGTACCAGGCGTAGGAGAAGCCAAACTCTGACACCAAGGTTGATGTATGTCCCGAGAGTCTAAGCTAAAACTAAAATTAGGAGTGAAAGCTTAAAACCAAGAGAGAATACAATCAATGAGAAGCCAAAGAAAGTGGTACGTTTAAGGCTGGTTGTGAGGCAGCAACAACGTGAGGTAGGATGGGATTTAGAATCAAGGTATTCTAAATGAGAAAAGGAAAAGAACTTCAAGTATCTTCAAGGACTAAGTGAAAACTCAAACCAGAATTCATGCATACATGGATTAAGTAAGTTGAATTCTAGCTAAGCTCACATTATGCCGTGAGATAATCAAAGGTAGATGGATAGTCTAAACCCTTGTTTGGATACAGAAACACCACTAAACAAAAGTTTAGGGCCCTTAAACTATGATTAGGATACTGAAATACCACTTAACCAAGTTTAAGACTACACTTGAACACCACCTTAACTGGCCTAGTTAAGGATAAGCAAGTTTAGTATTTGACTGTGCAAAGGCACAAAAGCAACAAATGCTCTCACTTGGCTTTGATTCCAATCTGTTTGATGCTGATAAAAGTGGCGTGCATATGCTTAAATACAAGTCAACCAAGAAAGCTAATACACACCTAGACCTTACCCTCCTAGTGAGGAAAGGTATTAACTTATGCTAATCTATGCAGTTAGTGCTAACCATGTACAAAATAAGCTTAAACTAATCTAAATACATCCAAAGCATTAAGTAAAGCTAGACTAATATTTATCATATTGTAGTCAACTTATACTTAAGCTTAAACAATCAAAATGCTGGATGAAATATGATTGGTCAGCCGAAAAGCAAGTCTTCTTTTTGGGTAGCCAACGATCTTCAAGAACACAAGTTGCTGCCTTTGCTTCCCCTTGGTTGCTGTTCTTTATACAACTTCCTTTTGCAGCTTGATGATTGAGTCTCTAGAGGCCTTAGGACGTGTGCCACACTGGATTGAAGCTACAAAACCAAGCTTGCTCACGGATTGAAGGCAAATATGTGCTGCTGCTGAAAACTGGGTTCAAGGGCAGTTTTAGCCGATTTTTGCATCCAAGTTTTACCTTAGCAAAAGTATGCATGATCTCGTTTTCATCCATGGTGGGGAGACCTTAGGATGTCTACAAACCCCCCAATAAAGGAAATCAAGGTTAAACCATGTTTAAGTAGGTTAACTCTACTAAAACATTTAACCGTGCAGTTTTAGACCAAAACTGGCAGCTTTGACAAAATGACTTGATTTCTTTGGTTCCTTCGGTTATGATTGAAATTCAATACTTGGACATGAAGGTAGACATCTTGGGGATTCCAAAAAGGTAAAAATCCAAGAGTTAAGCCAAAATATACATACGAAATGAGAAGATTAAAACTGGGTACATTCTGGTACTGTTGGGCAGTTTGGACACCTTGGGTTTATTTGCTAATTGGAATGGGTAAATGAAGTCCAAATGGGATGAAGCTTGTTTTGGTGCAAAGATGACTTCTTGAACTTCAATCCCAATGAAAAATATTGGACTTAAACCTTAAGGAGGCTTGAATAATTAAGTACACAAAAACGGGTTAGCTACTAGAGTTAACCCATGCCCTGCAGTTTCAATACGTAAACAAAATTAGGGTGATTTATTCATCCTTTAAGTAGCAAAATAAGATTAACCTTACTGATTTGATGTTCCAAATTAAGAAGCATGGAGGGATCTCCATCATCCTCTCCTTGTTTGAAAAAGATTTGACCTCAAATCGATTTAGGTAATCACTTCCCACTTGTGTTTACATATCTGGCTGAAATAAAATCAGCCATGCAAACAAGTCTCTCTTGAAATTAGAGACTCTCTTCCTTTCTTTCCCCTTGTTGATTTGAATGGCGGACGTAGGGGAATCTTCAATTTTGCTTTGAACCATTTCCTCAAATGCTCTTAATTTAGAATTAGGAGTTTGAAGTAAAGGTTCATCACATCCAGTAGGTCTTTCCTCTGGAATCAAATGATGAAAGCTTTGTGTGAGTGTTTCGGCCAGGGAGTGAGTGGGTGAAGGATTTGCTTGTTCACCATGCACTCCGTTTTGTTAGCTTAGAACTCTTCCCAAAACCAAGAGTTTTTCTTCGCTAGCCTCTTCCATGACCATCCCTTGGGTTTCCTCAAGTTCATGATCACTTTCATCTTCATTTTCTTCCTCCACGGCTACTTCCCATTCAGCCAAGGTGATGGATTTCTTGTTCGGCTAGTCTAAGGATGTGTGACCACAGCCTTGACACTTAGAACACCTTTTAACGCTCATAGGGGCAAGGTTAGGTTTATTTGGAGGGACTAGGCCTTCTCCGAATAGCAACTCATGCTGTCTCATTAGTGCTTCAAATCTTTCTTCTAAGGTCATGCTTGTATACACTCATGCTTGAACTTGGTGGTTTGAGCAAGTGAAACAACACGGAATAGGGGTGGCACGGTGGTGCTTAGCGGCATGGGGTGGTCGTGCCACTTTTTTGCCTAGCGCGACTGAAAATAGCAAGTTGTACGATTTGTGTTTGGGGATGTGTTTGGGTGGCTTTTGGAGGTGTGGGGGACGTACAAGGCCTAGCAGAAGCCAAGCTCTAATACCAAAGTTGATGTATGTCCCTAGGGTCTAAGCTAAAACTCAAATTAGGAGTGAAAGCTTAAACAAAGAGAGAATACAATCAATGAGAAACCAAAGAAAGTAGTGCGGTTGAGGCTGGTTGTGAGGCAGCAACAACGTGAGGTAGGATGGGATTTAGAATCAAGGGATTCTAAATGAGAAAAGGAAAAGAACTTCAAGTATCTTCAATGACTAAGTGAAAACTCAAACGAGAATTCAAGCATACATGGACTAAGTATGTTGAATTCTAGCTAAGCTCACCTTAACACGTGAGATAATCAAAGGTAGATGGATAGTCTACACCCTTGTTTTGATACAAAAACACCACCAAACTAAAGTCTAGGGCCCTTAAACTATGATTAAGATACATAAATACCATTTAATCAAGTTTAAGACTACACTTGAACACCTCCTTAACCTGCCTAGTTAAGGATAAGCAAGTTTAGTATTTGAGTGTGCAAAGGCACGAAAGCAACAAATGCTCTCCCTTAGTTTTGATTCAAATCTAGTTCATATTGATACAAGTGGCGTGCATATGCTTAAATACAAGTCAAGCAAGCAAGTTAACACACACCTAGAACTTACCCTCCTAGTGAGGAAAGGTATTAACATAAGATAATCTATACGGTTAGTGCTAACCGTGTACAAAACATGCTTAAACTAATCTAAATACATCCAAAGAATTAAGTAAAGGTAGACTAATGTTTATTACATTATAATCAACTCATACTTAAGCTTAAACAATTAGAATGCTAGCAGAAATGTGATTGGTCAGCCGAAAAACAAGCCTTCTTTTAGGCAAGCCAATGATCTTTAAGAACACAATTTGCTGCCTTTGCTTCCCATTGGTTGCTCTTCTCTAGACAACTTCCTTTTGCCGCTTGAGGATTGAGTCTCTAGAGGCCTTAGGATGTGTGCTAAGCTAGATTGAAGTTATAAAACCAAGCTTGCTCACGAATTGAAGGCAAATATGTGCTGCTGCTGAAAATCGGGTTCAATGGCAGTTTTAGCCGATTTTTGCATCCAGGTTTGCCTTAGCAAAAGTATGCATGATCTCCTTTCCATCCACCGGGGGGGGGGGGAACCTTAAGATATATACATACCCCCCAATCAAAGAAATCAAGGTTAACCCATGTTTAAGTAGGTTAACTCTACTAAAACATTTAATCGTGCAGTTTTGGACCAAAACTGGTAGGTTTGACAAAATGGCTTGATCTCTTTGGTTCGTTTCGTACGATTTGGACCTAAAAGTACACATATTGTGGATTCCAAAAATTTAAAATCCAAGACATAAACCAAAATATGTCATAAGAAATGAGAAGATTAAAATCGGGCACATTCTAGTCCTGCTGAGTAGTTTGGACAACTTGGGTTTATTTGCTAATTTAAATGGGCAAATGAAGTCCAAATGGGATGAAACTTGTTTTGGATCAAAGATGACTTCCTTAACTTCAATCCCACTGAAAAATATTAGACTTACACCATAAGGAGGCCTGAGTAATTGAGCACACGAAAACAAGTTAGCTGCTGGAATTAACCCATGCCCTGCAGTTTCAATACTTAAACAAAACTTAGATGCTTTATTCATCCTTTAAGCAACAAAATAAGATTGCCCTGACTGATTTGATGTTCCAAATTAAGGAGCATGGAGGGATCTCCATCATCCACTCCTTGTTTGAAAAAGATTTGAGCTCAAATCGGTTTACGTAATCACTTCCCACTTGTGTTTACATTTCTGGCTGAAATAAAATCACCCATGCAAACAAGTCTCTCTTGAAGTTAGAGACTCTTTTCTTTTCTTTCCCCTTGCTGATTTGAATCGTAGACGTAGGGGGCTCTTCAATTTTGCTTTGAACCATTTCCACAAATGCTCTTAATTCAGAATTAGGAGTTCGAAGTAAAGGTTCATCACATCCAGTAGGTCTTTCCTTTGGAATGAAATGACAGAAGTTTTGTGTGAGTGTTTGGGCTAGGGGGTGAGTGGGTATAGGATTTGTTGGTTCACCTTGCACTCCCTTTTGTTGGCTTATAACTCTTCCTAAAATCAAGAGTTTTTCTTCAATAGTCTCTTCCATGACCTTCTCTTGAGTTTCCTCATGTTCATGACCACTTTCATCTTTGTTTTCTTCCTTTATGGCTGCTTCCCATCCAGCCAAGGTCATAAATTTCTTGTAGGGCCAGTCCGAGGATGTGTGACCACAACCTTGACACTTAGAACACCTTTTAATGCTCATAGGGTTAAGGTTAGGTTGATTTGAAGGGACTAGGCTTTCTCCGAATAGCAACTCATGCTGTCTCATTTGTGCTTCGAATCTTTCTTTCAAGGTCATGCTTGTAGCACTCATGCTTGAACTAGGTGGTTTGAGTAAGTGAAAACACACGAAATAGGGGTGGCACGGTCGTGCTTAGTGGCATGGGGTGGCCATGCCACTTTTAGGCCTGGCGCGGTTGGAAATAGCAAGTTGTACGGTTTGTGTTTGGGTGGCTGTTGGAGGTGTGGTGGATCTACCAAGCCTAGGAGAAGCCAAGCTCTAATACCAAAGTTGATGTATGTCCCAAGGGACTAAGCTAAACTCAAATTAGGAGTGAAAGCCTAAAACCAAGAGAAAATAAAATCAATGTGAAACCAAACAAAGTGGTACATTTTAAGCTGGTTGTGAGGTAGCAACAACGTGAGGTAGGATGGGATTTAGAATCAGGGGATTATGAAAAAGAAAAGGAAAAGAACTTCAAGTATCTTCAACGACTAAGTGAAAACTCAAACCAGGATTCAAGCGTACATGGATTAAGCAAGCTGAATTCTAGCTAAGCTCACATTAAGCCGTGAGATAATCAAAGGTAGATGGACAGTCTAAACCCTTGTTTGGATACAGAAACACCACCAAACTAAAGTTTAGGGCCCTTAAACTATAATTAAGATACAGAAACACCACTTAATCAAGTTTAAGACTACAATTGAACACCACCTTAACCAGCCTAGTTAGGGATAAGCAAGTTTAGTATTTGAGTGTGCAAAGGCACGAAAGCAACAAATGCTCTCACTTGGTTTTGATTCAAATCTGGTTGATATTGATACAAGGGCGCGCATATGCTTAAATACAAGTCAAGCAAGCAAGCTAGCACACACCTATACCTTACCCTCCTAGTGAGGAAAGGTATTAAGTTAAGCTAATCTATACGGTTAGTGCTAACCGTGCATAAAACAAGCTTAAACTAATCTAAATACATCCAAAGCTTTAAGTAAAGCTAGAATAATGTTTATTACATTGTAATCAACACATACTTATGCTTAAACAATCAAAATGCTAGCTAAAATGCGATTGGTCAACCGAAAAGCAAGTGTTCTTTTTGGCTTGCCAATGATCTTCAAGAAAACAATTTGCGGCCTTTGCTTCCCAGTGGTTGCTCTTCTCTGGACAACTTCCTTTTGCTGCTTGATGATTGAGTCTCTAGAGGCCTTGGGACGTGTGCCAGGCTAGATTGAAGCTAGAAAACCAAGCTTCCTCACAGATTGAAGGAAAATATGTGCTGCTGCTGAAAACCGGGTTCAAGGGTTGTTTTAGCCGGTTTTTGAATCCTAGTTTTACCTTACAAAAAGTATGCATGATCTCGTTTTCATCCTGGGGGGTGGACACGTTATGATGTCTACAAACCCCACAATCAAAGAAATCAAGGTTAAACCATGTTTATGTAGGTTAACTCTACTAAAACATTTAACCGCCTAGTTTTGTACCAGAACACGCTCGTTTGACAAAATGACTTGATCACTTTTGTTAGTTTAGGTACGATTGAAATTCAATGCTTGGACCTGAAAGTAGACATCTTGGGGATTCCAAACAGGGAAAATTCCAAGACTTAAACAAAAATATATGATAAGAAATGAGAAGATTAAAACCGGGTACATTCACGTCCTACTGGGCCGTTTGGATGCCTTGGGTTTATTTGCTAATTTGAAAATGAAGTCCAAATGGGATTAAACCTATTTTTGTGCAAAGGTGACTTCCTAAACTTCAATCCCAGTGAAAAATATTAGACTTAAACGTTAACAAGGCCTAAGTAATTGAGCACACAAAAACAGGTTAGCTGCTGGAATTAACCCATGGTCTGCAGTTTCAATAGCAAAAAAAAACTTGGATGATTTCTTCATCCTTTAAGCAGCAAAATAAGATTACCCTTACCGATTTGATGTTCCAAATTAAGGAGCATGGAGGGATCTCCATCATCCTCCCCTTGTTCGAAAAAGATTTGACCTCAAATCGGTTTATCTAATCACTTCCCACTTATGTTTACATTTTTGGCTGAAATAAAATCAGTCACGCAAACAAGTCTCTCTTGAACATAAAGACTCTTTTCATTTCTTTCCCCTTGTTGATTTGAATGGTTGGCGCAGGGGACTCTTTAATTTTGCTTTGAACCATTTCCTCAAATGGTCTTAATTTAGAATTAGTAGTTTGAAGTAAAGGTTCATCACATCCAGTTGGTCTTTCCTCTAGAATCAATGACAGAAGTTTTGTTTGAGTGTTTGGGCTAGGGGGTGAGTGGGTAAAGGATTTACTCGTTCACATTGCACTCCCTTTTGCTGGCTTAGAACTCTTCCCAAAACGAAGAGTTTTTCTTCACTAGTGTCTTCCATGACCTTCTCTTGAGTTTCCTCAAGTTCATAATCACTTTCATCTTCATTTTCTTCTTCCATGGTTGCTTCCCATCCAGCCAAGGTGATGAATTTCTTGTTGGGCTAGTCCGAGGATGTTTGACCACAGCCTTGACACTTACAACACCTTTTAATGCTCATAGGGGTAGGGTTAGGTTTATTTGAAGGGACTAAGGTTTCTCCGAATAGCAACTCATGCTGTCTCACAAGTGCTTCAAATCTTTCTTACAAGGTCATGCTTGTATAACTCATGCATGAACTAGGTGGTTTAAGCAAGTGAAACAACACAAAATAAGGGTGGCACGGTCGTGCTTAGTGGCATGGGGTGGCCATGCCACTTTTATGCCTGGCGCGGTTGAAAACAGTAAGTTGTATGGTCTGTGCTTGGGATGTGTTTAAGTCACTTTCGGAGGTATGAAGGACGTACCAGGACTAGAAGAAGCCAAGCTCTGATACCAACGTTGATGTATGTCCCGAGGGTCTAAGCTAAAACTCAAATTAGGAGTTAAAGCTTAAAACAAAGAGAGAATACAATCAATGACAAACCAGAGAAAGTGGTACGTTTGAGGCTGGTTGTAAGGCAGCAGCAACGTGAGCTAGGATGGGATTTAGAATGAAGGGATTAGAAATGAGAAAAGGAAAAAAACTTCGAGTATCTTTAAGGACTAAGTGAAAACTCAAACCAGAATTCAAGCATACGTGGATTAAGTAAGTTGAATTCTAGCTAAGCTCACATTAAGCCGTGAGATAATCAAAGGTAGATGGATAGTCTAAACCCTTGTTTAGATAGAGAAACACCACCAACCTACAGTTTAGGTCCCTTAAACTATGATTAAGATACAGAAACACCACTTAATCATGTTTAAGACTACACTTGAACACCACCTTAACAGGCCTAGTTAAGGATAAACAAGTTTAGTATTTGACTGTGCAAAGGCACGAAAGCAACAAATGCTCTCACTTGGTTTTGATTCAAATCTGGTTGATATTGATACAAGGGGTGTCCATTGCCTAAATACAAGTCAAGCAAGGAAGCTAACACACACCTAGACCTTACCCTCCTAGTGAGGAAAGGTATTAAGTTAAGCTAATCTATACTGTTAGTGCTAACAGTGGATAAAACAAGCCTAAACTAATCTAAACACTTCCAAAGCATTAAGTAAATCTAGGCTAATGTTATTACATTGTAATCAACTCATACTTAAGCTTAAACAATCAGAATCCTAGCTGAAATGCGATTGGTAAACCGAAAAGCAAGTCTTCTTTTTGGCTAGCCAATGATCTTCAAGAGCACAATTTGTTGCCTTTGCTTCCCATTGGCTGCGCTTCTCTAGACAACTTCCTTTTGCAGCTTGATGATTAAGTCTCTAGAGGCCTTGGGACGTGTGCCAAGCTAGATTGAAGCTAGAAAACCAAGCTTGCTTATGAATTGAAGGCAAATATGTGTTGTTGCTGAAAATCGGGTTCAATGGCCGTTTTAACCGATTTTTGCATCCAAGTTTTACCTTAGTAAAAGTATGCTTGATCTTGTTTTCACCCAGGGGGGTGGAAGTCCAGGATGTCTACATGCCCCCCAATCAAAGAAATCAAGGTTAAACCATGTTTAAGTAGGTTAACTCTACTAAAAAATTTAACCGTGCAGTTTTGGACCAAAACTGGCACGTTTGACAAAATGACTTGATCTCTTTGGTTCGTTGGGGTATGATTGAAATTCAATGCTTGGACCTAAAAGTAGACATCTTGTGGATTCCAAAAAGGTAAAAATCCAAGACTTAAACCAAAATATTTCATAAGAAATGAGAAGAGTAAAACGGGTACATTTTGGTACTGTTGGGTAGTTTGGACAACTTGGGTTGATTAGCTAATTTGAATGGGTAAATGAAGTCGAAATGGGATGGAACTTGTTTTGGAGCAAAGTTGACTCCCTAAAATTCAATCCCAATGAAAAATATTTGACTTACACCACAAGGAGGCTTGAGTAATTGAACACACAAAAACGGGTTAGCTGCTGGAATCAACCCATGCCCTGCAGTTTCAATACTTAAACAAAATTTGGATGCTTTATTCATCCTTTAAGCAGCAAAATAAGATTACCCTTACTAATTTTATCTTCCAAATTGAGGAGGATGGGGTGATCTCCATCATCCACCCCTTGTTTGAAAAAGATTTGACCTCAAATTGGTTTAGGTAATCACTTCCCACTTGTGTTTACATTTCTAGCTGCAATAAAATCAGCCATGCAAACAAGTCGCTCTTGAAGTTATAGAATCTTGTCTTTTCTTTCCCGTTGTTGATTTGAATCGTGGACGTAGGGGACTCTTCAATTTTGCTTTGAACCATTTCTACAAATGCTCTTAATTTAGAATTAGGAGTTTGAAGTAAAGGTTCTTCACATCCAGTCGGTTTTTTCTCTGGAATCAAATGACGGAAGTTTTGTGTGAGTGTTTGGGCTAGGGGGTGAGTGGGTAAAGGATTTGCTGGTTCACCTTGCACTCCCTTTTGTTGGCTTAGAACTCCTCCTAAAACCAAGACTTTTTCTTTAGTTGTCTCTTCTATGACCTTCTCCTGAGTTTCCTCAAGTTGATGATCACTTTCATCTTCATTTTCTTCCTCCATCGCTGCTTCCCATCCCGCCAAGGTCATAAATTTCTTGTTGGGGCAGTCCGAGGCTGTGTCACCACAGCCTTGACATTTAGAACACCTTTTAGTGCTCATAGGGGCAAGGTTAGGTTTATTTGAAGGGACTAGGCATTCTCCGAATAGCAACTCATGCTGTCTCATTAGTGCTTCAAATCTTTCTTCCAAGGTCACGCTTGTGGCACACATACTTGAACTACGTGGTTTCAGCAAGTGAAACAACACGGAATAGGGGTGGCACGGTCGTGCTTAGTGGCATGGGGGGGGTCGTGCCACTTTTATGTCTGGCACGGCTGAAAACAACAAGTTGTACGGTTTGTGTTTGGGAATGTGTTTGGGTGGCTTTTGGAGGTGTGGGGGACGTACCAAGCCTAGGAGAAGCCAATCTCTTATACCAAAGTAGATGTATGTGCCGAGGGTCTAAGTAAAACTCAAATTAGGAGTGAAAGCTTAAAACCAAGAGAGAATAAAATCAACGTGAAACCAAAGAAAGTGGGACGTTTGAAGCTGGTTGTGAGGCAGCAGCAATGTGAGGTTGGATGGGATTTAGAATCAAGGAATTCTGAATGAGAAAAGGAAAGGAACTTCAAGTATCTTCAAGGACTAAGTGAAAACTCAAACTAGGATTCAAGCATACATGGATTAAGTAAGTTGAATTCTAGCTAAGCTCGCATTAAGCTGTGAGATAATAAAAGGTAGATGGACAGTCTAAACCCATGTGTGGATATAGAAACACCACCAAACTAAAGTTTAGGGCCCTTAAAATATAATTAAGCTACAGAAACACCACTTAATCAAGTTTAAGACTACACTTGAACACCACCTTAACTAGCATAGTTAAGGATAAGCAAGTTTAGTATTTGAGTGTGCAAAGGCACGAAAGCAAGAAATGCTCTCACTTGGTTTTGATTCAAATCCGGTTGATATTGATACAAGGGGCGCGCATATGCTTAAATACAAGTCAAGCAAGAAAGCTAACACACACCTAGACCTTACCCTCCTAGTGAGGAAAGCTATTAAGTTAAGCTAATCTACACGGTTAGTGCTAACCGTGCATAAAACAAGCTTAAACTAATCTAAATATATCCAAAGCATTAAGTAAAGCTAGGCTAATGTTTATTACATTGTAATCAACACATACTTAAGCTTAAACAATCAAAATGCTCGCTGAAATGCGATTGGTCAACCAAAAAATGATGTATATTTCCAAGGGTATCATTTTCATTCCTCATACTCAACT
>JACYFF010019584.1:58503386-58524177 GCA_017589665.1 Selenicereus undatus
CTTGATTCACTTTTGCAAATCTTTGCCTTAGTGAAGCTTGAATACATGAAGTGGTAAGATTGCCCAAGTGTGCAAACCAAGGTGGGTTTACATCACCCTTGCTAGTCCACTTGATTTATCTTGGTTCTTGATTGCATTTTTATCTTTCTTCCCATTGTATATGTTTTTGTGAGTTTTGACTCCCAAAAAATATACATCACATGAAGTGCTAGCTTGCACGGTTGGAGGTGTTTGAACATTTGGCTAAGTACTCGACCTTTTGGTGATAGTTTTAACTTTTTGGGAGTATGAGAATGGATGTTAAAAGGGCTATGGATGTGTGGGGATGGAAATAAGAATCAAACTAAGAATTACTAACTTAGAATTAAAGCTAGCAAATCCACTTCAACCCTTTAGGAACACCTCGAGTATAACATCAACGGATAGAACTAAGCCTTAGGATTGGATACAGAAACACCACCAATCTTCAAGCTTAGGGCCCATAATCTTGATTAAGATACAGGTGACACCATTTAATCTTGGTTAAGACTCACTTGATCACCACTTAGTTTGGCCTAAACTAAGATAAGCAAGTAAGAGTTTAAGAGAAGAAAGCACAGAAGCTTTCAAAACTGATTTTTATCATTCAAAAGGGGATGTGTTTCACCATGGCCGTGTAGCTCCTTTAGGCAGCAAGCAAGTGATGGCCAAGCTGAAAATACTAGAAAACATACACTTCACCTTTTCCTTGCTAGGTAGGAAAGGATTAGTGAGTTAATTACAACCTGATTTTGCTAATCTAGTTTACAAACATCTTAAACTAATCTAATACATCAAGATGTGATTTAAAACTATATCTAAACTATTAATACATCCCTTAACACTTAATTAACCACTAAAACAACCAGAAAATAGACTTAGAAGCCATGTGCACAGCCACCTTTTGCATGCCACTTTGCGGCTGGCCAATGAGAACAAGGCACCCAATTCTTGCTTTGTCTAGCTCCCATTGGTGGTTCTTTCAAGAGGCAGCCAATACTAGAGCATTTTGGAGTGTGTGCAAATCCTTGAGGGATGTGCCAAGCTGCTTTACAAGGGAAAAAACCGGTTGTTTAAAGGGAAAGAACCGGTTTGATAAAACCGGGCTCAAGGTGCATTTTCTGGCCAGTTTTAGTGCATTAATTCAACATAGCAAAAGTGACCATGATTTGGATTTTAAACACGGGGGGATATTTTTAGGATGTGTTTAAACCCCCCCCCCCAAAGAAATCAAGGTTTGGATGTGTTTAAGTGGGGTAATTAACCTCAAACTTTAAACCGCACAGATTAGGGTGCAATCTGACCGATTTAGGAAAACACCTTGTTTCTTCGTCCTCTTGTGGACATGATTGGAAATCAATGCATGGACATGATAGTACACTTCCTGAGGATGCCAAAAGCGTATAATTACAAAATTTAAGCCTTCATATAGCTTAAGTTATTGCTTACACAAAACCGTGCTTCTTCATGTCTTACTGGCAGTTTTGACACCTTGAGTTTAACTGATGATTTGAATGACCAAATGAAGTCCAAATTGGATGCAACTTGATTTGTTGGAAAGATGACATCTTGAACTTCAAATCCTTGTAAAAACATCAGACTTAAACCTTTGGAAAGCATGTCGAATTTGGCTCACAAAAATGGGTGACTGCTGGATTCGAACCCTTGCCCTGCAATTTTGAAGCTTATACAAAACTTTGATGAATTATTCATACTTTAACGAGCATTATAAACTTACCTAATTGATTTGATTCATTTTAGAACAAAGGGGGTGGAGGGAGATCCATCAGATACAAAAACACCACCAAACTACAATTTAGGGCCCTTAAACTATGATTAAGATACAGAAACACCACTTAATCATGTTTAATACTACACCTGAACACCACCTTAACCGGCCCAATTAAGGATAAGCAAGTTTAGTATTTGACTGTGCGAAGGCACGAAAGCAATAAACACTCTCACTTGGTTTTGAGTCAAATCTTGTTGATATTGATACAAGGGGCGTCCACATACTTAAGTACAAGTCAAGCAAGCAAGCTAACACACCCCTAGACCTTACCCTCCTAGTGAGGAAACGTATTAAGTTAAGCTAATCTATACTATTAGTGCTAATCGTGTATAAAACAAGTTTAAACTAATCTCAATACATCCAAAGCATTAAGTAAAGCTAGACTAATGTTTATTACATTGTGATCAACTCATACTTAATCTTAAACAATCAGAATGCTAGCTGAAATGCGATTGCTCAATCGAAAAGCAAGTCTTCTTTTTAGCTAGCCAATGATCTTCAAGAGCACAATTTGCTGCCTTTGCTTCCCATTGGTTGCTCTTCGCTAGACAACTTCCTTTTGCAGCTTGATGATTGAGTCTCTAGAGGCCTTGTGATGGAGATGTCACCATGCCCTTTGATTTAAAAGAATCAAATCAATTTGGCATTACTAATATGCTGGTTAAAGGTTGTATAACTCAACCAAATTTTGTTTTAGTTGTTTCAATGCAGGACAAAAGGGAAGAATCCAGCACTGACCCTCTTTTACAAGCAGAATTCGACAAGCATACAAATGGTTTAGGCCTGATGTTTTTGCATGGATTTCACGTTTCAGATGTCAGCTTTCCAACAAGACAAGTTCCATCCAATTTGGAGTTCATTTGGTCGTTCAAATCAGCCATTTACCAAGATGTGTCAAAACTGTCCAGCAAACTAGAAACGACCCGGTTTTGACTAAGTCATAACTTAAGCTATACTAATGCTTAAGTGATGAATTTATACATTTTTGGAATCCTTAATATGTTTACTTTCAGGTCCAAGCATCAATTTCCAATCATACCGACAAGAAGATGAAGAAAAAAGGCGGTTTTCCAAACCGGTCAGATTAGGCCCTAATCTGTGCGGTAAAATGTTTAAGCCTAATTAACCTAGTTAAACATGTCCTAACCTTGATTTCTTTGGGGGGGGGGTTATAGACATCCTAAAATAACCCCCTATGTCCTGAAAACCGAAATACCATCACTTTTCCTAGGCTTACAAATTGCAAGAAAAACCGGCCAGTTTTGTTCCTTGAACCTGGTTCACTAGACCAGTTTATTTTTACCCTAACCAATGGGTTTCCTTCAACTTCAGCATCTAAGGCACGGCCCTCAAGGCTTAATGCATGTCCCAAGGTGCCTTGGGCTGGTTACTACCTAGAGAAGAACAACCAATGAGGAAGAGATTGGTGGCAATGTGTTGCTTGCTCCCTATTGGCCAGCTGTAATGCCTTTTCGGCTATCCAATGAGAATTCAGCAGCAATCTCAGCATGTTTAAGCCTATTTTAAGTGTATATTAAGTGTATAATGATGTATTAATAGTTTAGATAAATATTAGATTCATGTTTTGATGTATTAGATTAGTTTAAGATGTTTGTAAACTAGATTAGCAAAATCAGGTTGTAATTAGCTCACAAATCCTTTCCTAGCTAGGAAGGAAAAGGTGAGGTGTATGTGTGCTTGTATTCTTAGCTTGGCCATCATCTTTTGCTGCTTATTTAAGAGAGCACACGGCCAAGGCAAAAAAACAACCCTTATGAATTAAAGAAAACTCAAAGTTGAGAGCATTGGATCCTTCTTGGTGCTTAGGCACTAACCTCAAATACTTAGCTTGCTTATCTTAGTTTAGGCCGAACTAAGTGGTGATCAAGTGAAGTCTTAAGCTTTGGTTAAGTGGTGTTTCTGTATTTTAATCAAACTTAAGGGCCCTAAACTCAAGGATTGGTGGTGTTTCTGTATCCTTTCCAAGAGTTTAGATCTATCCTTTGATTGTATTACTCAAGGCTTTTCCTAAGAGGATTAAAGAGGATTTGCTAGCTTTAATTCTAAGTTGGTAATTCTTCCTTTGATTCCTAATTCCATCCCTCACACATCCATACTCCTTTTAACATCCATTTCCATGCTACCACAAAGCTGAAACCATCACCTAAAGGTCTAACACTTAGCCAAATGTTCAAACACTTCAAACCGTGCGAGTTGGTTCTTCACGGTTTCACCAAACCGAAAAGTGGCACGGCCACCCCATGCTAGGGAGCACGACCGTGCTACCTTGGTTCCGTGAAGAAACCTCTTTTGGCTTCACTTCCTTGGTGGTTTAAAGCTAGGTTATTTCCACCCCTTGTGTTATACATCACCTCACGTCAAAGAACCTTTGTTTTACCACTTAGAATCACTTGATTCTAAGCACCATTCTCCCTTCACATACTTGATGCTTCACAACCATCATTTTATGTGACCACTTTCCCTTGTTTTCCCCTTGATGTTATCTTCCTTTGATTGCTAAGTTAGTTGTATTCTAGTGAACCCTAGCTTGGTCATCGGCAGGTACATCACCTTGGGACGTGTGCCAAGCTAGATTGAAGCTAGAAAGCCATGCTCGCTCACAAATTGAAGGCAAGTATGTGTTGTTGCTGAAAATCGGCTTCAATGGCTGTTTTAACCGATTTTTGCATCCAAGTTTTACCTTAGGAAAAGTATGCTTGATCTCGTTTTCATTCGGGGGTGGAACCTCGGGATGTCAAGATACCCCCTAATCAAAGAAATCAAGGTTAAACCATGTTTAAGTAGGTTAACTCTACTAAAACATTTAACTGTGTAGTTTTGGATCAAAACTAGTAGGTTTGACAAAATGACTTGGTCTCTTTGGTTCGTTGGGGTATGATGGAAATTCAATGCTTGGACCTGAAAGTAGACATCTTGAGGATTCCAAAAAGGTAAAAATCCAAGACTTAAACCAAAATATATCATAAGAAATAAGAAGATTAAAACCGGGTACGTTCTGGACCTGCTCGGCAGTTTGGACAACTTGGGTTTATTAGCTAATTTGAATGGGTAAATGAACTGCAAATGGGATGAAACTTGTTTTGGAGCAAAGCTGACTTCTTCAAATTCAATCCCAATGAAAAATATTTTACTTACACCATAAGGAGGCCTGAGTAATTGAGCACACAAAAACGGGTTAGCTGTTGGAATTAACCTATGCCCTGCAGTTTCAATACTTAAACAAAATTTAGATGCTTTGTTCATCCTTTAAGCAGCAAAATAAGATTACCCTTAATGATTTGATGTTCCAAATTAAGAAGGATGGAGGGATCTCAATCATCCACCCCTTGTTTGAAAAAGATTTGACCTCAAATCGGTTTAGGTAATCACTTCCCACTTGTGTTTACATTTCTGGCTGAAATAAAATCAGTCATGCAAACAAGTCTCTCCTGAACTTAAAGACTCTTTTCTTTTCTTTCCTAATGTTGATTTGAATGCTTGGCGTAAGGGACTGTTTAATTTTGCTTTGAACCATTTCCTCAAATGGTATTAATTCAGAATTAGCAGTTTGAAGTAAAGGTTCATCACATCCAGTAGGTCTTTCCTCTGGAATCAAATGATAGAAGTTTTGTTTGAGTGTTTGCGCTAGGGGGTGAGTGGGTAAAGGATTTACTCGTTCACCTTGCACTCCCTTTCGTTTGCTTAGAACTCTTCCCAAAATGAAGAGTTTTTCTTCACTACTCTCTTCCATGACCTTTTCTTGAGTTTCCTCAAGTTCATAATCACTTTCATCTTCATTTTCTCCCTCGATTGCTACTTCCCATCCAGCCAAGGTGATGAATTTCTTGTTGGGCTAGTCCAAGGATGTGTGACCACAGCCTTGACACTCAGAACACCTTTTAATGCTCATAGGGGCAAGGTTAGGTTTATTTGAAGGGACTAGGGTTTCTCATAATAGCAACTCATGCTGTCTCATGAGTGATTCAAATCTTTCTTACAAGGTCATGCTTGTAGAACTCATGCATGAACTAGGTGGTTTAAGCAAGTGAAACAACACGGAATAAGGGTGGCACGGTCGTGCTTAGTGGCATGGGGTGGCCATGCCACTTCTATGCCTGGCGAGGTTGAAAACAGTAAGTTGTATGGTCTGTGCTTGGGATGTGTTTGGGCCGCTTTCGGAGGTGTGGAGGACGTACCAAGACTAGGAGAAGCCAAGCTTTGATACCAACGTTGATGTATGTCCCGTGGGTCTAAGCTAAAACTCAAAATACGAGTGGAAGCTTAAAACAAAGACAGAATACAATCAATAAGAAACCGAAGAAAGTGGTACGTTTGAGGCTGGTTGTAAGGCAGCGGCAACGTGAGCTAGGATGGGATTCAGAATAAAGGGATTCGAAATGAGAAAAGGAAAAGAACTTCAAGTATCTTGAAGGACTAAGTGAAAACTCAAACCAGAATTCATGCATACGTGGATTAAGTAAGTTGAATTCTATCTAAGCCCGCATTAAGCTGTGAGATAATCAAAGGTAGATGGATAGTCTAAACCCTTGCTTAGATACAAAAACACCACCAAACTACAGTTTAGGGCCTTAAACTATGATTAAGATACAGAAACACCCCTTAATCATGTTTAATACTACACCTGAACACCACCTTAACCGGCCTAGTTAAGGATAAGTAAGTTTAGTGACTGTGCAAAGCCACGAAAGCAACAAACGCTCTCACTTGGTTTTGATTCAAATCTAGTTGACATTGATACAAGGGGCGTCCATATGCTTAAATACAAGTCAAGCAAGCAAGCTAACACACCCCTAGACCTTACCCTCCTAGTGAGGAAACGTATTAAGTTAAGCTAATCTATACTATTAGTGCGAACCGTGTATAAAACAAGTTTAAACTAATCCCAATACATCCAAAGCATTAAGTAAAGCTAGACTAATGTTTATTGCATTGTGATCAACTCATACCTAATCTTAAACAATCAGAATGCTAGCTGAAATGCAATTGGTCAACCGAAAAGCAAGTCTTCTTTTTGGCTAGCCAATGATCTTCAAGACCACAATTTGCTGCCTTTGCTTCCCATTGGTTGCTCTTCTGTAGTCTTCCTTTTGCAGCTTGATGATTGAGTCTCTAGAGGCCTTAGGACATGTGCCAAGCAAGATTGAAGCTAGAAAACCAGGCTTGCTCACGGATTGAAGGCAAATATGTGATGCGGCTGAAAACTAGGTTCAAGGGCAGTTTTAGCCGGTTTTTGAATCCAAGATTTACCTTAGCAAAAGTATGCATGATCTTGTTTTCATCCTGGGCAGGGGGGGAACCTTAAGTTGTCTACAAACCCCCCAATCAAAGAAATCAAGGTTAAACCATATTTAATTAGGTTAGCTCAACTAAAACATTTAACCGCACAGTTCTGTACCAAAACACGCTGGTTTGACAAAATGACTTGATCCTTTGGTTCGTTTAGGTATGATTGAAATTCAATGCTTGGACCTGAAAGTAGACATCTTGGGAATTCCAGAAAGGAGAAAATCCATTCTTGTCCTACTGGGCTGTTTGGACACCTTGGATTTATTGGTAATTTGAATGGGTAAATGAAGTCCAAATGGGATGAAACCTATCTTGGTGCAAAGTTGACTTCGTGAACTTCAATGCCAACGAAAAATATTAGACTTAAACCTTAACAAGGCCTAATTAATTTAGCACACAAAAACGGGTTAGCTGTTGTAATTAACCCTTGCTCTCCAGTTTCAATACTTTAAAAAAATTTGGCTGATTTCTTCATCCTTTAAGAAGCAAAATAAGATTATGCTTGCTGATTCGATGTTCCAAATTAAGGGGCATGGAGGGATCTCCATCATCATCCCCTTTTTCGAAAAAGATTTGACCTCAAATAGGTTTAGGTAATCACTTCCTACCTATGTTTACGTTTCTGGCTGAAATAAAATTATTCATGCAAACAAGTCTCTCTTGAACCTAAACACTCTTTTCTTTTCTTTCCCCTTATTGATATGAATGGTTGGCGTAGAGGACTCTTTAATTTTGCTTTGAACCAATTCCTTAAATGGTCTTAATTCAAAATTAGCAGTTTGAAGTAAAGGTTCATCACATCCAGTACGTCTTTCCTCTGGAATCAAATGACAGAAGTTTTGTTTGAGTGTTTGCACTAGGGGGTGAGTGGGTAAAGGATTTACTCGTTCACCTTGCAGTCCCTTTTGTTGGCATAGAACTCTTCCCAAAACGAAGAGTTTTTCTTCACTAGTCTCTTCCATGACCTTCTCTTGAGTTTCCTCAAGTTCATAATCACTTTCATCTTCATTTTCTCCCTCCACAGCTACTTCCCATCCAGCCAAGGTGATGAGTTTCTTGTTGGGCTAGTCCAAGGATGTGTGACCACAACCTTGACACTAAGAACACCTTTTAATGCTCATAGGGGCAAGGTTAGGTTTATTTGAAGGGACTAGGGTTTCTCCGAATAGCAACTCATGCTGTCTCATGAGTGCTTCAAATATTTCTTACAAGGTCATGCTTGTAGAACTCATGCATGAACTAGGTGGTTTAAGCAAGTGAAACAACACAGAATAGGGGTGGCACGGTCGTGCTTAGCGGCATGGGGTGGCCATGCCACTTTTATGCCTGGCGCGGTTGAAAACAGTAAGTTGTATGGTCTGTGCTTGGGATGTGTTTGGGTCGCTTTTGGACGTGTGGAGGAGGTACCAGGACTAGGAGAAGACATGCTCTAATCCCAACATTGATGTATGTCCCAAGGGTCTAAGCTAAAACTCAAATTGGGAGTGAAATCTTAAAACAAAGAGAGAATACAACTAAAGAGAAACCAAAGAAAGTGGTACGTTTGAGGCTGGTTGTAAGGCAGCAGCAACGTGAGCTAGGATGGGATTTAGAATGAAGGGATTGGAAATGAGAAAAGGAAAGGAACTTTAAGTATCTTCAAGGACTAAGTGAAAACGCAAACCAGAATTCAAGCATACGTGGATTAAGGAAGTTGAATTCTAGCTAAGCTCACATTAAGGTGTGGGATAATCAAAGGTAGATGGATAGTCTAAACCCTTGCTTGGATACAAAAACACCACCAAACTACAGTTTAGGACCCTTAAATTATGATTAAGATACAGAAACACCACTTAATCATTTTTAATACTACACTTGAACACCACCTGAACCGGCCTAGTTAAGGATAAGCAAGTTTAGTATTTGACTGTGCAAAGGCACAAAAGCAACAAATGCTCTTACTTTGTTTTGATTCAAATCTTATTGATATTGATACAAGGGGCGTCCATATGCTTAAATACAAGTCAAGTAAGCAAGCTAACACACACCTAGACCTTACCCTCCTAGTGAGGAAAGGAATGAAGTTAAGCTAATCTATACTGTTAGTGCTAACCGTGTATAAAGCAAGCTTAAACTAATCTAAATATATCCAATGCATTAAGTAAAGCTAGACTAATGTTTATTACATTGTAATCAACTCATGCTTAAGCTTAAACAATCAAAATGCTAGCTGAAATGCGGTTCGTCAACCGAAAAGCAAGTCTTCTTTTTGGATAGCCAATGATCTTCAAGAACACAATTTGCTACCTTTGCTTCCCATTGGTTGCTCTTCTGTAGACAACTTCCTTTTGCAGCTTGATGATTAAGTCTCTAGAGGCCTTGGGACATGTGCTAAGCTATATTGAAGCTAGAAAACCAAGCTTGCTCACGGATTGAAGGCAAATATGTGTTGCAGCTAAAAACCGGGTTCAAGGGCAATTTTAGCCGGATTTTGAATGCAAGTTTTACCTTAGCAAAAGTATGCATGATCTCGTTTTCATCCCGAGGGGGAACCTTAGGATGTCTATAAACCCCCCAATCAAGGAAATGAAGGTTAAACCATGTTTAAGTAGGTTAACTCTACTAAAACATTTAACTGCGCAGTTTTGCACCAAAACACGCTATTTTGACAAAATGACACGATCACATTGGTTCGTTTAGGTATGATTGAAATTCAATGCTTGGACCTGAAAGTAGACATCTTGGGGATTCCAAAAAGGAAAAAATCGAAGACTTAAACAAAAACATATCATAAGAAATGAGAAGATTAAAATCGGGTACATTCTCATCCTACTGGGCTGTTTGGACACCTTGGGTTTATTTGCTAATTTGAATGGGTAAATGAAGTCCAAATGGGATGAAGTGCAAAGCTAACTTCATGAACTTCAATCCCAATGAAAAATATTAGCCTTAAACCTTAAGAAGGCCTAAGTAATAGAGCACACAAAAACGGGTTGGCTGCTGGAATTAACCCATGCTCTGCAGTTTTAATACTTAAACAAAATTTGGATGATTTCTTCATCCTTTAAGGAGCAAGATAAGATTACCATTACTGATTTGACGTTCTAAATTAAGGAGCATGGAAGGATCTCCATCATCCTCCCCTTGTTCGAAAAAGATTTGACCTCAAATCGGTTTAGGTAATCACTTCCCACTTGTGTTTACATTTCTGGCTGAAATAAAATCAGTCATGCAAACAAGTCTCTCTTGAACTTAAAGACTCTTTTATTTTCTTTCCCCTTGTTGATTTGAATGCTTGGCATACGGGACTCTTTAATTTTACTTTGAACCATTTCCTCAAATGGTCTTAATTCAGAATTAGCAGTTTGAAGTAAAGGTTCATCACATCCAGTAGGTCTTTCCTCTGCAATCAAATGACAGAAGTTTTGTTTGAGTGTTTGGACTAGGGGGTGAGTGGGTAGAGGATTTACTCGTTCACTTTGCACTCCCTTTTGTTGGCTTATACCTCTTCCCAAAACGAAGAGTTTTTCTTCACTAGTCTCTTCCATGACCTTCTCTTGAGTTTCCTCAAGTTCATAATCACTTTCATCTTCATTTTCTTCCTCCATGGTTGCTTCCCATCCAACCAAGGTGATGAATTTCTTGTTAGGCTAGTCCGAGGATGTGTGACCACAGCCTTGACACTTAGAACACCTTTTAATGCTCTTAGGGGCAAGGTTAGGTTTAGTTGAAGGGACTAGGGTTTCTCCGAATAGCAACTCATGCCTTCTCATGAGTGCTTTAAATCTTTCTTACAAGGTCATGATTGTAGAACTCATGCATGAACTAGGAGATTTAAGCAAGTGAAACAACACGGATTAAGGCTGGCACGGTGGCGCTTAGTGGCATGGGGTGGTCGTGCCACTTTTATACCTGGCGCGACTGAAAACTGTAAGTTGTATGGTCTGTGCTTGGGAAGAGTTTGGGTCGCTTTTGGAGGTGTGGAGGATGTACCAGGACTAGGAGAAGCCAAGCTCTGATACCAACGTTGATGTATGTCCTGACGGTCTAAGCTAAAAATCAAATTAGGAGTGAAAGCTTAAAACAAAGAGAAAATACAATCAATGAGAAACCAAAGAAAGTGGTACGTTTGAGGCTGGTTGTGAGGCTGCAGCAACATGAGGTAAGATGGGATTTAGAATCAAGGGATTGTAAATGAGAAAACAAAAAGAAGTTCAAGTATCTTCAAGGACTAAGTGAAAAATCAAACCAGAATTCAAGCATACGTGGATTAAGCAAGTTGAATTCTAGCTAAGCTCACATTAAGCCGTGAGATAATCAAAGGTAGATGGATAGTCCAAACCCTTGTTTGGATACAGAAACACCACCAAACTACAGTTTAGGGCCCTTAAACTATGACTAAGATACAAAAACACCACTTAATCATGTTTAATACTACACTTGAACACCACCTTAACCGGCCTAGTTAAGGATAAGCGAATTTAGTATTTGACTGTGCAAAGGCACGAAAGCAACAAATGCTCTCACTTGGTTTTGATTCAAATTTGGTTGATATTGATAGAAAAGGCATGCATATGCTTAAATACAAGTCAAGCAAGCGAGCTAACACACACCTAGACCTTGCCCTCCTAGTGAGGAAAGTTATTAGCTTAAGCTAATCTATACCGTTAGTGCTGACTGTGTACAAGACAAGCTTAAACTAATCCAAATACATCCAAAGCCTTAAGTAAAGCTAGACTAATGTTTATTACATTGTAATCAACTCATACTTAAGCTTAAACAATCAGAATGCTAGCAGAAATGCGATTAGTCAACCGAAAAGCAAGTCTTCTTTTTGGCAAGCCAATGATCTTCAAGAACACAATTTGCTACCTTTGCTTCCCATTGGTTACTCTTCTCTAGACTTCCTTTTGTAACTTGATGATTGAGTACCTAGAGGCCTTTGGACATGTGCCAAGCTAGATTGACGCTAAAAAACCAAGCTTTATCACGGATTGAAGGCAAATATGTGCTTCTGAAAACCGGGTTCAAGGGCAGTTTTAGTCAGTTTTTGAATCAAAGTTTTACCTTAGGAAAAGTATGTATGATCTCGTTTTCATCCTTGGGGGGGGGGAACCTTAGGATGTTAACAAACCCCCCAATCAAATAAATCAAGGTTAAACCATGTTTAAGTGGGTTAAGTCTACTAAAACATTTAACCGTGCAGTTTTGGACCAAAACACGTTGGTTTGACAAAATGACACTATCACTTTGGTTCGTTCAGGAATGATTGAAATTCAATGCTTGGACCTGAAAGTAGACATCTTGGAGATTCCAAAAAGGAAAAAATCCAACACTTAAACAAAAATATATCATAAGAAATGAGAAGATTAAAACCGGGTACATTGTCGTCCTACTGGGCTGTTTGGACACCTTCGGTTTATTTGCTAATTTGAATGGGTAAATGAAGTCCAAATGGGATGAAACCTATTTTGGTGCAAACCTGACTTCCTGAACTTCAATCCCAAGGAAAACTATTAGACTTCAACCTTAACAAGGGCCTAAGTAATTGAGCACACAAAAACGGCTTAGCTGTTGGAATTAACCCATGCTCTGCAGTTTCAATACTTAAACAAAATTTGGATGATTTCTTCATCCTTTAAGCAGCAAATTAAGATTAACCTTACTGATTTCATGTTCCAAATTAAGGACCATGGAGGGATCTCCGTCATCCTCCCCTTGTTCGAAAAAGATTTGACCTCAAATCGGATTAGGTAATCACTTCCCACTTGTGTCTACATTTTTTGCTGAAATAAAATTAGTCATGCAAACAAGCCTCTGTTGAACTTAAACACTCTTTTCTTTCTTGTTCCTCCATGGCTGCTTCCCATCCAGCTAAGGTGATGAATTTCTTGTTGGGCTAGTCCGAGGATGTGTGACCATAGCCTTGACACTTAGAACACCTTTTAATGCTCATAGGGGCAAGGTTAGGTTTATTTGAAGGGACTAGGGTTTCTCCGAATAGAAACTCATGCTATCTCACTAGTGCTTCAAATCTTTCTTCCAAGGTCATGCTTGTAGCACTCATGAGTGAACTAGGTGGTTTAAGCACGTTAAACAACACGGAATAGGGGTGGCATAGTCGTCGTTAGCGGTATGGCGTGGCCGTGCCACTTTTATACCTGGCGCGGCTGAAAACAGTAAGTTGTATGGTCTGTGCTTGGGATGTGTTTGGGTCGCTTTTGGAGGTGTGGAGGACGTACCAGGCCTAGGAGAAGCCAAGCTCTGATACCAACATTGATGTATGTCCTGAGGGTCTAAGCTAAAACTCAAATTAGGAGTGAAAGCTTAAAGCAAAGAGAGAATACAATCAATGAGAAACCAAAGAAAGTGGTACGTTTGATGCTGGTTGTGAGGCAGCAGAAACGTGAGCTAGGATGGGATTTAGAATGAAGGGATTCGAAATGAGAAAAGGAAAAGAACTTCAAGTATCTTCAAGGACTAAGAGAAAACTCAAACCGGAATTCAAGCATACATGGATTAAGTAAGTTGAATTCCAGCTAAGCTCACATTAAGCCGTTAGATAATCAAAGGTAGACGGATAGTCTAAACCTTTGTTTGGATACAGAAACACCACCAAACTACAGTTTAGGGCTCTTAAACTATGATTAAGATACAGAAACACCACTTAATCATGTTCAAGACTACACTTGAACACCACCTTAGCCGGCCTAGTTAAGGATAAGCAAGTTTAGTATTTGACTGTGCAAAGGCACGAAAGCAACAAATGCTCTCACTTGGTTTTGATTGAAATCTGGTTGATATTGATACAAGGGGTGTGCAAATGCTCAAATACAAGTCAAGTATGCAAGCTAACACACACCTAGACCTTACCCTCCCAGTGAGGAAAGGTATTAACTTAAGGTAATCTATAAGGTTAGTGCTAACCGTGCATAAAACAAGCTTAAACTAATCTAAATGCAACCAAAGCATTAAGTAAAGCTAGACTAATGTTTACTACATTGTAATCAACTCATACTTTCCTCTCCCTTTTGATGTGTATTGGCTTGGGTTCTCTATTCCCTTTACATATACATCATATTTAGTATCAAAGCCTAGGTTTCTCCTTGGCCTTGCTTGCCTTTCCCCTTCCCCTTTCTCATAAATTCAGTTTTCCCTTTGGTTTTACAATCTACTCTACCATGACTTCACCTAGCATGTCATTGGAAGAAAGGTTTGAAGCCTTGATGAAGAAGAATGAGTTTTTAGCTAGTCAAATTCGAGAGGATTCACAAAGGAACAAAGAAGTTCAAGCACAAAATGAGTATCTACGAAAGCAATTGGGATCCTTTATGAAGCAAAAGCAAAAACTCAATGAAGACACTCTTCAATCTGAACCAAGGGCACGTGAACAAGTCTATAGCCATGATGTTGATTCATCAAGTGAAGAAGAAGTGCCTAGAATGGTTAGAGGAGAGCCACGGATGCAGGCTAACAACAACGATTTCAGAGTTGAAGTTCCTGAATTCGAAGGTAAGCTTGATCCTAAAGAGTTTATGGATTGGTTGCATACAGTTGAAAGAGTCTTTGAATATAAAGACATACCTGATGATAAGAAGGTTAAGTTGGTTGCTTTAAGGCATAAAAAGTATGCATCCTTATGGTGGACAAATTTGAATGCTAAAAGGCTTAGGGAAAGAAAGTCTAGAATTCGAACTTGGGAGAAAATGAAAACCAAGTTGAAAGTTAGATTTCTACCATCTACTTATGTCCAAGATTGTTATTCTCAATTTTATAATCACACACAAGGAAGTATGAATGTTGAAGAATATACTCGTGAGTTTGAGAAATTGATGATTAAATGTGATATCTAAGAACCTGAAGAACAAACCATAGTTAGATACGTGGGTGGTGTTGATCCTAGGTACTCTAATGTGGTAGAATTACACTCCTATGCATCTTTTGATGATGTTTGTGTACTAGCTCATAAAGTTGAACAACAAAAGAAAGCTAGACCAACATTCAAGCCATCAATCCTATGACCTCCAAACCGGAACCAAACCTTTAACAAGGGGAGTTCCCAACCACCACCAAAACCACAAAATCCCTTTCCCTTGAATCCACAAAGAACCATAGCACCTCAAAAGGCCCCAGCACCCCCATTTCGTCCAAACCCAAACCCCATGGCTAATAGAAGATGCTTTAAATGTCAAGGTCTTGGTCATATTGCTTCTGAATGTCCAAACAGAAAGGTTATTACTTGGGCTGAATGGACAACTGTCAAAGAGAACTTTGAAGAAGAGGAGCACGAAAATGAAAGTGAGCCAGAATCTGAAGAAGCTCATGAAGATGTCATTGAAGAAGCTGATGAAGGAGAGCTCTTGGTCTTAAAGAGAGTTCTTAGCAATCAAAAAGGAGTTAAGGATGAACAAAGAGAAAACATATTCCATACAAGGTGTACCTCTCAAGGTAAAATATGCTCTTTGATCATTGTGTGTGGTAGTTGTTCTAATGTTGTTTCTCTGAGTATGATTGAGAAATTAGGGCTGCAAACAATGACTCATCCACATCATTACAACATCCAGTGGTTAAATCAAAGCAAGGGCATTCAGGTGAATTCTCGTTGTTTTGGTGCAAACCTGACTTCCTAAACTTCAATCCCAATGAAAAATATTAGACTTAAACCTCAAGGAGGCCTAAGTAATTAAGCACACAAAAACCGGTTAGCTGCTGTAATTAACCCGTCTCCTGCAGTTTCAATACTTAAACAAAATTTAGATGATTTATTCATCCTTCATGCAACAAATTGAGATTACCTAATTGATTTGCTTCTTTTAAATCAAGGGCATGGAGGGATCTCCATCACTCAAGCACCGGTTCTATCCTTGTCCTGCTAAAGTAATGTCCTTGAAGTTGAATGTGATGCCTCTGGTGTTGGTATTGGTGGAGTTCTTACTGAAGAAGGTAAACCTCTAGCCTTCTTTAGTGAGAAATTATGTGAGTCATGAAGGCAGTACTCCACTTATGATAAAGAATTCTATGGCATTGTGAGATGTTTAGAGCATTGGAATCATTATCTTATTGCAAGTGAGTTTATCCTACATTCTGACTATGATGCATTGAACTACATACAAGAGCAGCATAAGTTGAACTCAAGGCATGCCAAGTGGGTTGAGTTTAAGCAATGATATCACTTCACTATCAAACATAAGTCAGGTAAACTCAATCAAGGTGCAGATGCTCTATCTCGGAGGTATCTCTTATTATTTCAATTAGATGTTTGTGTACTTAGTTTTGAGCATCTAAAGGCTTTATATGACAAGGATGAAAACTCTGGGGAATTATATGTTGATTGTTCTAAACACCCCAAAGGAGATTCTCTTATTGAGGAAGGATTTCTTTTCAAGGGTACACGGCTGATGGAGATCCCTCCATGCCCCTTAATTTGGAACATCAATTCAGTAAGGGTAATCTTATTTTGCTGCTTAAAGGATGAATAAATCATGCAAATTTTGTTTAAGCATTGAAACTGCAGGGCATGGGTTAATTCCAGCAGCTAACACATTTTTGTGTGCTTAATTACTCAGGCATCCTTAAGGTTTATGTAACGCCCCCAACCTAGGAAGAGTCACACCGCCGGGACATCCTAGAGGGAAATTCTTAATGCTCTTGAAGATCGAGGATTTGGATTAGCATTTAGATAGTCTTTCTGGAACAAAACTGCAAGAGTTCCCCCTGTTTTAGCAACATTCTAGGGTCTGAGCTCAGCTAAGGGTACCTGTAATTGGTAAATAGGTATAACATATACTACAATAACCCAAGTTCATAATGTCGGCCACTCGCCCGGATCATTAACTATCAAGCAACTAAAACAAGGATAAGAATCATCGATATACAGGTATAGAGCCGGCTACATGGTTTCACATACAACAATGAATTTAAAATTTTACAACGTGGTACGCATCAAAAACTTTGCAAAACTGGCAGAGACTCTTGAGGGGTCGGCATCGAAACAACTTCAGAGGATCTCTTATACCTGCTCAAATTGAACCTTGGAAAAAGGGAATAATAAAGTGATAAGCAACCACACGCTCAGTGAGAATTCCCCTACTCCTTAAAACCAAAACCATTTGTAGGCATTCATATCAATAAAAATCATATATCACGTATTCGTGTACTACTATCATTTTAGGCAATCAAAGTTTCCAAGGAAAGATTACCACTCATCTATTTTACGCTAGCCCCTTAACTCATTCCTAGGCCCTTAATGACCATCCTTCCTTTCTAACTAGCATTCAGGCACGTAATCATGTAAGACAAGAACGAATATTATGCTTTCAAACACATTTGGGAAAAACATAGTGACTCACGTTATATGCAAAGAACTTATAAATCATGTATGCTTGTTTAAAACTTACAACTCTTCTAAAAACTTATGAGACACCCAAATTAGTAAGAAAAGCTTTGCAAGAAACATTCTTTCTTAAGATATGCACCATTAAAAACTTAAATGTTCAATGCATTGCTAGGCTGTAACTAACTACACTTGAAATTCATTTAAACTATATTTAGAATACATTCATAAAATATATATAGGTTACGTGCATTTGAAAGCTTTCTTCTTTTCTTAAAAACGCCTTACTTGGCGTCTTGAGGCTCGTATTCCTTTAAAATAACTTCTTTTCCTTTCTAAACTGCTTAGAATGGCAATTTGGCAAATCTTTTATTTATTAGGAACATACTTATAACATAAAACATCTCATTGTGCTGGCTAGGGGAGGTCAACACCGTGCTTAAGTGAGATCGTCACTCCTATTCTAAGTTGTCCCTGAGGTATACGTACTTAACTTTTGGCCAAAACGCGTCTCAACAGATAAACTCAAACTTCGATATTGTCCTCTGTGGGGTAACAACTCACACCAAGATAATCATATCTTCAGTCCAGTCCCCTCAAGGTTTTCTTACGAGTTACACATCATAACTTATATGGGGAACAACTCACACCAAGATAATTCATATCTTGAGTCCAATTCCCAGGAACAGCTCACACTAAGATAACTCATATCTTGAGTCCAGTTTCTAACTTATCTTAGGGGAAAACAGCACACGCCATCTTTGTGTCCAGTTTTATGGAACAGCTCACACCAAGATAACTTGTGTCTTGAGCTCAGTTCCTACCTTCTGGCCAATTGCCTAGCACTTTCTTAGCCTTTAAAGTCGTATTTCATATCTCTTTTTCAACGCTTACTTTGCTAAAAACTTACTTTTTAACAAAACGACCATAACCTTTTGAAACGTTTATAGTTCTTTCTTTTTTGGCTTAAACACTTCTTATAAACGGAATAAGTTTGCTAACTCGTAAATCGAGTTCGTAAATAGCTTAAAAGCTTCTTATAGACAGTATAAGTTTATTAACACATAAATCGACTTCCTTTGAAACTTGAAAGCTTCTTAAAAACGTAATGAGCTTGTTAAATCGTAAAACGATTTCGTTTCTAACATGAAAGCTTCGTATAAACGTAATACGACTACTAACTCACAAAATGACTTCGTTTTGAACTTAAGAAACTTCTTATAGACGTAGAACTTTTGCTAGTTTGTGAAACGACTTCATTTCTAGCTTAAAACGACTTCCTTTTAGACTTAAAAGCTTCTTATAAAGGCAATAAGTTGGTTAATACTTAAAATGATTTCACTTTAAACTTCAAAGTTTCTTATAAATGTAACACATTTACTAATTTGTAAAATGACTTAGTTTCTAACTTGAATGCTTCGTATAAACGTAATAAGCTTACTAAATCATAAAACGACTTTGTTTTTAACTAAAAGGCTTTTTATAAACGTAATAAGGTTGCCTAATCATAAAATGACTTTGTTTCTAATTTGAAAGCTTCGTATAAGCGTAATAGGGTTACTAAATCATAAAAACGACTTCATTTCTAACCTGAAAGTTTCGTATGGACGTATTACGTTTGATAGTTCGTAAAATGACTTCGTTTCTAAACTAAAGGCTTCTTATAAATGTAAAACAATTGCTAACTCATAAAAGCAACCTCACTTTTTAGCTTAAAAGCTTCTTTGAAACGTAGTACGTTTGCTAAATCATAGATTGAAACTCAATAGAGACTTAAGTAAGCAAAAAGCATGCAAATAAGCTAAGCTTCATAATGAGGACCTTAAGGTACTCTTTTTCGGGTCATATAAATTCTTTTAAACACGAGGAGGGGTCATTACCCAAACCAATACCTTAAAAACCTTTTTGAGCTCACTAAACCCATCGACTATTCAATCGAGTCACTAACTGAGCAGTTCGACGGTTTAGGACTTTTTAAAACTTTAGGCTTCCTAACATTCGAAAAGGCAACTGATAAACTTAAAAGCGTTTTCAACGCGTAAATCAAGCCTTCTAAACGACCCTTTTCTTTTTTTAAAGACGTCAAAAGTTTCAAGAATTAGTTACATAATGTCACATAGCAAATCAGTGGAAAAGGGTTTACACATAGCACATTCATACACTACATGTCACAACTCAGCAGAATCTGCCCAATGAGCCACACATGGCCTTGCAATCCACACGATTGCAGCAATTCACAACCCAGGCTCCCTCCTCACACAACACCAGCCACAAGATCCTCGAACCACTCAATACTTTTACCTCAAGCCATCCAACTACCAAGCTCGGTTTAATATTTGCATATACAAACCAACAGTACATAAAATGATCATATATAGGCATTACATTCAAGCTTAATAAACAACATAGTGTTTAAGTGAACCAACTGATGCAATCGAAACTTTAAAACGACACTTTGCCCCTTTTAGTTCGCTAACCGATATCCATAAGCATAATACTTCATTGAGATAACTACGAATAGAATCCTAACATGCCTAAACTAATGTAATCATAATCTTTAGACATAATTCAGTTCATTCCACAATTACTTCGATTAGCCCCCTCAAGCTTCAAAACAAAATTCGAACTAATAAATTATCAGAATCACATCGCTATGCTAACATTCTGTTCATTAAACATTTCTGATGTATATGTCAAGGGAATAGAGAACCCAAGCCAATACACATCAAAAGGGAGAGGAAATGGAAGGTTTGAGTCACGGCCAAGGTGGCACGGTCGTGCCTAGGAGCACGGCCACACTGTGCCACTTTGCTACCCACAAAACCGTGAGGAAGAGAAAAGAAGCACGGTTGAAGGCATTTGTTGTATACTTCGGTTTTGGGTTATTTTGGTGAATGGGAAATGATGAACATGGATGTATAAGATGGTATTTGAAGTGAGAATGTGAATGGAAGTGGAAGATTAGCCAAGTAGAAGTAATTAAGCACTAATCCATGCTAATCAATTCACTAAGCAAATCATAGAGATGAAACTAGAATAGGATAGAACTAAACTTGAGATTGGATACAGAATCACCACCAACCTTCAAGTTTAGGGCCCTTAATCTTGATTAAGATACAGAAACACCACTTAATCAAGGTTAAGACTCACTTGGACACCACTTAGTTTGGCCTAAACTAAGATAAGCAAGCAAGGATTTTTTTGAGAGAAAAGCTAAGCTTCTCACGGTTTTTGGACTTCAAAATCTGAGTTATGATTCTTCCTTGGCCAAAATGGCCCTATATACTAGAGGGAAAACAATACTAGGCTAAAAAATGTCCATATCACTTTCCTTCCTAGTGAGGAAAAGTGTTAGGACTAAT
>JACYFF010019584.1:58543345-58562805 GCA_017589665.1 Selenicereus undatus
TCAGAAACAATGGTTTTAGGAATACCATGCAATCTTGTCACTTCCTTCAAATAGAGCTCGGCAATATGTGTAGCATCATTGGTCTTGTTGTAGGGGATGAAATGTGCCATATTTGAAAACCTGTCTACCACCACAAATATAAAATCCTTGCCTCTTTAAGTTCGTGGTAGACCTAAAATAAAGTCCATACTCACATCTTCCCATGGTAGGGTTGGTACGTGATGGGGATCAGCCCCAAGGGGTTCTTCTAGTCCAAGAGGTCACAATGGCTCTCCACGAGTTAGAAATCAATCAAGGTGTGTTCACTTGCATCCTACCGGGTCCATCCCGCAAATGGCCCGACTTTCTGACCTTGGTAGCCTAATGTCCCGAGGGTCTTAGGCCAAGATTTTGCTGTTTCTGGAAACCTTGAAGAGTTAGCTGCCCAACAAATCAAGCTTCACTCCATTTGGATACCATTTTCTCATCCAAACCCTTTGCTAAAGCCAAACCGCCCAAAACTGTTTTACCAGGCAGAATATACCCGGTTTTAGGAGCCCTACTTTCCTAACCTAAAGTGCTCCTAACAACCTGGAATTTTGATACTTAAATCCATTTTTGAATTGGCTAAAGGGGGGGGGGGAATAAACCAGCATCAAACGTTCCCCAAGGAGGTCAAGAGAGAAAAAACTTCCAAAGTTACTTTTCAGCAATCAGCCTGCAGCAGCTCACTTGTTTCGAGAATATCTCCTGATCGGCTGATCCAAAAGGCCTGCAAAAGTATCCATATGAAAGACGAATTCCCAAGCTTTCTAACAAGGAGTGTGGGAGCCAATTTGGGTAAGTAGATAGGGAGATATGACCGTTGGAAGTTGAACCTACAAAACTGGGAAGCTGTCAACATCACCTTTTGTACTTTCTTGCTTTTATATCTCCTCCTCTTTGTTTGGTCCGTTTTTTCTTGTTTTGAACCCTTGTAATCAGATAAGCCTCATATATAAGGGGCCTGTTAGGAGTGTAGAAAGCAACTTTGAGTATTATGCAAACACATTTGAGTGATACACTCTCTCTTGAAACTCCTAGTTGCTATATCTTGAATTGGCTAGTTCAAGTGGTGCTCTTGTAGGTTCTTTCTCTTGCTTATGGTGGTGATTCAATTCTTTATCCTTAAGTGAATAAAGAATAGCCCAACATCTCTTCTATGTGGCGTCATTGGCTTATCCTAGCAAGGAAGTTGCATTCTATCCTCTACAAACCGGTTTGGGGCAACTTGCTCTATTCGGTTTGCTAGGTTTTGTGTTTCACTTCTTCTCCATCCTTTATCATCATTTTCCACTTCCATAGGCCACATACATCATCTTGGTATCAGAACTTAGGCTACCCTCTTGGCCAAGCTTCCACCCTAAACACATTCCCCAAACTGATGTATATTTTCGAAGCAAAAACTCAAAAAAATATAAACAATTGATTATCAAAAGAAATGAAGATGACGAAACCAAAATGTAAGGATGAAACACATGTATTCAAGCTTCACTATTGCCAAGATTAGCAAGAGGGAAACAATAATGCATTCGGGTGAGGAAGAACAAGGGGAAGAACAAGGAAACCGTGACCAAGATAGAAGGCAAGTGTATTAGCAAGGGAGTGATCAACCACCTTGGTTTGCACACTTGAGCAAATTCTTCTTGCTTCAACTAAGTTACAGAATTGAAACACCTTCTTAGTTGATGGAAGAAGAACCTAGAGACCCACTTCAGTTGCCAAGCTCAAGATACAGCACTAGGATTTCAATGGGGAGAGAGTTTACAAACTCACACTTTTCATATACTTCAAATCTGAATACAAATGAGTCTTTGCTGCCCTTTTAAAGGCCCTCATATGGCTGTCTAAGGCCTCAAACAGCAGCCAAGAGACAAAAGTACACATTAGGCATCAATTCAAACTAATCCTAGCTATTATAAGGTCTAATCCTACTTGTGACACCTCACTAAAACTAATGATACCTTTAAGTGAGTTTTCAACCTGCTAATGGTGCTGGACATACTCAGGTTTAAGTCAATTTGCAGCAAGGACAAACAAAAACCAAGAAATACATCACTTTGTACAACTAGCTAAAAACCGGTCCAAAGGGAATTAAAACCGTCCTTTCCGCTGGTTAATAGCAGCACACAGGGGTGCTTCTTGGACCTTGAAGGCTGATGCTTTGATAAATATTTATCTCCTCTTTCATGCCCTAAAGTTTCAAAAAGATTGGAGTTCAATAGATCAACCAATCAGAAGCTTTTTTCGGACAGTGCTGGATTGCGTCCTGCAGTGGATACCCTTCGGTTTTGGCTTTGGTTGACCAACCAAATGAGCTCCAAATTTCCTGAATGAGTACTTTTTGGAACGCTTAGATCCTAAGCTTTAATATGGTCATGCATACAGGAAATTTGCCCTTCAGAAATTTGCTCTAGCAGCAAAACAAAACCAGTTCAGAAACGGTATGAACTGGACAGTTTTTCTTCTTCTTTGCACAAGTGATTTCTGACCAGGGCATGAACTTCCTTGACCTTTTTGGGCTCCAAAATAGTGGGAGGATTATTGGTGAGTGCTATGGGGGTTGGTTTGGATGGTCCCCATCATAAAGTGCATTGGAAGCACCTTTAATTTATTATTCACAAATATCCCTCGAATCTGATGCTTGAGGTCAACCATATATACATTAGGATCTCTTCAGGGAATAAATGATAGAAGTTTTCTAGGAGTGCTTTTGCAATGGGGTGAGTGGGCAATAGATTGTCAGGTTCCTCTTGGATGCTCAATATCCACCCTTTAAAGGCTTTAAACTCAAGTTGTAAAGCCTTTAAAACTGACTCATTCAAGGCTAGTAAACACTCACTGTGTTTGGGCTTATTTTGTAGGGGTCTTTCATGGAGTTTGGATGGGGCTAAAGGGGCTAATGTGATTTTCTTGCCATCCTTGGTAAATGAATATGTGTTTAGATAACCATTATGCATAACTCTACGGTCATACAACCATGGTCTTCCCAACAGAATATGACATGCATCCATAGGAATAACATCACACCATAACTCATCTTTATAGTTTTTTCCAATGGAAAATGAAACCAAACAACGAGAATTCACCCGAATGCCCTTGCTTTGATTTAACCACTGGATGTTGTAAGGATGTGGATGAGTCATTATTTGCAGCCCTAGTTTCTCAATCATACTCAGAGAAACAACATTAGAACAACTACCACCATCAATGATCAAGGAGCATAATTTACCTTGAGAGGTACACCTTGTATGGAATATGTTTTCTCTTTGTTCATCCTTAACTCCTTTTTGATTGCTAAGAACTCTCCTTAAGACCAAGAGCTCTCTTTCACCAGCTTCTTCAATGACAACTTCATGTGCATCTTCAGATTCTAGCTCACTTTCATTTTCATGCTCCTCTTCTTCAAAGTTCTCTTTGACAGTTGTCCATTCAACCCAAGTAATAACCTTTCTGTTTGGACATTCAGGAGCAATATGACCAAGACCTTGACATTTAAAGCATCTTCTATTAGCCATGGGGTTTGGGTTTGGACGAAATGGGGGTGCCAAGGCCTTTTGAGGTGCTATGGTTCTTTGTGGATTCAAGGGAAAGGGATTATGTGGTTTTGGTGGTGGTTGGGAACTCCCTTGTTAAAGGTTTGGTTCCGGTTTGGAGGTCGTGGGATTGATGGCTTGAATGTTGGTCTAGCTTTCTTTTGTTGTTCAACTTTATGAGCTAGTACACAAACATCATCAAAAGATGCATAGGATTGTAATTCTACCACATTAGAGTACCTAGGATCAAGACCACCCAAGTATCTAACTATGGTTTGTTCTTCAGGTTCTTGGATATCACATTTAATCATCAATTTCTCAAACTCACGAGTATATTCTTCAACATTTATACTTCCTTGTGTGAGATTATGAAATTGAGAATAACAATCTTGGACATAAGTAGATGGTAGAAATGTAGCTTTCAACTTGGTTTTCATTTTCTCCTAAGGTCGAATTCTAGAGTGTCTTTCCCTAAGCCTGTTACCATTCAAATTTGTCCACCATAAGGATGCATACTTTCTAAGCCTTAAAGCAACCAACTTAACTTTCTTATCATCAGGTATGTCTTTATATTCAAAGACTCTTTCAACTGTATGCAACCAATCAATAAACTCTTCAGGATCAAGCTTACCTTCGAATTTAGGAACTTTCAAGCAAATGTGAAGCGGAGGCCATGCCTATACAAGTCCAAAATGGTTCACAATTTCTCCTTCATAGCCACAAGCTACACCAAAGGGGACTTGGGCCTTGTACCGTTTTGGAACTCCAATTCCAACCGCATCCTAAAACCTTAGGATGCGTGACTTGTCTATTTTGGGAAGGTCACGGGGCCTTCTAAAGGGTTTAGGCCATTAAAATGGAGTTAAACCCTCGGGGATAATAAAGAAGACCAAAAACAACAAGTTGAATGCTAACGGCAAATTAGCGCGGTTTTAACCTGGTTTTGTGGACTTATTTTATCAAGCTTAGAATGGGTTTAATTTGCTGCAGACCCACTTTTTGGGAACCTTCTTATGTCAGCTAAAAGGGCATAAAAAAACTTCTAGGCCATAGCAATAGGTCATGGGTGAAGTGAAGGCTTTTTCCACATGTTGCAGTTTCCGCCCAACCTGCACCACCTTGCACATTTTTCCTGCTATCTCCCAAACGGATGATCCAAATTGCCTGCAAGAGGAGGCTCCTGAAAGCTGACTTCTAGGGCTTTCCAACAAGTACTTTTGCAGCTAATTTGGCCAACAAACCTAGGATGTATAGCCTGTAAAACTTGGCCTATGTAAACTGAAAAGTGCTGACATAAAGTAAAAAGCACTTTTCACTTTTGTTTATTGTTTTTTTGGTTCCCTACTTTGCTTTATGGTCGACCAAGGTCTGTTTTGCTGCATTTGAAGCGTTGTGAGGCTCTCCTATATGAGGGGAAGCCTTAGTATGTAGAAGAGGAAGTTAGTGTTTATGAAAGAAGCTTATGCTTTGAATTCTCTCTAAAATCTTGAGTTCTCTTTATCCTTTCACAAAAGGTGGTGAGTCTTGGGTGGAATCCTTTATAGAATTATTGGTGGCATTGCCTTTATGCAATTCTTGGTGGATCCTTAGGCTTGATTGGTGGCATTGCCTTTAGATCATGTCATATCTCCTTTCAAAGTGGAAATTGGCAACTAAACTCAAGCAATCTACATTTCGGCCCATTAGCACACGCTCCAGTTGGTATCAGAGCTAATCCAGGTTGGTGTTCTTGAGTTTATATCACATTTCCTAGCTTTGGTTTCATCCCTGCCAAGTTTTCATTCACCCTTGTTATGAAAATCGGGGCCAATCTACACATATTTCTAATTTAAGCTCCACAAAAATACACTTGACCAAACACTTTGCCAAACTCACAAACCCCTTTAACCACACTTCCTTTCCCCCAAAAATACCTCATTTAACCCTCAAAGAACCCCCACAAAACAGCTAAACACAAACCCCCACCAAAACCCCCTCAAAATCAACTTTTCACAAAACCGTGCAAAGTGACCGAAGTGTGGCACGGCCACCCCGTGCTGAAGAGCACGGGTCGTGCCACCACCCTTTCCCTCCAGAACACTAGCACGGCCACCCCGTGCCACCCTGCACAGTCGTGCCACCCCCTCCCCAGCCAGTTCTTGCACCGTGCCTCCCTAGCACGCCCGTGCCACCTCCTAAACCGATGTATATGTCAAGGGAATAGAGAACCCAAGCCACTACACATCAAAAGGGAGAGGGAAAGGAGAGAATTGGCCACGGTAAAGGGTGGCACGGTCGTGCCTTATGGCACGGTTAGACCGTGCCAAATTGCTGGCCACAAAAACCGTGAAGTGAGGAACTGTGCACGGTTGGAGGCCTTTGTGGTTTGCTTCGGTTTTGAGTTGTTTTGGTGAATGGTAGATGCTGAAAATGGGTGTATAAGTAGGTATTTGAGTTAAGAAAGTGAATGAAAGTGGAACATTAGCTAAGTAAAAGTAATTAAGCACTAATCCATGCTAATCACTTCACTAAGCAAATCATAGAGATGAAACTAGAATAGGATAGAACTAAACCTGAGATTGGATATAGAATCACCACCAACCTTTAAGTTTATGGCCCTTAATCTTGATTAAGATACAGAAACACCACTTAATCAAGGTTAAGACTCACTTAGACACCACCTTAATTGGCCTAATTAAGGACAAGCAAGTAAGGATTTGTGAGAGAGAAAAGCAAAGCTTCTCAATGTTCAAGCTGAAAATTCTGAGATTGTGATTCTTCCTTGGCCAAAATGGCCTTACATACTAGAGGGAAAATACAATACTAGGCTAAGAAATGTCCACATCACTTTCCTTCCTAGTGAGGAAAAGTGTTAGGACTAATCTAATACATGATTAGCTAGTAATACAATTGGTTTGGCTAAATAAGATTACATCATGCTTAAACTAATACTAATACATCAAACTATGCATCTAATCCTTGTCTAGCTTGATTACACAATACTTAGGCTCATGTTTAACATTAATACAAGCTGAAAACTGAAGAAATTGCACATGGGGCAGCCGAAATCCACAAGCCACTTTACGGCTAGCCAATCACAAGTGAGGAACAAGATATCTTGCCATGCTCTCCCATTGGTTGCTCTTTCCAATGCTTCAACCTTTCCAAGGTGACCTTGAAGTGTGTGCCAAGCTTGGGAAGAGTAGAAATCAGTTTGTCTAAGCAAGGTGGCCGGCCATGTGAAGTGGGAAAATCGGTTCAAGTGAACCGGTTTCAAGGGGGGGAGCCGGTTCAAGCCGGTTTTTGTGTGGATTTTGTTTGTGTTGCAAAAATGGTCATGGCTTGGATTTTAAAGGTGGGGGGATAACTTTAGGATATGTAGAATCCCCCCCTCAACAAAATAAAGGTTTCAAAAGGGTTTTGTGCGTTAAATAAATGGTTACTGCAAACTGCGCAAAACCGGGGCAAAATGGAGTCACTTGGAAAATGACCTTGATCTTCAATCCTTTTGAGGGTATGACTTGAAACTCCTTTTTGTACCTGCAAAACAACATCAAAAGGATTCCAAAAATGGAAAAACATTAGGGCTAAGCTACAATGTAGCTTAGGAAATCAGGTACACAAAACCGGCCACTTTGAAACTAGTGAACCCGTTTGTGCCAACTTCTTCTTCTTCCAACATAAGAGCCATTCTCTTGGTTTGTGATCTTGTTCTTGGATGTGATGGAATAATCTCTTCATGAACATGATCTGGGCTAGATAGGATTCCATCATAAACCAGGCCCTAACCTTTCTTCTTTTGCTTTCCAACCTTTCACCATATCTAATGAAGGTGAGTTACTTGACTTGAGGAGCGTTTTACACACCCAGGACACTCCTTATGACAAAGCTCAAAGAGACATGATCTTTCACTCCCGGTGCACCATACAAGACAAGGTTTGCAATTTGATTATTGATGGAGGAAGTTGCACCAATGTGGCCTCTACCACACTTATTGAGAAGCTTGGCATTCCTACTATTTCACATCCCAAGCCTTATTCTCTCAAATGGCTCAATGATGGTGGCGACATTAAGGTATCTAAGCAAGCACTCATCTCTTTTTCAATTGGTCAAAAGTATAGAGATAATGTGCTTTGTGATGTGGTACCCATGAGTGCATGCCATATACTCTTGGGTAGGCCTTGGCAATTTGATAGACATGTCTTGCATGATGGGTTCAAGAACACTTACTCTTTGGTCATTGATAAGGAAAAGATAGTCTTACACCCATTGCCCCCAAACCAAATCCACAAATCACAACCCGGGGTGGGAAGTGAGGAAAAGAGAGACCTTCTCATGTTGAGTGAAACACGGGTTGAGAGAGCTTTGAGCAAGGGTAAGCAAGTTCTAGCTTCACTCACGCTTGAAAGCAACAAAAGTGAGGAAGTGACTCCTTTACATCCCAAAATCATCCCCCTCATCTCACAATACAAAGATGTCTTCCCACAAGATCTACCCCCGGTGTCCCTCCAATCCGGGGCATTGAACATCAAATTGACCTCATTCCCAGTGCCCCACTTCCAAACAAAGCGGCCTATAGATGTAACCCTCAAGAGACCAAAGAGCTTCAAAGGCAAGTTGATGAACTATTGGCTAGAGGTTATGTGAAGGAAAGCTTGAGTCCTTGCTCGGTTCCGGCTTTGTTAGTGCCTAAGAAGGATGGGTCATACCGCATGTGTGTGGATAGTAGAGCCATCAACAACATCACTATCAAGTATAGGTACCCCATACCTAGGCTTGATGACATGCTTGATGAACTCCATGGCTCCTCCATCTTCTCCAAAATTGATCCAAGGAGTGGATATCACCAAATCCGCAAGAGGGAAGGTGATGAGTGGAAAACGGCATTCAAGACAAAGGGTGGGCTTTATGAGTGGCTAGTGATGCCCTTTGGCCTCTCTAATGCCCCTAGCACTTTTATGAGATTGAAGAATGAGGTCTTGAGACCCTTTCTTGGGAAGTTTGTGGTGGTCTACTTTGATGATATCCTCATTTATTCGAAGAATCAAGAAGATCATCTACATCACTTGGAAGAAGTGTTCATGGTTCTAATAACACTTGATCATTGGTCTCATTACTTAAGGCCAAAACAATTTGTACTCATTACCTTCAAACCCGGGGACGTGGATATATCCTCTACATTCAATATGGGTGATCTCACACCCTGCGTTGAGGATGAAGAGGAAGGTATTGATTTGAGGGCAAATCACATTCAACAAGGGGAGGACGAAGCGAATGTGAAGCGGATGCCATGCCTATACAAGTCCAAGATGGTTCACAATTTCTCCTTCATAGTCACAAGCTACACCAAAGGGGACTTGGGCCTTGTACCGTTTTGGAACTCCAATTCCAATCGCATCCTAAAACCTTGGGATGCGTGACTTGTCTATTTTGGGAAGGTCACGGGGCCTTCTAAGGGGTTTAGGCCATTAAAATGGAGTTAAACCCTCGGGGATAATAAAGAAGACCAAAAACAACAAGTTGCATGCTAACGGCAAATTAGTCCGGTTTTAACCCAGTTTTGTGGACTTATTTGATCAAGCTTAGAATGGGTTTCATTTGCTGCAAACCCACTTTTTGGGAACCTTTTTATGTCAGCTAAAAGGGCATAAAAAGAGTTCTAGGCCATAGCAATACGTCATGGGTGAAGTGAAGGCTTTTTCCACATGCTGCAGTTTCTGCCCAACTTGCACCACCTTGTACGTTTTTCATGGCATCTCCCAAACGACTAATCCAAGTTGCCTGCAAGAGGAGGCTCCTGAAAGCTGACTTCTAGGGCTTTCCAACAAGTACTTTTGCAGCTAATTTGGCCAACAAAACTAGGATATATATCCTTTCAAAGTTGACCTATGTAAACTGAAAAGTGCTGACATAATGTAAAAAGCACTTTTCACTTTTGTTTATTGCTTTTTGGTTCCCTACTTTGCTTTATGGTCGACCAAGGTCTTTGTTTTGCTGCATTTGAAGCCTTGTGAAGCTCTCCTATATAAGGGGAAGCCTTAGTATGTAGAAGAGGAAGTTGAATGTTTATGAAAGAAGCTTATGCTTTGAATTCTCTCTAAAATCTTGAGTTCTCTTTATGCTTTCACAAAAGGTGGTGAGTCTTGAGTGGAATCCTTTATAGAATTGTTGGTGGTATTGCCTTTATGCAATTCTTGGTGGATCCTTAGGCTTGATTGGTGGCATTGCCTTTTAGATCAAGTCATATCTCCTTCCAAAGTGGAAATTGGCAACTAAACTCAAGCAATCTACATTTCGGCCCATTAGCACACGCTCCACAAGGCCAAGGAGAAACCTAGGCTCTGATACCAAATATGATGTATATGTCAAGGGAAGATGGTACCCGTACACATCAAAAGGAAGAGGAAATTTGAAGTTTGAGTCACGGCCTTAGTGGCATGGTAGTGCCTATGATCACGGTCACCCCGTGCCAAATTGTTGTCGACAAAACCGTGAGGAGAAGAAAAAACAAGATTGAAGGCCCTTGTTGGATACCTAGGTTTTTGGTTCTTTTGGTGAATGGTAAATGGTGAAAATGGATGAAAAAGATAGTATTTGAAGTGGGGATGTGAATGGAAATGAAAGATTAACTAAGTGAAATAAATTAACTCTTAATCCACGTTAATTACTTCACTAAGCAAATCAAGGAGAGGAATCTAGGATAGGATAGAACTAAACCTGAGATTGGATACAGAATCACCACCAAACTTGAAGCTTAGGGCCCTTAATCTTGATTAAGATACAGAATCACCACTTAATCAAGGTTAAGACTCACTTGGACACCACCTTAATTGGCCTAATTAAGGATAAGCAAGCAAGGATTTTTGAGAGAGAAAAGCAAAGCTTCTCAAAGTTTTTTCAAGCTGAAAATCTGAAGTCCTTTCATTCATGGCCGAAAATGGCTTTTATACAAGCAAAATTATCTAGCAAATAAGTAGGTGCATCACTTTCCTTACTAAGGAGGAAAGGTGTTAGGACTAAGCTAAGTACAAGATTAACTACTAATTACAATTGGTTTTGACTAAACAAAATTACAACATGCTTAACTAATACTAATACATCAAACCGTGCATCTAATCCTTGTCTAGCTTGTTTATACAATATTTAGGCTTATGTTCAGCACTAATACAAGCTGAAAGTGAAGGTAGAAGCACATGGGGCGGCCGAAATTCCTAGTACACTTTTCGGCTAGCCAATGAAATGCAAGCACACAAGTGACACTAACTCTTCTCCCATTGATTGTTCTTTTCTATGCATTCACCATTCCTAGGTGACCTTGAGGGGCGTGCCAAGCTTGGAAAGAGTGTCAATCAGCTTGTCTAAGTAGGGTGGCCGGCTGGTTCAAGTGATAGAGAACTGGTTCAAGTGAACCGGGTTCTAGGGTAGCCGGTTCAAGCCGGTTTTTGTTGCTTTTTATTTAGCTAGTAAAATCGATCATGGCTTGGATTTTAAAGGTGGGGGGTAACTTTAGGATGTGTAGAATCCCCCCCCCCTCAATAAAATCAAGGTTACAAAAGGGTTTTGAGGGTTAATTAACTTAATACTTCCAACCGCGCAAAACCCGGGCAAAATGGAGTAGCTTGGAAAATGACCTTGATCTTCAATCCTTTTGAGGGAATGACTTGAAACTCGCTCATGGACCTGCAAAAAAACATCAAAAGGATTCCAAAAATGGAAAAATGTTAGGGCTAGGATACAATGTAGCTTAGGAAATCAGATGCACAAAACCGGGCACTTTGAAGCTAGTGAACCCCTTTGTGCTAGCTTCACTTTCTTGCAATAACTGAGCCATCTTCTTCACTTGGGATCTTGTACTTGGACATGTGGGAGTTGTATCATCATGGACTAGATCTTCAGTGGCTAGGATTCCATCACCACCAAAAGGTAAAGAGATTAGAAATGTTCTTTTTCTATCTTTTTGTGAACCATCTACTAATTTCCCCACTCCACCCACACCCAAAGCACTCACAATAAACTTCTGTCAAGTATTTTTTAAACCATCCTTTACCCCTCCTAACCATGCATTCCAAGTGTGTAAGAAGGTGGTTCCAAGTGTGTTCAAGAAGTCCCCCACATCACATATCCAAATCAGCATGGGACATGAAGAACAAAGAGCCTCCAAGTTCATGAAAGAGCTCTTTGAATGGTTGATTTTGTTCCAACCAGATTTGAAGAGAAAAGGAGGTTACCAAAGTCTACATTGATTTAAGGACAAATCTTTTTAACAAGGGGAGGATGATGGAGATCTCTCCATGCCCTTTGATTAGAAAGAATCACATCAATTAGACCATGTTAATATGCTGGTTAAAGGTTGTATAATTCAACCAAATTTTGTTTTAGTTGTTCTATTGCACGGCATAAGGTTCTTTCCAACACTGACCTGATTTTGTGAGCAATTTTCAACAAATATCAACATGGTCTAAGTCTGATATTTTTGAATGGATTTAAATTTCAAGATGTAAGCTTTCCAACAAGACAAGTTGCATCCAATTTGGAGTTCATTTGGTCGTCCAAATCAGCCAAAAACCAAGAGATGTCAAAACTGCACAGCAATCTAGAATTAACCCGGTTTTGATTAAGTCATAACTTAAGCTATACTAATGCCTAAGTGATGAATTTATACATTTTTGGAATGCTCAAGATGTTTAATTTCAGGTCCAAGCATCAATTTCTAATTATGCACACAAGAGGATGAAGAAACAAGGAGTTTTCCAAAACTGGTCAGATTAGGCTCTAATCTGCACGGTTTTAAGTTTGAGTTTATTCAACCCATTTAAACTCACCCTAACCTTGATTTCTTGGTTTGGGGGGATTATAGACATCCTAAAGTTACCCCCCCATGATTAAAATCACCATCATACTCACTTTTGCTATGCTCAAACGATGCACCAAAGCCGGCCAGAAACTGTTGCTAAACCTGGTTTAGTACAAACTGAAGTAAATTAAGGTCCCAGCCGTTTTTCTCCACTTTCAAGCTGCTTGGCACGTCCCTCTATGCTTGGCACACATCCCAAGGTTCCTTGGGCTGCTTACTACCTATAGAAGAACAACCAATGAGAGCTAGATTGGTGGCAATGTGTTGCTTGCTCCCTATTGGCCAGCCGTAATGCCTTTTCGGCTGTCCAATGAGAAATAAGCAAGCAATCTCAGCATGTTTAAGCTTAGTTTAAGAGTATATTGAATGTATAATGATGTATTAATAGCTTAGACATAAAATAGATTTGTATTTTAATGTATTAGTTTAGGTTAAGAATCTTGTAAACTAGATTAGTACTATTCAGCTTGTATTAGTGCTCTAAACCTTTCCTAAGCATTAAGGAAGGTTAGAAATGTACTTTTGCTTGTTTACTAGCTAGCCTTGGCTGCCTATTAAAGCATCCCCATGGCCTAGCTTGTAAGATAACCCCCTTTTGAATGATAAAATCAAATTGAGGGCTTTTGTGCTTTCTTCCTTCAAACCCTTACTTGCTTATCCTTAATTAGGCCAATTAAGGTGGTGATCAAGTGAGTCTTAAGCAAATGTTAGGTGGTGTTTCTGTATCTTAACACTTTGTTTAAGGGCCCTAAACTTAGCTTGGTGGTGTTTCTGTATCCTTGCCTAAGTTTAGTTCTATCAAAACCGATGCTATACTCAAGGTGCTTCAAAGAGGATTAAAGTGGATTTGCTAGCTTTAATTTGAAGTTAGTGATTCTCACTTTGATTCTTTTTTCCATTTCACACATCCATAACCATTTCCACATACATGTCCATGCTAAATCCAAGCTAAGTCTATCCCCCCTTTTGCTTAGCTTCCAACCAAAACATAAAACACCTCAAACTGTGCACATTGAAGCATGCTAGGCAAAGTGGGCAGCAAAGTGGCACAGCCTACCCATGCCTAAGGGCATGACCGTGCCACCCCTAAGGCCGTGCAATATTGCTTGTTTGAGTTTAGTTCTTGCCTTGGTTGGTTTGGGTCCATTCCTCCCTTGTGTTATACATCCCTTCACATTAAAAAGCCATTGTTTTCCCACTTAGAATCACTTGATTCTAAGCTTCCATCTCTCCCTCACATGCTTGATGCTTCACAACCATCATGATATGTATCCATTTTTCCTTGGTTTCCCTTTGATGTTATCTTCCTTTGATTGCTAAGTTAGCTGTATTCTGTTGAACCCTAGCTTGGTCATCAGCAGATACATCAGTTAGGTAGGATGGAACCAGGGATAGGATCAATGTGGTGTTGAATGTCTCTTTTGGGAGGCAAACCCGTGGGGGTCGCCTCAGGAAATAGAAGACAGAAGTTTTCAATGAGTGTTTTGGCAATGGGATGAGTGGGCATCAAATTTTCAGGCCCTTCTTGGATGCTTAGAATCCAATCTTTAAAGGCTTTAAACTCATGTTGTGAAACCTTTAATACACTCTCATTCACGGCTAGTAGACACTCACCATGTTTGCGCTTGTTTTGTGGGGGGTTTTTCATGGAGTTTGGATGGGGCTAAAGGGGCTAATGTGATTTTCTTGCCATCCTTGGTGACTGAATAAGTGCTTAGGTAGCCATTATGCATAACTTTACGGTCATACAACCATGGTCTTCCCTAAAGAATATGACATGCATCCATAGGAATAACATCACCCCGTAACTCTTCTTTGTAATTCTTTCCAATAGAAAATGAAACCAAACAACGAGAGTTCACCTGAATTCCCTTGCTTTGATTTAACCATTGGATGTTGTAAGGATGTGGATGAGTCATTGTTTGCAGTCCTAGTTTCTCAATCATGCTTAGAGAAACAACATTAGAACAACTGCCACCATCAATGATCAAAGAGCATATTTTACCTTGAGAGGTACACCTTGTATGAAAGATAATCTCTCTTTGTTCATCTTTAACTCCTTTGTGATTGCTTAGACCTCTCCTTAAAACCAAGAGTTCTCCTTCATCTGCTTCCTCCACAACATCTTCTTGAGTTTCTTCAACTTCAAACTCATCTTCATTTTCGTGCTCTTCCTCTTCAAAGTCTTCCTTTACAGTAGTCCATTCAGCTAGAGTAATCACTTTTCTATTTGGACATTCATAAGCAATATGACCAAGACCTTGACATTTAAAACACTTTCTATTACCCATGGGGTTAGGGTTTGGATGGAATGGGGGTGCTGGGGCTTTTTGAGGAGCTGTGGTTCTTTGTCGATTAGGAGGGAAAGGCGTTTGTGGTTTTGGTGGTGGGTTGGAACTCCCCTTGTTAAAAGGTTAGTTCCGGTTTGGAGGTTGTTTGAGCTAAAAATGTGATATTTTTAAGGTACTTTTCCACCTGTTTTATGCTCGTTTTAATAATATTTTTTAGGTTTTTAATTGATTTTATTTTATTTTGCAAATTTTGAATAAATGCGAAAAATGGGCTTAAATGGCGAAAAAAGCGAGAACAATAGAAGAAATGTCAGAGGTTGAAGAATCGGGCCAAAAATCGATAAAAACCGGCCAAAGAAAGAAGAAGGAAAAAAATACAACCAAACCGGTCAAGCCGGAACCGGGCCGGCCCGGTTCAGCAAGTGAACTGGTTCCCACTTAAAACCCCCTCCCCTTCGTTTCTCTATCCTCTTTCACTCTCGACATCTCCCCTGCTCCTTCGACCCGATACCCAGCCCAGCGAACCCATAACCCTTCTCCTCCATGCCCATCTCCTTCCTCCTTCTCTCTCTACCTCGTCATCTCTCTCTCTCTTCCAGCACACCCACATCCCAGCCCACCGAATTGCTCAAACCCCTACACCCGCTACCCACGGTTTTCCACAAAACCGAAACCACCAGGCCACGTACCCACCTTCGCTGGCTTCCATCTCCTCCATCCTCGACACCCATGCGTTGGCTTCACCATCTACCGTCCACCATACCACCAGATCGAAGGGTCGAGAGTCATGGTGGCTTCGGGTATAAAGAGGTCGACGAGACGCCATTGAAGAAGGGAGTCAGGTAGCGTAGAGTTAGTTTTAGGGTTTTCATTTTCGCATTTCAGTTTTCAATCTAAGGTTTCGAATTTCTGTTGTTTTCAGCGTTTAATTCCAAGTAATTTAGCTTTGATTTCGAAGTTCTGGGTTGTAATTCAAACTTTGGGTTAATTGCATTCGATTCCAAATTCCCTTTTCCCCTGATTTTCGTTCCGTTCTATTTGAGGTTTTCAGATTAGGTATTCGAATTTAGGGTTCGAATTTTGGTTGAGTTGTGTTCTTGGAGTTCATCGTGGGTGATTTGTCCTCTGCTGATTTCTCTGCTTTCGGATTCTACTGGTTTGATTTCCCCTTCATTGCTTCTTTTTCGTTCTGGTTAAACTCGTTTCTCCCCTTCCCCTGCTGTTTTGGTTTGATTCTCCCCTGCTTTCGTTCCTGTTTCCCTGCTGATGTTCTGTTCTTACCCCCCTCCCCTACTGCTGCTCGATTCTTGTTCGGTTTTGTTCCAATTCTTTGTTGGTTGCTTGTACTGGGTTCTTGTATTTTGAGCTTCATGGCCGTAGTTGTTTCAGGCACCCATAATTCCCTACCCTCTTTCGTTCTTTCTGTTTCTGTTCTGCTTCATTCCAGTTTCAGTTTGCTTTGGTTTCGTTCCCCCTTCCCTACTGTTAATTAGTTTGATAAATTTGCCTTGAATTTGATTATGGAATAATAAAGGAATTAGGTTGTTAGTTTTTGAATCATGGTTAATTTCAAGTTTAGTTGTTTAATTTGGTTTAGTTGGTCAATTAATATAAGTATTAGTTTAGGTTTATCTGATTTAGTAAATTAGTTTGTTTTAATGTTGAATGAATTAGGATTAGATTCGTTTAATTAAATTAGGATGTTAGATTGCCTTAAATAATTTCATTTAGGTTAGTTAATTAGTTTAAGCGTTTAGTTTTAAAATGACCATAACTTCACGTTTTTCCCTATGGATCGACCCTTAAGTACTACGACTAACAATCGTGAGTATTTGTGGTATCATTTTTGTTTTTCTTCAATTTAATTTTCCGTTCCCCCTCAAATCCCATCAACAAATTTTGGCGCCGTTGCCGGGGAAGACGGTGAAATTTGGTCATGTTTTTAGTTGCTTTCGTATTTGTTTAGTTTCGTTGATATTTAGTTTAGTTGTTATTTACTTAATGAGTTCTTGTTAGTCATTTCGTAACTTTCAGTTTCGAATCAATTTTCAATTTGTCATTTTGGTATCGTTTTTCGGTTTTGAAAAAACCAAAAATCCAAAAAAATGAAAAATGCTTAAAATTTCAAAAACATTAGAAAATTACAAAAACCACAAAAAAATAGAAATTTCAAAAACCAAAAAAAAGTGAAAAACCAAAAATCCAAAAAAATTGAAAAACTTCAAAAAGTTTAAATTTTTTTTTCAAAATGCCAGTTTTCTGTTTCCCACAATATGAGCACGAACCTTTTTGGAGCTATTTATCGCGACTTAAGGATTATCGTGCTCAATTGCCTCAAACCTTTCAAAAATGGGAAATCTGCGAGGTCATTGTTTTGGGTTTAAATTCTGAATTTAAAGGTCATGTTGAGTCCATGTGCCCAGGGGGTTTGATAGGATTGTTATCTAAAACTCAAGATGAAGTTTGGAATTTCTTTGAAAATTTAGGTTGGGAAACTTACGAGTTTGAACAAGCTAATCAGTTTTCTGGATACCCAACTTCTGATGAGTATGCTTTTTATGCTAATCCTTCCCCTCCCAAATCATCTTCTAAACTCATATGACCCATATTATTCTCCTGTGTGGTGCGATTATTGTAAATCTTCTACTCATGATGCTTGTTCTTGTCCATATCGTGACTATTTTGATGCTCAATATGCAAGTCTTGAAAAGAGAATTAATGAATTGACTGCCAAAACGGTAGAGATTATGAAAGCTAGAATTACTGAACATTCTCAATGTTTTAGTCAAAGTAGGGAGAATTGTAATGAATCTGACTCTTGTTTAGGATCTGCTAAATCAGGAGTTAGTCTTTTTGATGATTTTGAACCTTCTTATTCTGCTAGGCCTGATTTGAGTGAAAACATTTGTTTGCCTAGTTTAGAACAAGAAAGTGATCTCCCTCAATCTCTATCGACAGATCTTGCACCTTGCCCTAACTCACCTAAGGGCGTCACTGACGATGTCCTAGTTTCTGTTGACTTACCCACCACTTTGAATGACTTTCATGAATTAGAAGTGGGTAAGCAATCTGATTTTGATAGTGAGTTAGACATATGCATCATACCTGCAGTTGAGTTTCATGATTTGGATGAATCGAAAGATGTTTCACAGGAGTTGCATGAGGAGGTGATTGTGACTGCACCCGCTATGTTTGACTTTGATGATATTCTTTCTACAGGATATGAATCTTTTTCATATAAGCTTGATGTTACTGAAGGTTTTGATGTGGATTCTCATTTTAAATATGAATCATTCTCTTTTGATCCCATCATGCCTGACCTTCTAATTGAATCAGATGATAATATTTTGTAAATCGAATATGAATCTTTTTGTGGGTTTGATGTTAAAGTGAGTCGGAAGGAGGATTTTCGTGCTGAATATGAATCATTTTCTGTCGATCCTGTCCAAACTGACCTCCTTCTTAAATATTGCAGTTCTCCCTCTGTTCTTCCATCTTTGGACCCTCCCGAGTCAACTTTTGTCGAATCTGAGACTTTTGTGTTTGATATTCCTTCTTTAGACCAGACTCGTGGTGATAAAAACACAGAGAGACTCAAGGATGACTTTGTAATGCATGATGAGATACCAGAACTCACTATGTTTGAATTTGATGATAATATTCTGCCTGTAGAGTATGAATCTTTTTCTGGTGAGTTTGGTATCCATGGAAGTTCTAATAATGGTTTTCGTACTGATTATGATTCATTTTCTTTTAATTCCATCCAGAGTGACTTCCTTTTTGAATCTTGCAAGTCTGATTATATTGAGTCTAAGAACATGAGCACTGAGACATGTGACCAGACTCATATGCATATTGAACTTAAAGGACTTGTGGATTTTGAACCCTTTGCTTTGCTTGGACAGTTCATTCATGTTGATCCAGTTTCTAGGCCTATGACCTCATCACTGGTTGTTTTTGAGTATATTCACTTCATTCCTGAGTGGGCCGAACTGTTTGATAAATTGAAACGGGCCCTTACCTGTACTTTCCTGGCTATATGGATGTACTCAATCTGGTTCCAACCCTCAGTTTCCCATTGTTGCTATACTATTGGGAGTTGGGCATCTGTATTTGATAAGCTGTTGCATGCTCTAACGAGTTTTGAATTGAATAGCACCTTTTCAGCTTAATATGGAGTGGCTGATGCTCCATAAGCGTTATAGTTTGGGTACAACCTGTATCCAACCTGGTATGATCGTTCCTGATGGATATCCCTCCATCCCCTTTGATTTAAAAAGGAAGCAAATCAATTAGGTAATCTTATTATGCTGGCTAAAGGATGAATAATTAAACCAAATTTTGTTTAAGCTTTGAAATTGCAGGGCAAAGGGTTCGATCCAGCACTGACCCATTTTTGTGAGCAAAATTCGGCAAACATCTTCACGGGTTAAGTCTGATATTTTTACATGGCTTTGAAGCTCAAGATGTTAGATTTCCAACAAGACAAGTTTCATCGAATTTGGACTTCATTTGGTCATTCAAATCAGCCTTTAATCTCAAGGTGTCAAAACTGCCCAGCATGGTCAGAATGTACTCAGTTTTGCAAGCTTAATTACCCAAACATAAAGATGGATTAATGGGAGGCAAACCCACTTTTTGGAACCCTTAATATGTCACCTTCCAAGGCATATAAATATTTATAGGTTAAATATTTAGAAAATAAGTCAATGGGAGACTTTTTCTAGAAGCAGCAGAATCTGTTCCAATCTGTATATACCTGCACATTTTTCCTGATATCTC
>JACYFF010019584.1:58576482-58601469 GCA_017589665.1 Selenicereus undatus
CACTTTTGCAAATCTTTGCCTTAGTGAAGCTTGAATACATCAAGTGGAATGATTGCCCAAGTGTGCAAACCAAGGTGGGTTTACATCACCCTTGCTAGTGGACTTGATTTATCTTGGTTCTTGATTGCATTTTTATGTTTCTTCCCATTGTATATGTTTTTTGTGAGTTTGCACTCCCCAAAATATACATCAATTGCTCTATGATGGATATCCCTCCATCCTCTTTGATTTAAAAAGAAAGCAAATCAATTAGGTAATCTTATTATGCTGGCTAAAGGATGAATAATTGATCCAAATTTTGTTTAAGCTTTGAAATTGCAGGGCAAAGGGTTCGTTCCAACACTCCCGAAAATATACATCAGTTCCACTCTTTTTTTGTTTTATTTCTTTTTGTATTTAGTGTATATATTAGGATTTTCCTTTTTTCATTTTTGTTTATTTTATCTTCATTATTTTGTTTATTTCATTTGTCTTTCATTTTTATTTTCCTTTTTCATCTTCTTTTCATTTTTGTTTCATTTTTGTTTTCCTTTATTTGTTTTAGATTTCTTTTTGTTTAGTTTGCAATTTAGTAGGTCTTTGATTTTTGTTTGGTTTTGCTTTTGTAAATATATGTGTGTGTTTAGTTTTGTTTTGATTTTTGTTCTAAATTTGATTTTTGTCTTCTTTTCTTTAGTTTTTTTTTTCATTTTGGTTTTATTTTGTTTTTGGTTTTATGTTTTTGGTGGTGTTCTAGTTGTATATATTTTACGTTTTACGGTTGTATAGTTTATGAGCTTGCTTTTTAGCGCCTTAATTCTCCCAATGAGGACATTGTGAAGTTTTGGTGTAGGAGTGAGGTGCCCTTTTTGAAAATTTTTGTTGTTTTGGGGGACATTTGTATCTTTTCTGATTAGTTTGAATCCCCTGTGCTTTAGTTGTTAGTTTGTATATTAATAGGATGTGCATGATAAGTCTTTAACTTCGAATGTGATATTCTATGCCCTGATGCTAAACCCCAGTTGTTCATTATAGGTTGTGTAATCCAGTCCTTGTTATCCTTTCATCATTGTTTTTAGGTTTTAGGTTTCCATGAATGATTCTCCCACTACCTTGAGACATGATTACTTTGGAAAAAATGAAAAAATTGTATTATAAATAAATAAAAAGAATAAAGTTTGGAATGACAAGTATCCCTTTGAGGCATGCGCCACTGGGACCCTTTGAGGCACGTGCTACTGGGTGTTACCCTTTGAGGCGATATTGCTACTGGGAAAGCTTGCTTCCAAAGTCATGATAAGAATAATGTAGTTGTGTTGGCTAAGTGGGATTGAGTCTATTCTGGTAAATCTGAGCCCTGGAGATGATGATACATTTGCACACAAACACCGGGATGGATTCAAATCTGGATCTTCAACGGGGTGAAAAATCAGTGTTTTGATGTCATTTAGAGGTAGAGGGCTTTGATGTACATTTTGTGTATATACATGTCAATAACTGAGTAAATGGGCGATTTAGCTGATTAGGAATTGTCCATATGTTTCCCGAATTTTTTACATATCAGTTTTGAGAAAACCCAAAAAAAGATTTTCTTTTATTTTTGGAATAATTTTGTGGGTATTTTCTTGGAAACCCTCACGAGACCTCACTCGTCCACTTGGGAGTCCAAGGGGTTTAAAGGGCGTGTTGCATACGCTAAATACAATCGTGATTCCTACGACAGTGAGTTAGGATTTTCTTTTCTTTTTTTTTCGTTAGCTTAGTTTATTTTACTCGAGGACGAGCAAAATCTTGGTGTGGGAGTATTTGTTTGAGCTAAAAATGTGATATTTTTAAGGTACTTTTTCACCGGTTTTATGCTCGTTTTAATAATATTTTTTAGGTTTTTAATTGATTTTATTTTATTTTGCAAATTTTGAATAAATGCGAAAAATGGGCTTAAATGGCGAAAAAAGCGAGAAAAATAGAAGAAATGTCGGAGGTTGAAGAATCGGGCCAAAAATCGATAAAAACCGGCCAAAGAAAGAAGAAGGAAAAAAATAAAACCAAACCGGTCCAGCCTTAACCGGACCGGCCCGGTTCAGCAAGTGAACCGGTTGCCACTTAAAACCCCTTCCCCTTCGTTTCTCTATCCTCTTTCACTCTCGACATCTCCCTTGCTCCTTCGACCCGATACCCATCCCAGCGAAACCAGAACCCTTCTCCTCCATGCCCATCTCCTTCCTCCTTCTCTCTCTACCTCGTCATCTCTCGCTCTCTCTTCCAGCACACCCACATCCCAGCCCACTGAATTCCTCAAACCCCTACACCCTCTACCCACGGTTTTCCCCAAAACCGAAACCACCAGGCCACGTACCCACCTTCGCTGGCTTCCATCTCCTCCATCCACGACACCCATGCGTTGGCTTCACCATCTACCGTCCACCATACCACCAGATCGAAGGGTCGAGAGTCATGGTGGCTTCGGGTATAAAGAGGTCGACGAGACGCCATTGAAGAAGGGAGTCAGGTAGCGTAGAGTTAGTTTTAGGGTTAGGTTTAGGTTAGTTTTCATTTTCGCATTTCAGTTTTCAATCTAAGGTTTCGAATTTCTGTTGTTTTAAGCGTTTAATTCCGAGTAATTTAGCTTTGATTTCGAAGTTCTGGGTTGTAATTCAAACTTTGGGTTAATTGCATTCGATTCCAAATTCCCTTTTCCCCTGATTTTCGTTCCGTTCTATTTGAGGTTTTCAGATTAGGTATTCGAATTTAGGGTTCGAATTTTGGTTGAGTTGTGTTCTTGGAGTTCATCGTGGGTGATTTGTCCTCTGTTGATTTCTCTGCTTTCGGATTCTACTGGTTTGATTTCCCCTTCATTGCTTCTTTTTCGTTCTGGTTAAACTCGTTTCTCCCCTTCCCGTGCTTTTTTGGTTTGATTCTCCCCTGCTTTCGTTCCTGTTTCCCTACTGATGTTCTGTTCTTACCCCCCTCCCCTGCTGCTGCTCGATTCTTGTTCGGTTTTGTTCCAATTCTTGGTTGGTTGCTTGTACTGGGTTGTTGTATTTTGAGCTTCATGGTCGTAGTTGTTTCAGGCACCCATAATTCCCTGCCCTGTTTCGTTCTTTCTGTTTCTGTTCTGCTTCATTCCAGTTTCAGTTTGCTTTGGTTTCGTTCACCCTTCCCTACTGTTAATTAGTTTGACAAATCTGCCTTGAATTTGATTCTGGAATAATAAAGGAATTAGGTTGTTAGTTTTTGAATCATGCTTAATTTCAAGTTTAGTTGTTTAATTTGGTTTAGTTGGTCAATTAATATAAGTATTAGTTTAGGTTTATCTGATTTAGTAAATTAGTTTGTTTTAATGTTTAATGAATTAGGATTAGATTCGTTTAATTAAATTAGGATGTTAGATTGCCTTAAATAATTTCATTTAGGTTAGTTAATTAGTTTAAGCGTTTAGTTTTAAAATGACCATAACTTCACGTTTTTCCCTATGGACCGACCCTTAAGTACGACGACTGACAATCGTGAGTATTTGAGGTATCATTTTTCTTTTTCTTCAATTTAATTTTCCGTTCCCCCTCAAATCCCATCAACAGAGGTCGTGGGTTTGAAGGTTTGAAGATTGGTCTAGTTTTCTTTTGTTGTTCAACCTTATGAGCTAGTACACTGATGTATATCTCAAGGGAGGAGGATACCCAAGCTAATACACATCAAAAGAATGAACCAAAAGCAAGAACTAATCCACGGCCAAGATGGCACAGTCGTGCTAGTGTGCACGGTGTGACCGTGCCACTTTGCTACCCATGGAACCTAGAAAAGCTCAACTAGGCACGGTTTGAGGGCTTGTGAAGTTTGCTTTGATTCTACTCTCTTTGGTGAAGTATATGCCATGGAAATGACATAAAATAGAAGCATTTGAAGTGGAAATATAGAGCGGTATGAAGATTATACTAAGTGAAAGTGATTAACTTCAGAATTCAAGTTAACATCACTTAGAAATCAACGGGATGAATCTAGGATAGATAGAACTAAGCTTTGAGATTGGATAGAGAATCACCACCAATCTTTGAGCTTAGGGCCCTTAACCTTGATTAAGATACAAAATCACCATTTAATCAAGCTTAAGACTCACTTGGTCACCACTTAGTTTGGCCTAAACTAAGATAAGCAAGCAAGGTTTGCAGAGAGAAAGCTATGGAGCTCTCAAACTGAATTCATTCTTCAAAGATGGCATTGTGTACTTCTTTAGGCTGAAATGGCCTTACATACTAGCAAGAGGGACACCTCACTTTCCTTCCTAGGGAGGAAAGGTATTAGGGCTAAGCTATTTACATGATTAGCTAATACAACCGGTTATAACTAAACAAAAGTACATCATGTTTAACTAATACTAATACGTCAAACCATGAATCTAATCCTTGTCTAACTTGATTATACAACACTTAGGCTCACGTTTAGACTTAATACAAGCTGAAATTGAAGTTAACTTGCATGTGACCAGCCGAAATATGGATGCACTTTTCGGCTAGCCAATGAAAATCAAGCACACAAGGTGACACCATCTTTTCTCCCATTGGTTGCTCTTCTCTAGGTATTCACCAATCCAACGCTGCTTGTAGTGTGTGCCAAGCTTGGAAAGTGTGCCAATCAAGTTTCTTGGTAGAGTGGCCGCCATTTTGGTGAAGAAAAAAAAACCGACTTTCTTGAACAGGGTTCAAGCCGTGTAAGCCGGCTTTTTTTTTTGTTTTTTTGTGGATTTTGTTCACATAGCAAAAACGTTCATGGCTTGGATTTTAAAGGTGGGGGGTAACTTTAGGATGTGTAGAATCCCCCCCCCCTCAAGAAAATCCAGGTTACAAAATCGTTTCGATGGTTAATCAAGCTAATGTTTCCAACCGTGCAAAACCGGGGCAAAATGGAGTAGCTTGGGAAAATGACCTTGATCTTCAATCCTCTTGAGGGTATGACTTGGAATTCATGCATGGACCTGCAAGACAACATCAAAAGGATTCCAAAAATGTCAAAATGTTAGGTCTAAGCTACATACTTAGGAAATCGAATGCACAAAACCGGGCATTTTGAAGCTAGTGAACCCGTTTGTGCTAGCTTCATTCTCTTGCAATAATTGAGCCATTTTCTTCACTTAGGACCTTGTTCTTGGACGTGTGGGACTTGTATCATCATGGACAAGATCTTCAGTGGCTAGGATTCCATCATCCTCCTCTTGTTGAAAAGATTTGACCCTCAAATCTTGTGGGGAAGCATCTGAATAATATGGACTCAAATCAGCCACGTTGAAAGTGGCAGAGACTTCATATTTACCTGCTAAATCAACCTTATAAGCATTGTCATTAACTCGTTCCAAGACTTCAAATGGACCTTCAGCTCAGGGCATGAGCTTATTCTTCCTCTTAGAAGGAAATCTCTCCTTCCTTAAGTGAATCCATACTAAGTCTCCAGGTTGAAATACAATCTTTCTCCTATGTTTGTTGGCATGGGCTTCATATGATGCATTGGTCTTTTCAATCTTCACCTTTACCAACTCATGGAGTTTTCTGAATCTCCTTTACCCTTGCTGCTACATCAATATGAGGCTTGTGGTCTTGTGGTCGTGGAGTGAGATCAATGGGACTCAATGGTTCAATCCCATACACCACCTTGAAGGGTGAAACACCTGTAGCCTTACTAGGAGCTTTGTTATAAGCAAATTCAGCATGTGGCAAGAGTAAATCCCAAGCCTTAGCTTGAGGTTTAATCAAAGCCCTTAAAAGAGTGTCAAGGGTTCGATTAGTTACCTCAGTCTGGCCATCAGTTTGGGGGTGACAAGTGGTACTGTACAGCAACTTAGTACCTAGTTTCTTGCAAAGAGTAATGCAAAAATGACTTAGAAACTTAGTATCCATATCAGAAACAATGGATTTAGGAATACCATGAAGTCTTGTCACTTCCTTGAAATAGAGCTCGGGAATATGTGTGGCATCATTGGTTTTGCTGCAGGGAATGAAATGTGCCATCTTTGAAAACCTGTCTACCACCACAAATATCGAATCTTTCCCTCTTGGAGTTCTTGGTAGGCCCAAAATAAAGTCCATACTCACATCCACCCATGGTAGAGTTGGTACGGAGAATGGAGTATATAAGCCTTGAGGTAGTGAATGACTCTTTGCAGCTTGACATGTTCCATACCTCTTGAGAATATCCTGCACATCTTGTTCCATACCTGGCCAAAAATAATGTTCCCTTAGCATAATAACAGTTTTGTTCTCACCATAATGTCCAGCTAAGGATCCCCCATGGACTTCTCGAATCAGCAACTCTCTTGTACTGCACTTAGGAATACATAGCCGAGTACCCTTAAACAGAAAACCTTCTTGAACATGGAAATTTCCTTTGGGGTGTTTTGAACGAGCAGCATATAATGCCCAAAGTCTTCATCTTCAGCATATAATACATGTAGATGCTCAAAACCAAGTACACAAGCATCTAACTGGAATAATAAGAGATATCTCCTGGATAGAGCATCTGCACCTTGATTGAGTTTACCTGACTTGTGCTTGATAGTAAAATGATATGACTGCATAAACTCAACCCACTTGGCATGCCTGGAGTTTAACTTATGCTGGCCCTGTATATACTTCAATGGTTCATGGTCAGAATGTAAGATAAACTCACTTGCAATAAGATAATGATTCCAATGTTCGAAACATCTCACAATAGCATAAAACTCTTTATCATAAGTGGAGTATTTTCTTCTTGAATCACATAACTTTTCACTAAAGAAGGCTAGAGGTTTACCTTCTTGTGTAAGAACTCCACCAATGCCCACACCAGAGGCATCACATTCAACTTCAAAAACTTTACTAAAGCAAGGCAAAGATAATACCGGTGCTTGAGTAAGTTTAGCTTTGATATCTTCAAAGGCAGATTGAGCTTTTGGATTCCACATACAAGATGTACCTTTGATAGCTTCAGTCATAGGAGCCATAATAGTGCTGAAATTCCGAATAAACCTCATGTAGAAAGAAGCTAAACCATGGAAAGCTCTAACATCATGAATACTCTTAGGTATAGGCCAAGAACGAATGGCTTCTACCTTACCTTCATCTACCTTGATACCACCTTCAGTCACAATATAACCAAGAAATGTAACTTCTGGAGTAAAGAAAGAACACTTCTTAAGGTTTCCAAATAGCTTTTCACGTTCTAAGACAAGCATCACTTGAGTTAGATGATCTTGATGTTCATGCTCATTCTTAGAATACACCAAAATATCATCAAAGTAGAATACACCAAACACTTGGTTCATCAACCTCATAAAAGTACTAGGTGCATTAGAAAGACCAAAAGGCATTACCAACCATTCATAAAGACCACCTTTGGTTTTGAATGCAGTCTTCCATTCATCACCTTCTCTGATTTTGATATGGTAGTATCCACTTCGAAGATTAATCTTTGAAAATACCTTGGAGCCATGTAACTCATCAAGCATATCTTCCAGTCTTGGTATGGGGTACCTGTACTTGATAGTAATCTTGTTAATGGCCCTGCTATCAACACACATCCGCATTCCGCCATCTTTCTTAGGCACCAAAAGAGCTGGAACTGCACATGGACTCAAAGACTCACGAATCAAGCCCTTTTCCTGCAATTCTGCAACCTGTCTTTGAATCTCATTAGCATCCTTTGGGTTCATCCTATATGCAGGCTTGCTAGGTAGGATGGAACCTGGGATAAGATCAATGTGGTGTTGAATATCTCTTTTTGGAGGTAAACCCATGGGGATCTCTTCAGGGAATAAATGACAGAAGTTTTCAAGGATTGCTTTTGCAATGGGGTGAGTGGGCAATAGGTTGTCAGGTTCCTCTTGGATGCTCAATATCCACTCTTTAAAGGCTTTAAACTCATGTTGTGAAGCCTTTAAAACTGACTCATTCAAGGCTAGTAAACACTCACTGTGTTTGGGCTTATTTTATGGGGGGTTTTCATGGGGTTTGGATGGGGCTAAAGGGGCTAATGTGGTTTTCTTGCCATCCTTGGTAAATGAATATGTGTTTAGATAACCATTATGCATAACTCTACGGTCATACAACCATGGTCTTCCCAACAGAATATGACATGCATCCATAGGAATAACATCACACCATAACTCATCTTTATAATTCTTTCCAATGGAAAATGAAACCAAACAACGAGAGTTCACCTGAATTCCCTTGCTTTGATTTAACCACTGGATGTTGTAAGGATGTGGATGAGTCATTGTTTGTAGCCCTAGTTTCTCAATCATGCTCAGAGAAACAACATTAGAACAACTACCACCATCAATGATCAAAGAGCATATTTTACCTTGAGAGGTACACCTTGTATGGAATATGTTTTCTCTTTGTTCATCGTTAACTCCTTTTTGATTGCTAAGAACTCTACTTAAGACCAAGAGCTCTCCTTCATCAGCTTCTTCAATGACAACTTCATGTGCTTCTTCAGATTCTGGCTCACTTTCATTTTCATGCTCCTCTTCTTCAAAGTTCTCTTTGACAGTTGTCCATTCAGCCCAAGTAATAACCTTTCTGTTTGGACATTCAGAAGCAATATGACCAAGACCTTGACATTTAAAGCATCTTCTATTAGCCATGGGGTTTGGGTTTGGACGAAATGGGGGTACCGAGGCCTTTTGAGGTGCTATGGTTCTTTGTGGATTCAAAGGAAAGGGATTTTGTGGTTTTGGTGGTGGTTGGGAACTCCCCTTGTTAAAGGCTTGGTTCTGGGTTGGAGGTCGTGGGATTGATGGCTTGAATGTTGGTCTAGCTTTCTTTTGTTGTTCAACTTTATGAGCTAGTACACAAACATCATCAAAAGATGCATAGGATTGTAATTCTACCACATTATAGTACCTAGGATCAAGACCACCCAAGTATCTAACTATGGTTTGTTTTTCACGTTCTTGGATATCACATTTAATCATCAATTTCTCAAACTCACGAGTATATTCTTCAACATTCATACTTCCTTGTGTGAGATTATGAAATTGAAAATAACAATCTTGGACATAAGTAGATGGTAGAAATCTAGCTTTCAACTTGGTTTTCATTTTCTCCCAAGTTCGAATTCTAGACTTTCTTTCCCTAAGCCTTTTAGCATTCAAATTTGTCCACCATAAGGATGCATACTTTCTAAGCCTTAAAGCAACCAACTTAACCTTCTTATCATCAGGTATGTCTTTATATTCAAAGACTCTTTCAACTGTATGCAACCAATCAATAAACTCTTCAGGATCAAGCTTACCTTCGAATTCAGGAACTCAACTCTGAAATCATTGTTGTTAGCTTGCATCCGTGGCTCTCCTCTAACCATTCTAGGCACTTCTTCTTCACTTGATGAATCAACATCATGGCTATAGACTTGTTCGCGTGCCCTCGGTTCATATTGAAGAGTATCTTCATTGAGTTTTTGCTTTTGCTTCAGAAAGGATCCCAATTGCTTTCGTAGATACTCATTTTGAGCTTGAACTTCTTTGTTCCTTTGTGAATCCTCCCGAATTTGACTAGCTAAAAACTCATTCTGCTTCATCAAGGCTTCAAACCTTTCTTCCAATGACATCCTAGGTGAAGTCATGGTAGAATAGTTTGTGAAACCAAAAGGAAAACTGAATTTGTGAGAAAGGGGAAGTGGAATGATTTGTGCAAGTGGAAAGGCAAGCAACGCCAAGGAGAAACCTCAGCTCTGATACCAAATATGATGTATATGTCAAGGGAATAGAGAACCCAAGCCAATACACATCAAAAGGGAGAGGAAAAGGAAGGTTTGAGTCACGGCCAAGGTGGCACGGTCGTGCCTAGGAGCACGGCCACACCGTGCCACTTTGCTGCCCACAAAACCGTGAGTAAGAGAAAAGAAGCACGGTTGAAGGCCTTTGTTGTATACTTCGGTTTTGGATTATTTTGGTGAATGGGAAATGATGAACATGGATGTATAAGATGGTATTTGAAGTGAGAATGTGAATGGAAGTGGAAGATTAGCTAAGTAGAAGTAATTAAGCACTAATCCATGCTAATCACTTCACTAAGCAAATCATAGAGATGAAACTAGAATATGATAGAACTAAACCTGAGATTGGGTACAGAATCACCACCAACCTTCAAGTTTAGGGCCCTTAATCTTGATTAAGATACAGAAACACTACTTAATCAAGGTTAGGACTCACTTGGACACCACTTAGTTTGGCCTAAACTAAGATAAGCTAGCAAGGATTTTTTTGAGAGAAAAGCTAAGCTTCTCACGGTTTTTGGACTTCAAAATCTGAGTTATGATTCTTCCTTGGCCAAAATGGCCTTACATACTAGAGGGAAAACAATACTAGGCTAGAAAATGTCCACATCACTTTCCTTCCTAGTGAGGAAAAGTGTTAGGACTAATCTAAGTACATGATTAGCTAGTAATACAACCGGTTATGCTAAACAAGATTACATCATGCTTAAACTAATACTAATACATCAAATTATACATCTAACCTTTGTCTAAGCTATTAGTACAACACTTAGGCTTATGTTTAGCACTAATACATTCAGAAAATTGAAGGAAATAGCACATGCCCAGCCGAAATTCTAAGGCTACTTTTCGGCTAGCCAATGGGATGCAAACACACAAGTGACACCAATCCTTCTTCCATTGGTTGCTCTTCTCAAGGTTTTTCACCAATCCAAGGCAGCTTGTAGTGTGTGCCAAGCTTGGGAAGTGTGCCCATCAACTTGCTAGATAGAGTGGCCGGCCATTTTTAGGAGATGAAGAATCGGGTTCAAGTGAACCGGGTTCTAGGAGGGGCCGGTTCAGGCCAGTTTTTGATGGAGTTTGTTTGGCTAGCAAAAACGGTCATGGCTTAAATTTTAAAGGTGGGGGGTAACTTTAGGATGTGTAGAATCCCCCCCCCCTCAATAAAATGAAGGTTACAAAAGGGTTTTGGGGGTTAATTAACTGAATACTTTCAACCGCGCAGAACCGGGGCAAAACGGAGTAGCTTGGAAAATGTCCTTGATCTTCAATCCTTTTGAGGGAATGACTTGAAACCCGTTCATGGACCTGCAAAACAATATCAAAAGGATTCCAAAAATGGAAAAACGTTAGGGCTAAGCTACAATGTAGCTTAGGAAATCAGATGCACAAAACCGGGCACTTTGAAGCTAGTGAACCCGTTTGTGCCAGCTTCACTTTCTTGCAAAAACTGAGCAATCTTCTTCACTTAGGATCTTGTTCTTGGACGTGTGGGAGTTGTATCATCATGGGCAAGATCTTCAGTGGCTAGGATTCCATCACTTTACCTTTTGGTGGTTGGTGAGTGTCTATGGTAAGCATGTCTCCTTCATCGGCTTCTACCATGATCTCTTCAAGTTCATCTTTATCGTGGTCTTCAACTTCCTCTTCTGTGGCCTTCCATTCAGGTAAGGTAACATACCTTCTGTTGGGACATTTTGATGCTAAGTGGCCAGCTCCTTGGCACTTATAACATTTTGGAATTCCTTTAGGAAGGGGTCTTTGAGTGGATTGTGGGAATAGGTTCTTTAGTGGAGTTTGGCTTTTTCGGGGAGTTGGGAAAGTGGATGTCGTGGGTTGAAGGGTAGTGGAAGAAGGTGAACTCCCCTTGTTAAAGGTTTGTTCATGTGGTGGTGGCTTTGGATTTTACTACTTCGGGAGCGGTTTACTCTTCCTTTGTCGTTCCACCTTGTGAGCTAACACACATACTTCATCAAAAGTAGAGTAAGCTTGCAAATCAACAATATTAGCATGCCTAGGATCAAGTCCTCCCAAGTACCTAACAATTGTTTGTTCTTCAGGTTCATGCAAATCACACTTAATCACAAGCTTTTCAAACTCACGAGTGTACTCTTCTACACTCAAGTTACCTTGGTCCAAATGGTGGAGTTGAGAGTAGCAATCTTGAACATAGGTAGGAGGAAGAAACCTAGCCTTAAGCTTTGATTTCATCTATTCCCAAGTTCTGATTTTGGACTTCCTTTCCCTTACTCTTTTGGCACACAAATTAGTCCACCAAAGAAAAGCATATTTTCGAAGTCTTAAAGCAATTAGCTTTACCTTCTTATCTTCTGGGATGTCCCTGTACACAAAAATCCTTTCAACTGTGCGTAAGCAATCCAAGAAATCTTCAGGATCTAGCTTGCCTTCAAATTCTGGAATTTCAATCTTGAAATCATTGGCACTAGCTTGAACGTGTGAGTCTTGCCTAGTCATTCTCAATGGTTCATCCTCACTTGATGAATCAAGACTATGGCTAAACACTTGCTCTTGTCTTTGTGGTTCTGATTGGATTTGTTCTTCACACATCTTTTGCTTTCGCTTGAGATAAATACCTAGTTGTTTGCATAGGTATTCATTTTGAGCCTTCAACTCCTGGTTTGAAATCTTCAACTCTTGATTAGAAGAAGTAATCTCATGATTGTTCTTCAAGATGGCATCAATTCTCTCTTCTAATGACATGCTAGGAGATGTCATGTTTGAAGTAAGTGGCTAAGAAAGTAAGGACTGATTTTGTGACAAAGAGGAATGGTTTTTTGGAAGTGGGGTGATGCACCAGGCCTAGGAGAAACCAAGCTCTAATACCAAAATTGATGTATCTATCGAGGCCTCTAGCTATGACTCAAATTGAGAGTTCAAGCTTTCAACCAAAGGTAGACACAATCAAGGGAAAATAAGGGAAAATGGGCACATAAAATGATGGTTGGGAAGCATCAAGAATGCGAAGGAGGAATGGAGTTTAGAATCAAGTGATTCTAAATGGGAAAACAAAAGAGAACGTGATGTATTCAAGTGTATAACACAAGGGGGGATGCAACCAAGCTACTAGCCATCAAGAACACGAAGCAACACAAGAGAACTCACGGTTTTGGTTGTGGCACGGTCGTGCCTAGGGGCATGGGGTGGCAGTGCCACTTTGCTGCCCACACACGCCTAGGTTGGTGAAGTTTACGGTTTGAGGTAAGCTTTGTGTTTTTCTTGATACAAATCCAAGGGATTATTTTTATCTTTGGTTAGGCATGGGAATGGATATAGGAAGGGATTATGGAAGTGTGGAAATGGAAAGAGATTCAAAGTTATGTATTACTAACTTAGAATCAAGCTAGCAAAACCACTTTTACTTTATTGGAAACCTTAAGTATAAACACTGAATTGGATAGAACTAAACTTGGTGTTTGGATACAGAAACACCACCAAACTCAAGTTTAGGGCCCTTAACTTCGATTAAGATACAGTTTACACCACTTAATCTAGGTTAAGACTCACTTAAACACCACCTTAGTCGGCCTGATTAAGGATAAGCAAGCAAGAGTTTGAAGAAAGAAAGCACAAAGCTCTCAAACTGATTTTCTCATTCAAAAATAAGCTATCTTCTTGCCATGGCTGTGAGGTGTTTTAAATACGAAGCAAGAAATGGCCAAGCTTTTAAAATACAAGCAGGTACACATGACTCCCACCTTTCCTTACTAAGGAGGAAAAGGACTAAGAGTTAATGATACTCGGTTTGCACTAATACATAGTCTAGCAATGCTTAACTAATCCAATACATCAAAACATGAAGTAAACTAATACTAATACTTATTATACATCACTTAATACTTGATTAACTACTAAAACAACCAGCAAAAGTCTAGGAACCCATGTGCACAACCATCATTTGCATGTCATTTTGCGGCTACCCAACGAGAGCAAGGCACAAAATAGTTGCTTTGTCTAGCTTCCATTGGTTGTTCTTCTCTAGGTAACAACCAATCCAAGGCACCTTGGGATGTGTGCCAAGATTTGGAGGGCGTGCCAAGCTGTATTGCAAGTGAAGAAATCAGCTGAAGCTTCAAGAGAACCGATTTACACTGAACCGAGTTCAAGGTGCAATTCTGGCTGGTTTTTCTAGCAATCTTTAGGCTTATGAGAAGTGATGATGATTCGGTTTTCAGGCCATGGGGGTCATTTTGGGATGTGTATAACCCCCCCCCACCCCCAAGAAGTCAAGGTTATGACATGTTTAGGTAAGGTAATTAGGCTTAAACATTTTACCGTGCAGATTAGGGCCTAATCTGACCAGTTTGGGAAAAGTCCTTGATCTCTCATCCACTTGTGGGTGTGATTCAAAATGAATGCTTGGACCTGAATTTAGACATCATGAGGATTCCAAAAATCTATAATTGCAACACTTAAGCCATCATATAGCTTAAGTTATAACTTAATCAAAACCATGCTTCTTCTGGTCTTGCTGGGCAGTTTTGACACTATGGGTTCAATGGCTGATTTGAACGACCAAATGAAGTCCAAATTGGATGCAACTTGATTTGTTGGAAAGCTGACATCTTGAACTTCAAATCCATGTAAAAATATCAAACTTAAACCTTGAGGATGCATGTCGAATTTTGCACACAAAAGTTGGTCAGTGCTGGAACGAACCCTTGCCCTGCAATTTTTAAGCTTAAATAAAACTTGGATGAATTATTCATCCTTTAACCAGCAAAATAATCTCACCTAATGCATTTGATTAATTTTAAAACACAGAGGGTGGAGGGATATCCATCAAATGGGAAATGGAAAAGATAGGATAGATACTAAACTAATCTTTGGATACAGAAATCACCAATAAAGACTAATCTAGGTAGAACTAAACTCTTACTTAGATACAGATATCACCACCAAGCTCGATTTTAGGGCCCTTAACCTCAATTAGGATACATAAACACCACCTAATTAAGAGTTAAGACTTAGTTGGTCACCACTTTAATCGGCCTAATTAAGGATAAGCAAGTGAAGTGTTTAAGAGAACGTGATGGAAATCCCACCGTGCCCTTTGATTTAAATGAAAGCAAATCAATTAGGTAATCTTATTATGCTGGTTAAAGGATGAATAATTCATCTAAGTTCTGTTAAAGCTTTGAAACTGCAGGGTAAAGGGTTCATTCCAGCACTAACCCGATTTTGTGTGCAAAATTCATCAAGTATCATCAAGGTTTAAGTCTGATATTTTTTAATGGATTTGAAGTTCAAGATGTTAGCTTTCCAACAAATAAAGTTTCATCCATTTGGACTTCATTTGATCATTCAAATCAGCAATTAAACCCAAGGTGTCAAAACTGCCCAGCAGGACCAGAATAAGCACGGTTTTGATTATCTCATAACTTGAGCTATATGAAGGCTTAAGTCTTGTATTTTTACATATTTTGGGTCCTCAGGATCTTAGATTTCATTTCCAATTGGAATTACCAGATTTGGAGTTCAATTGGTCAGTGAAAAAAGCTCATTTTCAGTCTTATGCTGTTTTGGACCAGATTCTGCATGCTTTGGGTATTCAGCCTTTTTCAAGGGGCAAATGATGTCCAAATTCTTTGATTCATAATCGAGGGTATTCTAGACATCCTAAGGTTTCCATTCATGTAAGGAAATTCCAGATTACTCAGCATTTGAGGTGTTAACTCAGAAGGACAAAACCGGGCAGAAACGACCACCTAGATACCCAGTTACTTAGCAAGTTGGTTTTCCTTCCTAAATGGGTTTGCTAAAAGTGAGTGCTTGTCCACCTGGTTATTTTGAGCTGCTTGGTAAGCTGCCACCCAGCCACAGATGAGGAAGACACGTGGGAGCAACGAAAAGCCTCCATTTTGCAAGCAAAGAACCGGCCACTCAAGCTACACATGGTAGCCGTGCATTCATCCAACTTTTGATGTGGAAGTCATGCATTACTTGCCCTTCTTGCTAGTAAAATAAGTGTCCTAAGTTACTTCAAGCTTAGGAAAGGTGTTAGAGAGCTAAATTATGTATTTTAAAGCTTAGGCATTCGAATGAGTTTAGCTTAGTTCAAACCGTGCGATTGTTTAAGTTAAGTTAAATCAGCATGGGACAAGAAGAAGAAAGAGCCTCCAAGTTCATGAAAGAGCTCTTTGAATGGTTGATTTTGTTCCAACCAGATTTGAAGAGACAAAGAGTTACCAAAGTCTACATTGATTTGAGGACAAATCTTTTTAACAAGGGGAGGATGATGGAGATCTCTCCATGCCCTTTGATTAGAAAGAATCAAATCAATTATACCATGTTAATATGCTGGCTAAAGGGTGATTAAATCATCCAAGTTTTGTTTTAGTTGTTTCATTGCAGGACAAAAGGGAAGAATCTAGCACTGACCCTATTTTTCAAGCAGAATTCGAGCAGCATCCAAATGGTTTAGGCCTGATGTTTTTCCATGGATTTCAATTTTAAGATGTCAGCTTTCCAACAAGACAAGTTGCATCCAATTTGGAGTTCATTGGGTCGTTCAAATCAGCCATTTACCAAGATGTGTCAAAATTGTCCAGCAAACCAGAAACAACCCGGTTTTGATTAAGTCATAACTTAAGTTATACTAATGCTTAAGTGACGAATTTATACATTTTTGGAATCCTCATGATGTGTAATTTCAGGTCCAAGCATCAATTTCCAATTATACCCACAAGAGGATAAAGAAACAAGGTGTTTTTCCAAACCGGTCAGATTAGGCCATAATCTGCGCGGTAAAATGCTTAAACCTAATTAACATACTTAAACATATCCAAACCTTGATTTCTTGGTGGGGGGGGTTATACACATCCTAAAATAACCCCCCATGATGTATATTTTTTGGGAGTTCAAACTCACAAAAACATATACAATGGGTGGAAGGATGAAAAGGAAAACAAGAACCAAGATAAATCAAGTGGACTAGCAAGGGTGATGTAAACCCACCTTGGTTTGCACACTCGGATAATACCACTTGATGTATTCAAGCTTCACTAAGGCAAAGATTTGCAAAAGTGAATCAAGAATGCATTTGGGTAGAAAAGTTGAAAAAGAACACAAGAACAAGGATAGAACAAGTGGACTAGCAAAGGTGATGTAAAACCCACCCTGGTTTGCACACTTGGGCAATCTTCTTCCTTCAACTAAAATCACCTTCTTAGTTGAATTAAGAAGACCTAGAGACCCACTTGGAGTTGCCAACACCCAAGATGCAACACTAGGAATTTTAGAGAGAGTTTGAGAGAGTTTTCACAACTCAAATCTGAATACACATTCAACCTTCCTTCTTGGACAGCCCAAGGCTCCTTTTTATAGTGTGGAGACCTTTAACAAGCAGCCAATGAAGGTACCAATCAGCCCTTACACGTTCAATAGGCATGGGGAGCCACAAAGCAAAAGACAAAAGCTGAAAAGTACTTTTACAATGTGTCAGCAACTTTTCAGTGCACAAGCAGCACTTTAAACAGTTATATCTCCTAGGTTTGTTGGCCAAATTAGCTGAATTAGGGCTTGTTGGAAATCTCAAGAAGGAAGCTTTCTAGGCCTGCTCGTGTAGGTCAATTGGAGCAGCCGTTTGGGAGATATGAGGGAAAATGTGCAGCATGTCCAATCTGTGGCAGATTCTACTGCTTCTAGAAAAAGTCCCTCATTGACTTATTTATCAATTACCTACCCTAGAAATCATTGTATACCTTTGAATCTCACATATTAAGGGTTCCAAAAAGTGGGTTTGCAGCCCATTAACCCATCTTTAAGTTTGGGTAATTAAGCTTGCAAAACCGAGTACATTCTGACCATGCTGGGCAGTTTTGACACCTTCAGATTAAAGGCTAATTTGAACGACCAAATGAAGTCCAAATTGGATGAAACTTGTCTTGTTGGAAAGCCAACATCTTGAACTTCAAATCCATGTAAAAATATCAGACTTGAACTGATGTATATGTTTTTGGGGAGTTCAAACTCACAAAAACATATACAATGGGTGGAAGGATGAAAAGGAAAATATGAACCAAGATAAATCAAGTGGACTAGCAAGGGTGATGTAAACCCACCTTGGTTTGCACACTTGAGTGATACCACTTCATGTATTCAAGCTTCACTAAGGCAAAGATTTGCAAAAGTGAATCAAGAATGCAATTGGGTAGAAAAGATGAAAAGGAAAACAAGAACTAAGATAGAACAAGTGGACTAGCAAGGGTGATGTACAATCCACCTTGGTTTGCACACTTGGGCAATCTTCTTCCTTCAACTAAAATCACCTTCTTAGTTGAATTAAGAAGACCTAGAGACCCACTTGGAGTTGCCAACACCCAAGATGCAACACTAGGAATTTTAGAGACAGTTTGAGAGAGTTTTCACAACTCAAATCTGAATACACATTCATCTACTCTTCTAATGCAGCCCAAGGCTTCCTTATATAGTGGGAAGGCCTTTAAGAAGCTGAAAAGAGGAGGGAACACAAGTACATGGACGTGCAAGGGCATGGAGGACCAAAAAGTAGAAGTACAAAAGCTAAAAAGTGGTTTTGCTTTATGTCAGCAACTTTTCAGATTTCTAGCCTCAACTTTAAACAGCTATATCTCCTAGTATAGTTGTCCCAATGATCTGCAAAAGGACTTGTTAGAAAGCTCTTGAAGTCAGATTTCAGGAGCCTCCTCGTGCAGGTGAATTGGATTAGCCGTTTGAGAGATATCAGGCAAAATGTGCAGGTATATACAGACTGGAACAGATTCTGCTGCTTCTAGAAAAAGTCCCCCATTGACTTACTTGTTAAATACTTAACCTAGAACTCTTTATATGCCATTCAAGCTGACATATTAAGGGTTCCAAAAAGTAATTTTGCAGCCCTTTAAATCACGCTTAAGCTTGGGTAATTAGGCTTGCGAAACCGGGCCATTTTCGTTCCAAATTGAGCAATGGGCCATTGGTGTTGTTCATGATGTTCTTGACCATTGCTTGCACTTTCCTGGACCTCCTTGGTGGGGTTGGACCCCTTGAATCTGACGCTTGAGCTCAACCATATATACATTTTAAACCATGAACATGTTTGTCGAATTTTGCTCAGAAAAACGGGTTAGTACTGGAACGAACCCTTTGCCCTGCAATCTCAAAGCTTAAACAAAATTTGGATGAATTATTCATCCTTTAGCCTGCATAATAAGATTACCTAACTGATTTGCTTTATTTTAAATCAAGGCGACGGAGGGGAAAAGGTTGGAAGGGTTATGAAGATGGCCCCCATCACCGTTACTAGCCTTGAATGAGTCAGTTTTAAAGGCTTCACAACATGAGTTTAAAGCCTTTAAAGAGTGGATTTTGAGCATCCAGGGGGAACCTGACAATCTATTGCCCACTCACCCCATTGCAAAAGCACTCCTCGAAAACTTCTATCATTTATTCCCTGAAGAGATCCCCACGGGTTTACCTCCAAAAAGAGACATTTAGCACCACATTGATCTTATCCCAGGATCCATCCTACCTAACAAGCCTGCATATAGGATGAACCCAAAAGATACTAATGAGATTCAAAGACAGGTTGCAGAATTGTAGGAAGAGGGCTTGATTCGTGAGTCTTTGAGTCCATGTGCAGTTCCAACTCTTTTGGTGCCTAAGAAAGATGGAGCAACGCGAATGTGTGTTGATAGCAGGGCCATTAACAAGATTACTATCAAGTACAGGTACCCCATACCGAGACTTGAAGATATGCTTGATGAGTTACATGGCTCTAAGATATTCTGAAAGATTGATCTTCGAAGTGGTTACTACCAAATCAGAATCAAAGAAGGTGATGAATGGAAGACTGCATTCAAAACCAAAGGTGGTCTTTATGAATGGTTAGTAATGCCTTTTGGTCTTTCTAATGCACCTAGTACTTTTATGAGGTTGATGAACCAAGTGTTTAGACCTTATATTGGCAAGTTTCTGGTATGTCTACTTTGATGATATTTTGGTATATTCTAAGAATGAGCATGAACATCAAGATCATCTAACTCAAGTGATGCTTGTCTTAGAACGCGAGAAGCTATTTGGTAACCTTAAGAAGTGTTCTTTCTTTACTCCAGAAGTTACATTTCTTGGTTATATTATGACTGAAGATGGTATAAAGGTAGATGAAGGTAAGGTAGAAACCATTCGTTCTTGGCCTATACCTAAGAGTATTCATGATGTTAGAGCTTTCCATGGTTTAGCTTCTTTCTGTAGGAGGTTTATTCGCAATTTCAGCACTATTATGGCTCCTATGACTGAAGTTATCAAAGGTACATCTTTTATGTGGAATCCAAAAGCTCAATCTGCCTTTGAAGATGTCAAAGCTAAACTTACTCAAGCACCGGTATTATCTTTGCCTTGCTTTAGTAAAGTTTTTGAAGTTGAATGTGATGCCTCTGGTGTGGGCATTGGTGGAGTTCTTACACAAGAAGGTAAACCTCTAGCCTTCTTTAGTGAGAAGTTATGTGAATCAAGAAGAAAATACTCCACTTATGATAGAGTTTTATGCTATTGTGAGATGTTTAGAGCATTGGAATCATTATCTTATTGCAAGTGAGTTCATCTTACATTCTGACCATGAAGCATTGAAGTATATACAAGGCCAGCATAAGTTAAACTCCAGGCATGCCAAGTGGGTTGAGTTTATGCAGTCATATCACTTTACTATCAAGCACAAGTCAGGTAAACTCAATCAAGGTGCAGATGCTCTATCAAGGAGATATCTCTTATTATTCCAGTTAGATGCTTGTGTACTTGGTTTTGAGCATCTACAGGTATTATATGCTGAAGATGAAGACTTTGGGCCATTATATGCTGCTTGTTCAAATCACCCCAAAGGAGATTTCCATGTCCAAGAAGGATTTTTGTTTAAGGGTACTCGGCTATGTATTCCTAAGTGCAGCACGAGAGAATTGCTGATTCGAGAAGTGCATGGAGGATCCTTAGCTGGACATTATGGTGAGAATAAAACTGTTATTATGCTAAGGGAACATTATTTTTGGCCAGGTATGGAATGAGATGTGCAGGATATTCTGAAGAGGTGTGGAACATGTCAAGCTGCAAAGAGTCATTCACTACCTCAAGGCTTATATACTCCATTGCCCGTACCAACACTACCATGGGAAGATGTGAGTATGGACTTTGTTCTGGGTCTACCAAGAACTCCAAGAGGCAAGGATTCTATATTTATGGTGGTAGATAGGTTTTCAAAGATGGCACATTTCGTCCCCTGTAGCAAGACTAATGATGCTACCCATATTGCCGAGCTCTATTTCAAGGAAGTGACAAGATTGCATGGTATTCCTAAAACCATTGTTTCGGATAGGGATACTAAGTTTCTGAGTCATTTTTGGATTTCTCTTTGGAAGAAACTAGGTACTAAGTTGCTGTACAGTACCACTTGTCACCCCCAGACTGATGGCCACACTGAGGTAACTAATCGAACCCTTGGTACTCTTTTAAGGGCTTTGATTAAACCTCATTCTAAGGCTTGGGATTTACTCTTGTCACATGCTGAATTTGCTTATAACAAAGCTCCTAGTAAGGCTACAGGTCTTTCACCCTTTAAGGTGGTGTATGGGATTGACCCATTGAGGCCCATTGATCTTACTCCACGACCACAAGACTACAAGCCTCATATTGATGCAGCAGCAAGGGTAAAAGAGATTCAGAAACTCCATGAGTTGGTAAAGGTAAAGATTGAGAAGACTAATGCTACCTATGAAGCCCATGCCAACAAGCATAGGAGAAAGATTGTATTTCAACCTGGAGACTTAGTATGGATTCACTTAAGGAAGGAGAGATTTCCTTCTAAGAGGAAGAATAAGCTCATGCCCCGAGCTGATGGTCCATTTGAAGTCTTGGAACAAGTTAATGACAATGCTTATAAGGTTGATTTACCAGGTGAATATGAAATCTCTGCCACTTTCAACGTGGCTGATTTGAGTCCTTATTATTTAGATGCTTCCCCACCAGATTAGAGGGTTAAATCTTTTCAACGAGGGGAGGATGATGGAAACCTAGCCACTGAAGATCTTGTCCATGATGATTCAACTCCTACACGTCCAAGAACAAGATCCCAAGTGAAGAAGATGGTTCAGTTATTGCAAGACAATGAAGCAAGCACAAACGGGTTCACTAGCTTCAAAGTGCCCAGTTTTGTGTATCTGATTTTCTAAGCTACATTGTAGCTTAGCCCTAACATTTTTCCATTTTTGAAATCCTTTTGATGTTGTTTTGCAGGTCCAAGAACGAGGTTCAAGTCATTCCTTCAAAAGGATTAAAGATCAAGGTCATTTTTCAAGTTACTCCATTTTGCCCCGGTTTTGCGCGGTTTGAAGTATTCAGTTAATTAACCCTCAAAACCATTTTGTAACCTTGATTTTATTGAGGGGCGGGGGGATTCTACACATCCTAAAGTTACCCCCCACCTTTAAAATTCAGGTTATGACCGTTTTTGCTTGCCAAACAAACTCCTTCAAAAACCGACCTGAACCGGCCCCCTCCTAGAACCCAGTTCACTTGAACCAGTTATACCCGGTTCTTTACCCCTCAAATAGCCGGCCACCCTTGCTAGCAAGTTGATGGACACACTTCCCAGGCTTGGCACTCTTTACAAGCTACCTTGGAATGAAGAAAACCTAGAGAAGAAGCAACCAATGGAAGAAGAATTGGTGTCACCTTGTGTGCTTGAATATCATTGGCTAGCCGTGAAGTGCATCCAAAATTTCGGCTGGCCATGTGCTGATTTCCTTCAATTTCAGCTTGTATTAATGTTAAACATGAGCCTAAGTATTGTATAATCAAGCTAGGCAAGGGTTAGATGTATAATTTGATGTATTAGAATTAGTTTAAGCATGATGTAATCTTGTTTAGCCAAACCAGTTGTATTACTAGCTAATTATGTACTTAGATTAGTCCTAACACTTTTCCTCACTAGGAAGGAAAGTGATGTGGAGATTTCCTAGCCTATTATTGCTTTCCCTCTAGTATGTAAGGCCATTTTGGCCAAGGAAGAATCATAACTCAGAATTTTCAGCTTGAACATTTGAGAAGCTTAACTTTTCTCTCTCACAAATCCTTGCTTGCTTATCCTTAATTAGGCCAATTAAGGTGGTGTCCAAGTGAGTCTTAACCTTGATTAAGTGGTGATTCTGTATCTTAGTCAAGATTAAGGGCCCTAAACTTGAAGGTTGGGGGTGATTCTGTATCCAATCTCAGGTTTAGTTCTATCCTATTCTAGTTTCATCTCCATGATTTGCTTAGTGAAGTGATTAGCATGGATTAGTGCTTAATTACTTTTACTTAGCTAATCTTCCACTTCCATTCACATTCCCACTTCAAATACCATCTTACACATCCATTTTCATCATTTCCCATTCACCAAAAATAGCCAAAACCGAAGTAACATTCAAGGGCACTCAACCGTGCTCAATTCCCTTCCCCACGATTTTGTGGGCAGCAAAGTGGCACGGGGTGGCCGTGCTTCAAGGCACGACCGTGCCACCTTGGCCGTAGCAAAAATCTTCCTTTTTCCTTCCCTTTTGATGTGTATTGGCTTGGGTCCTCTATTCCCTTGACAAATACATCAGTTCCGGTCTGGAGGTTTCTGATTGGAAGGTTTAAAGGCTTGTCTTGCTTTCTTTTGTTGTTCAACCTTGTGGGCTGGCATGATAACCTCATCAAAAGTGATATAAGCTTGTAATTCAACAACATTAGAATACCTAGGATCAAGTCCTCCCAAGTATCTAACTATTGTTTGCTCTTTGGGTTCTTGAAGATCACATTTAATCAGAAGCTTTTCAAACTCTCTAGTATATTCTCCAACACTTATATTGCCTTGGTTCAGATTATGAAGTTGGGAATAGAAATCTTGAACATACGTGGGTGGAAGGAATCTAGTCTTTAATTTGGTTTTCATCTTTTCCCAAGTTCTGATTTTAGCTTTACGTTCCCTAACTCTCTTAGCACACAAATTGGTCCACCATAAAGAAGCATACTTACGTAATCTCAACGCCACCAACTTGACCTTCTCGTCTTCTGGAATGTCTTTGTATTCGAATACCCTCTCCCCCGTGTGTAACCAACCCAAGAATTCTTCTGGGTCGAGCTTGCCTTCATACTTAGGAATCTCAACTCTAAAATCATTTGAGTTTGCTTGCACTCTAGGTTCTATTCGTGGCCTCCTCCATGGTTCTTCATCACTAAAAGAATCAAGGTTATGGCTAAAGACTTGATGTTGCCCTCGTGGGTCAGAATAGACCGGTTCTTCATTCATCTTTTGCTTTTGTTTGAGAAAAGTACCCAATTGCTTGCGTAGATACTCATTTTGGGCCTTTAACTCTTGATTTCAACTCTTCAACTCTTGATTAGAACAAGTAATTTCATGATTACTCTTCAAAACAGCATCAAGTTTCTCTTCTAGACTTAAACTAGAACTCATGTTGTACCCGGTTTAAGTGAAGAACAGATTCTGGTTCGTGTTTGAGAAATGGAGAAGAAAGGAACTTGGATGCATGGATTGAATACCAGGCCAAGGAGAAACTCGACTCTGATACCAAATATGAAGTAAAGCTCAAGGGAAATGAGTTTACAATCAAAGACAAACAATGAAATAGTTTCGGACTCTCTTGAACTAAAGGAACCTGTGACTGAATGGTTGATTAGGATAGAGCTAAGCTTGGATTTTGGATACAGAATCACCACCCAAGGTCAGGGCCCCTAAGGTTGATCAAGATACAGAATTCACCACTTAATCAAGGTTAGGACTAAGCTTAATCACCTGATGTAGGTGTCAAGGGAAAAGAGAACCCAAGCCACTACACATCAAAAGGGAGAGGAAAAGGAGAGAATTGGCCACGGACTAGGGTGGCACGGTCGTGCCCTATGGCACGGGGTGACCGTGCCAACTTGCTGGTCACAAAAACCGTGGGGTGAAGAAAAGTGCACGGTTGGAGGCCTTTGAGTTTTGGTTCGGTTTTAGGATATTTTTTTGAATGGGAAATGATGGAAATGGGTGTATAAGTTGGTATTTGAGGTAAGAAAGTGAATGGAAGTGGAAGATTAGCAAAGTAGAAGTAATTAAGCACTAATCCATGCTAATCACTTCACTAAGCAAATCGTGGAGATGAAACTAGAATAGGATAAAACTAAACCTGAGATTGGATACAAAATCACCACCAACCTTCAAGTTTAGGGCCCGTAAGCTTGATTAAGATACAGAAACACCACTTAATCAAGGTTAAGACT
>JACYFF010019584.1:58601479-58645329 GCA_017589665.1 Selenicereus undatus
GCAAGTAAGGATTTGTGTTTGAGAGAAAACAAGCTTCTCTAGGCTTTCAAGCTGAAAATTCTGAGGTTGTGATTCTTCCTTGGCCAAAATGGCCTTACATACTAGAAGGAAATACAATACTAGGCTAAGAAATGTCCACATCACTTTCCTTCCTAGTGAGGCAAAGTGTTAGGACTAACCTAAGTACAAGATTAGCTAGTAATACAAATGGTTTGGCTAAACAAGATTACATCAAGCTTAAACTAATACTAATACATCAAATTATGCATCTAATCCTTGTCTAGCTTGATTACACAATACTTAGGCCTTTGATTAACACTAATACATGCTGAGATTGAAGGCAGCTTGCATATGGGCAGCCAAAATGTGTTGAAGAAGAAATCGGCTAGCCAATGGGAAGCTTCCAAGCAAAGGACACCAAGCTTCCTCCCATTGGTTGTTCTTTTCTAGATTTTCTTCATTCCAAGACAACTTGAAGAGTGTGCCAAGCTTGAGAAGACTCACTTGCAGCATGGGGATAAGGTTGGCCGGCCATAAGGTGGAAAAGATGAACCGGTTTTGACAAAACCGGTTTTTGGTGAACTGGTTTGGTCCGGTTTTTTTGTGCAATTTTTTCTTGGTACAAAAATGGCTATAACTTTTGTTTTAAAGGTGGGGGGTAACTTTAGGCTGTGTAGAATCCCCCCCCCCTCAATAAAATCAAGCTTTCAACATGGTTTTCTGGGTTAAATAAATGGTTACAGCAAACCGCGCAAAACCGGGCAAAAATGAGGCCACTTGGAAAATGACTTGATCTTCAATCCTTTTGAGAGTATGACTTGAAACTCCTTTTTGTGCCTGCAAAACAACATCAAAAGGATTCCCAAAATGTAAAAACATTAGGTCTAAGCCACATTGTAGCCTAGAAAATCATGTACACAAAACCGGGCACTTTGGAGCTAGTGAACCCGTTTGTGCCAACTTCATCTCCTTCCAACAAAAGAGCCATTCTCTTGGTTTGTGATCTTGTTCTTGGACGTGATGGAATAATCTATTCATGAACATGATCTGGACTAGATAGGGTTCCATCATCACCACCTTAACCGGCCTAGCTAAGGATAAGCGAGCTGAGTTTTTATAGAAGCTGAAAGCTTGTTTGCTCTCAAACATAATTCTCTTTCAAAAATAAGTTATATTGCTGCAAGGGGCTGTATTCCCCTTTTGTTTACAATGTAGCAAGCATACAACAAAGCTAGCACCTCACTAAACCTTTCCTTCCTAAGGGGGAAAGGTGTTAATTACACTAATGTACCTGGCTAGACCTAACCGGTTACTAACCATGCTAATGTTAGCTTAAGTACAACAAAAACATTAAGGAAAGCAAAACAAATAATCATTACAACCTTAATCGACTTGTAATTAAGTTTAATCAACCAGAAATGCAGCTAAAATGCATGTGCTTGGCCGTAAAGTGATCTTCCTTTTCGGCTGTCCAATGGTAGTCGTGAGACATCCTTAATTCGGCTGGGCAATGAGACGCAAGGAACATCTCTACTTACAACTCTTCTTTCATTGGCTGCTAGGGGACCTTGGTGGGTGTGCCAAGCCTTGGTTAGTGTGCTACTCTAGTTGATGAAGAGTAAACCCACGGATGAAGGTAGAATAGTCGGGCTTCTCTAAACCGGGTTCATAGGCAGAATTTACTCGGTTTTCAGGCTTGGTTTTCCCTTAGCAAAAGTGACCATGATTTGGCTTTTTGGCCATGGGGCGAAACCTTGGGGTTTGTACAAACCCCCTCCTAAAAAGAAATCAAGGTTATAGCATGTTTAAGTAGGGTAGTTAGGCTTAAACATTAAACCGTGCAGAATGGAGCCTAATCTAACCGGTTTGGAAAAACACTTTGATCTCCCATCCTCTTTTGTGCATGATTTGAAATCAATGCTTGGACCTGAAAGTTAACATCATGAGGATTCCAAAAATGCAAAAATGTTAGGGTTAAGCCACAATGTAGCTTAAGAAATAAAGTGCACAAAACCGAGCATTTTCTGGCCGGTTAACCCGTTTGTGGCTGCTTGCTCTTCTTGCAAAATGTGAGCCATATTCTTCACTTGGGACCTTGTTCTTGGACGTGTTGGACTTGATTCTTCATGGTCAAGGTCTTGGTTACGTAGGATTCCATCAATGATGTATGTCTCAAGGAAAGGAAGAAACTAAGCTAAAACAAACCAAGTACACGAAGTAAAGAAGTGAAACCAACATGGCCAAGGGTGGAACGGTCATGCTATGGAGCACGGTGTGGCCGAGCCAAACTTCTACCGAGCACGACTGAAATTGGCAAGTTTCACGGTTTGTGCTAGGGTTTGTGTTTGTGGTGGAAGCTAGACCAAAGGGGGTAGCTTTAGCTTTGGTTAAGCATGGAAATGGATGTGTGAAAGGCTTGTCAATGTATGTAATTAGGGGACATTAAAAGTTAAGATTCACTAACTCAAAATTAAGCTAGCAAACCCACCTTTAATCTTCTTGAAACTGTTTGGAAGAAAAATGCAATGGATAGAACTAAACTCAATGTTTGGATACAGAATCACCACCAAACATAGCTTAAGGTCCCTAATCTTTGTGATGGAGTCCCCACCACCATTGCTAAGGAAGAAGGCCCAACAACTCGTTCAACGTCCATTTCACACTCCAAGTTGCAAGCATTGCTCCAAAATGACCATGATGTTCAAGGAGGTGTTCACGGGCTAGCACCCTCAAAACTGCCCGGTTTTGTCAATCTCATTACTTAGGTCTAACCATGGCTTAAGTCATGAATTTTTGCATTTTTGGAATCCTCAAGAAGTCTACAATCAAGTCCAAGCATTGATTACAAATCATGCACACAAGAGGATGAAGAATCAAGGAGTTTTCCCAAACCGTTCCAGATTGCCCTCCAAATGCACGGTTAAAAGTTTGTGTTTGATTACCCCACTTAAACACATCGTAACCTTGATTTCTTAGGGGGGGGGGGATTATACACATCCTAAAATTAACCCCCGTGTTTAAAATCCAAATCATGACCATTTTGGCTAAGCTAAATTGTTGCCTCAAAACCGGCTAGCCACGGCTTAAACTCGGTTCAAGTGAACCAGTTCTTTCCTTCACCCACAGCCGGCCATCTCTAGATTCCAAGCTGAATGGCGCGTTTCTCAAGGTGGGCACACGACTGAAGGCTGCCTAGGATTGGTGGAAGCATGGGGAAAAGCAACCAATGGGAGTGTAGGAATAAACAATGTTGTCTCTTTTCTCTCATTGTCTAGCCGAAAAGTGGCCAAGAATTTCGGCTGTCCACATGCATTCTAGCTTCATTTTCAGCTTGTATTATGTCTAAGCATGAGTCTAATTGATGCATAATTGACTTAGACAAAGTTTAGATTCATGATTTGATGTATTAGCCATAGTTAAGCATGTTCGTAATCTAGTTAGCTCTAAACCGATTGTAATTAAGCTAAGCTAACACCTTTCCTCACTAGTAAGGAAAGGGGAGGTGCTTGCTAGCTTGCTTGCTTGTTTAGTCTTCCATTTTGCTACATACATAACCCTCACACACGGCCATGGTAAGGCATAACATACCTTGAATACAAAAACTGAGTTTGAGAGCATTTGCTTTCTTCTTTCCAAATCCTTACTTGCTTATCCTTAATTAGGCCAAGTAAGGTGGTGTCCAAGTGAGTCTTAATCTTGCTTAAGTGGTGTTTCTGTACCTTAATCAAGCTTAAGGGCCCTAAACTAAAAGGTTGGTGGTGATTCTGTATCCAATCTAGAGTTTAGTTCTATCTTGTTCTAGTTTGCATCACACGGATTCTAAGTGAATTTATTAGCTTGAATTCTTAAGTTAATCACTTTCACTTAGCAAATCTTTCATATTCCCTCATTTTCCAACTTTAAACACTTCCATTTCCATCCTATTCCACGGCTTATACATCCCCAAAAGGGTTAGAATCAAAGCTAGCAACAAGAACCTACAAACCGTGTTTTGCTTGCATTTTCTAGCTTTCGTGGACAGCAAAGAGGCACGGTGTGGCCGTGCACCTAGGCACGACCGTGCCACCCTTGGTCGTCACTAAGCATTAAGTTTTTGTTTCCCTTTGATGTGTGTTGGCTTGGGTAGTGTTTTCCCTTGGCACATACATCACTTTGGTTAAGGTACAGGAACACCACTTAACAAAGCTTACAACTTACTTGATCACCACCTTAATCGACCAAATTAAGGATAAGCAAGTGAAGTATTTAAGAAGAGAAAGCTAGAAGCTCTCAAACTGATTTTCATTCAAATGTGAGTTATGAAGCTGCCTTGGCCGTGCACCCGCCCTTTTATTACAACATACAAGTAAGCTAGCAAGAGCACACACACCTAAAGCTTGCCTTACTAGAAAGGAAACGGGTAAATTACACTAATACATCCAGTTTAGAGCTAGTTGAGTACAAAGCATGCTTAAGCTAATCGAAATACATCCAAGGCATAAAGTAAAGCAATAGTAATGTTTATTACATAGTAATCAACTCACACTTAAGCTTAAACATGCTGAAAGCTAGCTAGAATGCAATTGGCCAGCCGTAAAGTGAAGTTCCTTTTCAGCCAACCAATAGGATGCATGAACATCTTGTTTTACAGCTTGCTCATCATTGGCCATTCGTCGCAAGGTTGCAGCCCATGATTGATGCATAGGGACATGTGCCATGGTTTGAAGAGTGTGCCCATCTTGTTGGAAGTGAGTAAACTCACGGCTGAAGCAAAATGAATCGGGTTCAACTGACCCGGGTTCATGCACAGAATTCCGCTGAGGTTTAAGCTTATGAAAAGTGAGTACGATCTAGTTTTCAGGCCATGGGAGGTAACTTTGGGATGTGTATAAACCCCCTCCACAAAGAAAACAAGGTTATAGCATATGTAAGTAAGGTAATTTAGCTTAAACATTTAACGACGCAGTTTAGAGCCAAAACTTACCGGTTTGACCAAAGGCGTTGATCTCCCATCCTGTTGTGGGTATTATTGAAAACTAATGCTTGGACCTGAAAGTACACACCATGAGGATTCCTAAAATGTAAAAATTCAAGACTTAAGCTACAATGTAACTTAAGTTATGAGGTGAACAAAACCGGGTAAAATCTGGTTCTTTAACCCGATTGCACAACTTTGGCTTTCTTCAACAATGTGAGCCAATGCTTGAAATTTAGAGCTTGGAATGGACCTTGTAAGACTTGTTGGACCTTCTTCCTTGTCTATGGTGTTGGGGACTCCATCATCGTCCCCTTGTTGAGAACATTTAATCCTCAAATCAGCAAGGCAATCATCGTCTTGGTAAGCTTTCAAATCAGCTACATTGAATGTGGCTGAAACTCCATAGTCACCTAGTAAATCAACCTTATAAGCATTGTCAGTAATACGCTCAAGTACCTCAAAGTGACCCTTAGCTCGTGGCATAAGCTTGTTCTTCCTTTTGGATGGAAATATTTCCTTCCTAAGGTGAATCCACACGAGGTCTCTACGTTGAGAAACGACTTTCTTCTTGTGCTTCTTGGCATGAGCTTGATATGCTGCGTTAGTCTTCTCAATCTTGATTCTTACCAACTCATGAACCTTCTTGATTTGTTCTACCCTTACTGCTGCATCTACATTTGGCTTTTGGTTTATGGCCCGTGGTGTGAGATCAAGTGGGCTAAGGGGATCAATTCCATAGACCACCTAGAAAGGAGAAAGACCAGCCTTTCTTGGTGCCCTGTTGTAAGCAAACTCTGTATGGAATAAAAGCGAATCCCAAGCCTTGGCATAAGGTTTAATCAAAGCTCTCAGGAGTGTTCCTAAGGTTCGATTAGTAACCTCAGTTTGTCCACCAGTTTGTGGATGACAGGTATTACTATACTTCAGCTTAGTACCTAACTTGCTTCACAATGTAATCCAAAAATGACTCAAAAACTTGGTATCCCTATCAGAAACAATGGACCTAGGAATACCATGTAATCTTGCCACTTCTTTGAAATACAATTCAGCAATATGTGTAGCATCATTAGTTTTGTTGTATGGAATAAAATGAGACATCTTAGAAAACCTATCAACCAAAGCAAAGATAGAATCCTTGTTCCTTTGGGTTTTAAGCAATCCAAGAATGAAGTCCATACTTACATCAACCCACGGAGAAGTGGGAATAGGCAATGGAGTGTATAAGCCTTGAGGTAGTGAATGGCCTTTGGTAATTTGACATGTTCCACACATCTTGAGTATGTCCTGTACATCTCTTTCCATAGCTGGCCAATAATAATGCTCCCTTAGCATGGTGACAGTCTTGTTCTCTCCATAATGTCCAGCTAAAGAGCATCCATTAACTTCTCTTATTAGAAGCTCCCTTGTGCTACACTTTGGTACACATAGTCGAGTACCCTTGAAAACAAATCGCTCCTGGATAAAAAAAATCTCCTTTGGGGTGTTTACAACAATCAACATATAATTCTGATGTATATTTGCGAAGCAAAAACTCACAAAAATATAAACAATTAATTATCAAAAGAAATGAAGATGATGAAACAAAAATGTATGGATGAAACACGTGTATTCAAGCTTCACTATTGCCAAGATTAGCAAGAGGAAAACAAGAATGCATTCGGGTGAGGAAGAATAAGGGGAAGAACAAGGAAACCGCGACCAAGATAGAAGGGAAGTGTATTAGCAAGGGAGTGATCAACCACCTTGGTTTACACACTTGGGGGAATTCTTCTGGCTTCAACTAAGTTACAGAATTGAATCACCTTCTTAGTTAATGGAAGAAGAACCTAGAGACCCACTTGAGTTGCCAAGCTCAAGATACAACACTAGGATTTCAATGGGGAGAGAGTTTACAAACTCACACTTTTCATATACTCCAAAATCTGAATACAAATGAGTCTTTGTTGCCCTTTTAAAGGCCCTCACATGGATGTCTAAGGCCTCAAACAGCAGCCAAGAGACAAAAGTACACATTAGGCATCAATTCAAACTAAGCCTAGCTATTACAAGGTCTAATCCTACTTGCGACACCTCACTAAAACTAATGATACCTTTAAGTGAGTTTTCAACCTTCTAATGGTGCTGGAAATACTCAGGTTTAAGTCAATTTGCAGCAAGGACAAACAAAAACCAAGAAATACATCACTTTGTACAACTAGCTAAAAACCGGTCCAAAGGGAATTAAAACCGTCCTTTTCGCTGGTTAATAGCAGCACATAGGGGTGCTTCTTGGACCTTTAAGGATGATGATTTCATAAATATTTATCTCTTCTTTCATTCCATAAAGTTTCAAAAATATTGGATTTCCGTAGGTCAACCAATCAGAAGCTTCTTTCAGACAGTGCTGGGTTGCGCCCTGCAGTGCATACCATTCGGTTTTGGCTTTGGTTGACCGACCAAATGAGCTCCAAATTTCTTGAATGACTACTTTTTGGAAAGCTTAGATCCTAAGCTTTAATATGGTCGTGCGTTCAGGAAATTTTGCTTTCAGAATTTTGTTCTAGAAGCAAAACAAAACCGGGTCAAAAACGGTATGAACTGGGCAGTTTTTCTTCTTCTTTGCACAAGTGATTTCTGACCATGGCATGAACTTCCTTGACCTTTTTGGGCTCCAAAAAAGTGGAAGGATTATTGGAAGGTGTTATGGGAGGTTGGCTTGGATGGTCCCCATCATAAAGTGCATTGGTTGCAGCTTTAATTTATTGTTTCAAAATTTACCCTCGAATCTGATGCTTGAGCACAACCATATATACATTATACTCCCCTTGTTGAAGGAGATTCGTCCTCGAATCTGATGGTTGAAGCATGAGAAACTTGGGAGGGTGCTTGCTTCCCCTTTTAGGCTAAACACCCAACTAAGTGCTTCCTTGGCCCCCATGGTGATTTTTCTAAAACGAAACACCCAGTAACATGATCTTGGCACATTCACCGTGTTTCCCTCTCTCTCTTTTTCTTGCCCTTTTGGTTGTTCCTCACTTGTGTTTCCCATTTGTCTCCCCAAGGTGATGAGTTTGGCTATTTTCGGTTCTAGTTGTGGGGATGATGAATTAATGGGATTATCATGACAAGGATCAAGGTGAGTGTCACATGCTATTCCCTCATATAGATGGTGACCTAGTACCAGTGGTGAAGGACATGAATGGTCTTCCTGCCCCTCAATTTCAACATCATCACCATAGTCATCAAAAATGGGAGGGAGGTCAAGTAGGTTTGAGGCTTCCTCCCCAAGGATCTTTTCATCCTTGTTGGGATTGGGTTCTTCCAAACAAAAGAGGGAAGTAGAATTTGGGATGCAAGTACTCATGGGGCTCCCCTTGTTGTAAGGTATGTCTTTGGAAGAGCAGTTAAAGCAATTTTCCTCAAAGGCTAGAAAAAGGTGCTTGTGTAAGTAGGAGGTCGGAGCAAAGGCATACTGAAGTTTACCTCTGAACTTATCCCATGTCTTGATCTTACTTTTCCCTCTCTTCTTCCTCTTATATTTGTTCCTTTCCCACCATTCAAGTGCATGGCCTCGGAGTTTCTTGACAACCACCTTAAACATCTCGTGCTCTTCGAGGTTGTGGCGAGTGAAGACTTGTTCCACCTTGGAAATCCAATAAGGGAACTCTTCCTTTTGGCCATGAAACTTTGGTGTTTCAAGGCTAGCCAACTCCATTGTAAGCAAAGCAACCTCTTTCCTCAAGTCTTCAAGAGAGCTCATGATGGATGAAGGTTTAAGGGTTCTCTTGTGGAGGGAGTGTTTGAGGCTAGGGATGTGTTTGGGCTAAGGGAAGAAACATAGTGAGAGTTGTGCATGAGGAATGGTGGATGTGAGGTGCCGGATGGTGGCACGGTCGTGCCGTGGTGGCATCGTGTGGCCATGCCACTTTTATGGTTTGGCACGGTTGAGGTTTTGTGAGGCTCTTTTTGTTACTTTTTGTGTTTGGGATGAGAAGGGAAGCTTGGCCAAGGAGAGTAGCCTAAGCTCTGATACCAATTGATGTATATTTTTGAAGCAAAAACTCACAAAAATATAAACAATTGATTATCAAAAGAAATGACGATGATGAAACCAAAATGTAAGGATGAAACACATGTATTCAAGCTTCACTATTGCCAAGATTAGCAACAGGGAAACAAGAATGCATTCGAGTGAGGAAGAACAAGGGGAAGAACAAGGAAACCGTGACCACGATAGAAGGCAAGTGTATTAGCAAGGGAGTGATCAACCACCTTGGTTTACACACTTGGGCGAATTCTTCTGGCTTCAACTAAGTTACAGAATTGAATCACCTTCTTAGTTGATGGAAGAAGAACCTAGAGACCCACTTGAGTTGCCAAGCTCAAGATAGAACACTAGGATTTCAATGGGGAGAGAGTTTACAAACTCACACTTTTCATATACTCCAAAATCTGAATACAAATGAGTCTTTGATGCCATTTTAAAGGCCCTCACATGGCTGTCTAAGGCCTCAAACAGCAACCAGGAGACAAAAGTACACATTAGGCATCAATTCAAACTAAGCCTAGCTATTACAAGGTCTAATCCTACTTGTGACACCTCACTAAAACTAATGATACCTTTAAGTGAGTTGTCAACCTTCTAATGGTGCTGGAAATACTCAGGTTTAAGTCAATTTGCAGCAAGGACAAACAAAAACCAATAAATACATCACTTTGTACTAGAGCTGGGAAAAGCTAACCCCACACGATTACCGACCCGAACCCGACACGAAGTTAAGTGGGTGTGGGTTTAAATTTTCGACCCGTTTAATTAAATGGGTTGACACGTTCAACCCGTTTAATTAAATGGGTTAGGTTTAGGTCGAGATTCTCGACACGAAAAAGTACCTATTTAACCTTTTTAATTAAATGAGTTAAATAAGTTAACACATTTTTTTATTTTTTATTTATCCATTTACTTTTTATTAGATAATTAAGAATATAAAAATTTTTAAGAATTTTGAATTATGATGAATCTAGGGAATTTGAAAGAGTAATTATTTAATGTGATGTGTAAACTTAATTTTTAACATTATAATTACGTATTAGTTGAAAATATTAAATGCGTAAATACTCAATTAACCGACTCAACTTGACCTGTTTATCTTAAACGGGTTAAGCGGGTCAACCCGTTTAAAAATTAAATAGGTACAGGTCAAGATTTTTCAACCCGTTTAATAAACGGGTTAGGTTCAGGTTGAGGTATTCTCAACCCGTTTAAGTTCGACACGAACACGAACCCGACCCGACACGACCTATTACCCAGCTCTACTTTGTACAACTAGCTAAAAACCGGTCCAAAGGGAATTAAAACTGTCCTTTCCGCTGGTTAATAGCAGCACATAGGGGTGCTTCTTGGACCTTTAAGGCTGATGGTTTCATAAATATTTATCTCCTCTTTCGTGCCCTAAAGTTTCAAAAAGATTGGAGTTCAATAGGTCAATCAATCAGAAGCTTCTTTCGGACAGTGCTGGATTGCGTCTTGCAGTGCATACCCTTCGGTTTTGGCTTTGGTTGACCGACCAAATGAGCTCCAAATTTCCTGCATGAGTACTTTTTGGAAATCGTACATCCTAAGCTTTATTATGGTAATGCGTGCAGGAAATTTTCCCTTCAGAATTTTGCTCTAGCAGCAAAACAAAACTGGGTTAGAAACGGTATGAACTGGACAGTTTTTCTTCTTCTTTGCACAAGTGATTTCTGACCATGGCATGAACTTCCTTGTCGTTTTTGGGCTCCAAAACAGTGGGAGGATTATTGGAATGTGTTATGCGAGGTTGGCTTGGATGGTCCCCATCATAAAGTGCATTGGTTTCACCTTTAATTTATTATTTCAAAATTTACCCTCGAATCTGATGCTTGAGCTCAACCATATATACATTGAATTCTCCAAAGTCTTTATCCTTCTCATATAAAACCTTTAGATGCTCAAAACTAAGTACACAAGGTTCTAATTGAAATAATAAGAGATACCTCCGAGATAGAGCATCTGCACCTTGATTAAGTTTGCCCTACTTGTGCTTGATAGTGAAGTAATATAATTGCATAAACTCAACCCGCTTGGCATGCCTTGAGTTTAACTTATGCTACCCTTGTGTATACTTCAATGCTTCATGGTTAGAATGTAAGATAAACTCACTTGCAAGAAGATAATGACTTCAATGCTCTAAACATCTCACAATGGCATAAAACTCTTTATCATAAGCGAAGTACTTTCTTCTGGAATCACATAATTTATCACTAAAGAAGGCTAGAGGTTTACCTGCTTGAGTAAGAACTCCACCAATACCTACACCAAAGGCATCACATTCAACTTCAAAGATCTTACTAAAGCATGGCAAGGATAGGACCAGTGCTTGAGTAAGTCTTACTTTGGTATCTTCAAAGGCAAATTGTGCTTTTGGTGTCAATACAAATGATGTACCTTTGATAAATTCAGTCATAAGAGCCATAATAGTGCCAAAACCACAAATAAATCTCTCGTAGAAAGAAGTTAAACCATGGAAAGCTCGAACATCATGTATACTCTTAAGTATAGTCTAAGATCGAATGGCTTCTACCTTGATCCCATGTACCTTTATACCATCTTCAGTCACAATATAACCAAGAAATGTAACATCAGGAGCAAAGAAAGCACATTTCTTAAGGTTACCAAATAACATCTCACGTTTTAATACAAGCATAACTTGAGTTAGGTGATCTTGATGTTCATGCTCATTCTTAGAATGCACCAAAATATCATCAAAGTAGACTACCACAAACTTCCCAATGTAAGGTCTAAACACTTCGTTCATTAACCTCGTGAAAGTACAAGGTGCATTAGAAAGACCAAAAGGCATTACCAGCCATTCATACAGTCCTCCTTTTGTCTTGAAAGCTGTCTTCCATTCGTCACCTTCTCTGATTCTGATTTTGTAGTAACCACTTCGAAGATCGATCTTAGAGAACACCTTAGAGCCATACAACTCATCTAGGATGTCTTCAAGTGTTGGTATGGGATACCTGTACTTGATAGTAATCTTGTTAATGGCCCTGCTATCAACACACATTCTCATTCCACCATCTTTTTTAGGCACCAAAAGAGCTGGAATGGCACATGGACTCAAAGACTCACGAATCAATCCCTTCTGTTGCAATTCTGCAACTTGTCCTTGAATTTCATTAGTGTCCATTGGATTCATCCCATATGCTGACTTGTTTGGTAGGATGGAACTAGGAACAAGATCAACGTGATGTTAGATGTCTCTTTTTGGAGGCAAGGGATCTCCTCAGGAAACAAATAACAGAAGTTTCTAATGAGTGTTCTTATAATGGGATGAGTGGGCATCAAATTTTCTGGTTCATCTTAGATGCTTAGTATCCACTCTTTAAAGACCTTAAACTCCTGTTGAGAAGCCTTTAGGATGGGTTCACTTATAGACAATAGACATTCGTTGTGTTTGGGCTTATTTTGTCGTTGTATTTCATGGAGTTTGGATGGGGGTAAAGGGGCTACGGTGATCTTTTTTCCATCCTTGGTAAATGAATAAGTGTTTAGGTAACCATTATGCATAACTCTACGGTGATACAACCATGGTCTCCCTAAAAGCATATGACATGCATCCATCGGAATAACATCACACCATAACTCATCTTGATAGTTCATTCCAATGGAAAAAGAGATTAAACATTAAGAGTTCACCTGAATTCCCTTGCTTTGATTTAGCCATTGGATGTTGTATGGATGTGGATGAGTTATTGTTTGCAACCCTAGTTTCTCAATCATGCTTACAGAAACTATATTAGCACAACTTCCTCCTTCAATGATCAAAGAGCATATGTTCCCTTGGGCAGTACATCGAGTACGAAATATGTTCTCTCTTTGTTGATCTTTAACTCCATTTTGGTTGCTTAGAACTCTTCTCAAAACCAGGAGTTCACCTTCATCATCTTCTTTAATAACTTCATCTTGAGTTGCCTCAAGTTCTAGTTCACTTTCAACCTCATTTTCTTCCTCCTCAAAATGTTCTTTCACGACTGCCCGTTCAGCCATGGTGATTGCGTTCCTGTTTGGACAGTCTGAAGCAATGTGACCAAGCCCTTGACATTTGAAACACCTTCTATTGCTCATTGGGTTTGGATGAGGTATATTTTGTGGTGCTTGGGTTCTTTGTGGTGCTGGGTTTTTTTGTGGAAAGGAAGGCGGTGGATTTTGTGGTTTAGGACTAGGATTGGACCTCCCCTTGTTAAAAGGTTGGTTCCGATTCAAAGGTCGTGTATTTTGAGGTATAAAGGGTGGTCTTGCCTTCTTTTGCTGTTCACTTTGTGAGCCAAGACAGAAACATCATCAAAAGAAGCATAGGCTTGCAATACAACCACATTTGAGTACCTAGGATCAAGACCTCCCAAGTATCTAACTATGGTTTGTTCTTCAAGCTCTTGAATGTCACACTTAATCATCAATTTCTCAAATTCATGTGTATATTCTTCAACATTCATACTACCTTGAGTAAGGTTACGAACTTGTGAATAACAATGTTGAACAGAAGTTGGTGGGAGGAACTGTGCCTTAGGCTTAGTTTTCATCTTATCCCAAGTTTGGATTCTTCACTTTCTTTCTCTAAGCCTCTTAGCATTCAACTTTGTCCACCATAAGGATGCATACTTACTGAGTCTTAAGGCCACTAACTTAACCTTCTTATCATCAGGGATATCTTTATATTCAAAGAGTCTTTCAACAGTATGTAACCAATCAAACAATTCCTCAGGATCAAGCTTACCTTCAAATTCAGGAACTTCAACTCTGAAATCATTGGTGTTCTTTTAAACTGTTGCTCTCCTCTAGCCAATCTAAGCACTTCTTCTTCACTTGAGGAATCAACATCATGGCTATAGACTTGTTCACATTCTCTAGGTTCAAATTGAAGAGTTTCTTCATTCGACTTTTGCTTTTGCTTGAAAAATGAACACAATTGCTTTCTGAAGTACTCGTTTTGTGCTTTGAGTTTCTTGATTCTTTTGTGAGTCTTCTCGGATTTTGCTATGCAAGAACTCATTCTGCTTCATCAAAGCTTCAAACATTTCTTCCAAAGTCATTCTTGAACAAGGTTGTTTAAACCAAGTAGGAAAGTGAATTTGTGTTGAAGGAGAATGGATGAATGATTTGTGGAAGTGGAAGGGTATACTACGCCAAGGTGAAACCTTTGCTCTTATACCAAATATGATGTAAGTCTGATGGAAACCTAGCCACTGAAGATATTGTCCATGATGATTCAACTCCTACATGTCCAAGAACAAGATCCCAAGTGAAGAAGATGGTTCAGTTATTGCAAGACAATGAAGCAAGCACAAATGGGTTCACTAGCTTCAAAGTGCCCGGTTTTGTGTATCTGATTTTCTAAGCTACATTGTAGCTTAGCCCTAAAATTTTTCCATTTTTGGAATCCTTTTGATGTTGTTTTGCAGGTCCAAGAACAAGTTTCAAGTCATTCCTTCAAAAGGATTAAAGATCAAGGTCATTTTTCAAGTTACTCCATTTTGCCCCAGTTTTGCGCGGTTTGAAGTATTCAGTTAATTAACCCTCAAAACCATTTTGTAACCTTGATTTTATTGAGGGGGGGATTCTACACATCCTAAATTTACCCCCCCCCCACCTTTAAAATTCAAGTCATGACCGTTTTTGCTTGCCAAACAAACTCCTTCAAAAACCGGCCTGAACCGGCCCCCTCCTAGAACCCGGTTCACTTGAACCAGTTATACCCGGTTCTTTACCCCTCAAATAGCCGGCCACCCTTGCTAGCAAGTTGATGGACACACTTCCCAAGCTTGGCACTCTTTACAAGTTGCCTTGGAATGAAGAAAAGCTAGAGAAGAAGCAACCAATGGAAGAAGGATTGGTGTCACCTTGTGTGCTTGAATATCATTGGCTAGCCGTAAAGTGCATAAAAAATTTCGGCTGGTCATGTGCTGATTTCCTTCAATTTCAGCTTGTATTAATGTTAAACATGAGCCTAAGTATTGTATAATCAAGCTAGGCAAGGGTTAGATGTATAATTTGATGTATTAGAATTAGTTTAAGTATGATGTAATCTTGTTTAGCCAAACCGGTTGTATTACTAGCTAGTTATGTACTTAGATTAGTCCTAACACTTTTCCTCACTAGGAAGGAAAGTGATGTGGACATTTCCTAGCCTAGTATTGCTTTCCCTCTAGTATGTAAGGCCATTTTGGCCAAGGAAGAATCGTAACTCAGAATTTTCAGCTTGAACATTTGAGAAGCTTAGCTTTTCTCTCTCACAAATCCTTGCTTGCTTATCCTTAATTAGGCCAATTAAGGTGGTGTCCAAGTGAGTCTTAACCTTGATTAAGTGGTGATTCTGTATCTCAATCAACATTAAGGGCCCTAAACTTGAAGGTTGGTGGTGATTATGTATCCAATCTCAGGTTTAGTTCTATCCTATTCTAGTTTCATCTCCATGATTTGCTTAGTGAAGTGATTAGCATGGATTAGTGCTTAATTACTTTTACTTAGCTAATCTTCCACTTCCATTCACATTCCCACTTCAAATACCATCTTACACATCCATTTTCATCATTTCCCATTCACTAAAAATAGCCAAAACCGAAGTAACATTAAAGGGCACTCAACTGTGCTCAATTCCCTTCCCCACGGTTTTGTGGGCAGCAAAGTGGCACGGGGTGGCCGTGCTTTAAGGCACGACCGTGCCACCTTGGCCGTAGCAAAAATCTTCCTTTTTCCTTCCCTTTTGATGTGTATTGGCTTGGGTCCTCTATTCCCTTGACAAATACATCATATTTGGTATCAGAGCCGTGTTTCTCCTAGGCCTGGTACTTCACCCACCTATTCAAACTTCCCTCCTTTCCACCATCAAACACAAGTTAACATGAGTGCTAGTGTGAGTGTGGAAGAAAAACTTGATGTTGTTTTGAGAAGTAACCAAGAAATTACTTCTTCAAATCAAGAGTTGAGGGCACAGAATGAATACCTACGAAAGCAACTAGGTGCTTACATCAAGCAAAAGCAAAAGATGAATGAAGAGCCTTCCTTCAATGAACCACGAGTTCCAGAACAAGTACTCAGCCACACACTTGAGTCTTCAAGTGATGAAGAACCTTGGAGAAGGCCACGAAATGAACAAAGGGGACAATCTAACTGTAATGACTTTAGAGTTAAGATTCCGGAGTATGAAGGCAAGCTTGACCCCGAGGAGTTCCTAGAGTGGATGCACACAGTTGAAAGAGTATTCGAATACAAGGATGTTCAAGAGGACAAGAAGGTCAAGTTGGTTGCATTAAGGCTACGTAAGTATGCTTCCTTGTGGTGGACTAACCTTTGTGCTAAACGTGTTAGAGAAAGGAAGTATAAGATTAGAACTTGGGAAAAAATGAAATCTAAGTTGAAAGCTAGATTTCTAGCACCTACATATGTGCAAGATTGTTATTCCCAACTTCATAATCTTAACCAAGGCAGTTTAAGTCTTGAGGAGTACACTAGGGAGTTCGAAAAGCTTGTTATTAAATGTGATTTGCAAGAACCTGAAGAGCAAACGATTGTTCGGTATCTAGGAGGACTTAAACCTATATATTCAAATGTTGTTGAATTACAAGCTTATACTACCCTTGATGAAGTTTGTGTATTAGCTCATAAGGTGGAACAACAAAAGAAAGCTAGACCACCCTTTAAGACCTCAAACACACGACCTCCAAACTGGAACCAACCTTTTAACAAGGGGAGTTCCAACCCACCACCAAAACCACAAAATCTCTTTCCCTTGAATCCACAAAGAACCGTAGCACCTCAAAAGGCCCCAGCACCCCCATTTCGTCCAAATCCAAACCCTATGGCTAATAGAAGATGTTTTAAATGTCAAGGTCTTGGTCATATTACTTCTGAATGTCCAAACAGAAAGGTTATCACTTTGGCTGAATGGACAAATGTCAAGGAAAACTTTGAAGAAGAGGAGCACGAAAATGAAAGTGAAATTGAGCCTGAAGAAGTTCATGAAGATGTCATTGAAGAAGTCGACGAAGGAGAACTCTTGGTCTTAAGGAGAGTTCTTAGCAATCAAAAAGGAGTTAAAGATGAACAAAGAGAGAACATATTCCATACAAGGTGTACCTCTCAAGGTAAAATATGCTCTTTGATCATTGATGGTGGTAGTTGTTCTAATGTTGTTTCTCTGAGTATGATTGAGAAACTAGGGCTGCAAACAATGACTCATCCACATCCTTACAACATGCAGTGGTTAAATCAAAGCAAGGGCATTCAGGTGAATTCTCGTTGTTTGGTTTCATTTTCCATTGGAAAAAATTATAAAGATGAGTTATGGTGTGATGTTATTCCTATGGATGCATGTCATATTCTGTTGGGAAGACCATGGTTGTATGATCGTAGGGTTATGCATAATGGTTATCTAAACACATATTCATTTACCAAGGATGACAAGAAACTCACATTAGCCCCTTTAGCCCCATCCAAACTCCATGAAAACCCCCCCACAAAATAAGCCCAAACACAGTGAGTGTTTACTAGCCTTGAATGAGTCAGTTATAAAGGCTTCACAACATGAGTTTAAAGCCATTAAAGAGTGGGATTTGAGCATCCAGGAGGAACCTGACAATCTATTGCCCACTCACCCCATTGCAAAAGCACTCCTCGAAAACTTCTGTCATTTACTCCCTGAAGAGATCCCCACGGGTTTACCTCCAAAAAGAGACATTCAGCACCACATTGATTTTATCCCAGGATCCATGCTACCTAACAAGCCTGCATATAAGATGAACCCAAAGGATACTAATGAGATTCAAAGACAGGTTGCAAAATTGCAAGAAAAGGGCTTGATTCGTGATTCTTTGAGTCCATCTGCAGTTCCAGCCCTTTTGGTGCCAAAAAAAGATAGAGCAATGCGAATGTGTGTTGATAGCAGGGCCATTAACAAGATTACTATCAAGTATAGGTACCCCATACCGAGACTTGAAGATATGCTTGATGAGTTACATGGCTCTAAGATGTTCTCAAAGATTGATCTTCGAAGTGGTTACTACCAAATCAGAATCAGAGAAGGTGATGAATGGAAGACTGCATTCAAAACCAAAGGTGGTCTTTATGAATGGTTGGTAATGCCTTTTGGTCTTTCTAATGCACCTAGTACTTTTATTAGGTTTATGAACCAAGTGTTTAGGCTTCAAATGCAGCAAACAAAGGCCTTGGGCGACCATAAAGCAAAGTAGGGAACCAAAAAGAAACAAACAAAAATGAAAAGTGCTTTTTACTTTATATCAGCACTTCTCAGTTTACATAGGTCAATTTTGAAAGGATATATCTCCTAGGTTTGTTGGCCAAATGCACTGCAAAAGGACTTGCTGGAAATCTCTAGAAGTCAGCTTTCAGGAGCCTCCTCTTGTATGCCATTTGGATCAGCCGTTTGGGAGATATAGGGCAAAACGTGCAGCAATATCAGGCTGGGGCAGAATCTACTGCTTGTGGAAAAAGCCTCCTCTTGACCTATACCCTAAAGCCTTCACCTAGAAATCTTTTAATGCCTCTTTATCTGACATAAGAAGGTTCCTAGAAAGTGGGTTTTCAGCAAGTTAAACCCATTCTAAGCTTGGTTAATTAAGCTCACAAAACCGGGTAAAAATCGGGTAACTTTGCCGCGAAAATACAACTTGCTGTTTTGGCTTCTTTTATTATTTCCGAGGGTTTGACTTCATTTTTGATGGACCAAACCCTTTAGAAGGCCTCTTGAACTTCCCAAAATAGGCGTGGAATGCATCCCAATGATTCGGGATGAGGTTGGAATTGGAGTTCCAAAACCGCACATGGGCCAAGTTCCCGTTGATGGAGCTCGTGAGCATTAAGGAGAACGCTCTCTTGGACTTGTATGGTCATGGCATCCGCTTCAGCCTCCCCTTCTTGAATGTGATTTGCCCTCAAATCATCACCTTGTTCTTCATCCTCAAGATAGGGTGTGAGATCACCCACATTGAATGTAGAGGACGTATTCATGCCTTCGGGCAATTCAAGTTTGTACGCATTATCATTAACCACTTCAAGGACCTTGAAAGGACCATCACTCCATGGCATGAGCTTGTTCTTCCTTGATCCATTGTATTTCCCACTAAAGTAATCAATAGGGTGTTGGTGTTGTGGGAAAACAACTTGGTATGGTGATAGGAGGGGGCCAAAATTTGGGTGTAAGGGAGTCACTTCCTTGCTCTTATTGCTTTCAAGCATTAACAACGCTAGGAGTTGCTTGTCTTTGCTTAAAGCTCTCTCAACCCGTGTTTCACTCATTATGAGAAAGTCTCTCTTTTTCCCACTTCCCACCCCGGGTTTTGTTTTGTGGATTTGGTTTGGGGGTAATGGGTTTCTCTTTTTCAATGACCAATGAATAAGTGTTCTTGAACCCATCATGCACAACATGTCTATCAAATTGCCAAGGCCTACCGAAGAGTATATGACATGCACTCATGGGTACCACATCACAAAGCACATTATCTCTATACTTCTTACCAATTGAAAAAGAGATGAGTGCTTGCTTAGTTACCTTAATGTCGCCTCCATCATTGAGCCATTTGAGAGAATAAGGCTTGGGATGTGAAATAGTGGGAATGCCAAGCTTCTCAATAAGTGTGGTAGAGGCCACATTGGTGCAACTTCCTCCATCAATAATCAAGTTGCAAACCTTTTCTTGAATGGTGCACCGGGAGTGAAAGATCATGTCTCTTTGAGTTTTGACATAAGGAGTGTCTTGGGTGTGTAAAACCCTCCTTAAGACAAGTGACTCACCTTCGTCAGCCTCAAGTTGAGTCTCTTCTTCCATGGAGTCCGATTCTTCCTCATGAGATTCCTCTTGAGTTTCTATCAATAGGGCATCTACTTCCTCAACTTCTTGTATGGTCACAACCCTTCGGTTGGGGCACTCATATTGGAAGTGTCCATACCCTTGACATTTTAAGCACTTCTTGCCTTCAAGTTTCTTAGGCAAATCTTTTGGAGAAGGAAGAGCCATGGCCTTACCCTTGTCAACCCGTGAAGTACCTTCGGATTTAGGAGGAAAGAAGGGCTTGAATGGAGGTAATAAACTTACTTGCTCCCTTGGAAATGGCTTGGTGAAGACCTTCTTTTCTTTCTTTCTCTTCTCATCATCATAGCCATTGGCTTCAAAGATTCGGTCCATGGCTTGAACCCATTCAAGGTACTCATCGGGATTCAAGTTGCCATTAAAATCCGGAGGTTCTACTTTGATGTCTCTAAAGTAGTCCATAGGAGGTCTCCTACCTCCCCTTCTTGGATTGCTTCTCATGCTTGAGCCACTGGAAAAGCCTTGCTCATGATTACTTGGCTCTTGAGCTCTTTGGCCTCCTTGGAGGGCCACAAATTGATTGGACATTCGCTCAATTTGCCTACTAATTTGTCTCAAACTTTGTTGTAGGCCTTGGATGGCATTATCTTGTCTCATCATATGAGCTTGTTCTAAGCTCATTCCTCTTGGTACTCTTGCCAGTTGGGGAGAGTTGGTGGATAGAAAGCTTTGGAGGGGTTTTTGTTGGGGAACGTGTTTGGGTTTTTTTTTTTTTGTTCTTTGAGTAAGAGAGGGATTTTTGTGGGAGAAAATCAAGTGTAAGCTATGGTTTGTGGCTTTAAGGAAGTGTTTAGCCAAGGTTGTTTGGGAGAAAATCAAGCTAGTAAGGGTATCACTTCACTAAAGTTTTCAACACAAGGGATTCGAAACTTGACAAGGATGAAACTAAAGAGTGGAAATGTGATATAAACTCAAGAACACCAACCCGGATTAGCTCTGATACCAACTGGAGCGTGTGCTAATGGGCCGGAATGTAGATTGCTTGAGTTTAGTTGCAAATTTCAACTTTGATGAAGGATATGACTTGATATAAAGGCTAAGCAACCAATCAAGTCTAAGGATCCACCAAGAATTGCATAAAGGCAATGCCACCAACAACTCTATAAAGGATTCCACTCAAAACTCACCACCTTTGCAAAAAGGATAAAGTGAACTTAAGATTTTTGAGAGAGAATGAAAGCATAAGCTTCTTTGCATAAATATTCAACTTCCTCTTCTACATACTAAGGCTTCCCCTTATATAGGAGAGCTTCACAAGGCTTCAAATGCAGCAAACAAAGGCCTTGGTCGACCATAACGCAAAGTAGGGAACCAAAAAGCAACAGACAAAAGTGAAAAGTGCTTTTTACTTTATGTCAGCACTTTTCAGTTGCTAATGGGCCGGATGAAGATTGCTTGAGTTTAGTTTTAAATTTCCACTTTGATGAAGGATATGACTTGATATAAAGGCTAAGCCACCAATCAAGCCTAAGGATCCACCAAGAATTGCATAAAGGCAATGCCACCAATAACTCTATAAAGGATTCCACCCAAGACTCACCACCTTTGCAAAAAGGATAAAGAGAACTTAAGATTTTTGAGAGAGAATGAAAGCATAAGCTTCTTTGCATAAATATTCAACTTCCTCTTGTACGTACTAAGGCTTCCCATTATATAGGAGAGCTTCACAAGGCTTCAAATGCAGCAAACAAAGGCCTTGGTCGACCATAAAGCAAAGTAGGGAACCAAAAAGCAACAAACAGAAGTGAAAACTGCTTTTTACTTTATGTCAGCACTTTTCAGTTTACATAGGTCAACTTTGAAAGGATATATCTCCTAGGTTTGTTGGACAAATGCGCTGCAAAAGGACTTGTTGGAAATCTCTAGAAGTCAGCTTTCAAGAGCCTCCTCCTGCACGCCATTTGGATCAGCCGTTTGGGAGATATAGGGCAAAACGTGCAGCAATATCAGGCTGGGGTAGAATCTGCTGCTTGTGGAAAAAGCCTCCTCTTGACCTATACCCTAAGGCCTTCACCTAGAACTCTTTTAATGCCTCTTTATCTGACATAAGAAGGTTCCTAGAAAGTGGGTTTTCAACAAGTTAAACGCATTCTAAGCTTGGTTAATTAAGCTCACAAAACCGGGTAAAAATCGGGTAACTTTGCCGTGAAAATACAACTTGCTGTTTTGGCTTCTTTTATTATTTTCGAGGGTTTGACTTCATTTTTGATGGATCAAACCCTTTAGAAGGCCTCTTGACCTTCCCAAAATAGGCGCGGAACGCATCCCAATGATTCGGGATGAGGTTGGAATTGGAGTTCCAAAACCGCACACGGGCCAAGTTCCCGTTGACGGAGCTCGTGAGCATTAAGGAGAACTTGAGAGCTGTCTTGGACTTGCATGGTCATGGCATCCGCTTCAGAGCATTTGTTGCTTTCGTGCCCTTGCACACTCAAATGCTAAACTTGCTTATCCTTAAAGAGGTCGATTACGGTCGTGTTCAAGTGTAGTCGTAAACTTGTTTAAGTAGTGTCTCTGTATCTTAATCAAGTTTAGGGGCGCTAAACCTTCATTTGGGGGTGTTTGTGTATTCCAACAAGGGTTTATTTCTATCCATCTACCTTGATTATCCTTACGGGTTTGAAGGGTACTTAGCTAGAATTCGAATTGCAACCATGTGTCCTTGCTTTCTAGCTTCAGTTTTTATTTAAGCCTTTGAAGATACATTAAGTTCCTTTTCCTTTTCTCATTTAGAATACGTTGATTCTAAATCCGTCCCACCTCACATGTGTGCTACCTCACAACCAGCCTATTATGTACCACTTTCCTTGGTTTCTCCTTGATTGTAATGTCCCTTGGTTTTGAGCTTTCACTCTTAATTTGAGTTTGGGCACAGACCCTCGAGAGATACATCAACATTTGTATAAGAGCTTGGCTTCTCCTAGGCCTGGTGTGTCCCCGACAACTCCAAAAGGAACCCGAACACATCCCCAAACACAAACCGTACAACTTCCTGTTTTCAACGGCACTAGGAAAAAAAGTTGCACGACCACCCCATGCCACTAAGCACGACCGTGTCATCCCTATTCCGTGTTCCTTCGCTTGCTCAAACCACCTAGTTCAAGCATGAGTGCTACAAGCATGGCCTTGGAAGAAAGACTTGAAGCACTAACGAGACAGCATGAGATGTTTTTCGGGAAAGCCTAGCCCCTTCAAATAAACGTAGCGTTGCCCCTATGAGCATTAAAAGGTGTTGTAAGTGTCAAGGTTGTGGTCACACATCCTCGGAGTGGCCCAAAAAGAAAGTCATCACCTTAGCTAAGTAGGAAGTAGCCATGGAGGAAGAAAATGAAGATGAAAGTGATCATGAAGTTGAGGAAACTCAAGAGAAGGTCATGGAAGAGACTAGTGAAGAAAAAGTCTTGGTTTTGGGAAGAGTTCTAACCCAACAAAAGGGAGTGCAAGGTGAACCAGCAAATCCTTTACCCATTCACCCCCCAGCCCAAACACTCAGATAAAACTTCTACCATTTGATTCCAGAGGAAAGACCCACTGGATGTGATGAACCTTTACTTCAAACTCCTAATTCTGAATTAAGAGCATTTGAGGAAATGGTTCAAAGCAAAATTGAAAAGTCCCCTACATCCACCATTCAAATCATCAAGGGGAAAGAAAAGAAAAGTGTCTCTAAGTTCAAGAGAGACTTGCTTGCATGACTGATTTTATTTTAGCTAGAAATGTAAACCTACGTGGGAAGTGATTACCTAAACCAATTTGAGGTCAAATCTTTTTCAAACAAGGGTAGGATGATGGAGATGCCTCCATTCCCCTTAATTTGGAACATCAAATCAGTAAGGGTAATCTTATTTTGCAGCTTGAAAGATGAAAAAATCATCCAAATTTTATTTAAGTATTGAAACTGCAGGGCATGGGTTAATTCCAACAGCTAACCCGTTTTTGTATGCTTAATTACTCAGGCCTCCTTATGCTTTAAGTCTAATATTTTTTTGTTTGGAATGAAGTTTAGGAAGCTAGCTTTGCACCAAAACAAGTTTCATCCCATTTGATAACATTTACCCAATCAAAATAAGCTAATAAACCCAAGGTGTCCAAATTGCCCAACAGGACCAGAATGTACTCGGTTTTAATCTTCTCATTTCTTGTGATATATTTTAGTTTAAGTCCTTGATTTTTACCTTTTTTTAATACCCAAGATGTCTACTTTCAGGTCCAAGCATGGAATTTCAATCAAACCCAAAGGAACCAAAAGAGATCAAGTCCTTTTGTCAAACCTACCAGTTTTGGTCCAAAACTGCGCGGTTAAATGTTTTCGTAGAGTTAACCCACTTAAACCTGGTTTAACCTTGATTTCTTTGATTGGGCGGTTTGTAGACATCCTAAGGTTCCTCCCCTAAATGAAAATGAGATCACCCATACTATTGCTAAGGTAAAACTTTGATGCAAAAACCAGCTAAAACTGCCCTTGAACCCGATTTTCAGCAACACCACATATTTGCCTTCAATCCGTGAGCAAGCTAGGTTTTCTAGCTTCAATCTTGCTTGGCACATGTCCCCAGGCTTCTAGAGACTCAATCATCAAGCTGCAAAAGGAAGTTGTCTAGAGAAGAGCAACTAATGGGAAGTAAAGGCAGCAAATTGTGTTCTTAAAGATCATTGGCTGGCCAAAAACAAGACTTGCTATTCAGCTGACCAATCACATTTCAGCTAGCATTACGATTGTTTAAGCTTAAGTATGAGTTTATTAGAATATAATAAACATTAGTCGATCTTTACTTAATGCTTTGGATGTATTTAGATTAGTTTAAGCTTGTTTTGTACACGGTTAGCACTAACCGTATAGAGTAGCTTAAGTTAATACCTTTCCCGATTAGGAGGGTAACTTCTAGGTGTGTGTTACCTTGCTTTCTTGCTTACTTGACTTGTATTTAAGCATATGCACGCCCCTTGTATCAACATCAACTAGATTTGAATCAAAACCAAGTGAGAGCATTTGTTGCTTTCGTGCCTTTGCGCACTCAAATACTAAACTTGCTTATCCTTAAAGAGGCCGGTTACGGTCGTGTTCAAGTGTAGTCTTAAACTTGTTTAACTAGTGTCTCTGTATCTTAATCAAGTTTAGGGGCGCTAAACCTTCATTTGGTGGCGTTTCTGTATAAAAACAAGGGTTTATTTCTATCCATCTACCTTGATTATCCTTATGGGTTTGAAGAGTTGATGTAAATGTCAAGGGAAAAGAGAAACCAAGCCACTACACATCAAAAGGGAGAGGAAAAGGAAGAAATAGGCCACGGCAATAGGTGGCACGGTCGTGCCTAATGGCACGGGGTGACCGTGCCAAATTGCTGGTCACAAAAACCGTGGAAGGGGGAAAGTTCACGGTTGGAGGCCTTTGACTTTTGATTCGGTTTTGGGATAATTTTGTGAATGGGAAATGATGGAAATGGGTATAAAAGTTGGTATTTGAGGTAAGAAAGTGAATGGAAGTGAAATATTAGCAAAGTAGAAGTAATTAAGCACTAATCCATGCTAATCACTTCACTAAGCAAATCATAGAGATGAAACTAGAATAGGATAGAACTAAACTTTGAGATTGGATACAGAATCACCACCAACCTTGAAGTTTAGGGCCCTTAATCTTGATTAAGATACAGAAGCACCACTTAATCAAGGTTAAGACTCACTTGGACACCACTTAGTTTGGCCTAAACTAAGATAAGAAAGCAAGGATTTGTGTTTGAGAGAAAACAAGCTTCTCTAGGCTTTCAAGCTGAAAATTCTGAGATCCTCTTCTTCCTTGGCCAAAATGGCCTTACATACTAGTTGGAAATACAAAACTAGGCTAAGAAATGTCCACATCACTTTCCTTCCTTGTGAGGAAAAGTGTTAAGACTAATCTAATGACAAGATTAACTAGTAATACAAATGGTTTAGCTAAACAAGATTACATCAAGCTTAAACTAATGCTAATACATCAAACTATGCATCTAATCCTTGTCTAGCTTGATTACACCATACTTAGGCCTTTGTTTATCACTAATACATGCTAAGATTGAAGGCCACTTGCACATGGGCAGCCAAAGTGTGTTGAAGAAGAAAACGGCTAGCCAATCACAAGCAAGCACATGGTGATTCCAATCTTCATCCCATTGGTTGTTCTTCTCAAGGCTTTCTTCATTCCAAGATAACTTGAAGAGTGTGTCAAGATTGAGAAGACTTCTCTTGCAGCATGGGAATGGGGGTGGCCGGCCATACGGGGAAAAAGTGAACCGGGTTTGACAAAACCGGTTTTGGTGAACCGGTTTGGTTCGGTTTTTTTGTGCAATTTTTTTGTGGTGCAAACATGGCTATAACTTGAATTTTAAAGGTGGGGGGGTAAATTTAGGATGTGTAGAATCCCCCCCTCAATAAAATCAAGGTTTCAACATGGTTTTGTGGGTTAAATAAATAGTTACTGCAAACCGCGCAAAACCGGGCAAAAATCGGGGTCACTTGGAAAATGACTTGATCTTCAATCCTTTTGAGAGTTTGACTTGAAACTCCTTTTTGTACCTGCAAAACAACATCAAAAGGATTCCAAAAATGTAAAAACGTTAGGACTAAGCTACAACGTAGCTTAGGAAATCAAGTACACAAAACCGGGCACTTTGAAACTAGTGAACCCGTTTGTGCCAACTCCTTCTTCTTCCAACATGAGAGCTATTCTTTTGGTTTGTGATCTTGTTCTTGGACGTGATGAAATAATCTCTTCATGAACATGATCTGGACTGGATAGGTTTCCATTATCCTCCCCTTGTTGAAAAGATTTGCTCCTCAAATCTTGTGGGGAAAAATCAGGAATGAATGGACTCAAATCAGCCACATTAAAAGTGGCAGAAACTTCATAGTCACCTGGGAGATCAACCTTATATGTATTGTCATTGATTCTTTCAATCACTTCAAATGTACCTTCTGCTCTTGGCATAAGCTTATTTTTCCTCTTAGAAGGAAACCGTTCCTTCCTAAGATGAATCCATACCAAATCACCAGGTTGAAACACAACTTTCCTCCTATGCTTGTTGGCGTTTGCCTCATAAGCTGCATTGGTCTTTTCAATTCTTGCTTTCACCAACTCATGGAGCTTTTGGATCTCCTTTACTCTTGTTGCCGCATCAACATGGGGCTTTTGGTCCTGGGGCCGTGGAGTGAGATCATTTGGACTCAATGGATCAACCCCGTACACCACCTTGAATGGGGATAGACCTGTAGCGTTGCTAGGTGCCCTGTTATATGCAAACTCCGCATGTGGTAAGAGTAAATCCCAGGCTTTAACATGAGGTTTAATCAATGCCCTTAGAAGAGTACCTAAGGTTCGATTAGTGACCTCAGTTTGGCCATCAGTCTGGGGGTGACAAGTAGTACTAAACAACAACTTAGTACCAAGTTTCTTCCATAATGTAATCCAAAAATGACTCAGAAACTTTGTATCCCTATCAGAAACAATTGACTTAGGAATACCATGTAACCTTGTTACCTCCCTAAAATAGAGTTCGGCAATATGGGTAGCATCATTGGTCTTATTGCATGGAATGAAGTGTGCCATCTTCGAAAACCTGTCTACGACCACAAATATTGAGTCTTTACTTCTTTGGGTCTTAGGTAATCCCAAAATGAAGTCCATACTCACGTCGACCCATGGTTGTTTTGGTGTAGGCAATGGGGTATACAAGCCTTGTGTTAGGGTATGACTTTTAGCTGCTTAGCACGTACAACACCTTCTATGGATGTCTTGCACATCCTTCTCCATTCCTGGCCAATAATAGTGTTTCCTTAGCATGGTAAGGGTCTTGGACTCACCAAAATGACGTGCTAAAGAACCTCCATGAACCTCCCTGATTACAAGTTCACGTGTGCTACACTTAGGAATACAAAGTCGTACTCCTTTGAATAGATAGCCATCCTGGACATGAAAATCTACCTTGGGGTGGTTAGAACATGCAGCATATAAATCCCCAAGGTCTTCATCTTCAGCATAAAGACTCTTAAGATGTTCAAAACCAAGAATAATAGCATCCAACTGAAACAATAGGAGATGTCTCCTAGATAATGCATCTGCACCTTGATTTAAGTTGCCTGACTTATGCTTAATGGTGAAATGGAATGACTGGAGGAACTCAACCGACTTGGCATGGCGTGAATTGAGTTTGTGCTGGCCCTGAATATACTTTAAAGCTTCATGATCATAATGAAGTATAAATTCACTAGCCACCAAATAATGACTCCAATGTTCAAGACACCGAATAATAGCATAGAATTCCATGTCATATGTGGAGTACTTTCTTCTTGACTCACAAAGTTTTTCACTAAAGAAGGCTAATGGTTTACCTTCTTGAGTTAAAACTCCTCCAATGCCAACTCCTGATGCATCACACTCTACCTCGAACACCTTGCCAAAACATGGTAATGCAAGTACAGGTGCTTGAGTGAGCTTCTTCTTTACCTCCTCAAATGCAGATTGTGCCTTAGGATTCCATTGGAATGAGGAACCTTTAAGCACTTCGGTCACGAGGGACATAATGGTGCTAAAACTCCGAATCAACCCCCTGTAAAAAGATGCCAATCCATGGAAGCTTCGAACATCATGAATACTTTGTGGTTGAGGCCAACTCCGAATAGCCTCGATCTTCCCTTCATCCACCTTGATTCCTTCACTAGAAATAATGTAACCTAAGAAGGTAACTTCATTAGTAAAAAAAGTACACTTCTTAAGATTACCATACAATTCCTGACGTTCCAGGACATGCATAATCTGGGTAAGGTGCTACTGGTGTGCTTGCTCGTCCCTGGAATAGATAAGAATATCATCAAAATAAACCACCACGAACTTGCCAATGAATGGTTTGAAGACCTGATTCATCAATCGCATAAATGTGCTAGGAGCATTAGAAAGACCGAATGGCATGACAAGCCACTCATATAAACCACCCTTGGTTTTAAATGTAGTCTTCCACTCATCTCCTTCTCTAATGCGAATCTGATAATAACCACTTCTCAAGTCAATCTTGGAGAATACCTTAGAACCATGTAGCTCATCCAACATATCCTCAAGTCTAGGTATGGGGTACCTATAATTGATTGTAATCTTGTTAATAGCTCGACTGTCCACACACATCCGCTGACTACCATCCTTCTTAGGAACCAATAAAGCAGGAACAGCACAGGGGCTAAGTGACTCCCGCACAAGACCCTTAGACATCAATTCTTCCACCTGCCTTTGTATTTCCATGGTTTCCTTTGGGTTCATTCTATAGGCGGGCTTATTTGGGAGAATGGAACCGGGGATGAGGTCAATGTGGTGTTGGATATCTCTTTTTGGGGGTAAGCCATTTGGTATCTCTTCAGGGAATAAATGACAGAATTTTTGGATGAGTGTTTTGGCAAAGGGATGGGTTGGTAAGAGGGATTCTGGTTCATCTTGTGTGGTTAAGATCCACTCTTTAAAAGCCTTGAATTCATGATTTGAAGCTTTTAAGAGAGTTTCACTAAAGGTAAGTAAGCAACCAGATTGGTCATGGCCTTTTGTGGGTTTATTTTTGTGGAGCTCGGATGGAGATAAAGGCTTTAAGGTGATCTTTTTGCCGTCCTTGGACAAGGAGTAGGTATTTAGGAAACCATCATGCATCACCTTTCAGTCATATAACCATGGCCTGCTTAACAAGATATGACAAGCATCCATGGGTATCACATCACACCATAGTTGATCCTAGTAACTCTTGCCAATAGATAATGAAATAAGACACCGGGAATTGACTTGAAGTCCCTTGCTTTGATTCAGCCATTGTATGTTGTATGGATGAGGATGGGGTGAAGCTTGTAAACCTAGCTTTTCAATCATGGTAAGAGAAACCATATTAGCACAACTACCACCATCAACAATTAAAGAACAAACCTTTCCTTGGACCGTACACCGAGTGTGAAAGATATTGTCCCGTTGTTCATCCTTGGTGTTCTTTTGGCCATTCAAGACTCTCCTTAATACCAACATCTCGCCTTCATCAGCTTCTTCCTCAACTTCTTCGTGAGCCTCTTCAGATTCTAGCTCTTCTTCGTCTTCATGTTCCTCTTTTTCAAAAACTTCATTCACATTAGTCCATTCAGCTAAAGTAATAACCTTTCTGTTTGGACAATCAGAAGCAATGTGACCAAGCCCTTGACATTTAAAACACCTTCGGTTAGCCATTGGGTTAGGATTTGGACGGAATGGGATTGCTGGGGCTTTTTGAGGTGCTATGGTTCTTTGTGGAGGGAAGGGCATTTGTGGTCTTGGTGGAGGGTTAGAACTCCCCTTGTTAAAGGGTTGGTTCTTCACAAAGGGTCGTGGAGGTGGAGGTCGAATGGTGGGTCTAGCTTTCTTTTGTTGTTCAATCTTGTGAGCTAGTACACACACTTCATCAAAAGTAGTATAGGCTTGTAATTCCACAACATTAGCATACCTAGGTTCAAGTCCACCTAAGTACCTAACAATAGTTTGTTCCTCCGGTTCTTGCAAATCACATTTAATCATCAGTTTCTCAAACTCACGAGTATATTCTTCAACAGTCATACTACCTTGGGTGAGATTATGAAACTGAGCATAACAATCTTGCACATATGTAGGTGGTAAAAATCTAGCCTTCAACTTGTTTTTCATTTTATCCCAAGTTTGAATTTTAGCCTTTCTTTCTCTGACTCGTTTTGCACACAAGTTAGTCCACCATAAGGAAGCATACTTACGTAATCGGAGTGCCACAAGCTTGACTCTCTCGTCATCTGGAACATCTTTGTATTCAAAAACTCTTTCCACAGTGTGAAGCCAATCCAAGAACTCCTCTGGGTCCAATTTGCCTTCAAATTCAGGAATCTCCACTCTGAAATCATTGGTAGAATGTTGATTTTGGGGCTCCCTTCGAGGTCTCCTTGGTGTCTCCTCTTCACTTGATGATCCCACATCATGGCTTTGGACTTGTTCATACATCCTTGTTTCAGATTGTAGGGTCTCTTCCTTCATCTTCTGCTTCTGCTTCATGAAAGAACCCAACTGCTTTCGAAGATACTCATTTTGTGCTCTAGTCTCTTGCTCTCCTTGACAATCCTCACAAACTTTGCTGACTAGCAACTCATTTTGTTTCATCAATGCTTCAAACCTCTCTTCCAATGACATACTAGATGAAGTCATGGTAGAATTGGTTGTAAAATCAAAAGGGAAACTGAATTTGTGAGAAAGGGGAAGTGATTTGATTTGTGGAAGTGGAAAGGCAACCAAGGCCAAGGAGAAACCTAGGCTCTGATACCAAATATGATGTAAATGTCAAGGGAAAAGAGAACCCAAGCCACTACACATCAAAAGGGAGAGGAAAAGGAAGAAAAAGGCCACGGCAATAGGTGGCACGGTCGTGCCTAATGGCACGGGGTGACCGTGCCAAATTGCTGGTCACAAAAACCGTGGAAGGGGGAAAGTTCACGGTTGGAGGCCTTTAACTTTTGATTCGGTTTTGGGATAATTTTGTGACTGGGAAATGATGGAAATGGGTATAAAAGTTGGTATTTGAGGTAAGAAAGTGAATGGAAGTGAAAGATTAGCAAAGTAGAAGTAATTAAGCACTAATCCATGCTAATCACTTCACTAAGCAAATCATAGAGATGAAACTAGAATAGGATAGAACTAAACTTTGAGATTGGATACAGAATCACCACCAACCTTAAAGTTTAGGGCCCTTAAGCTTGATTAAGATACAGAAGCACCACTTAATCAAGGTTAAGACTCACTTGGACACCACTTAGTTTCGCCTAAACTAAGATAAGCAAGCAAGGATTTGTGTTTGAGAGAAAACAAGCTTCTCTAGGCTTTCAAGCTGAAAATTCTGAGATCCTCTTCTTGCTTGGCCAAAATGGCCTTACATACTAGTTGGAAATACAACACTAGGCTAAGAAATGTCCACATCACTTTCCTTCCTAGTGAGGAAAAGTATTAAGACTAATCTAATGACAAGATTAACTAGTAATACAAATGGTTTAGCTAAACAAGATTACATCAAGCTTAAACTAATGCTAATACACCAAACTATGCATCTAATCCTTGTCTAGCTTGATTACACCATACTTAGGCCTTTGTTTATCACTTAAATACATGCTGAGATTGAAGGCCACTTGCACATGGGCAGCCAAAGTGTGTTGAAGAAGAAAACGGCTAGCCAATCACAAGCAAGCACATGGTGATTCCAATCTTCATCCCATTGGTTGTTCTTCTCAAGGCTTTCTTCATTCCAAGACAACTTGAAGAGTGTGCCAAGATTGAGAAGACTTCTCTTGCAGCATGGGAATGGGGGTGGCCGGCCATATGGGGAAAAAGTGAACCGGGTTTGACAAAACCGGTTTTGGTGAACCGGTTTGGTTCAGTTTTTTGTGCAATTTTTTTGTGGTGCAAAAATGGCTATAACTTGAATTTTAAAGGTGGGGGGGGGGTAACTTTAGGATGTGTAGAATCCCCCCCCTCAATAAAATCAAGGTTTCAACATGGTTTTGGGGGTTAAATAAATAGTTACTGCAAACCGCGCAAAACCGGGCAAAAATCGGGGTCACTTGGAAAATGACTTGATCTTCAATCCTTTTGAGAGTATGACTTGAAACTCCTTTTTGTACCTGAAAAACAACATCAAAAGGATTCGAAAAATGCAAAAACGTTAGGACTAAGCTACAACGTAGCTTAGGAAATCAAGTACTCAAAACCGGGCACTTTGAAACTAGTGAACCCGTTTGTGCCAACTCCTTCTTCTTCCAACATGAGAGCCATTCTTTTGGTTTGTGATCTTGTTCTTGGACGTGACGGAATAATCTCTTCATGAACATGATCTGGACTGGATAGGTTTCCATCAAGAGTACTTAGCCAGAATTCAAATTACAAACCATGTGTCCTTGCTTTCTAGCTTCAGTTTTCATTAAATCCTTTGAAGAAACATGAAGTTCCTTTTCCTTTTCTCATTTAGAATCCCTTGATTCTAAATCCCGTCCCACCTCACCTGTGGGTTACCTCACAACCAGCCTATTACGTACCACATTCCTTGGTTTCTCCTTGATTGTATTCTCTCTTGGTTTTGAGCTTTCACTATTAATTTGAGTTTTGGCATAGACCCTTGAGAGATACATCAACTTTGGTATAAGACCTTCACTTCTCCTAGGCCTGGTACGTCCCCCACACCTCTAAGAGGAACCCGAACACATACCCAAACACAAACCGTACAACTTCCTGTTTTCAGCCGCGCCACGCAGAAAAGTGGCACGACCACCCCATGCCACTAAGCACGACCGTGTCATCCCTATTCCATGTTGTTTCACTTGCTCAAACCACCTAGTTTAAGCATGAGTGCTACAAGCATGGCCTTGGAACAAAGATTTGAAGCACTAATGAGACAACATGAGTTGTTGTTCTGGAAAAGCCTAGTCCCTTCAAATAAACGTAACGTTGCCCCTATGAGCATTAAAAGGTGTTCTAAGTGTCAAGGTTGTGGTCACACATCCTCGGAGTGGCCCAACAAGAAATTCATCACCTTAGCTGAATGGGAAGCAGCCATGGAGGAAGAAAATGAAGGTGAAAGTGATCATGAACTTGAGGAAACTCAAGGGAAGGTCATGGAAGAGACTAGTGAAGAAAAACTCTTGGTTTTGGGAAGAGTTCTAACCCAACAAAAGGGAGTGCAAATCCTTTACCCACTCACCCCTTAGCCCAAACACTCATATAAAACTTTTGTCATTTGATTCCACAGGAAAGACCTACTGGATGCGATGAACCTTTACCTCAACCTCCTATTTCTGAATTAAGAGCGTTTCAGGAAATGGTTCACAGCAAAACTGAAGAGTCCCCTACGTCCACCATTCAAATCAGCAACGGGAAAGAAAAGAAAAGAGTCTCTAAGTTCAAGAGAGACTTGTTTGCATGATTGATTTTATTTCAGCCAGAAATGTAAACCTATGTGGGAAGTGATTACCTAAACCGATTTGAGGCCAAATCTTTTTCAAACAAGGGGAGGATGATGGAGATCCCTCCATGCCCCTTAATTTGGAAAATCAAATCAGTAAGGGTAATCTTATTTTGCAGCTTAAAGGATGAATAAATCATCCAAATTTTGTTTAAGTATTGAAACTGCAGGGCATGGGATAATTCCAACAGCTAACCCGTTTTTGTAAGCTTACTCAGGCCTCCTTAAAGTTTAAGTCTAATATTTTTCATTACGAACGAAGTTCAGGAAGTCAGCTTTGCACCAAAACAAGTTTCATGCCATTTGACCACAATTACCAAATCAAATTAGCAAATAAACCCGAGGTGTCCAAATTGCCCAACAGGACCGAAATGTTCCCGTTTTAATCTTCTCATTTCTTATGATATATTTTGGTTTAAGTCCTTGATTTTTACCTTTTTTAGATACCCAAGATGTCTACTTTCATGTCCAAACATTGAATTTCAATCATACCCCAAGGAACAAAAAGAGATTAAGTCATTTTGTCAAACATACCAGTTTTGGTGCAAAACTGCGCGGTTAAATGTTTTCGTAGGGTTAACCTGGTTAAACCTTGATTTCTCTGATTGGGGGGTTTGTAGACACCCTAAGGTCCCCCTGGATGAAAACGCGATCATGCATACTTTTGCTAAGGTAAAACTTTGATGCAAAAACTGGCTAAAACTGCCCTTGAACCCGGTTTTCAACAGCAACACATACTTACCTTCATTCCGTGAGCAAGCTTGGTTTTCTAGTTTCAATCTAGCTTAGCACATGCCCCAAGGCTTCCACAGACTCAATTATGAAGCTGCAAAAGGAAGTTGTCTAGAGAAGAGCAACCAATGGGAAGCAAAGGCAGTAAATTGTGTTCTTGAAGATCATTGGCTAGCCAAAAAGAAGACTTGCTTTTTGGCTGACCAATCTTATTTCAGCTAGCATTCTGATTGTTTAAGCATAAGTATGAGTTTATTACAATATAATGAACATTAGTCTATCTTTAGTTAATGCTTTGGATGTATTTAGATTAGTTTAAGCTTATTTTGTACACGGTTAGCACTAACCGTATAGATTAGCTTAAGTTAATACCTTTCCTGACTGGGAGGGTAACGTTTAAGTGTGTGTTAGCTTGCTTTCTTGCTTACTTGACTTGTATTTAAGCATATGCACGCCCCTTGTATCAATATCAACTAGATTTGAATCAAAACCAAGTGAGAGCATTTGTTGCTTTCGTGCCTTTGTGCACTCAAATACTAAACTTGCTTATGCTTAAAGAGGCTGGTTACGGTCGTGTTCAAGTGTAGTCTTAAACTTGTTTAAGTAGTGTCTCTATATCTTAATCAAGTTTAGGGGCGCTAAACCTTCATTTGGTGGCGTTTCTATATCCAAACAAGGGTTTATTTCTATCCATCTACCTTGATTATCCTTACGGGTTTGAAGAGTACTTAACAAGAATTCAAATTGCAGACCATGTGTCCTTGCTTTCTAGCTTCAGTTTTCATTTAATCCTTTGAAGATACATGAAGTTCCTTTTCCTTTTCTCATTTAGAATCCCTTGATTCTAAATCCCATCCCACCTTACGTGTGTGCTACCTCACAACCAGCCTATTACATACCACTTTCCTTGGTTTCTCCTTGATTGTATTCTCCCTTGGTTTTGAGCTTTCACTCTTAATTTCAGTTTTGGCATAGACCCTTGAGAGATACATCAACTTTTGTATAAGAGCTTGGCTTCTCCTAGGCCTGGTGTGTCCCCGACACCTCCAAAAGGAACCCGAACACATCCCCAAACACAAACAGTACAACTTCCTGTTTTTAGCCGCGCCACGCAGAAAAGTGGCACGACCACCCCATGCCACTAAGCACGACCGTGTCATCCCTATTCCATGTTGTTTCACTTGCTCAAACCACCTAGTTTAAGCGTGAGTGCTACAAGCATGGCCTTGGAAGAAAGATTTGAAGCACTAGTGAGACAATATGAGTTGTTGTTCAGGAAAAGCCTAGTCCCTTCAAATAAATGTAACGTTGCCCCTATGAGCATTAAAAGGTGTTCTAAGTGTCAAGGTTGTGGTCACACATCCTCGCAGTGGCCCAACAAGAAATTCATCACCTTAGCTGAATGGGAAGCAGCCATGGAGGAAGAAAATGAAGATGAAAGTGATCATGAACTTGAAGAAACTCAAGGGACGGTCATGGAAGATACTAGTGAAGAAAAACTCTTGGTTTTGGGAAGAGTTCTAACCCAACAAAAGGGAGTGCAAGGTGAACTAGCAAATCCTTTACCCACTCACCCCCTAGCCCAAACACTCATATAAAACTTCTGTCATTTGATTCCAGGGGAAAGACCTACTGGATGTGATGAGCCTTTACTTCAAACTCCTAATTCTGAATTAAGAGCATTTGAAAAAATGGTTCAAAGCAAAATTGAAGAGTCCCCTACGTCCACCATTCAAATCAGCAAGGGGAAAGAAAAGAAAAGAGTCTCTAAGTTCAAGAGAGACTTGTTTGCATGACTGATTTTATTTGATCCAGAAATGTGAAACTATGTGGGAAGTGATTACCTAGATCGATTTGAGGTCAAATCTTTTTCAAACAAGGGGAGGATGATGGAGATCCCTCCATGCCCCTTAATTTGGAACATCAAATCAGTAAGGGTAATCTTATTTTGCCGCTTAAAGGATGATTAAATCGTCAAATCTTTTTCATACAAGGGGAGGATGATGGAGATCCTTCCATACCCCTTAATTTGGAACATCAAATCAGTAAGGGTAATCTTATTTTGCTGCTTAAAGGATGAATAAATCGTCCAAATTTTGTTTAAGTATTGAAACTGTATGGCATGGGTTAATTCCAATAGCTAACCCGTTTTTGTATGCTTAATTACTGAGGCCTCCTTAAGGTTTAAGTCTAATATTTTTCGTTACAAATGTTGTTTAGGAAGTGAGCTTTGCACCAAAACAAGTTTCATCCCATTTGAGTACATTTACACAATCAAATTAGCAAATAAACCCAAGGTGTCCAAATTGCCCAATAGGACCGGAATGTACCTAGTTTTAATCTTCTCATTTCTTATGATATATTTTGGTTTAAGTCCTTGATTTTTATCTTTTTTTAATCCCCAAGATGTCTACTTTCAGGTCCAAGCATTGAATTTCAATCATACCCAAAGGAACCAAAGAGATCAAGTCATTTTGTCAAACCTACCAGTTTTGGTGAAAAACTATGTGGTTAAATGTTTTCGTAGAGTTAACCTACTTAAACATGGTTTAACCTTGATTTCTTTGATTGGGGGGTTTGTAGACATCCTAACGTTCCCCCCCTAGATGAAAACGAGATCATGTATACTTTTGCTAAGGTAAAACTTCGATGCAAAAACTGGTTAAACATGCCCTTGAGCCCGATTTTCAGCAACATCACATATTTGCTTTCAATCCCTGAGCAAGCCTAGTTTTCTAGCTTCAATCTAGCTTGGAAAACATCCCAAGTCCCTCTAGAGACTCAATCATCAAGCTGGAAATGGATGTTGTCTAGAGAAGAACAACCAGTGGGAAGCAAAGGTAGCAAATTGTGTTCTTGAAGATCATTGGCTAGCTAAAAAGAAAACTTGCTTTTCATCTGATGAATCACATTTCAGCTAGCATTCTAATTGTTTAAGCTTAAGTATGAGTTGTTTACAATGTAATAAACATTAGTCTAGCTTTACTTAATGCTTTGGATGTATTCAGATTAGTTTAAGCTCGTTTTGTACATTGTTATCGCTAACCGTATAGATTAGCTTAAGTTCATACCTTTCCTCACTAGGAGGGTAAGGTCTAGGTGTGTGTTAGCTTGCTTGCTTGACTTGTATTTAAGCATATGCACACCCCTCATATCAATATCAACCATATTTGAATCAAAACCAATTGAGAGCATTTGTTGCTTTCGTGCTTAGGCACACTCAAATACTAAACTTGCTTATCCTTAACTAGGCCGATTAAGGTGGTGTTCAAGTGTAGTCTTAAACTTGTTTAAGTGGTGTTTCTATATCTTAATCAAGTTTAGGGGCCCTAAACCTTCATTTGGTGGCGTTTTTGTATCCAAAAAAGGGTTTCATTCTATCAATGTACCTTGATTATCCTCACGGGTTCGAAAAGTACTTAGCTAGAATTCAGATTGCAAACCATGTGTCCTTAGTTTCTAGCTTCAGTTTTCATTTAATCCTTTGAAGACACATCAAGTTCCTTTTCCTTTTCTCATTTAGAATCCCTTGATTCTAAATCCAATCCCACCTCATGTGTTTGCTTCCTCACAACCAGCCTATTACGTACCACTTTCCTTGGTTTCTCCTTGATTGTATTCTCTCTTTGTTTTAAGCTTCCACTCTTATTTTGAGTTTTAGCTTGGGCCCTTGGGACATACATCAGTTTTGAGTTTGCTAGGTTAGACTTTAGTTTGCATAACCATGTGAACTTGAGTTCTAGTGTAAGTTTTGACTTAATCTTTGAAGATACTCCAAGTTCCTTTGCCTTTTTCCGTTTAGAATCCCTTGATTCTAAATCCCATCCCTATCTCACGTTGTTGGTGTCTCACAACCAGCCTATTACGTACCACTTTCCTTGGTTTTTCCTTGATTGTATTCTCTCTTGGTTTTAAGCTTTTCCTCTTAAATTGAGTTTTAGCTTAGACCCTCAACGGATACATCAGAAGGAAGAAAGGAAAAGAGAAGGTGAGAACTTAGAAGAAGTTGAGGGGTAAGTTGATGGGTGCCTTTTGCCCACCTGCTTACGTGCTCAAACATGTTTCTCTACTTCCTAAGAAGAATGGCTCAAGGCCCTCTTGTGTGGACATCCTTTTCAACAAGGGGAGTTCATAGAGTCATCACACTCCTATCCTTCCTACCTTGCTGCACTTGAAGGAAATCATCTTCTATGAAGATGAAGAAGTAAACGAAGAGGAGGAAGATTTAAATCGGTTTGACCCACCTCCCATCTTTGATGACTATAGTGATGAAGAACTCTAAAAATTTGAGGAATATGGTGATGAAGAGCTCTTAGACATTGAAGAGTTAGGAGAAACCACGACTCCTTCATCTTTTTGTGAGGAAGAAGGATAAGTTTGCAAGGAAGAACTTCATCTTCCTCTTTACAAGGATTTTCATCATGAAGACAATGAGATTATCTCTAACCTACCTGCAAGATTTGATGAGCATGAAGATGGCCAAGGCTCTTGTGAGGTATTAATCATCTTCAGCGGCCCACACAATTTTTAATTGAAGCAAGAGGCGATTGTACGAGGACTTGAATGGTGCTCAACTCAAGGAGGTTGTCCTTACTCTCAACAAGAATTGTTGGAAATTCTTTCCCAATCAGGGGAGTATGATGCATATCTCCTAGGCATTACATACAACCTTGCTCATCCAATCCTTTTGGGGTAACTTCATTTCAATTCTAAGTTCGGAAAGATCTTTTTTCATCTCCATTGATGCACTTCTAAGTCCTCAAATGAAGAACAAAGAAGAGATCTCAAGTAGAAGAGAAAGAATGGAAGAGAAGAAGCAAAATCGGTTTGCAAATACAAGCAACACAATGATAGACTAAGTTTGCTTGGATAAGATATCACCACCAAGCAACCTTAGAGCCCTCCTTAAGGATCAAAAGGGATAAGATATCACCACCCTAGTGATCTTCAAGGACTCTTGAACACCACACTAGAGAGCTAAACTAGTGATAAGCAAAAGAGAGAGAAACAAGGGAGCTTAAACTCAACCCAAATACATTCATTCCAAAAAGTGCTTACAAGCTGAGGTTCCTTCCCCTTTTCTAGGCCTCAACAAACAGCAAAACCCTTGAAAAATAAGCCAAACAACCGTCCATAGGGTGAAAAGGAGAGGGGAACCAAAAAGCAAAAAGTAGAAAAGCAAAAAGCAAAAGCTGTCAGCACTTTTCAGGATTGCAATACCAACTTCAAAAGGCTATAACTTTCAGCATACTAGGCCAAATAGGTTGATTCCAAATCTGTGGGACAGCGCTTGAAGTCTAGTTTCCAGATTGACCTTTGTCAGCTTCTAATTCCCTGCCGTTTGTCAGCTACAGCCCAAAACGTGACAGGATATAGCTGCTGCTAGCATATTGCACCCTTTTCTGATTTGCTTGCTTTTGATGTCTCAACCAAAGGTTTAACCTCCAAATCTTTTGCTGAACATCCAGTAAACCCCAAAAGGTTTTCAAAAAGTGGTTTTGGTTGTTCCCAAGTTCACCAAATGAAGGGGAAAACGGATCCACAAAACCGGGTACTGAAATGGGTTTTCTGGCCAGAATATATAGCTTGACTTTAGGAGCAGAGTTGGGTGGGCAAATGACGTCCAATTGACTTGCAACTTGGATTATTGGAAAGATAACTTCCTAAACTTAAAAAACCCAAGGCAATAAATCGGACCTAAACCACCCTTATCCTGGGTGATTAATGGCACCAACTTGCTGCACTTGCTGTCCAGAATTGCTGAGTAATGGCCTTGATCTTCCTTGAGTATACTCATGACTTGGATGGCTTCTTGGACTTCCTTGGGGGTGGATTGCCTTTGAACTTGTTCACTCTTATTTCCCCCCATAGGTACATCATCCATTGTTTGAATTCCACGGTAAAAGTCACTTTAGGGAGTTTTACTTGAACTTCAAAATGCCATTTTTAAAAGATATAGTTCTGGGCAGCAAGTGCAGCAACTTGGTGACACTATTGATCTAGCTTTAAGGTGGTTTAAATCCCTTTTATTGCTTTAGGATTTCATTTTAGAAAGTTATCTTTCCAATAAAGCAAATTTCAAGTCATTTGGACTTCATTTGCCCATCTAACTTAGCTCTCAAAGTTCAGCTATATAATCTGCCCAGATTCCAACACAGCAACCCGGTTTTGTGAGGTTGATTATTCAAGCTTAAAATGGATATAAGAAGCTGCAAACATGCTTTTTGGAACCCTTAATATGTCAGATTTAAGGACATTTAAAGAGTTCTAGATTAAGAGATTGGGTAATAAGTCCAAAGGAGCCATTTTCTAGATGCTGCAGAAGTATCTTCGCCTACATATGCTGTACCTTTTACCCCATATCTCCCAAACGGTTGCTCCAAATTGCTTCCAACTTGCACCATGTGAAAGCTGACTTCCTGAGATTTCCAGCAAGGTCTGTTTCACTTAGATTGAGTAAGAAACCTAGGAGATATAGCTGTTTGAAGTTGACATTTGTAAACTGAAAAGTTGATGACAAAACCATAAAGCACTTTTCAGCTTTCGTCTTTGCTTTTTGGTCTCCCCTTGCTTTTTGGACGTGTAAGGCCCCTTGTTCGCCTTTCTTTCAGCTTATTCATGGCTCCCATTATATAAGGGAGGCCTTAGGTTGTAAAGGATCACAACTTTGAATGAATGTTAAATTTAAGTTGTGAAAACTCTCTCTATTTTCTCTCAAATCCTAGTCTTATATCTTGAGTGTGGCAACCTCAAGTGGGTCTCTAGGTCTTCTTCATTCAACTAAGAAGGTGATTAAGTTCTATAACTTAGTTGAATATAGAAGATTGCCCAAGTGAGTGCAAACCAAGGTGGGTTCTTCAATCACCCTTGCTAGTCCACTTATGTTCTATCTTGGTTCTTGGTTACTTTGGTTCTATCTTATTCCCTTCCACCCATTGTATATTTTATTGTGAGTTTGGACTCCTAAAGAATATACATCATATACCCATGCATTTACCTCCCAAAAGAGATATCCAACACCATATTGTTCTCATTCCTTGTTCTATCGTCCCCACTAAGCCAGCTTATAGGATAAACCCACAGGAAACCATGGAGATTCAAAGGCAAGTGGAAGAGTTAATGTCCAAGGGGCTTATACATGAGTCCTTAGGCCCTTATACCGTGCCTGCCTTGTTGGTTCCAAAGAAAGATGGCAGACAACGAATGTGTGTGGATAGTAGAGCCATAAACAAAATCACAATCAAGTATAGGTATCCCATACCTAGGCTTGAAGATATGTTAGATGAACTACATGGCTCTAAGGTATTCTCCAAGATTCATCTTCGAAGTGGATACTACCAGATTAGAATCCGTGAGGGAGATGAATGGAAGACTGCATTCAAGACTAAAGGTGGTTTTTATGAATGGCTTGTTATGTCATTTGGTCTTTCTATTGCTCCTAGTACATTCATAAGGCTAATGAATCAAGTATTCAAGCCTTACATTGGCAAGTTCGTGGTGGTCTACTTTGATGATATTCTGATTTACTCCAAGGGCGAGCAAGCACACGAAGATAATCTCAATCAGATTATGCATGTCCCGGAACGTGAAAAGTTGTATGGTAATCTCAAGAAATGTACTATCTTCACTCAACAAGTTGCATTCTCAGGTTACATTGTTTTAGAAGATGGCATAAAGGCATATGAAGGGAAGATAGAGGCTATTTGGTCCTTGCCTCAACCACAAAGCATACATGACGTTTGACATTTCCATGGCTTAGCTTCCTTTTATAGGAGGTTTATTCGAAATCTCAACACAATAATGGCCCCCATGAATGAAGTGCTTTAGGGTGCATCACTCAAATGGAACCCAAAGCACAATCTGCCTTTGAAGAAGTGAAGAAGAGACTTACTCAAGCACCGGTTCTATCTTTGCTATGCTTTGAGAAGGTCTTTGAGGTTGAATGTGATGCATCTGGATTGGGAATTGGTGGAGTTCTTACTCAAGAAGGTAAACCATTAACCTTCTTTAGTGCGAAATTATGTGACTCAAGAGGAAAATACTCCACTAATGACGGGGAATTCTATGCTATAATACGGTGTCTAGAGCATTGGAGTCATTACTTGGTGTCTAGTGAGTTTATACTCCATTCTGATCATGAGGCACTGAAGTACATTCAAGGCCAACACAAGCTTAACTCACGCCATGCTAAATGGGTTGAGTTCCTTCAGTCATTCCACTTCACCATCAACCACAAATCAGGAAGATTAAATCAAGGTGCGGATGCATTATCAAGGAGACATCTCCTTTTGTTTAAACTAGATGCTCTTGTTCTTGGTTTTGAGCACCTTAAGAGTTTGTATGCTTAAGATGAAGACCTTGGGAACCTCCATTCTGCATGTTTGAAGCACCCCAAGGGAGATTTCTTAGTCCAAGAGGGCTACTTGCTCAAAGGAGTATAGTTGTGTATTCCTAAGTGTAACACCCATGAGCTCCTAATTAGAGAAGTTCATGGTGGTTCCTTAACTGGTCATTTTGGTGAGTCAAAGACCTTAACCATGTTAAGGGAACATTACTATTGGCTAGGAATTGAGAAGGATGTTCAAGACATCCTAAGAAGGTGTGGTACGTGGCGAGTAGCCAAAAGTCACACCCTACCTCATGGCTTGTACAATGCACTGCCCGTGCCTACTCTACGTGGGGTGGACATGAGTATGGACTTCATTTTGGGTTCACTTGAAACCCAAAGGAGCAAGGATTCAATATTTGTGGTGGTAGATAGGTTCTCAAAGATGGCACACTTCATACCTTGTAATAAAACCAATGATGCTACACACATTATCAAGTTATACTTCAAAGCCGTAATAAGGCTGCATGGTATCCCTAAATCCATTGTTTCAGTTAGGGATACAAAGTTTTTGAGTCATTTTTGGATCACTCTTTGGAAGAAGCTTGATACTAAGTGATGGATATCCCTCCATCCCCTTTGATTTAAAAAGGAAGAAAATCAATTAGGCAATCTTATTATGCTGGCTAAAGGATGAATAATTCATCCAAATTTTGTTTAAGCTTTGAAATTGCAGGGCAAAGGGTTCGTTCCAGCACTGACCCGTTTTTGTGAGCAAAATTTGGCAAACATTTTCATGGGTTAAGTCTGATATTTTTACATGGATTTGAAGTTCAAGATGTTATCTTTCCAACAAGACAAGTTTCATCGAATTTGGACTTCATTGGGTCATTCAAATCAGCCTTTAATCTGAAGGTGTCAAAACTGCCCAGCATGGTCAGAATGTACTCGGTTTTGCA
>JACYFF010019584.1:58645339-58666906 GCA_017589665.1 Selenicereus undatus
TTTGGACAACTATTCTAGGAGATATAGCTGTTTAAAGTTGAGGCTAGAAATCTGAAAAGTTGCTGACATAAAGCAAAACCACTTTTCAGCTTTTGTACTTCTACTTTTTGGTCCCCCATGCCCTTGCACGTCCATGTACTCTTGTTCCCTCTTATTTTCAGCTTGTTAAATACCTTCCCACTATATAAGGAAGCCTTGGGCTGCATTAGAGAGTTAGTTGAAGATGAATGTGTATTAAGTTTTGAGTTGTGAAAACTCTCTCAAACTCTCTCTAAAATTCCTAGTGTTATATCTTGGGTGTTGGCAACTCCAAGTGGGTCTATAGGTCTTCTTAATTCAACTAAAAAGGTGATTTTAGTTGAAGGAAGAAGATTGCCCAAGTGTGCAAACCAAGGTGGGTTTTACATCACCCTTGCTAGTCCACTTGTTCTATCCTTGTTCTTGTGTTCTTTTTCAACTTTTCTACCCAAATGCATTCTTGATTCACTTTTGCAAATCTTTGCCTTAGTGAAGCTTGAATACATCAAGTGGTAAGATTGCCCAAGTGTGCAAACCAAGGTGGATTTACATCACCCCTGCTAGTGGACTTGATTGATCTTGGTTCTTGATTGCATTTTTATCTTTCTTCCCATTGTATATGTTTTGTGAGTTTTGACTCCTAAAAAATATACATCACTAAGTTGCTGTTTAGTACCACTTGTCACCCCCAAACTGATGGCCAAACTGGGGTGACTAATCAAACTTTAGGAACACTCCTAAGGGCTTTAATCAAGCCTCATGCTAAGGCTTGGGACTTTCTCTTGCCTCATGCTGAGTTCGCATACAACAAAGCTCCTAGCAAGGCTACTGGTCTTTCACCTTTCAAGGTGGTGTATGGGATTGATCCTATGAGTCCCATTGATCTTACTCCATGGCCTCAAGACCAAAAACCAAATGATGATGCAGCAGCAAGAGTGAAAGAGATTAAGAAGCTCCATGAGTTAGTGAAGGCTAAAATTGAAAAGACCAATGCATCCTATGAAGCCCAAGCCAACAAGCGTAGGAGAAACATGGTGTTTCAACCAAGAGACCAAGTTTGGATTCACTTCAGGAAGGAAAGATTTCCTTCCAAAAGAAAGAACAAACTCATGCCACGAGCTGAAGGTCCATTTGAGGTCTTAGAAAGGATAAATGACATTGCATACAAGGTTGATCTACCTGGAGATTATGGAGTTTCAGCCACATTCAATGTGGCAGATTTGAGCCCCTTCCATCCAGATGACTCCCCCATAGATTTGAGGATCAAATCTTTTGAACAAGGGGAGGATGATGGAGTCCTACCTATCCATGACCTTTTCCATGATGTACTACATCCAAAACATCCAAGAACAAGGATGGCTCACATTTTGCAAGAGACTCAAACAGTCACAACCGGGTTGCTTGGCCAGAAAATGCCTGGTTTTGTTCATCTCATTACTTAAGCTAAATTGTGGCTTAAGTCTAATATTTTTATATTTTTGGAATCCTCAAGATGTCTACTTTCAGGTCCAAGCATTCATTTCCAATCATGCACGCAAGAAGATGGGAGATCAAGGCATTTTGTCTAACCGGCCAGTTTTGGTTCAAAACTGCATGGTTGAATGTTCAAGTTGAATTACCCTACTTAAACTTGTTTTAACCTTGATTTCTTACAGGGGGGATTGTACACACCCTAAGGTTTCCCCCCATGGCTTGAGAACCAAATCATGCTCACTTTTGCTAAGCTTAAATCAAGTCAGAATACCGGGTTGCAAACTACCTGTGAACCCGGTTTAGAGCAGCCGCCTGGTGTTCCTTCTAAAATGGGCTTTCCTCATATTAGCTCGAGTGGCACATGTCCTGAGGTGACTAGAAGGCCAATGATTAGCTGCAAAAAGAAAGATTTCTAGAAAAGAGCAGCCAATGGGAGGCTTGCTGCAAACAAGTGTGTCTCTTGAAGCTCATTGGACTGTCAAAAAGTGGCCTTTCCTTTTCGGCTGCTCACATGCATCCTAGCTAGATTTCTACTTGATTAGGCTTAAGTATGAGTCAATTACAATGTAATTAACATTTGTCTTGCTTTTCTTAATGCTTTGGATTTATTTAGATTAGTTTAAAGCTTGTTTTGTACATGGTTAGTCCTAGTCGTATATATTAGTCTAATTAAGACCTTTCCTTCCTATGAAGGAATGCTCTAGGTGTTTGCCTTCTTGCTAGTATGCTTGCTAGCCATGTAACAAAAGGAACTCTTGGTCCTTTTTTCTAGTTACTTCACACTTTGAATGAGAAAATCTGTCGAGAGCATTTGAAGCTTTCTCATCAAAAGGCTCAGCTTCCTTATCCTTAGCTAGGCCGTCTAAGGTGGTGTTGAAGCTTAGTCCTAATCTTGATTAAGTGGTGATTTCTGTATCTTGACCAAGCTTAGGGGCCCTAACCTTCGTTTTGTTGGTGTTTCTGTATCCAAAATCCAAGATTAGCTATATCCATTCTTCTAAACTCAGTCACGGGTTCAAGAGTAATCTAGAGTGAACTTCATTCTCCACTTCAATCTATAGCTTCCCCTTTGTTTCTCTTTGATTGTAATCTTAATCCCTTTGAGCTTTACATCACCAAGGAAGGAAACGGATTAACTAAGCTAAACCATGCGCTTACTACAAATCAGAATGCTACCTTACTTAACTTAAGCTAATTAGAATCAAAATACAAAGGAAAGCAGGACAAATGATGTTTACATCCTTTAATATAAGTGCATTCTCCTTTTCAGCTCACCAATCAGATTGCAAGGTGTTGTTTTCTCCTTTGTTTTCTCATTGGTTCACACATTTTAAAGCTTCTTCAGCAGCAAATTATTGTGTTTCTAGCAGCCTTGGATGTGGTGTGATGTAGGCAAGCAACCAAGTAGCTAGGAAAACCCACTTGAGAAGGAAAAACACATCATGCTTCAACCGGGTTCACTAGGCAGTTTTCTGACGTTGTTTCCACCAATCAAAAGTGAGTATGATTTTGATTTCAAGCCATGGTGGGAAACCTTAGGGTGTGGACAACCCCCCCCCCCCAGGCAAAGAAATCAATGTTAAATTATGTTTAAGTAGAAGGTTTCTACTAAAACATTTTACTGTACAGATTTGGACCAAAACCGACAAGGTTGATAAAATGGCTTGATTTCTTCACTTCGACTGAGCATGATTGATTTTTCTTGCTGGGAACTGAAAGGTAACATCTAGGGCAACCCAAAAATTTAAAAATCATAATTAAGCTTAAGAAATCATATACCCAAAACCGGGTACATTCTAGTTGAGCTGGGCAGATTGTATAGCTTAGATTTAACAGTTGTTTTGAATCGGCAAATGAAGTCCAAATGAGATGAAACTCGTTTTGTTGCAAATTTGACTTCTTAAACTTCAATCCCAATGCAAAATATTAGACTTAAAACTCAAAGAGACCTAAGTAATTAAGCTCTCGAAAACCGGGTTTGCTACTAGAATGAACTCGTGACCTGCTATTTTACTACTTAAACAAAATGTGGACGATTTATTCCCACTTTGGCCAGCAAAATAAATTTACCTTGACTTATTTGCTTCTCTAAATCGAGGGGCATGGAGGGATCACCATCATTAAGTACGAAAATTCCACTAAAACATTTTACCATGTAGCTTCGGATCAAAACTAGCCGGTTGAACAAAATGCATTGATCACCTAACTTCCTTTAGGTATGATTGGAATTCAATGCTTGGACCTGAAAGCAGACATCTTGAGGATTCCAAAAATGTAAAAACATCAAAATTAATGATGTGCCAAGAAAGGAAAATGCACAAATTAGGTCTCCAATGACCAAAGCAAAGCGAGAGCAAAGGTAAGAGAAAGTGAAAACTGTAAATTAGCCAAAACTAGTTTCGGCTCAATCAAAGAGAAAGAAGGATAATCTAATTTGAAGAAGGATAAGACACACCACCTTAATCACACTAGGGCTCTTAATCACACTTAGGGATAAGACACACCACCCTAAGCAAGATTAAGACTCACTTGAGCACCGCTTTGATTAGCGAAGTCCAAGATAAGCAAGAGAGAATTTAAATGAGAGAGAATGAACTCTTTCTTTTCATATATGTCAAATCTAACTATTACAACCTTGAATGAGCATATATATAGAGGGGGGAGTCCTAAGGGATGAATACAAGTTGCATTAGGGTTCAAATGGGCAGCTAATGGGAGCAAAGAACAAAAAAGTAAGCAATGCACAAAAGGTGAAAGTGACAGGCTGCCTATCACTTTCAGTGCACAACCTCCAACTTCTAATAGCTATAACTTATGCAATTCTTTCCCAAATCCACTCCAACAAGTGTTGTTAGAAAGATTGGAAAGTCTATTTTTATATGGATCAAGTTAGAATGGATTTGGAGCTATATTTTGAAAGTTGTACTCCAAAACGTCTAGGTTGTCCAAACTGGATCAGATTGTGTAGCATTCTAAAAGTGACCCCATTTGACTTATTACCCAATGACTTAACCTAGAACTCTTTATATGTCCTTAAACCTGACATATTAGGGGTTCAAAAAATTTGATTTTCAACTTCTTAAATCCAATTTAAGCTTGAATAATCAAGCTCACAAAACCAGGTAGCTGCGCTGGAATTCGGGCAGAATGGGCAGTCATGATGTTCTTGATCATTTGAGTTAATTCTTACACCATAGACTCCTTCTCTTGACTTAGCTCGACAGTAGGGATGTTTACTTGATCATTAGAGGCTTGATCCCAATCACTTATGCCATAATGTAGCTTAAGTTATGAGGTGGACAAAACCGGGCATATTCTGGCCTTTAAACCCGGTTAATGCGGTTTGTGTTTCTTGCGAAATGTGAGCCATCATGTAGACTTGGGACCTTGTTCTTGGACGTTCTGGACTTGATTGATCATGTAGAAGGTCTTAGCTTGGTAGGACTCCATCACACACACAAAGGAAGATGGGAGATCAAGGCATTTTGTTCAACTGGCCAGTTTTGATCCGAAACTGCACGGTTAAATGTTTTAGTTGATTTTGCCTACTTAAACATGATTTAACCTTGATTTCTTTACAGGGGGGTTTGTACACACCCTAAGGTTTCCCCCTATGGTCTGAAATCCAAATCATGACCACTTTTGTTAACGTTATTTAAGGTCTGAAAATTGAGTTTAAAACTGCCCGTGAACCCGATTTAATGCAGCCGACCATTTTTGCCTTCATCCATGGGTTTGCTGCTTCTAACTTGATTGTCACATGTCCCAAGGCCTATAAAAACTCAATCATCAAGCTGCAAAAGGGAGTTGTCTAGAGAAGAGCAACCAAGGGAAGTAAAGGCAGCAAAAGATGTCTCTTAAAGCTCATTGGCTAGCCAAAAAGGGAAAAGTTACTATACGGCTGGTCGCCTTTCTTTTTGCTAGATGGCTACTTGTATTAGGCTTAATTACATGTGGTTAAGGTTGTAAACATAATTTGTTTTGCTTTCCTTTTCATTTGGATTGTAATTAGCCTAAGTTGATCATGCTTGTATACGAGTTAGCTTTAACCATGAGATTTGCTTAGTTGAACACGTTTCCTACTTAGGAAGGAAACCTTAGGTGCTTGCTTACTTGCTTAGGTGCTTGCTAGGCTTGTAACTAAAGCATTCTCACGGCCATTTGTTGCATTATTACACTTTGAATCAAAAACTCAACCTGGAGAGCTTTCGTGCTTTCATGCTTTCAAATACTTCACTTGCTTATCAGTTCGTACCAAAAATCAGCTTTTTTTAAGGTACTTTTACACTTGTTTTATGCTCGTTATAATCGTATTTTTAAGGTTTTTATTTGATTTTGTTTTGTTTTATAGGTTTTGAATAAATGTAGAAAAATGCAAGAAAATAAGGGGAAAAGATGACGAAAATGTCGGGAAATGAAATTAGGCCGAATTGACTTGAACCCAACACAAAAGTCATCTTGTTGTTTAGCCCAAATGCATTGAAAAAAAAAAAGGAAAAAAAACCTTAAACTACCCAGCCCAGTCACGTGCGAAGCACGTGATCTCATTTCCCCCACCCCACGTGTGCGCCTTACATGATCCCGGTTTAAAACCCCCTCCCCTTCTTCTTCTCTTGCCTTGTCTCAGCCAAACACCCTGAAACCCAATCCCTGAAACCCGACACTAGGCCTCCATCTCCTCTATTCTCAATCCCTTGCATCTCTCTCTTCCCCATCTCCTCTCTCTCTCTAACTCGAACCACCATCTCCTCGCCCACCAGCGACCATGTAGCATGCCAAGTTGCACCATCGTGACCGTCCGCGATTGACGAAATCCAACTGCAGAGATTGAAGAGGGGATGGATATTTATGAAGCTAGCGGCGCCATTGAAGGGGGTAATCTAGGTTTTAGGTTAGGTTAGACAATCTTTACATTTAGTTAGTTTAATTTTTGTAATTTAGTTCTCGAAAATTCAGATATTCGTTTCAATTTTAAGGATTAGGGTTTTGTGTTAGGTAGATTGTGGTTTCGATTCATGTAATTTCGCCTCATGAACACATTTGTTTTGGTCGTATTTCATGAAATGGAGGGTTGTTTTTTTGATTAGTTGAAATTTTGTGATTTCGGGGCTTCGGATTCACTATGGCTGAGACGTTGTGGTTGTTCAAGCTCTTCTCCTTCCCTATCCGTGTTTTGGTTTGTTAATGGTGATACTGCCAATCTTCTTGGTGGCTATTAAAGCCAGATCGAAGCTAGGTTTAAATCCCCCTTACCCTGCTGCTCAGTTCTATGTCCTGTTCTTGGGTTGTTTATTTTCGGTCATGGTCTGACTTAGGTAATGCTTATTTAATTTATGGCATGTAATGCTTGACACTCTACTGTTGATTTTGCTAGTTTGGTTCGAATCTGTCTATAGCTAGGGTTGTGTTCTTGGTTGTTGTTGGATTTCAATTCAAGCTTGCTTAATTTTATTATGCTTGATTATGTTGGTTAATGTTGCTAGATTATGTGTTGGTTGGAGAGGGGCTGATTGCTGTTGCTTGCTGTTATGTGGTTGTTGGAACTCTCGGCCTCTCTATCTCATCTCTCAATTGTTCAAATTCTTGTGAAAATAGTTTAATTTGAACCTGATGATTGTGAGTGAATCGTTGAATCGCGGATTGTGATTTAAATCATTCTAAGATTATTCTGATTTTTCAGTCTCAATAGTTCGAATGATGATGATGGTTTGTTTGGTTGATTGAATATTATTCTGGATTCAATTAAGATAAATTAGTGGAATTAGCAGTTTAGGTGATTTAGTGTATTTGATTAGTTTGTTGATTTGGTTCGAATGGTTTCGTTGATCACTTAGGTTTTGATGGTTTTGATTGTCCGAATGGTTAGGTGAATGGAGTTTAATGCATAGTGTCCTTAGTATGCTTATGTTTAGTTGAATGCTCAGGTTTAGTTCGCTTAAAGTTCATTTAACTTAGGTTGCACGATTATATTCAGTAGAATGTTGGTTGAATGCTTAATTGAATCAGGATATTAGTTTTCTTTGAATGTTTTCATTTGGTTCAGTGTATTTAACTAGTTAATCCACCCTTTAGTAACCTTAATCTCTTCCATCGTCCCTGAGGACACGACCCTCAAGTACTACAGTGAAAGCTGTACGCTTGCGGCTTTTAGTTTATCAGTCGAAATTTACCCAACATTATCCTTAATTTGGTCAATTAAGGTGGTGTTCAAGTAAGTTCTAGTCTGTGTTTAAGTGGTGATTATGTATCTTAATCAAAGTTTAGGGACCCTAAACTAGTGTTTGGTGGTGTTTCTGTATCCAATCATCAGTTTAGTTCTATCATTCTTCTTGACTATCTACACGAGTTCGAAGAGAGCTAGGCTAGTTTTCAGTTTGCAAACCGTGTGTTCTTGATTTCTAGCTTTAGTCTTCACTCATTCCCCTGAAGATACACCATATTTGGTATCAGAGCGAAGGTTTCACCTTGGCCTGGTACGTCCATCCCCTTCCAGAATTTGTTTCCCACTTCATTTCCAAACACTTCTAGTTTCGCTTCTAGTTTGAGTGAAAACACATTCTGTGAGTATGAGTTCAACAAGCATGACCTTGGAAGAAAGGTTTGAAGCTTTAATAAGGCAAAATGAGTTGTTGGCTAAGAAGATTCAAGGTGATACTCAAAGAAATTAAGAGACTCAAGCACAAAATGAATATCTAAGAAAGCAGCTAGGTTCGGTTTTGAAGCAAAAGTAAAAACTGAATGAAGACACCTTTCAATCTGAGCCAAGATGGCATGAACAAGTCTTTATCCATGAAGTTGATTCTTCAAGTGAAGAGCAACCAACCAGAATGCCCAGAATAGAGCCACGGATGCAAGCAAACACCAACAATTTCAAAGTGGAGATTCCTGAATTCGAAGGTGAGCTTGATCCTGAAGAATTTCTTCATTCGTTACATACTGTTGAGAGGGTTTTTGAGGACAAAGATGTTCCTGATGATAAAAAGGTCAAGTTAGTGGCCTTAAGGTTGAGAAAATATGCATCTTTGTGGTGGACCAACTTCTGTGAAGGGGACCATCTTCATAACCCTTCCAACCTTTCCCCCTCCACCACACAAGGGCCCAGTATCATCAACGAAGTCCAAGAAGTGCAAGAAATGGTCTGAAACATCATGAACAACACAAATAACATGCTGCCTAGTTTTGCCAGAAATTGGCCCGGTTTTGCAAGCCTGATTACCGAAGCTTAAGGTGGACTTAAGAGGCTGAAAATTTACTTTTTGGAACCTTTAATACGTAAGCTTCAAGGAAATATAAAGATTTATAGGTTACGTCTCTAAGAAATAAGTCAATTGGAGCCTTTTTCCAAATATTGCAGAAACTATTCCAGTTTGCATATGCTGCAGCTTTTGCCCCATATCTTCCAAACGGTAGCTCTAAATGGATCGTAAATTAAGGCACGTGAAAGCCGACTTTCTAAGCTTTCCAGCAAGGTCTATTTCACCCAATTTGAGTGAGAAACCTAGGAGATATAGCTGTTTGAAGTTGACCTTTGTAAACTGAAAAGTTGCTTACGAAAAGCAAAAAGCACTGTTCAGCTTTTGTCTTTTGCTTTGTGGTCTCCCCTTAATTTTGGACGTGTAAGACCTCTTGTTCCCCCCTTTCTTGCAGCTTGTTCAAGGTTCCCCACTATATAAGGGAGGCCTTGTGTTGTAAAGAAACACTTGATGAATGAATTTGAACTTTGAGTTGTGAAAACTCTCTCTATTATCTCAAAAAATTCCTAGTGTTATATCTTGAGTGTTTGGCAACCTCAAGTGGGTCTCGAGGTCTTCTTAACTAAACTAAGAAGGTCATTCATTTCTGTAACTTAGTTGAGGGAAGAAGATTGCCCAAGTGTGCAAACCAAGCTGGGTCTTCAATCACCCTTTCTAGTCCACTTGTTTCTATCTTGGTTCTTGGTTAATTTGGTTCCATTTTCTCCCTTCTACCCAAATGCATTCTTGTTTCCCTTGTGCTTGATATTGCATTAGTAAAGCTTGAATACATCAAGTGGTATCAGACCTTAGGCTACCCTCTTAGCTAAGCTTCGATCGCCTAAACACACCCTAAACACAAAACCGACAAAAACAGACCAAACACCCTCCTTCACAACTTCCCAGTTGTGCCCAACAAGAGAAGCAGCACGGCCACACAGTGCCACAATGGCACGATCGTGCCACCACCCAGCACACCCCTTCCCGTTTCAGCATACCAACACGGCCACCTCATTCCTATAGGCACGACCGTGCCACATTCCAAACCCGACAATTCACCTTCTACCACCGAGCACATCCACACCGTGCCACCCCCTCCCTGTGTTAAACTAGTAACTCCTCACTCTAAAGCCATCATGTCTACAAGCCTTACTCCCGAACAAGTGATCGAGCAAGCTTTGAGAGGAAAGGCTGAGTTGGAAGCCCAAGTCAAGTACCTTCAATCACAACTTGGTTGAATGATGCAAGAGAAGAGAAGGAACTTGAGAAGTTCTAGGAGTGCAAGTAAACAAGATTCGGATGACTCCGAAGAAGAAAAGTAAAGCAACTCACTTGAAGACTCTGGTGAGGATGTGTACGCAAGAAGATCAAGGAGGCATCATAGGCCTCAAGACCGATGCTACAATGACTTCAAGGTGGACATTCCCCCAACATTGAAGGTCAACTTGATTCAGATGTATTCTTAAATTAGCTTCAAACCGTTGAAAGGGTCTTTGAGTTCAAGGACATCCCCGAAGAAAGAAAGGTAAAGCTTGTTGCTTTAAAGCTTAGAAAGTATGCTTCCATTTGGTGGTCAAATGTTGTGACTAAGAGAGTTAGGAAGGGTAAAGGGAAGATAAGAACTTGGGAGAAAATGTAGTCCAAACTTAAGTCCAAGTTTTTGCCATCCTAACTTGCAAGACAACTTCCTCAAACTCCACCACCTCAAACAAGGGTCTAAGAATGTAGAAGAATACACTAAAGAGTTTGATCAATTATTGTTGAAATGTGATTTGAAGGAGGATGAGTCTCAAACTTTGATTAGATACTTGAGTGGTTTGAACGATGAAACTGCTCATGTTGTTGAACTCCAACCTTACACTTCCTTAGATGAGGTTAGTGTCTTAGCTCACAATGTGGGGTCACAAAAGAGAGTCAAGAGCATGGCCTCCAAGCCCTCATACTACCCTCCCAAATCAACTCCAAACTCAAACACGAGACGCCCTCCACCAAATCCCCCTTAAACCCCCTCAAAACAACCTCCAAAACCCAGTGACAAGAAGAGATGTTTCCGTTGTCAAGGCCTTTAACACTTTGCTTGCCAGTGTTCCAACAAAAGAATTGAATATCAAGCTTCTTATGAGGAGCTAGATGATGAGAATGATAGGGAAGAAAAGGAGCTTCTCATGATTGGAGCTCTTGAAGAAGTTGAAGAGGGAGCCGATGAAGGAGAAATGCTTGTGATAAGAACTGCCTTGAGTGGTATTGCTTCCCAATATGACATGGAGCAAAGGGAGAACATCTTCCAGACCCGGTGTACCGTGAAAGGGAACGTTTGCTCTCTTATTATTGATGGTGGAAGTTGTGCCAACATTGCTTCCAAGACTCTAGTGGACAAGCTCAAGCTTTCAATCTCTCCACACCCAAGCCCTTACACCATACAATGCCTCAATCAAGGTAAAGGCTTGCAAATCTCCTCTCGTTGTTTACTTGTTTTTTCAATTGGCAAGAGCTATAAAAATGAGATTTGGTGTGATATTGTGCCCACAAATGCTTTTCATGTCCTCTTAGGACGTCTATGGTTGCTTGATAAAAGTGTGATGCATGATGGTTGGTTGAACACATATACATTTACCAAAGACCACAAAAATATCACCCTTACCCCCTTTCAAATCCACCACACAAAAAAGGCCTCAAGACACTCCTCGCATGGATGTCTTTCTCACCGCCCTACTCCATTCCCAACTCCATGAATATGATGATTTCCAGGATTGGATTTTACTTGGCCAAGAACCGGCTGAAGCTAAGGATTCTTCCCATCCTTTGCTTTTCCCTCTCCTCAAAGATTTTGAACATGTCTTCCCTAGTGAGGTCCCTCATGGCATCCATTCCAAAAGATCCATACAACACAAAATAGACCTCATTCCCGGTGCCACCCTCCCAAACAAGCCGGCCTACTGAATGAACCCCCAAGAGACTCAAGAAGTGCACCGGCAAGTAGATGAGGTCCTTGCTAAAGGCTTGATTCGTGAGAGCCTTACTAAAAGAAAATGAAAAAAAAAAGAAGAAAATCCTAACTCACTATCGTAGGAATCACGATTGCATTTAGCATATGCAACAAGCCCTTTAAACCCCTTGGACTCCCAAGTGGACGAGTGAGGTCTCGTGAGGGTTTCAAAAAAAAAATACCCACAAAATTATTTCAAAAATAAAAGAAAAATCTTTTTGGGTTTTCTCAAAACTGATATGTACAAAACTCGGAAAACATATGCACACATCCTAGTCAGCTAAATTACCCATGTACTCAGTTATTGACCTGTATATACCCAAAATGTAATTCAAAGCCTTCTACCTCTAAATGACATCAAAACACTGATTTTTCACTCCATTGAACATCCAGATTTTGAATCCATCCCGGTGTTTGTGTGCAAGTGTATCATCATCTCCAGGACTCAGATTTACCAGAATAGACTCAATCCCACTTAGTTGACATAACTACATTATTCTTATACTGACTTTGGAAACAAGCTTTCCCAGTAGCAATATTGCCTCAAAGGGTAACACCCAGTAGCACGTACCTCAAAGGGTAACGCCCAGTAGCGCATGCCTCAAAGGCATACTTGTCATTCCAAATTTTATTCTTTTTCTTTATTTATCATACAATTTTTTTTTCATTTTTTCAATTTTTTTCCAAAGTAATCATGTCTCAAGCTAGTGGGAGAATCATTCATGGAAACCTAAGACCTAAAGACAATGATGAAAGGATAACAAGGACTGGATTACACAACCCATAATGAACAACTGAAGTTAGAATCAGGGCTTAGAATATCATATTCGAAGTTGGAGACTTATCGTGCACATCCTGTTAATATACAAGCTAACAAATAAAGCCTAGAGGATTCAAACTAATAAGAAAAAGTACACACATCCCCGAAAAAGAACAAAAATCTTCAATTTTTTTTTGAAAAATGGCACCTCACTCCCACACCAAAACTTCACAATGTCCTCATTGGGAGAATTAAGGCGCTAAAAAGCAAGTCCATAACTAAACAACCGAAAAACCTAGAATATATACAACTAGAACACCACCAAAAACATAAAACCAAAAACAAAATAAAACAAAAATGAAAAAGAAAAAGCAAGACTAAAATCAAAGAAACACACAAAAAGTGAAAAACAAACCACAACCCTAAAAACTAAAGAAAAGAAGACAAAAATCAAAATCAAAACAAAAATCAAAACAAAACCAAACACACACATATATTTACAAAAGCAAAACTAAACAAAAATCAAAGACCTAGTAAATTGCAAACTAAACAAAAGGAAATCTAAAGCAAAATAAAGGAAAAGAAAAACAAAAATGAAACAAAAATGAAAATAAGATGAAAATAAAAAAAGGAAAATAAAAATGAAAGTAGAATGAAATAAACAAAAATAATGAAAATAAAATGAAATAAACAAAAATGAAGTAAAAAGGAAAAACTAAAACATGCTAAGCTAAAGAAACAAAGTATTTACAACTAACACATATTCACAAAATCCTAATATATACAACTAAATACAGAAAGAAATGAAAGAAATAAAAAAAAAGACAAGAAGAGTGAAACGATCATAACAGGTTGGATACAGGTTGTACCCAAACTATAAAACTTATGGAGCATCAGCCACTCCATCACAACTTACGAGCATCTACTCATATCAAACCCAACCAATGCTCGTAGTAGCTTATAAAACAATCGGGCACAATCTTCACAGAAATGAATGTAGTGAGAAATAGGAAGAAGGGCCCAAATAAAGTGCATTACCCCAATTTTTTCAATTTTTTTTTGGGATTTTCAAAAGTTTTTCAATTTTTTGGGATTTTGGAGTTTTCTAATTTTTTTTGTGGTTTTTGGAATTTTCTAATGTTTTTGAATTTTTAAGCATTTTTCTTTTTTTTTTTGGATTTTGAAGGTTTTTCAAATGTTTTTGAATTTTTGAAGGCTTTTCAAATGTTTTTGGATTTTTGGTTTTTTCAAAAACAAAAACGATACCAAAATGAGAAATTGAAAATCGATTCGAAACTTAAAGTTACGAAATGACTAACAAGAACTCATTAAGTAAATAACAACTAAACAAAATAACAATGAAACTAAACAAATACGAAAGCAACTAAAAATATGACCAAATCTCACCGTTTTCCCCGGCAACGGCGCCAGAATTGTTGAGGGTTTTTTAAGGGGGAATGGAAAATTAAATTAAAGAAAAAGGAAAATAAAACCTCAAATACTCGATTGTCAGTCTTAGTACTTAAGGGTCGGTCCACAGGGAAGACGTGACATTTATGGTCATTTAAACTAAACGATTAAATTTACTTATCTAAACTAAGTGGCATTATTTAAGGCAATTTAATAACCTAATTCAACTAAACTCATTTAATCCTAGTTAACTCTTCTAATCCTAATTCAACAAAGCATCAAAACAACCTAATGACTAAACCTAACCTAACCTTTATATTGGTTAACCAATTAAACCAACCTAAGACTAAAATTAATCATGATTTAATCACTAACAACCTAATTACTTTGTTATTTTAGAATCAAATTCAAGGCAGTTTAAGACAATTAACAGTGGGAGAGGGGGACGAAATAAAGCAAACTGAAAAATTGAAACACGAACACAGAAATTTCAGCAATAGGGAAGGGGACTGAAATACGAAAGTAGGGGAAATTAAGCAAAACTGATATGAGACTGAAAAACGAAGAACAAGAACAGACACAACATCAATGAAATCAGCACAGGGGAAGGAAAGAAATTGAAGCAAGGCAGAATCAAACCAAAGCAGCAGGGGAAGGGGAGAAATCGAACCAAGGCAGAATGGAAAACTCACAAAGGTTTCGGCAACCCAGAATTGCAACCAACGAACACCAAAAATGGCCATTCGAACAACCGCAACAGGGGAGAGGGGAAATCGAACGAAATTGAACGCAATAAACCCAGAATTTCGTAAAATCAAACCAAAAGCTTAATTGCAACCAAGAAACTTCAAATTCGCAGTGAATTCAAGCCCTAAATCGAATCTAAACCCTAACCCTAATTTCTGAAATTCGAAAACAAGAGAACGAAATTTAAACTCGAAATTTCTGAGATTCGAATACGAAAATGAAATTAACAATAAAAATTAAACTAAATCTAAACCCTAAAAACAGAATTAAAGTCCTAAATCTACTCCTAATTACCTACTCCTACCTACGCAGAGGCTTCAATGGCGTCCTCCGAGCTCTTAAATACCCGAACCAGCTTCAATTCTTCACCGTTCGATTTGTGGTGCCATGGTTGGTGCCGATGAAGCCAGCACAGGTGGGTACGTGGCTAGTGGATGAAGGGGACAACAAGGGTGATTTGCTGGTGTTCTGGGTTTCGTGGTTTGGTGTTTCAGTGGGTTGGGGTGGTTTTGGGTTACTGTGGGCGAGGGTGGTTTTGGGCAAGGGTGTGCTGGAAGAGAGAGAGATGATGAGGTAGAGAGAGAGTGGAGCGAGATGGAGATGGAACAGCATGGAGGATTTCTGGGTCGAGGGATGAAGGGTCGAAGACAGAGAAGAAGAAGCAGGGGTCGAATGCGGGGAGAGAAAAACGCGAGAAGGGGAGGGGGGTTTTAGTGGAAACCGGTTTAGCTGAACCGGTTTCGGCGAGCCGGCCGGTCCGGTTTAGCTGGACCGGTCTGGTTTTTTTTTCTTCCTTCTTTCTTTGGCCGGTTTTTTCTGGAATTTGGCCCGGTTCTTCAACGTCCAACATTTCCTCTATTTTTCTCGCATTTTCCGCCATTTAAGCCCTTTTTTCGCATTTATTCAAAATCTGCAAAATAGAATAAAATCAATTAAAAACCTTAAAAAATATTATTAAAACGAGTCTAAAACCGGTGTAAAAGTACCTTTAAAATAGATCATTTTTGGTTCAAACAATGTCTTTGGTGTCAAGGACTAGGGCACATTGCATCCGAATGCCCAAACAAGACGATTGTTACCTTGGCTGAATTTCAAGCTTCCTTTGAGGAGCTTGAGGGAGAGGACGAAGGGGAGAAGGAACTATACTTGAGCGAGTCCCTTGAGGAGGTTGAACAAGGACTGGATGAAGGGGAACTTTTGGTAATTCAAAGAGCCTTATGTGGCCTAGACTCCCAAGATGAATTTGAGCAAAGAGAGTCCATTTTCCATACAAGGTGCACCGTATGTGGCAAAGTTTGCTCCCTTATCATTGATGGCGGGAGTTGTGTGAATGTGGCCTCACAATCCATGGTGGACAAGCTCAAGCTCTCGATGACCCCCCAACCAAAGTCGTACACCATCCAATGGCTTAACCAAAGCAAAGGTTTGCAAATCTCTACTCGGTGTCTCTTATCTTTAAGCATTGGGAAGACTTACAAGGATGAGATTTGGTGCGATATCGTACCAATGGATGCTTGCCATGTCTTGTTGGGTTGGCCTTGGCTCTTTGATAGGAGGGTCATGCATGATGGCCGCATGAATACCTACACCTCCACAAAGAACCACAAGAAGAGCACCCTTACTCCACTCAAAGCATCCCCCCCTTCCAAACCCAAAGAAAACCCACAAATGGATGTCTTTCTCACCACCCTCCTAAAGTCTCAAATGCATGAGTATGAGCCCTACAAAGAGTGGATTTTGCTAGTCAAGAACCGACCATAGCCACAACCTCAAGCCATCCAATGCTCACCCCTCTCCTATAGACCTTCCAACGTGTTTTCCCTCAAGAGATACCCCACGGTTTGCCTCCAAAAAGGTCTATCCAACACAAGATTGACCTCTTTCCCGTTTCCACCCTCCCAAACAAACCGGCCTATAGGATGAACCCTCAGGAGACCCAAGAAATCCAACGCCAAGTTGATGACCTCCTAGCCAAGCGGCTAATCCGTGAGAGCCTAAGCCCATGTGCCGTCCCGGCTCAACTTGTGCCTAAGAAAGATAGAAGCATGAAAATGTGTGTTGATAGTAGGGTCATCAACAAGATCACCATCAAGTACCGGTACCCCATTCTAAGGTTGGGGGATTTACTTAATGAGCTTCATGGAGCCACTATCTTCTCCAAAATTGATCTTAGAAGTGGCTACTACCAAATCCGGATCTTTGAAGGGGATGAATGGAAGACGGCTTTCAAAACAAAGGGTGGCCTCTATGAGTGGTTGGTCATGCCATTTGGCTTGACTAATGCACCTAGCACCTTCATGAGACTTATGAATGAGGTGCTTAGGCCGGTTGTAGGCAAGTTTGTCGTTGTGTATTTTGATGATATACTTGTGTATAGCCGGGATGAACAAGAGCATGCCGACCACCTCCACCAAGTTTTGAGTATCTTGGCTGAAGAAGAGCTTTATGGTAACCTTGAGAAGTGTCACTTCTTCAGACCCTAAGTCATCTTCTTGGGTTATGTAATTTCAGCTCAAGGAATCTATGTGGATGAAGACAAGGTCAAGGTCATCTGTGAGTGGCCTACTCCCTCCTCCATGCATCAAGTCTGAAGCTTCCATAGTTTGGCCTCTTTCTGGAGGAGATTTATGAAGGACTTTAGTTCAATTGTCTCTCCCATGATGGAGGTTCTCAAGGGCAAGACCTTTGAGTAGAATGAACAAGCTCATTCGGCCTTTGAAGAAATCAAGAGAAGGCTTACAAGTGCTCCCATACTAGCACTCCCTAGCTTCTCCAAGGTCTTCGAGGTGGAGTGTGATGCCTCCGGAGTGGGCATAGGGGCTGTTTTGCCTCAAGAGGAGCGGCCAATTGCATTCTTTAGTGAGAAGTTGAATGAAATTAAGAGGAAGTACTCCACGTATGACAAGGAGTTCTATGCAATAGTTTGGGGTTTGGAACATTAGAGGCACTACCTAGTGGGGGCCGAATTCATGCTACATTCAGACCATGAGACCCTTAAGTTAATTCAAGGGCAACATAGGCTCAATCCCCGCCATGCTAAGTGGGTTGAGTACCTCCAAGCTTTCAACTTCATGATACATCACAAGGCCAACAAATTGAACAAGGGAGCAGATGCCCTTTCAAGGAGATACTTTCTCCTCTCGGTCCTAGAATCCAAGGTACTTGGGTTTGAGATTGCCAAGGGGATGTACATCGATGATGACTTCAAGGAAATCCATGCAAGTGTGCTAGCCACCCCCAAGGCCTATTCCACATACAAGAGGGGTTCCTCTTCAAAGCGCCACGACTTTGTATACCCAAATGTGGAGTTAGGGAGTTTCTAATTCGAGAACTTCATGGTGGTGCTTTATCCGGTCACTTTGGGGTACAGAAGAATTGTTCAATGCTCAAGGAGCACTACTATTGGCCGAAAATGGCCAAGGATGTGGAACACTTCATCAAGAGGTGTTCAATTTATCACATGGCTAAGAGCCATGTACTTCCCCAAGGCCTTTATTCCCATAAGGCCTTTACTCCCCTTTGCCTGTGCCCTTGGCCCCATGGGAAGATGTTAGTTTGGATTTCATCACGGGCTTGCCACGAACTCAAAGAACCAAGGATTCCACCATGGTGGTGGTGGACTGATTCTCCAAAATGGCCCACTTTGTACCATGTCACACCACCCATGATGACTCCCACATAGTCAATCTCTACTTCAAGGAGATTGTGAAACTTCATGGCGTCCTAAGGAGCATGGTGTCGGATAGGGACACCAAGTCCCTTAGTCACTTTTGCCTCACTATATGGAGAAAGATGGGGACACACCTCAAATTTAGCACCACTTGTCACCCCCAAATTGATGGCCAAACTAAGGTGACTAACCGAACTTTGGGGACCTTGCTTAGAGTACTTGTGAATAAGAATATCAAGGCTTGGGATGAACTACTACCCCATACGGAGTTTGCTTTCAACCAGGCCCCAAGTAAAGCCACCCACCTTTCCCGTTTCAAGTGGTGTATGGGTACAATCCAAAGACTCCCTTGGACCTCACACCCATCCCCACTCCTAGCAAATTTAGTTGGGAGGCCGAGAAACGAGCCAAGGAAATCAAAGACCTTCAAGCTCAAGTTCGGGAGAGGATTGAGAAGTTCAATACCCAAGCCACGCATGAAGCCAATAAGCACAAGAAGGAGGTCCATTTCCAGTCGGGGGACTTCGTGTGGATTCACATGAGGAAAGAAAGGTTCCTAAGCAAGCGCAAGTCCAAAATCATGCCAAGATCGGATGACCCCTTTGAGATATTGGACAAGGTCAGACCTAATGCCTACAAGGTCGACTTACCTGGTGTGTATGGGGTCTTCGCCACCTTCAATGTTGCTGACCTCAGCCCATACTTTGACGAAAATGAAGAAATCCCAAGTTTGAGGTCAAACTCCATCCCACTCGGGGAGGATGATGGGGACCATCCAACCAAACCTTTCATAACCCTTCCCAATGATCCAACCCCTTTTAGGAGTCCCAGAAGGTTAAAGAAGTTCATGCCATGGTCCGAAACCACTTCAACAAGGAAGATGATGGGCTGCTAAGTTCATCCCGAAATTGGCCCGATTTTGTATCTCTGTTGGAGAAAATTCTAGAAGGGGAAATTTCCAGCACATACCACCCCCTTGAAGCTTAAAGTCTTAGCTTTCTGACAAGACCTTTTGCAAAGCATTTGAAGTTCATTTGGTCAGCCAACCAAGCCAAAATCGACGACAGTGCACTCTAGGGCACAATCGAGCACAGTCCGAAAGAAGGGTCTGTTTGGTTGATCTACCTTGCTCCAAATTTTGTCAAACTTTAGGGCATGAAAGCGCATATAAATATTTATCAAATCATGGCCCTAAAGTTGAGCTAAGGGACCAGCATGTGTTGGTTTTATCCAGCCAAAGTAGAGGGGAAATTCCTTTTACCGGGTTTTTAGGTGTGGCTAACTGCCACCTTGTTTTTGGTGTCCCACTTGTACTACTTGCAGGTTCAAGGCCCTAAGCTGCTGTACGTAGATTGTTTGTAAGCTTGACACCTCAATTTGGAGATTATTAAGCTAATGAGGTGTCAAGGTTAGGCTTAATCTCTTATTTTTTCAACTTGTACTTCTAAGATGGCTTAGGCCATGTCATTTAGTCAAACTTCAGCTTGTAAGCAGCCCTTGGCCGAGTGTAAGAGAGGGAAGGGTTATAAATACCCCTTTTTTTCCATTTGCAAGGGTCTTTTGCTAAATTGAATACAAAACTTGAGCTTTGTCTGTCCAAATCCTAGTTATATATCTTAAGTGTGGCAACTTAAGTGGTGTCTAGTTCTCTTTATCTCAATTAGGTAGTGATTCTGTATCCTAATTGATCTAAGGAGATTGCCCTAGTGTTCAACAAGAGTGGCTCCATTGGATCATCTCTTCAAGTCACTTGTGTTATCCTCTTGTTCTTCTTCTCATTCTCACTTTCTAATCTCCCTCACATCGACTCTCTTGGTAAGTGCAAGGTGAGATACATCACTAACCAGCCTAGTTAAGGATAAGCAAGTTTAGTTTTTGAGTGTGCAAAGGCACAAAAGCACAAATGCTCTCAACTTGGTTTTGATTCAAAATCTGATATGTCTTCAAATGGTCGTGTGTTTGCTCTTTAATACAAGTCTAACAAGCAAGCAACCTAGCTAACACACACCTAGACCTTACCCTCCTAGTGAGGAAAGGTATTAACTTAAGCTAATCTACACGGTTAGTGCTAATCGTGTACTAACCTTCTTCTAACTTAATCAAATTACATTCAAAACATTAAACAAAGCTAATACATGATGTTTATAACTTAATTAGACTATACTTAAGCTTAATCATGCAGAATACAAGGCTTGAGAGCACATGGTTCTGCCGAAAAGTACAAGTCCCTTTATCACTAGCCAATCACCTTTAAGAGACAAGATCTCTTGCAGCTACCTTCCCATTGGTTGTTCTTCTGAACGAAAACTCCTTTTGTAGCTTGATTATTGGCCTTCTACGTAGCTTGGGACATGTGCCACATAGTAAAGGAAGGAAGGAAACCCTTTGGAGAAGGAAATCTTCAACCGTGCTCTTAAATCGGGTCCAACGCATATTCTGGACCCGTTTTGCAACCAACTTCAGCCTTAGCAAAAGTGTGGATGATTTTGTTTTCAGGCAATGGGGGACAACCTAGGGTGTGTACAGACCCCCCCCCCCCCAAACAAAGAAATCAAGGTTAAAGCATGTTTAAGTAGGTTAATTTTACAAAAACATTTAACCGTGCAGTTTTGGACGAAAACTAGCAGGTTTGACAAAATGACTTGATCTCTTTACTTCCTCTTGGTATGATTGGAACTCAATGCTTGGACCTGAAACTAAACATCTTGGGGATTCCAAAAACGTAAAAATCCAAGACATAAACCGCCATTAAGCTTAAGAAATCACATACCCAAAACCGGGTATATTCTGGTTGAACTAGCAAATTGTGTATCTTGGGTTTATTGGCTAACTTGAGTGGGTAAATGAAGTTCAAATGGGATGAAACTTGATTTTCTGGAAAGCTAACTTCTTGAACTTCAATCCCAATGCAAAATATTGGACTTAAACCTTAAAGAGGTTTAAGTAATTAAGAACTTAATAACCCGTGACCTACTGTTTTAGGTCTTAAACAAAATTTGGATGATTTACTTATCCTTTAGCTAGCACAATGAAATTACCTAGCTTGATTTGCTTCTTTAAATCAAGAGGCTTGGAGGGATCTCCATCAAAACACCAGCAAAACCAAGGTTAGGGCCCCTAAACTTGATTAAGATACATAAATCACCACTTCAATAAGATTAGGACTAAGCTTGAACACCACCTTAACCGGCATAGTTAAGGATAAGCAAGTTTAGTGTTATGATTTTTCAAGAGAAATGCTCTCTATTCTTTTCTTCAAATGTCGAAATCT
>JACYFF010019584.1:58685519-58703922 GCA_017589665.1 Selenicereus undatus
TTCCCTTGTTTTCCCCTTGATGTTATCTTCCTTTGGTGGCTAAGTTAGTTGTATTCTATTGAACCCTATCTTGGTCATCGGCAGGTACATCGACAGCTTTGAACCAGAACTTGAGGAAACTCTAGACGAAGTTATTAAAGAAGCTGATGAAGGTGAAATCTTGGTTTTGAGAAGAGTTCTAAGTACACAAAGAGGAGTTAAAGATAAGCAAAGAGAGAACATATTTCATACTCGATGTACCACCCAAGGGAAGATATGCACTTTCATCATTGATGGAGGAAGTTGTGTTAGTGTTGTTTCTCTAAGCATGATTGAGAAACTAGGGCTTCAAAAAATGACTCATCCACATCCATACAACATCCAATGGCTAAATCAAAGTAAGGGAATTCAGGTGAACTCTCGATGTTTAATCTCTTTCTCCATTGGAAAGAACTATCAAGATGAGTTATGGTGTGATGTTATTCCTATGGATGCATGTCATATGCTTTTAGGGAGACCATGGTTGTGTGAACGTAGAGTTATGCATAATGGCTACCTAAACACTTATTCATTCACCAAGCATGGCAAGAAGATCACCCTCACCCCGTTACCCCCATCCGAACTCCACGAAATGCAACCACAAAATAAGCCCAAACACAATGAATGCCTACTGTCCGTGAGAGAGTGAGTTTTAAAGGCTTCTCAACATAAGTTTGGAGCCTTTAAAGAGTGGATAATAAGCATCCAAGATGAACCAGAAAATCTGATGCCCACTCATCCCATTGCAGGAACACTCATTGAAAACTTCATTAATTTGTTTCTTGAGGAGATACCTACGGGTTTACCTCGCAAAAGAGACATTCAACATCACATTGATCTTATTCCTAGTTCCATCCTACCAAACAAGCTAGCATATAGGATGACTCCAAAGGACACCAATGAAATTCAAAGACAAGTTGCAGAATTGCAAGAGAAGGGATTGATTCGTGAGTCTTTAAGTCCACGTGTCGTTCCAGATCTTTTGGTGCCTAAGAAGGATGGTGGAATGCGGATGTGTGTTGATGGTAGGGCCATTAACAAGATCACTATCAAGTACAGGTATCCCATACCAAGACTTGAAGATATGCTAGATGAGTTGTATGGCTCTAAAGTGTTCTATAAGATTGATCTTTGAAGTGGATAATACCAAATCAAAATTAGACAAGGTGATGAATGGAAGACAGCTTTCAAGACAAAAGGAGGACTCTATGAATGGTTGGTAATGCCTTTTGGTCTTTCTAATGCACCTAGTACTTTCATGGGGTTAATGAACCAAGTGTCTAGACCTTACATTGGAATGTTTGTGGTAGTATACTTTGATGATATTTTGGTGTATTCTAAGAATGAGCATGAACATCAAGATCACCTAACTCAGGTTATGCTTGTCTTAGAACGTGAGAAGTTATTTGGTAACCTTAAGAAATGTGCTTTCTTTACTCAAAAAGTTACATTTCTTGGTTATATTGTCACTGAAGATGGTATTAAGGCAGATGAAAGCAAGGTAGAAGCCATTCGATCTTGGCCTATACCTAAGAGTCTACATGATGTTCGAGCTTTCCATGGTTTAGCTTCTTTCTATAGGAGATTTATTCATGGTTTTAGCACTATTATGGCTCCTATGACTGAAGTTATCAAAGGTACATCATTTGTATGGACACCAAAAGCACAATCTGCCTTTGAAGATATCAAAGCAGGACTTACTCAAGCACCGGTCCTATCCTTGTCGCGCTTTAGTAAGGTATTTAAAGTTGAATGTGATGCTTCTAGTGTAGGTATTGGTGGAGTTCTTACTCAAGAAGGTAAACCTCTTGCCTTCTTTAGTGAGAAATTATGTGATTCTAAAAGAAAGTACTCCACTTATGATAAAGAATTCTATGCCAATGGGAGATGTTTAGAGCATTGGAGTCATTGTCTTATTGCAAGTGAGTTTATTTTACATTCTGACCATGAACCATTGAAGTACATACAAGGGCAGTATAAGTTGAACTCAAGGCATGCCAAGTGGGTTGAGTTTATGCAATCATATCACTTCACTATCAAGCACAAGTCAGGTAAACTCAATTAAGGTGCAGATCCTCTATCTCGGAGGTATCTTTTACTATTCCAATTAGATGCTTATGTACTTGGTTTTGAGCATTTAAAGGCTTTACATGACAAGGATGAAGACTTTAGGGAATTATATGCTAATTGTTCTAAACATCCCAAAGGAGATTTTCTTATTCATGAAGGATTTCCTTTTAAGGGTACGCGACTGTGTGTACCAAAGTGAAGCACAAGGGAGCTCCTAATCAGAGAAGTTCATAGAGGATCTTTAGCTGGACATTACGGAGAGAGCAAGACTATCGCCATGCTAAGAGAGCATTACTATTGGCCAGCTATGGAAAGAGATGTACAGGACATACTCAAGAGGTGTGCGACTTGTCAAGTTGCCAAAAGTCATTCACTACCCCACGGCCTATACACTCCATTGCCTATTCCCACTTCACCATGGGTTGATGTAAGTATGGACTTCATTCTTGGATTGACTAAAACCAAAAGGAACAAGGATTTTATCTTTGTTGTGGTTGATAGGTTTTCTAAGGTGTCTCACTTCATTCCATGCAACAAGACTAATGATGCTACACATACCGTTGAATTATATTTCAAAGAAGTTGCAAGATTACATGGTATTCCTAGGTCTACTGTTTCTGATAGGGATACTGTTATGCCAAAATTCATTCATTGTTTTAATAATTATCTCGAGTATATTATATATATTATTTCGTCTAATCTACTTTATTTTAATTATTTTTCAGGTTTATCATTAATAAAATAAAGAGGGAAAGAGAGGACGTCGAAGTTCGAGTTTTACAAGCTTGGCTATCAAGACGGTCCAAAAATAATAATTTATGGAAAATATTCTTTTCATAATTATTTATTTGGGTTAGGGTTACAAGAGTTGGAGCAAAGCAAGAAGTCTTGGGGGAGAAGGAGTCTAAGAAAGAAGAAAAAAACCCTAGTTACTAAGCCTAGGCCCATATCACACCTAACCCTAATTTAAATCATCCCCACCGTATAATCATTCACGACCACCTTCACCGGGGATGACAATCAATCCATGCCTAACGCACCCAATCCTCCAGCCGCGGCCAACCCCTCCATCTCCAGCCCTTCATCACATCATCCTCCTTCTTCTTCTTCCTAAACATCATCATCGTCTTCATCCCCTTACGCCATAATCAATCATCCTCCTCCTCCTCATATCAAGCCACGCACAATCATAACCCACGAACCTCAATCACACAACCACACCATCAGTCTCCACAGCTCCTTCTCCCTATTTTGAATTTTATATATTTTTTTTCATTTTTTTTGTTTAGTTTACTATTAAACATGGATTATTTGGGTGAATTTTGTGGTTTTATTTTTAATATGAGTGAATAATTTTTTTGTGCCTAGTATAATTTATTTGAAACCGTGCTCTTGATTATTTTGAAACAAGTTTCATGCTTTATTGTCTAGTTAATTCTTATTCATGATTCTATATCGATTAGTATTTATCGTTTATTATATTCTTGTTATATTAATTATAATGCATGCTAGTTAGTTTAATACGAATTCATATGATAGTTTAAGAGGCTTTAATACGTAAAAGTTATCATCCTTTAAACATTAGTATCACCCTAATTAATCATGGATGGCTCAAAACCATCTCTTTTAATTAGGTAATTGTTATAAATCTTTGTTAAATTGATTTGCTGGTAAATTGGTTACGAAGCGTTAGATGATATTTTCCAAATACGTAATGCTCTAATTTGATGAAATTCTTACGTTGGTCTAAGGGTTATCAAATTAGTAGGGCTTATATTATGGCTGGACCTAATTAAACTATAATATAAGAAAAAACGGGGAAGATCCGCTGGTGGGTGTCTTTTACAGTTTAACTTGTGGATGAAATCGACTTGTGTGTTGATGATAAAAATTAATTTGCATGGTAGATATAGATTATGCTAAGCATTTTTCATAAATTTGACAACTTTTGATCATTATTTGTTCCTTACAGTAAATTTGATTAGTTTGTTAATTTTTGTTATATTTTTATTAGCTTCAATATAATTTCAATCGACCCCCCCCAGAAGTATAGTCTTTCAGGACTGTTTAGGTAATTTTAGATAGTTTAGATTTTGATTTTTAGAGTGGATATAATTTTAGATTGATTTATATTCAGTTTTAGTATTTAATTACCGGTTTGTTAGAAATTCGACTAAAATTTTTTATTTTTGTTCTTTTTTTATTTTTATAAGTTCTTAAAGTTATATAGTGTCCTAGTCTGCCCATATTTAATTTCGTAATTTTTGGAAAGTTTTTGATAATTTTTCAGAATTATTTTGGAAAATTGATATGTGCAGGTTTTTAGGTTATTAATTATGAAAATTTCGATTTTAATTGTTAATTCACGATTATTAGGTATTGTTATGTCCAGAAAATTGTGCCCTAGAATTAGGGTAATTTTATTGATTATTTTCGTATTTATATTTATGCAGATTATTTTATTTCTAATTTCATATTTAATATTCTACATTGATATTATGTGGTAATTTTCTGATTTGATTTTTCTGAAATTATTTGGGTACAATTGACTAGTCATAAGCTTACATACTTGAAGAATAATATTTTAGGTTACTGTTTGACATTTTTAATATGTATTTCTGGTTATTATTTGTTGTTTTGATTTTTAATTAGAATTTCAGTTACTATTCTGATTTTATTTTTCTAGATTATTTAGGAAAGCTTTTTACTGTTTTCTTTCCAGAATATAATCCAAAATATTTAGGAGCATCATTGGGTGTTTTTATTCCAGATTTTTATTCACTAGATTTTAATTATTTTAGAATTATTAAGTGTAGATTTAATAAATTGGGTTAGTAAGATCATTTAGGATTAAGCTAGCCTTTTAAAAACAATCTTTCCTCATGGATCGATCCCTACTTCCCCTGTGCTATAAAAAAGTATTTAATAATCGAAGTAGTGGTCAAATTTGTAGCTCTCGACAAGCTTTATAAATGTTAGTGCCGTTGTCGGGGAAAGAAAATTATATTGCTAGTTTACTTCTATTGAATTTTACTACTTTTATTGTTTTGTTTTTATTTTCATTTTTGCATATTGCCAGTAAGTCTTAAGCTTAAAGAGGTAAGACTGTCCACTCTTCGGGAACTTGCTGCCCTTAACTTAGAAACCCAACCCATGTCCATTACTTATGCTGTATTAGGCAAACCCCTAAAACTGAACTCTGGATTCATCAATGTGTTACCTAAGCTTCATGGATTAGCTGGAGAGGACCCATATCGTCATATTAGTGAATTCCTTATTACTTGCTCTATTATGGTACGTGAGGGGATTCCTGAAGACCAAATTAGATTGAGAGCTTTTCCTTTTTCTCTGCTTGGTAACGCTAAAGATTGGTTGTATTATATGCCTGCTAGATCATTCTGATCACCACTTTAAGGAAACAACTTATAGATATAACACTTATGAGTTAGGCTCAAGAGAATCCACCCTTGTAGGAGAGTTTAAACTCAACCTTTTTGTGAGCTATCGATGTTTACAAGAAGTAAGAGGGGCTTGTTATAGGCCACTACAATCCTCTCAAGTCTCTACTTCATCCAAGAGAAGACTAATTACAAATAAGGTAAATTAGCATAAGTTAAGTATAACTAAAATGACTAGCTCAACCAAGGCATAATTGACACCTCATTTCCTTGATCAAGTGGCTAATGGAAGTGTAAAAGGTACAAAGGATAGGTCAACACATGAGCTAATGATTTGTTTGGCAAAATAAATAACTTGCAGCATCACTAGATTGGTTTTAGAAAGTAAGAATGCAAGTGGCATGGGCTTTAATCGAGTACAAGGATTTCCCACCTGCTTCAGCTTTTGATGCCTTAAAGTTAGCAAAATCATAAACCTAAGCATGGAGTATTAATCATTCAATATTCAGACATGTCAATAATAAAATATGGTCTGAACTTGAAATCAGATTCGAATGGCCAATTGATGCACAATTCAAGGGAAACTTGATTCATTGGAAATAACACCTCTTGAAGTTTAATCTAAGCATGTAGATGTTTTCCCCTCTTCAAGAAAACTCTTGCTATGACCCTCCAATTATCAACCTGTGGGATTGATGAGCTACTAGGCTAATTAGCAAAACCTCTAAGCACTAAAAGTTATAATTTCTATTCACTTTATTAATATGGATGCTTTAAAATTAACATGAAACTTTGGGATGTCTATTTGCTTATATAAGTTGAATCACATCAAAATCCTTCATGGTGAATGGGAGCTAGTTGCATGAATTGTGAAATGGTCTATTCTAGTTATAAAATTGGCAACATTTGTACATTGGCCATTTTCTCTAAAAAGCTCTTTACATGGACTATGTTAAATTACGTGGAGCATAAAATGACTTCCTAAGCTTTCACATGACTACTCTTTTGCTCAAAATGAAGCATCTTAGCCAAGGAAACATTTGCAACAAAACTGACGCTACAACCTACCCAATATAGATAGAACTGACACTTTGACTTCGTTACCTTATTCTGACAACAATCACTAGAGTTAACTTAAGTAAGTTACACTACCCAAAAGAAGACTTCATCATATTATAAAAAAAACTAATTTATAGCTTTTTAAATACATTCTATTAGTGCAATATGAGCTGTACAAGACTAGACAGAAATAAAACTTTGCCAAATTTAGGAACTAACTATAACACTAGTTATCTTTTATTTTGTGGCTGTAATTTACCTTACAAAGTGCTCCCGCCCAGAGGTGACAAATACCATAAGGTGAGTGCAAAAGAATGAATGGAGTGGCTATAAATTAAGAACCTTGCCAAAATTAAGCACTAAATTTAACTCTAATTGTCTTTTTATTAGGGGCTCCTATTTCCTCCTGATGGGCTCCCATCAAGACTAAATAAATGCCCCAAAATTAAAGCAACCGAATGAACAGTGTGGCTACAAACTAAGAACCCAACCAAACTTGAGAACTAACTTTTACTTTGGTTGTCTTTCCATTGAGGTCTCCGTATTCACTCACAAAGTGCTCCCATTAAGTGGAAGTTAATGCCCTAAGATGAGTGCAATATAATGAATGGTTTGACTATAAGTTAAAAGCTTTGCCAAAATTTAGGAACTAATAATTATCTTTCCATTTATCGCTCTTGTCTCACCTACGAATAGCTCCCACCAAGAGGAGACAAATGTCATAATGTGAATGTAAGAATAAATGTAGTGGCTTTAAATAAGGAGCCTTGCCAAAATTAAGCACTAAACTTAACTCTAGTTGTCTTTTTATTTAGGGCTTAAGTTTCTTACTGTTAAGCGCCCATCAAGAGGAATCAAATGGGTCAAAATGAGTGCAAGTGAATGAACAATATGACTACAAATTAAGAAGCCAGCTGAACTTAAGAACTAATGTTAATGTTGGTTGTCTTTTCATTTGGGGCTCTATATTCGCTCATAATGTGCTCCCTTTAAGTTGACATAAATGCCCTAAGATGACTACTATAGAATGAATGGTGTGGCTAGAAGTCAAGAATTGTGCCAAATTTAGAAGTAATTATACTCTAATTGTCTATGCATTTAGGGCTTTAATTTTAACCTCGAAGAGCTCCTACCAAGTAGAGCAAATACCATATGGTGAGTACACGGGAATGAATGGGGTGGTTAAATATCAAAAACCTTGCCAAACTTAAGCACAAAATTTAACTCTAGTTGTTTTTTAATTTAGGGCTCCAATTTCAACCACGATGAGCTACCACCAAGAGGAAACAAGTGCCCCAAAATGAGTGCAAGTGAATGAATTGCATGGCCATAAATCAATAAACTAGCTAAAATTAAGGATTAACTTTAACTATAGTTTTCTTTTCATTTTGGCTTTATTTTCGCCCACAATCAGCTACATCAAGAGGAAACAAATGCCCCAAAATGAGTGCCATTGAATGAGCAGTGTGGCTACAAATGAACAACCTAGCTAAAATTAAGGACTAATTGTTACTCTAGGGATCTGTTCATTTAGGGCTCCAACTTCACACACAAAAAGCTCCCACTAAGAGCACGCAGAGTCTATAAAATGAGTGCAATACAATGAATGGTATTACAACAAATTAAGAATGTACTAGAAATTAAGTATTCGATTTAACTCTAGTTATCTTTTCATTTTGAGCTCCAATTTCACCCCCAAAGAGCTCCCACACGAGGAAACTAAAGGCCTAAAATGAGTGCAAGAACATGAGCAGTGTGGTTATGAGTTAAGAACCTATACAAACTTAAGAAGTGACTATTACACTACCTTTATTTTCAATATGTTTCTTTTCATTTAGGGCTCCACTTTCACCAACAAAGACTTGCCATTAAGATAAAACAAATACCTTAACATGAGTGCAAGAGAATGAATTATGTGGCTACAAATGAGGAACTTAGTCAAACTTACAAGCTAAATTTAAAATCTTATTGTCTTTTCATTTGGGGCTTCAACTTCTCTAACAAAGAGCTCCCAGCAAGAGAAAATAAATGCCTTAAGATAGGGCAAGAGAATGAATGGTACGACGACCAATCAAGAACTTAGCCAAACATAAGAATTAACTTAAACTCTTATCGTCTTTTCATGATGGAGGTCCATCTATGGGATCATTTTTAGCCCATCCAAATAGCCAATGAAGCTAAGATTGAAGCACCAAAGTCCAAGGAATCATTCAAGCATTACTTAGCTAAAGTCATGACCCACCCAAATTGTAGTTAATGCACAAACCCAACTTTATGCACTCAATTTTCTAAACTTCTACTTGGTTTATAAGGGATACAATCAGCCTAACCATAATTTCAATATGTTTTCTTACAAATAAAGCAAGTTGCATGTGGATTGGAGATCATTTTGTCCTTTAAATCATCCAACAAAGACAAGTGTATAGTTTTGCCTAGTTTCTGCCCCCATTTTAGAAGTGGAGCTCATTTTAGGATCAAAGGCCCTCTTCTCATTTTAAAAATTTTATGACTTGAAAATAAACTAAAAATATTATCATGTGGCCATAAAAAATTATGGCTAAATTACGCACAAGCTTAGCATTCATCTAACCAAAGAAGGGAGCAAATGGCTTATTTGGACTTATTTTTGGTTTCTCAAGGGAGCATCCACTAGATAGAGCACTCTATTAGTGAGCATGACATTTGATTAGTACTGAGTGAGTCCTATTTTGACACATGAGTCATCTAGATTAGTAACTAAAGAGGTGTCTTGTACTAATCGCATACAAACTTTTTTGGGCTGATTTGTATTTTCGATTTGTATATTGTTTTAGTTTGCTTAATTTGATTTCATAGTTGTTGTAAGCAAGTGGAAAGGGACTATATAACCCTCTATAGCTTAAGTACTCACTTTTTAAATATTTAAATGAAGATGAACCTTAGCTCCTTTAAACTCTCAAACTGTTTTCGAGCTTATCCTTGCTTTTGGTCGAGTACAGTGGTGATCTAGCAAGAGTCTTGGCTTCAATTTGGGGGTAAAGGGACATTAAGGGACATAATACTCTCTTGTGTTGATTTTGTGTCCAAGAAAGGTATTATAACATGTTTATTATCCTATCTTGCATATAGTTTAAGTTTGAGCTTTTATAGTTGTTGCCTTCTAATCTTAGCTCAACTTTTATTCTTATAAGAGTGAGCATTTAGGGTTGAGGAAATACATCAGTTTTTGTATTACAGGTAAGGTTTCTCCTTGGCCTAGTGGCAGAGCCCCAAACACAACCGTTGCCTTAAACACAAACATCCCACAAAGAACCCGATTACTTACTTTTGAAGTTATGAGTGTTGGCATGACTTTGGACAAACACTTTTAAGCTCTTATGAAGAATTATGAGGAAATGAGATTCTATAATGAGGAAATGAAGAACCAAAATGAGTACTTAAGGCAACAAGTTGGCAAGGCTACGAAGAGAAGACGAAAAAAATCAGAGCTCACAATCATCTAGTTCCTCTAGTTCTGTCTGAGGGGAAGAAGAGGAAAAAGAGAGCAATCCTTCTACTCTTCAAGCAAAAAGGAGTCCATAAGAAGACCTAAAAAGGAAGGAGGAACCAAACCATCCTTAATGACATTAGGGTTAAGGTTCGGAGTTTGAAGGAAGGCTTGACCTGGATGAATTCTTAGAGTGGGTGCACCGTAAAGAGAGTCCTTAATTACAAGAAGATTTTAAAGGATAAAAAGGTAGAGATTATTGCCCTCAATCTTAGAAAGTATTCCTCCCTTTGGTAGACCAATTGCCAGCGACGAGAGCTAGAAAGAGAAAGAAAAAGATCTAGACATGGGAGAAGATGAAATACAATCTCAAAGAGTACTTCCTATCCGCTTCTTACCTTCGAGATAGTTGATCTTAAACTACATAACCTAACCCAGGGAACCATGAGTGTAGAAAAGTATACTTGGGAGTTTGAGAAGGTCCTATCAAATGTGACCTTCAAGAAGGCGAAGATCAAACCATTGTGAGGTACTTAGGGGGTATGCTTATGTCGGAGAGTTACAATAATAATCTACCTTCAATAAAGTGTGTGTTCTAACTCACAAAGTAGAGCAACAAAAGAAAGCTAAAGCCCTCAAAAGGGACTTTTCTAAACCTCTATCCAAAAGCTAATCTTTTAACAAGAAAAGCTCTTTTTCACCTCCTAAACCCATGGTTCCAACTACTTCCACCCTACAAAAGAACCAAACTCCACGAAAGGCCAAGCCCCTTAAAATATACCAAATCTTAGATCCCTCAAGAGTAGAAGGTGCTTCAAGAGTCAAGGTCTTGGTCACATATCCTCGTAGTATCCTAATGGGATTGATTATCTCATTGACTGAATGGGAGACTACTAATAAGGAAAAGGAGTTGTATCTTATTGAAGATCAAGAGGAGGTAGTAGAGGAGGCAGACGAAGGAGAGTTTTTAGTGTTGAGGTGGACTTTGAGTGGCTCTAAGGCAACCAAAGAGGAGCAAAGGGAGAACATATTCCACTCTAGGTGCACAATGCAAGGCAAAGTGTGCTTCTTGATCATAGATAGTGGGAGTCATGCTAACACTTAGCATAGTGGAGAAGCTCAACCTGTAAGCCACAACCCAACCTTACCCCTATAGCATCCAATTGCTTAGTCAAGGTAAAGGTTTATAGCTTAACTCACAATGTTTGCCGGCTTTCTCAATTGGCAATAGCTATCAGGATGAGTTGTGGTGTGAAATTATGCCCATAGATGCTTGTTATATTTGTTGTAAAAATTGTGGTTGTTTGATATGAAGGTTATATATGATGGCCATTTGAACACTTATACCTTTTCTAAGGATGGGAAGCAGATTACCATTGTCCCTTTAATCCCTTCCCAACTCCACGAAAACAAGCAACAAAAAACCAAGAGCATTCGGACCTTTTACTCACCTTTAGTGAGCCACTTCTTGAGGCCTCTTATAATGAGTTTAAGGCCTTTAGAAAGTGGATACTAACTTCACAGGGTGAGTCCAAGAGCTCTCCCCCAAGCTATGCTCTAGCTACTGCCCTCCTTAACCACTTTTTCATGTCTTTTACAAAGATATGCCCCGAGGTTTCCCAATAAAAGATCCATCAAACACCACAGTCGCCTCATTCCCGGAGCTATTCTCCCAAACAAACCAGCCGGTAGGATGAATGCTAAGGAGACCATGGAGGTGCAAACACAACTGAATGAGTTGATGTCCAAGGGTTTGGTTAGGGAGAACCTTAGTCCATGTGCTCTCCTAGCTCTCTAAGTTCTAAAGAAGGATGGGAGTATTAGGATGTGTGTGGATAGCCGAGCCATCAACAAGATTACCATCAAGTATAGGTGTCCCATACCATGGCTTGAGGATATGTTAGATGAGTTACTCATTTCTTGTATATTTTCTAATTCAGATTAGAGAAGGGGATGAGTGAAAGATGACCGTTAAGACCAAGAGAGGTTTATATGAGTTGTTTGTCATGCCGTTTGGATTGTCAAATACACCTAGTACTTTTATGAGCTTCATAAACAAAGTGTTTAGACCTTACATTGGAAGGTTTATGGTTATTTACTTTGATGACACCTAGATCTATACCAAAAGTGCAGAAGAGCACTGAGAGCATCAGTCTCAAATCATGGCAGTTCTAGAGAAGGAAAAGCTTTATGAAAACCTCAAAAGGTGAATTATTTTTACTAATGAGTTGACTTTCTTGGGTATATTGCGACAACCCATGTAATTAAGGTTGATGAGAAAAAAGTGGAGGCTATTCGGTCTTGGCTAACTCCAAAGAGCACTCATAGTGTCCGAAGTTTCCATGGACAAGCCTTTTTCTATATAAACTTTATAAGGAACTTTAACACTATTATGGCTTCCATGATTCAATTCATCAAGGCTTCTTCTTTTAAATGGACCTCAACAGCTCAAAAGAGCCTTCGAGGACATCAAGTCCAAGCTTACTCAAGCCCCGATTTCAGCCCTTGTTTTGATAAGGTATTTGAAGTAGAGTGTGATGCATTCTAAGTGGGGATTGGTGGAGTGCTCACTCAAGGAGGAAGACCTCTAGCCTTCTTTAGTGAGAAGTTATATGACTTAAGAAGGAAGTCTCCAACTAGTGACAAAGAGTTTTATGCCATTGTGGAGAGTCTTGAACATTAGAGCCATTACTTGGTACCTAGGGAGTTTACATTACATTCATATCATGAAGCTTTGAAGTACATCCAAGGATAAAATATAGTCAACTCATGCCATGTTAAGTGGTTAGAGTATCTCCAATCCTTCCACTCACCATCAAGCATAAGTCTGGGAAGCTAAACCAAGAAGCTTGTGCTTTATCAAAAAGGTACATACTTGTGTTCCAATTAGATGTATCCTTGGTTTTGAGCATCTTAAGTCCCTTTATGTTGATGACGAGCACTTTGGAGAACTTTATAGGGAGTGTCAAAGGCATCCAAAGGGAGATTTCTTGATCCAAGAAGGGTACTTGTTCAAGGGAACCTTATTATTGATAGCAAAGTGTGGCCCTCGGGATTTGCTGATTAAGGAGGTCCATGGTGGTCATTAGCTAGGCACTTCAGAGACAATAAGGCCCTTCTCATGCTTAAGGAATATTACTATTGACCTAGCATGACTAAGGACATTCAAGACATCTTGAGAAGATATGCTACATGCTAAGTTGCTAAGAGTTATTCCCTCCCTTAAGGTCTTTACACCCCATTATGGTTCCTACTTTGTCATTGATTGATGTAAGTATGGATTTCATACTTGGCTTGTCAAAGGCTCAAAGAAACAAGGACTCCATTCTTATAGTGGTAAATCAGTTTTAAAGATAGTGCATGCCATCCCCTGCAACAAGACCAATGACGCTACTCATGTGGCCGAGCACTGTTTTAAGGAGGTAATGGGATTGCATGGTATTCAAAGGTCCATTGTCTTGTACCGGGATACTAAATTCCTTAGCCTCTTTTGGATCACTTGGTGAAGAAACATAGGCATCAAGCTAAAGTATAACACCACTTATCATCCTCAAACAAATGGCTAAACTGAGGTTACCAATAGGACCTTATATACAATCTTGAGGGTTTTAATTAAATCTAATTTTAAGGCTTGGGATTTACTTCTCCTACATGCTATATTTGCATACAACAAGGCACTAAGTAGGACAACCCAGATGTCTCGCTTCAAGGTTGTCTATGTGGCTGATCCTTTAAGCCCCATAGATCTTGTGCTAAGTGTAATGAATTAGAAGCCCAGTTTGGAGGCAATCAAGAGAGTAGAGGAAATCCAAAAGCTCCATGAGCTGGTGATAGTAAAGATATAGAAGCCTGATACCTTCTATTAACCCAAAACAAACAAGCACACGAAGAGAGTGGTCGTCCAATATGGGGATATAGTTTAGATCATTTGAGAAAGTAGTGTTTTCCTTCTGAATATAAAAACAAGTTGAAGCCATGGGACGATGGTCCTTTTGAGGTCCATGAGAGGGTGTGATAATATGTATAAAGTCAATTTACCCAGAGACTATAGTGTTTCAGCCACCTTCGGTGTACCAGATTTGAGCCCACTCTTTACTAATGAACGTCTAGCACATTTAAGGATAAGTTCTCCTCAACAAGGGAAGGATGGTAGAGGTTCACCCATGGAGTCTTATTTAGCAGATCCAAGCAGCCAAGGAAGCTCTGACAATCACCAAAACCAGAGGAATCATTTAAGTGTCGCTTGGCCAAAGGCATGATCCACTAGATTGGAGTCCATGCACAAACTTGATTTTATGCACCTAATTTTAGGAAGTCTTCTTTCAAATAAAGTAATTTGTAAGTGTATTGGAGATCATTTGGTCCCCCAAATTAGCTAATAAAGATAAGTGTGCAATTTTGCCTAACTTTTGCCTGGTCCGGGAAAGGGAGTTCATTTTAGGCTCAAAGTTCCTCTTCTATTTTGCAGGTTTTATAGCTTAAAAATAAACTAAAAATATTATAAAGTGGCCATAGAAAATAAGGTTAAATTGCACACAAGCTCAGCTTTTTTCCATCCATAGAAGGGATAAAGTTCCTTTACCAAGGTAACGATAAAGCACGAGCAAGTAGTTGATTTAGACTTGTTTTGGGTTTCTCAAGAGTGCATCCATTGAAGTAGCACTCTATTAGTTTGCATGACATCTAATTACTACTAAGCGAGTCTTGTTTTGACACCTAAGTCATCTAGATTGGCAACTAAAGAGGCGTCTTGTACTAATTGCATCTAACCGTTTTAGGGCTAATTTGTATTTTCAATTTGTATCATGCTTCAATATGCCTCATTTGAGTTTGTAGCTATTTTAAGCAAGTGGGAAGGGAGTATATAACCCCCTTTGCAACTTATCTACTCACCTTTTGCATATTTTAGTGAAGTTGAGTCTTAGCTCCTTTAAAGTCTCTTCTAGCTTGCTCTTTGCTTTTGGCTGAGTAAAGTGGTGATCTAGTAAGAGTCTCGGCTTCACTTTGCTGGTCTTTCTACATCCAAAGGGAAGTTGAGGGCCCTAATACCCCCTTTTCATGGTGATTTTGTATCCAAGAAAGGTATTAGACCTTGTTTATCATCCTATCATGCACTTGGTTTCAGTTTCAACTTTTATAGTTACGTGCTTCTAATTTCGGCTCCACTTTCATTGTTGTGCAAGTGAGTGTTCAGCCTTGAGGAATACCAATTTCATTTAGGGCTTCAAGCTTATTCAAAAAGGCACAAACGAATAGGAAACAAATGCGCAAAGGATGAGCTTAAGAGAATGAACAATGTGGATACAATTAAAGAAGTTACGCAAACTTAAGAACTAAGTTTAATTCTAGTTGTCTTCCCATCTGAGGCTTCAATTTCACATGCAGTTGAGATCCATTCTAGGGAGTATAAAATGATTAAGTCAAGCTATCAACATTTTTTATTGAACAAGCTTTCTAATGACACATTACGTACCAAAATCTAAGAAGCGATGAAAAAGATATAAGCCGAATATTTGGGCTTGTGCTGAAGATGACACCTGTTCACAATTTTGCTTATATCTTATTCCACACTTATTTAAAAATTATGAAATTTGGTTTCAATAAAAAGTAGACTCAATACGCTTTTAGGGGAAAAAGAATCGCTCAAAACAAAGGTCGAGCATGAAAGTTATGGCCAAAACATATTGGATTGTCTAGGGCATGGCCTAGGAACTTGGGCGGGTTCCTGCCTAATATGACTTAACCAAATCGAAAACCGTGTCGGGTCCTCTGGCTGGGAACCTGCCTGAGCTCTGGAATTTTGTCGCTTTGTTTGGCTCTTAGTTTGCCTAAATGGGATTAATTACCTAAAATTCTAGCCTAATTAGTTTACCGAGACTAATTAGTCAGAATCCAAGCTGAATTAGTGTACCTGCTTAGATTAACCTTAACGGGTTTAGGATTATGCCTCGTTTCCCTAAACTGAATTAGACGATCCCTTAACACTATAAAATGGAGGTTGCCCCCAGGGTTAAAGGCGTTAATTTGGCATCAAAAAATTTCCATTAGCTAAATGCATTGAATTAAATTGGCATAAAAACAAATCAAAAAATTAGAGAGAGGTGTGCATAAAAAATTTAGGAGCAAAGTACATTGGGAGAAAAAGAATTGAGTCACCCATTAAAAAGGCATCACTTTGCGGAGTTCCTAAGTGAATCAGGAGGGTTATCTTGAGGGTAAAAACTCACTAGAGACTCTATGAGTTTCTTATATCTGCACTTCTAAGATTGAGTAAAGGGATTTGGATTGTGCCGGTAGGCCATACCTCCTATCCTTAATGCCTTATTATTCTAACTTAATTACTTATTTACTTATGATTGCAGCAGAAGTCTTTTGACTAGAGGCGTTATCACCGTTCCGTAATGGAATAAGGCTCCCTACATAACTTTGTTACTTACATGTTCATCAATTCCACCAGGAGTTAAAAATAAGAAAGCATAATTGACATGTTGTCTACATTGTAATACATTTAGCAACTCATTGTAGAATTGTTAAACATTTGAGGAATACATTACCTGAAAATTATATAATAGCACGTTCCTAGGAATGCTAGTCTATAAATCACTGTAAGCACCCAGCTAGCTAATCCTTGGCAAAAAACTACAACTCTCGCTCATTTCTTGCTTCCTTCTAGCTTACTAGGAGGAGGGATGTTCACCAAACCCATTCCTAAAACTGAAAACATAAAAACATTCGCATAATGAGCTTAAGCTCAACACGTGCATCTCTTTGCTGTAAAATAAAATTTGTATTCAATTTAGTTGGGCACCCGCATTTCAAAATATTTTGTTTGCAAACAGAGAGTGAGAATATGTAAGTAAAGTTGAGTTGGCGATTATTATCTGAAAGTGGTCCTTTGTTAATGTTTGAAGTGATCTTGAGATAGGTGCACACCTCCCAAGCCGACCAGGAAGCCTGAGTTTTAACCGCGTGGGCAAACAGAACAGCCTAAGCATTGATAATTGATAACTGGTGGACCCACTTATTTATGTGACAAAACATTATGGTAAATGATTCATTATATGAACATTACATGAATTTGGTATAGTTTGAGAAACAAGTGAGTCTTTGAAGAGAACAGACAATGTACATACCTGGTCTATGAAATTCTCCCTCCTTTTTAGTGAAACTTTTTCGTTGGCAGGTTGAAGTAGTAGAGGTGGCCTTGCTTCTGCTCTAAATGTATAATTTCATAGTTAGTATAAGTTTAGGGAAAGTTTATTAAATTTCCTTCTTTAGTAGGTAATTCAAATTCCTTTAGCTCTTGTTTTAATTTTGAACATGCCCATTATTATTTACTTATCTTGATTCTATTTTACTTAATTTCTGTCCTTTCCATGAATAATGCTAATGTTAGTTTCATAATCGTTATAGTAGCGTAATGGTGTAACTCGCTTTGCTTTTATTAATATTGATGTTATTGTCTTTACAATTATAGTTATTAACACAAGCTTGTTAATAATACTCACTTTCTCTTGATTGCTAGTATTAACGACCTTCGTATGACTCTTATCATTATTATTATTATTAACATGGCTGTTATTAGTATTTTATTAATATTGATATTTTGTCACACTTGATGGTATAAATGATAACGTTAGTAGTGTATTATTAGAATTATTTTTATTTTCTTATCATAATTGTTATTATGTTAATCATTACTAGCTTTTTAAGAGCCTGTCATTATTATTCGCTGTCAAGTTTTGGTTAGGTATGTTCATGACTCGGTTTAGTGATGCAATGAGCTTGGTCTTGGCCCAAATCGAGAGGTCTTCATTTCATTCCTCCTTGCTAATCCCAAGTGTGTACAATGTCCTTACCCCTCCACAATCACTTAGTTAATCACCAGATTCAAATGTAAACCTAAACCTGTAAATATTTTATTTGCACCCCGATTTACAAAAAGTTATGTACTTATCCAAATCTATAGATTACTTCTAAAATGACATTAACGAAGATCCTTTTTGAATTATCCCAACATACCCATATTTCACTCCATTCTTTGCGTTCCACTCTTACTACTTGCAATACTTCCCTCTCATTAGTTTTAGGCAATCCACAACTTCATAATAATTTAGTCAATGTATTAATTCCCTAAATAAACTGTTCTCCCCCTTTTCCCCTTTATTACACCTCACAAGTCCACCCTCCCTTCTCCCATAGCTATGGCTATTCACTCATTTATACACAACATCATAGAAATACGTGCACCTCTAAATTCCCGCTCAATTACCATTAAAAACTCATCTAAAATCATCAAAACAACATAATTAAGCTTAAACTTCATTCAAGCATCTAAACCCTAAACCATCAACGTCATGGCCTCAACACACACATCCCATATATATATATA
>JACYFF010019584.1:58718044-58750593 GCA_017589665.1 Selenicereus undatus
AATGTTGGACACGTTTCTCATGCCAAATGTGGTCATATCCTGGCGTGACACATATGGTTGGAACTCCCTGGAAGTATTCTAACTCCTCCAAGTGGAATCACGCAATTTGGAGTTCATTTGCCCAGTGAAAAGATCGAAAAGGCCAGACTGGTCTAAACTGGGCTGAATCTGCACGGTTTGGAAGATTGGTCTGTTTCTTCATCTTCCACTTGACTTAACTTGATTTTATCACTTTGACTACTTAGCTAACATATTTAGGGCCCAAAATATGTAAAAATACAAGACTTAAGCATTGTTATAGCTTAAGTTATAAGATAAACAAAACCGAGCTTTTTCTGGTCCTGCTGGGCAGTTTGACACCTTGGGTTTAACGGATGATTTGAACGACCAAATAAAGTCCAAATTGGATGCAACTTGATTTTTTGGAAAGCTGACATCTTGAACTTCAAATCCATGCAAAAATATCAGACTTAAACCATGTTGATGCATGTCGAAAATTGCTCACAAAATCAGGTCAGTGCTGGAATGAACCCTATGCCCTGCAATAGAACAATTAAAACAAAACTTGGTTGAATTATACAACCTTTAACCAGCATATTAGTGATGCTAAATTGATTTGATTCTTTTAAATCAAAGGGCGTGGTGACATCTCCATCACAATAAGAGGAAACAAATGGCCTAAAATGAGTGCAAGCAAATGAACTATGTGGCTACAAATAAAGAAAATAGCTAAAACTAAGGACTAACTTTAATTCTATTTGTCTTTTCATTTGGGGCTCTAATTTCACCTATGATGAGCTCCACCAAGAGGAAACACAGTAAATGAATAGCGCAACATAGATTAATAATCCAGCTTAAATTCAAAATTAAATTTTACTGTAGTGGCCTTTTCATTTAAGGTTCCAATTCCACCCATGGAGAACTCCTAAAAAGAGAAAATGAATCTCCTAAAATGAGTGCTAGACAATGAATGGTGTTACAACAAATTAAGAATGTAATGCAAATTAAGTGCTCGATTTTACCATAGTTGTCTTTTTATTTGAGGCTCTAATTTAACCCATAAAGAGCTTCCGTTAAGAGGAAACCAAACGCCTAAAAAGAGTGCAATAACATGAGTTGTGTACTTATGAGTGAAGAACATAGATAAACTTAAGAACTAACTACTATACTAGGTATCTTTGCATTTGTGGCCTCATATTCACCACTAAAGAGATCCCACTAAGGGGAAACAAATGCCCTAAAATGGGTATAAGAGAATGAACAATATGCCTACAAATCAGGAACATAACTGAACTTAAGGCTAAATTTAGCTCGTGTTGTCTTTTCATTTTGGGGCTTCAACTTCTTTAATAAAGAGCTCCCAGCAAGAGAAAACAAATTCCTTATGGCGAGTGCAAGAATGAATGGTGTGGCTACTAATCAAAAGCATAGCCAAACTTAAGAAATAAGTCAAACTATTTTGATCTTTTCATTTTGGAGTTTAACTTCACTCATAAAGAGTTTCCACCAAAAGGAAAAATTTATCCTAAGAAGACCACAAGATACAAAGAAATGTGGATGTAACTTAATAAGTTAGCCAAAGCTAAGAACTACCTTTAATTCTTGTTGTATTTTCATTTGAGGCTTTAATGTCACACATAAAGACCACCTACCAAGAGAAAACAGATGCCCTAATATGAGTGCAATAGATTTCATAGTGCTGCTTAAAATGATGAACCTACTTTAACTTTTAGTTTTCTTTTCATTTGGGGATCCAATTTCACCCACAAAGAGCTCCCACCAAGAGGAAACAAATGCCTTAAACTAAGATCAAGGCAACGAACAGTGTGGTTACAAACCAGGAACCCAGCTAAATGTTGTATCTCAAGAGCTGCAAAAATAAGCTGCATGTGTACAACTGTTTGTAGTGATAGAACTATACAGGTCGTCCACGGGGATGGGTTAAATTTAATTACTGATATTGAATACTAAACTAATCTAAGAATACTTTAACTAAAAACAATTGCAAGTAACATCACAAAAAGCCTAATCTAAATCATGAAATTGAAATAAAAACTGTTAGAGAGAGGAAAGAACTTACCTTGGCCACTTAGACGTACTGGATAGAGAAAATTCAAATCTTGAATGAGAGATCACTTTGAGACTTCAATATCAATCGTCGACTCAAAAGGGTAATAAAAATTGAATTTTTGAATGAAGGAATTTTTAGGAGGACTAAAATTGAAACACATAAACTCGAATTAAAACTAAAAGAGGAAAACTTTGAATTAAAACTAGAACCAGAAGAATTAAAATTCGATAACTCAAATTCAACTTGAAAGATTTTGGGACTCACAATAATCTCTCAAATTCTAAGACTAATCCTATAAGAGAAAGGAGGAGAACTTAATGATTTACAAGCACCCCGAAGACCCTCTTATACTCAATATCCAATCTACTATTTTACTTTCTTAATTACATTGGAATTCTTAATCTGCAAGCTAGTATTTTTCTTTCCTAATTGTGCTTAATTTTAAAATTATGCTACTAATCTGTCTCCTTAATGTTACTTGCCAAATCATATTGAAATTTTGCTAAAAAAGTAAGTCTCCAAAAGATGGATTGAACTAGTTTACTGGACAGGGTAAAAAAGCAAGACAGGGCTGACGCATTGGGTTTTGACTGAAGAGAAGGCCTAGGCGTGTCTGCGATAAGCCGAAGCAAAACCTTGCTGGGAAGTGCATGTTGGGCCATTGGTAAAATAGGCCCACACAAAGTTGGCCGAAGGTATTGCCTGTGGGTGATCATGAGTGGTTAGGCCATTGCTACAGGCCCACATATAATAGGCTTGCTAGAGCTAGGCTGAGCGAATTAAGGTGCATGTTACTTCTTATGATTTTCTTAGAGTTGGGCTGCGGGTAAGACAAGCCCTGATGTGTGAGTTTTAGGAAAACTCAAGTAATACGATTAGATTGTAATCTGACTAAGCTTGTGTTCTGGATCAACAATGAAGTGAACAAAAACAGAGGAGATATGAATGGAATAAAGGCTTCGTCACCACCCAAGCTAGTCAGGAATCCACCCTCCAAAGCCTGAAGGAAAAGCCACGAAATTTGGATTAAAGGATACGACTCCAATGAGCAACCACAATCTGATTGTTAAAGAGAGATTTGAGAGAGTTCATGAGTAAACACAAAGCCAAGGTTTTCATTTATCAAAATCTGCTTGCAAGCAAGCATATATACATGTTACTTCAAGCTACTAAGCAAGCAAGTTGGTCCTACTACCTCGAAAACCATGAGCATGCTTGAACTAACTGAAATACAAAACAAGCTTACCCTAAGCTAATTACAAGTGTGATTCCAATAAATACAATTTTTTTATACTAAACTCAGGCATGAACGTGCTTATTAGCCTTAAATAGACTACTTGAACATGGAAGAGAGAGAAAAGGTAGGCTGAAGTGACTTACATTGTGGCTGACCGATTCGCGTGTAAGTGGATGACAAGCTCCTCTCTCATTGGTCAAGTGGTCTCCCAATGCTACTAAAGTGGCAATGATGATGTTTCTGAAGTCCTTTAGTTGCTTGGGGAGCAAGTAGGTAGCTTAGAAAACACTCTCCATTAAGGAAAGCACCGAGTAATGCAAACATATTACTAGGCCTTAAGTGAACCCGAGTTATCATTGAAATGACGAAGTTGGTTTCCCAATCCATACTTGATTTAGAGTTGATTTTGAAGCATGGTTAGATTCCTTATGATGTTACAAAGTATCCCAAATAGGAAAATCAACCTTAAATTAGGTTTAGGTGAGAGAACCAACTCAGAAAATCTAGGTCTTAAATGAGCTCAAACTGCAATGGTCAGCAAAATGCAGTGGAATTACCCAGAAGAACATGTCATGATTTCAATTCCTCCTTACGGCTTGATTCCTTAGGATGTTGGTTATCATCCTAGGGAAAATTACTAGCCCTAAATCAGGTTAAAGTGGTGATCTCACCTAATCTTCCAATATGGGTAAACTGGACCTTCCTCAGTATACCTTCACTGTTTGGACCAATGTAGTTAAATGCCTATGACATGGGCCAAAATTGAGCTTCCCTAGTGGAGCTAAACATCTTCAGAAGTCTACTAAAGTAGGAGTTGCCCATAGGATGTCTTGGAATCTCCAAGAACCATACCATCTAAAACCATGCTCAATTCTGGATTGGAGCAAGAGAACAAGGAATAAATCTAGTCGAGTTTTGCTTAATTACCTCAACCTTCCTTGTCTTTGTTGGTAACCTAGACATGAATTGGATTTAGAGAACTATCTTGGATGCCTTACTCTACTTGAACCTCCCCTTCTTCAAGAGTATTTGACGTCAAATCTGAAGGGTCTTCAAAATAGTCTCTACATAAGGACTAATGTCACCAATGTTGAAAGTGACCGAAACACCCATATCTCCTGGGAATTGCAGCTTGTAAGCACCATATCCCATGTTATCAATGATCTTAAATGGTCCATCCTCTATTGCCATAAGCATGTTCTTCCTCTTTGATGTAAAGCTCTCTTTCCTGAGGTGTAACCAGACCAGATCTCCTGGGTTGAAGTCCATCTTCTGCTTGTGTTGGTTTGTCCTTGCCTTCTAAGCTGCATTGGTCTTCTCAATATGATTTCTTACTTGTTCATGTAACTTCTTCATCTCTTTGGCCCTCATATCAGCATCATGGTTCACTTTAACTTACTTGGCAAAGGCAGCAAGTCAATAGGGATAAGATGTTTCACCCCTTACACACACTCAAATGGAGAATGTTTCGTAGCATAGGATGGGGCGCTATTGTAGGCAAACTCAGCATGGGGAGACTTCAGATCTTAATATTTCAAGCCTTTACTCACCAAATGCCCAAGCAAAATAGTAAGAGTCTGGTTTGTTACCTCTATTTGGCTATCAGTTTGGGGGTGATAGGCTATACTAAACTAGAGTTTAGCTCCCAAAAGCTTCCAGCAACCCCTCAAAAGTGGGACAAAAAATTGGAGTCTAGATTAGATACAATAAAGTTTGGCAAACCATGGAGCCTAATGACTTCTTTAAAGTAGATCTCAGTAACATACCATGCGTCATCAGTTTTATGACATGGAATAAAGCGAGCCACCTTGGAAAATCTAGCCACAACCACCACGATTGCATTTTTCCCCCTCTGAGCCCTACGGAGAGTGACACTGAAATCTATACTTACATCATCCCAAGGCCTCAAAGGTATAGGTGGTGGGTGGTGCAAGCATTGATGGATTTGACTTTTGCCCTTGTGGAAAATGGAACAAGCTTAAATGATCTTGTGAACATCTCCTTCCATCTTAGGCAATAGAAATGCTCTTTTAAAATATCAATTATTTTGTTTAGGCAAAAATGGGTAGCAAGAGCACTACTATGAGCTTCTCAGACCAGTAGCTCCCTTAAAGAGCATTTAGGGATGCAAAACTTGTTATTCCTGAATAGATAGCCTTCTTAGATAGTGTAGAGGCTATCCTTTGGAACTTCTTTAATCATGGGCTGCAAATCTGGATCCTCTTTATAGATTTCTTGGATTGAATGAAACTTAAGTACCTTTACTTCCAAAACAGAAAGTATGGCATACTTTTTGGATAGGGAATCTATAACCATATCCTTTTTCCCACCATTGTGTTTGCAAATAAAGTTGAATGATTAAAGAAACTCCCCCATTTTGCATGTCTTAGATTTAACTTGTGTTGGCCATTGATGTAAGTGAGAGCTTCGTGATCAGAATGCAAGACAAAGCCTTAGCTTTGAGGATTGGATTGCCTTAATCTTGCTTTGACCAACTTGTATTCCTTGGGCAAAAATTGCATAACCAAGGAAAGTGAGTCGGGAGTAAAGAACTCACACTTCTCTATCTTGGCATAGAGCTTTTGTTCTCTTAGGAGCTCAAACACTTGCCTCAAATGCTACTTGTGTTCTCTCTCATTTTGATTATAAATCATAACATCATCAAAGTATACCACCACAAAGTGACCAATGAAGGGTTTGAGGACCCCCTTCATTAATCTCATAAAAGTACTAGGGGAATTAGACAAACTAAATGGCATAACAAGACATTCATATAAGCCTTGCTTTGTTTTAAAGGTTGTATTCCACTCATCACCATCCCTCATCTAATCTAATGGTATCCATTCCTCCAGTCTATCCTAGAAAACACCTTTGAGCCATACAATGCATCGAGCATATCATCAAGTATAGGAATAGGGTACCTATACTTGATTGTAATATTGTTTATGGTTTGGCTATCCACACACATCTTCATGGTTCCATCTTTATTTGGGATAAGTCAAGCTGGAATAGAATAAGGACTTATGCTTTCTCTAATGTTTCCATTATCAATCAATTCTTGGACTTAACTCTGAAGTTCCTTGGTTTTAGTAATATATCTATAAGTTGGCTTGTTTGGAAGGGAAGCTGCAGGTAATAGGTCAATTTGATGTTCAATACCCCTAAGTGGAGGTAATCCTGGGGGTAGATCACTAGGAAACAAATCCATAAACCCTTGTACAGGGGGTTAAGAAAGGGTGTGTAAAGGTGTCTCACCCTCTCCTTCTTCCAACATAAGCAAGGCATAAACTGGTTTGCCTTTACTTATTAGTACGCAACCAAGCTCACGGGTGTTGTACTGTAGTTTTAATATCGTTCCCACAGAGATCAAATATAATCTATTCAGTTTTGGCCTATTATAAAAAAGGCTAAGTAACCAAATTCTGGTGGGTTGTCTCAACTACTGCTGATCAACTATCGGGAAATTCAATCAAACTAAAACATCTAGGGAATTATTTCGTCTAGTAAAGAGTTGGATAGTTGGACTTAAATATGCACTTTACCTAGAACTGGATGATTCAAAGGAGCGTAATCAAATGAAAATTTCAATCTTTTATTTCGAAACAAACTGAATTGCCTTGAGTAATGCAATTAGCATTCTCTTAAATGCCCTTGTTCTTAGTCTTGGTTATGGATTTTTTATTGCTAGTATTTCCTCTCTACGTACAACTCTCTTTTAAGAATCGTTAAATTAAGTTCTAACTTGTTATTCTAATAGTGAGTTTCTCCTTTCTGTACTTCACTCAACTATCTAGTATAAGTAAGCAAATTTGGCCAAAACTTTACTCACAATAGTTCATCCACAAGATAAAATTCAATCATACCAATTTAGATAAAGCACAAATATTGAAAATCAAAGATCTAACATCAATCCTTCGGCTAACAAGTCCCTAGATAAGTAAAACTAATTACCATAATTGAAATTAACCACATCTAAACAAGAGTTTAAGAAAAGATTAGAAGGGAAGAAAGTTTAGCAACAATGGTTGCCATCATTGGCTTCCTAATCTCCAAGCCTCCAAGTGCCACTCTTCCACTTCAATTCGCTCTGTTGCCCTAAAGAAAACTTGAAAATCCTAAAACTAATGATAGAAGTGAGATAGAGATGAGTGATAGATGTCTTGGCTCTCTTTCCTTTGCAGCCAAAAAACCCTATTTAAGTGCATGAACTCGCCGTTCTCAGCCACCAAATGAACGAAGATGATGAGGCAAGCTTTTGCAAGCTGTTTCTAGCTCACCATAGACCGTGCCCTTAACCATGGAGCATCTGTGGTTGGCTATGTCTCAAAATGCTCTAGCTCTTCTTTCTTCTCCATGGGCATGGTGATTTGGAGGCATTTGTGGGGAGTCAAAACATACTCAATTGGGGTCAAAGTAAGGTAAAAAAGGTCAAAAAACCTATAAAACACATAACAGAATCATACCCAAGCGCAAAAGAGGGATAGCAGTGTGGATCATAACATGAAGTTCATAATTCTCCCTAAAAATGCAGTAAAATGACCCAAAAATGAAGTGTACTCTAAGCGTTTATCAAACTCTCCCATGCTTGAACAGTTGCTTGTCCCAACCAAAACTATAATTAAGAACCTCTTAGGGTAAACATCAGTAGCAACATCAATACCCTAACCGACCCAATAAGTTAGCCCAAAAGTGACTGAAAGCATTGCAAAATAGGTAAGAGAATGCAGTTTTGAAAAGAAGAGCAAGTGCCATTCGATCAAACATTAAATCAATCACCCAAATTAGCTTAAACAATGATATTGGCATGTACAATAGGTTGAGCCAAAAGAATTGGTGGACCCTTACTTTAGAAATGAAGCACTTGACTTATGTGTTTAAAATATAATGCGATTCTCTCAAATCTCATTCCAAAGAATCAAATCTACCATAAGCTTGATAGGACTCTGAAATTCGCCACCATTAAAATGCAGAACATGCTAGGCAATCATGAGGACTTTGATAGGGTTGTAACGGGGCTGTGGATAAAGGTCAGAGTGGAACATTTATGTAAGATTTGTGGAGCTCAAAGCCAAGGATTATGAGCATAAATGATCTTTAGCCAACTTTCCACAAAAATACTCCTCACACAAAACAACAATACATCTCAAATGCAGAAAATTACCCCCAGCTGGTCTATTTTGCAAAAAAGCGTTGAAGCATATGTAATATGAAATCTGTACCAAATCCTTGTATTATTTTGCCTCTTTTTTTTCAACATTCTTTTTCTTATTTTTCTTTCTTTGTCTCTTTTTTTTTGCTTTTTTTTCAAAGAGAAGGATTATGTTTTATATGTAGTTGTAAAACCCTTTTTACTTACAAGTGCACAAGGTTAATTGTAGACTAGCGAGTATAGGGTGTCGATCCCACGAGGAACAATAGCGATTTTTAAAATTTACCTTTCCGAATATAAAGAATAATTTAATTTCAGAGTTGGATTATCAATATAAATTGACTAACAAAATGAAGAGCAAATAAGTAGTAAAGTAGAGAGAAATTAAATAGGAGAAAGTTCTAGGACTTCGGATTTCACCTTTAATGTCAATATTGATTTACTAATTCGAATGGGGATTCAATTTGTCTCTTGTTCAACCTAAGCTACAAGCATTAGGCCATGAATTAAAAAGATGATTATAATTATAAAGTGACATAATTTATCTAGTGGTTTAGCATTAATTATTCTTTTTAGACATAACTCATCTAATTTCTAGCATAAATTATTCAATTTAAACAAGTATAATTTTAAGCCCAAATTGCATAATCATCATATTAGCCTACAAGGTCTAATATTCATTTGAGATAGCAAATTAAACTAGTGTCATCAACATGATTAAACATTAGTGTTAAGATGCACAAGTAGATGATGATCAAATATAAACTCAAGATTATGCAAAAGAGACAAAAATAACCCCATGAGAAATTAGCAAAAGAATATTATTACTTTGGATCCATCCTAGTCCTAGAAATGAGTAGTTTAGCTGGCCATAGTGAGGGAAAACACCATTGAAATTAGTATATTTCACTTCCTATGTCCAAACCTTATACTCAATTACACAAAATTATGAAACTTAGTATAAACTCTCAAATTTGACTCACAAATGAGATGAGAAGAGAAGAGAAAAATAGCTAACAAAGCTTATTTTCTTCTTAGCCCCTCAACCCAAATGATCTTGTCTTACAAAGACTTTCTCTAAAAAAAAATGAAAGATGAAAGGACAAGAAGATGCTTGAGTGAGTGGATGGAAGAATGAGAGTGGATATGAGTGACTTTTTCCCTCAACCTTGGCTCCTTTTTATAGTGGAAATCCAACCCTTAGGATACCCCCAAAATTAATGAAAATTAATTACAATTAATTTGGGATGTTACATGGATGGTTATGACTAGTCATAAGTATAATATTAATTTTGATTAATGGCATTTGACTAGGTTAAGAATTAGCCATGTGGGAAAAATGGAGCACTTGAGAGAAGAGGGGAGGATAAGATGGAGTGAGAGGCATGGTCAAGACTGGGCCGCTTGCTCAGGCCCAAACAAACCATTTTATGTTTTTCTTTTCTTTTCTTTTCTTTGGGCTTGAACTTTAGACTTTGCACTTGTAGGCGATCTAAGTCAAATTGCACAACCTTCATCCAAATTCTTCTGTTTTAGTTTTCCTGCAAGTTTCATAAAATCTGCATTATTTACTCAAAAATATTTTTCAAAGACATAAAAGTAGGTGAAATGAAGGAGAAAATTGTATATAAAATATGAATTATCAACTCCCCCACACCAGAACTTTGCTAGTCCTCGAGCAAAGATCAACAACAATGCATGAATTCCTTCAAACCATCAAGCAGGAAAAGAATAGGATTAGGTATGAATATCAAGTGACCCAACTATGAATGCCAACTCCAAATCACAGATATCAATTCACTACCAACCCACAACTCATTATCAAAGATTTCCAATTCCAACCAAGTCAATAGGCCAAGATTCAAGCAAATTAAGTACACAACAAAACCAAGTAGCAAACCATAAGCACGAAGTTTCACCCCACATAAGAAAAATCACAAGAGTATCTTTTAAAATCGAGTCCCCAATGCCAATTCAATTTATTTTTTTTTGTTTTTTTTTTCTCTTTTTTTGAGAATTTGAGCTTTTTATTTTCAGAAGTTACTTGATTTCATGTGCTTTCTTGAGTGGATAAAGATATGAATGAGGATAACACTCAGAGAAACACTTAGTACATATTCAGACAATTAAAGATATGGATATAGATAGGACCTGAACATTGGTACCGAAATCAGAACTCAATTAATTTCATTTATTTGATTTTTTTTTTGGGAATTGAAAAGTCAAAGGGGAACTCAATGCTTATCGAATACTCATCACGACATTGTAAATGGGGTTACATCTCATACTCAAAATCGACTACATAGTAGCATTAGCACAGCATAAATTTTGGCCTTCAACTAGTCAAAGCTAGAAATAATCTCTAGTGAATATGGGCCACATGAATCAAATCCACATAATAGGAATAAGACATGCACAATTAGGACACTCAATCTCTTCCCAAAATCAAATTCCCCCACAAATTTTCATCTTTCAATTTTCCTTCCTCAATATTTTCATTTTGCCTTCCCCCCACACCTAGATCTCACATTGTCCTCAATGTAGAAAACAATAAGATAAAGAAAAATGGAGAAAAGAGCAACACAACCTGATAGCACGAGGAAGTTATTTCTATGTAAGCTCAACAATCAAACGCCCAAAGTACCTTCACAACCATCACCAACCTCAAAAGCCAAAAACCAAGTGAAGAATCACACCCAAAAACACAAGCACACCTTGATCAAAAAGACAAATAGAAAAAATACAAGACTCAAAATCACCTAAAAAGATTGGGTTGCCTCCAACAAGCGCTAAGTTTAATGTCTTCATCCAGACAATAGCAAGCAGAGGCTTTGAAAATGATAAGCCTAACCCTCGTGCTCATGACCGAGACATCCATCACTCCTAATCTACAGTTAATGGTGGCATTAGCTGTGGCTAGGGAGGGACGACCTAAAATAAGAGGGATCTGCTTAAAAGCTTGAGTGGGGTCCATGTCCAACACAACAAAGTCAATAGGAAAGAATCCTTTATCAATTTGCACCAAGACATCATCTATTCGCCCCCTAGGAATCCTAACCGACCTATCAGCAAGCTGAAGGGTACAATTGCAAGGTTGCAGTTCACCTAATCCCAAATCTAAGTAAACAGAATATCGTATCAAATTGACACTAGAACCCAAATCCAAAAGTGCCCTGTTAATTTTGTGACTGCCAATAAAACATGAAATGGTAGGGACACCAGGATCTTTGAACTTAGGATGAGTATCACATTTCAGAATTGAACTCACTTGTTCACTTAGAAGAACCTTTTTAGACATGTCATATTTGCATTTTCTTTTAAAAGTACACATGTCTTTAAGGAACTTAGCATAAGCAGGGATCTGTCTAATCACTTCCAAGAGGGGAAGATTGACCTTAACTTGCTTGAAGGTCTCAAGGATGTCATCTCTTTGCTTGTTTTTCTTGGAAGGGAACGGTGCATCTAAAGCTTGAGGGTAAGGAACCCTTGGCTCATATGTCACAGTGGGGTCAGACATAATAGGAGAAGGGGATGGGTCATTCTCTTTTTCAATCTTAATATCACTCTCCGTGGTCTCAAGTCTTTCATCTTTATCATGCTTCTTATCACTCGCCTTGTTGTCTACTTCTTTACCACTCCTAAGAACCATTACAGCTTTCAATTGTTCAAATTGTTGGCCTTTAGGGTTCTGGACGGGGTGACTTAGAAGTTTTCCTTCTTCTCTTCTACCTACAGCTATGGCTAGTTGCCCAAGTTGGGTTTCTAACTTAGCTATAGAGTGTGAGTGAGAGTCAACAATATGCATTTTAGACTCAATTCCTTGGACCCTAGCATCCATATTTTGCACAACAGAAGTCAAGGTATCAAGAGCATAAAGTACCTTGTTGATATCAGAGCTCCAAGCTGGAGCTTGATGAGAAGAGGGATGAGCATATCTCTGGTTTTGAAAACCAGGAGGGGTGGGTCTGTAAGACTGCACGTGAGGATTGTCAACAATTTGAGACATCCATGAAAAATTAGGATGATTCCTCCAACCATGATTATAGGTATTAGAATAAGGATTGTTGGATGGAGGAAATCCTTGGGCAGCATTCACTTGTTCAGTCATACAGTCAGACTGACCAATACACGGACAATCAACAGAAGCATGCATGGGACTAGAACAAATCGAACACACATCTTGCATAGAAGGGGCATTAGATACTTTGTTCAAGCACAACAATTGATCAAATTTCTTAGCTAAAGCATCAACTTTACTAGAATGGTCAATTGAATGTGAAACCTCATAAATCCCCCCTTTACTTCCTAATTGCCTAGGCAAATCAAAATGTGAGGCAGTAGCATGCAAGTGTGAATTCTCACTCAAATGTTCAAACAATTCCCAAGCTTCTTCAGGAGTTTTGTACAAAAAACTACCACCACATGACGCATCAACCATCTCCCTATTGTGCTCATCTAAGCCAGAGTAAAAACTCTAGACAACTTGCCGCATAGGTACCTCATGGTGAGGACAACATCACAACAATTCTTTAAACCTTTCCCAACTTTCATGCAATTGTTCATTTTTATTCTGTGAGAAGGTAGTTATAGCACGTCTTAAGGCAATTAGTTTACCAATGGAGAAAAACTTTTTCAAGAATTCCTTTTGCAATTGATCCCAAGTGGTGATATTTGTCTTAGTGTCCAACCAAGCTTTAGCTTTATCTTTTAAACAAAAAGGCAAAAGCCGCAAGCGAAGAGCATCATTCGAGATATTATGTAAAAACACAGTAGAGCAAATCTCTAAGAATGCATTAACATGCTTGAAATGATTTTCAGACTCTAGCCCATAAAATGACGGGAGCATTTGGATAAGAGAATGTTTAATCTCAAATGGTAGCGTAACAGTGGGCATACGGGTACTAGTTGGTGAGTCATAGGTGGCGGGGGTAAAATACTCTTTAAGTTGCTTAGGTGGTGGGGTTGGTTGTTCTTCAGCCATCTTGTTCTTAGATTCCTTTTTCTTAGCTCTTATCTTGCGAAGAGAGCGTTCAATTTCAGGATTGTATGGTTCAGGATCGAAGCACAAAGAATGTCTACCAAGTATATACCAACAAGGAACAAAGAGAAAAGAATGAAATCACCACAACAGTCACCAAACAAAAATAAAAAGAAAAGAGAAAAGAGAGATAAGAGGAAAAAAAAATGAAAGGGAAGGGGGATAAAAAAAACAAAATAAACGAAATGAAATAAAATAAAAAGAACAAAAGAAATAAAAGGGAAGGGGATTGTTAGATTAGGTACAATAAATAAAATAACAAAAATAAAATTTTTAAAAAAGGTTAGATTATATTAGAGTAGATTAGAAGGGAGAAGGAAAATAGTTAGATTAGATGGGAGAAGGAAGAACAAAAAATAAAATGGTTAGATTAGGAGGGATTGGGGAATGAGACAATAAAGATAAAAGGGAAAGGGGTGGAGAAATAAATAAAATTGTTAGATTAGCGGGGAAGGGGAAAACAAAAATAAAAGAAATAAAAGGAAAAGAAAATTCAAAAATCACTATTCGATCCCCGGCAACGGCGCCAAAAACTTGATGTGGATTTTATATGTAGTTTTAAAACCCTTTTTACTTACAAGTGCACAAGGTTAATTGTAGACTAGCAAGTACAAGTCCATAAAGAATAATTTAATTTTAGAGTTGGATTATCAATATAAATTGACAACAAAATGAAGAGCAAATAAGTAGTAAAGTAGAGAGAAATCAAACAGGAGAAAGTTCTAGGACTTTGGATTTGACCTTTGATGCCAATATTGATTTACTAATTCGAATGGGGATTCAATTTGTCTCTTGTTCAACCTAAGCTATAAGCATTAGGCCATGAATTAAAAAGATGATTATAATTATAAAGTGACATAATTTATCTAGTGGTTTAGCATGAATTATTCTTTTTAGACATAACACATCTAATTTCTAGCATAAATTATTCAATTTAAACAAGTATAATTTTAAGCCCAAATTGCATAATCATCATATTAGCCTACAAGGTCTAATATTCATTTGAGATAGCAAATTAAACTAGTGTCATCAACATGATTAAACATTAGTGTTAAGATGCATAAGTAGATGATGATCAAATATAAACTCAAGATTATGCAAAAGAGACAAAAATAACCCCATAAGAAATTAGCAAAAGAATATTATTACCATGGATCCATCCTAGTCCTGGAAATGAGTAGTTTAGGTGGCCATAGTTAGGGAAAACACCATTGAAATTGGTATACTTCACTTCCTATGTCCAAACCTTATACTCAATTACACAAAATTATGAAACTTAGTGTAAACTCTGAAATTTGACTCATAAATGAGATGAGAAGAGAAGAGAAAAATAGCTAACGAAGCTTATTTTCTTCTTAATCCCTCAACCTAAATGATCCTGTCTTACAAAGACTTTCTCTAAAAAAAAATGAAAGATGAAAGGACACGAAGATGCTTGAGTGAGTGGATGGAAGAATTAGAGTGGATATGAGTGACTTTTTCCCTCAACCTTGGCCCCTTTTTATAGTGGAAATCCAACCCTTAGGATACCCCCAAAATTAATGGAAATTAATTCCAATTGATTTGGGATGTTACATGCATGGTCATGGCTAGTCATAAGTATAATATTAATTTTGATTAATGGCACTTGACTAGGTTAAGAATTAGCTATGTGGGAAAAATGGAGCACTTGAGAGAAGAGGGGAGGATGAGATGGAGTGAGAGGCATGGTCAAGACTGGGCCACTTGCTCAGGCCCAAACAAACCATTTTATGTTTTCTTTTCTTTGGGCTTGAACTTTAGACTTTGCACTTGTAGGCGATCCGAGTAAAATTGCATAACCTTCATCCAAATTCTTCTATTTTAGTTTTCCTGCAAGTTTCATAAAATTTGCATTATTTACTCAAAAATATATTTCAAAGACATAAAAGTAGGTAAAATGAAGGAGAAAATTGTATATAAAATATGAATTATCATTATGGCAAGAGAAATTGTGCAGTTTTTAACACTCTTTCTAGCAACTTGCAAAATTCAAACCAATTGACATCAAGGTAAATATGTCATAAATCCATTATTGCATATAAAGAATCCACATAAAATGACAATGTCATTATCCATAAACTACTCACAATCATTGTTCAACCTGAAATTATGATATTTTATACCCTTAAATTATCTAATAATTGCTTGAAATAAATTAGTTAATTAGAATTTTAATAATGTTTTTGTTCATTTTGTAGGAATTGGAAAAACTTGAGAAAATGATGAATAAAGCTGAAGAGGAGCATTGGATTACTCTCTCCCTAGTCCAGATGAGCCCAACAACCCAAAGCCGAAGCCTAGTTTCTTGAGCCCATCAGACCAGCCTGGCGTTCCCCCTTCTATTCTTTTCTTTCCCTTTCTTCCTCTCACGCATGGGCCAGGCCCACTTCGGTCGTCAGTAGCTGTGCCCAAGCCGGTTCTTTCTCCTTTTCTCTTCCTTTCTTTTTTCCCTTGGGTCGGCCCAAACTTCTCCTTTTTCCCCAAGTAGTAGCCTACTTCGATCTGCTCTCTTTTCACCTAAACATCACGTGCTGGGCACGTGTACAACCAGCCTCCCCCCATCCCCACTTTCTTGTTCCTCGACCATTAACCCAACAAAGCCCGAAACAGAGCACACGAAACAGGGGCCCTTCAACTTCCTCTCCATAACCACAAAACAGGCTCTTCATCTTCCTCCATCATCAACAGCCATAACTGAAGCTTTTCTCTCTCTCATCCTTCATTATCCATCATTAACATCATCATTAATTGGGCAGTTACTGAGAGCAACCTGAAGAGGCGATGGAGTTGTGTTCTGGGCGAGCTTTAAATGGACGCTTCAATGGTAGAGATGAGGAGGAGGGTTCAAGCCTTTTTAGTATAGATTGAGAGTTTAGTCTTCAAAGATTGATGTAATTTGCTTATTAATTAATGGTAGATTGAGGTTGTAATTTTATTCTCATAAGTGTGATTCGAATTGCAAAAATTCCCGTTTTCTGAAGCTTTGTGCGAATTGCTTAAATTTTCATTCGCTGAAGCTCTGTGTGAATGATCCAGGTTCTCATTTTATGGATTGTTGCGAGTACATGTTGGTGTGAGAATTATTTCAGTTTGATGCTTTCCTCTTATTTTGGTGTTGTTCTTTGCAGGTGATAACTTAACTTTTAGTGCCTGATTTTCAATTTATCGTTGGAGCTTTGTTAACCTAAATTCGTAACCCTTCCCTGAGGATCGACACTTGTAATTCGTACAACGATAAACCGTATACTTGTAGGAAATCACAACAAGTTTTTGGCGCCGTTGCCGGGGATGGCGTTGTGAAATTTGGTTGCGTAGTCGAGTCGTAATTTAGTTGTTTGCGCCGATTTCATTTTCGTTTTCGTTCAATATTTTTGATTTTCAATATTGTGTGTGTTAGTTAAGTTTTAACTTAGATTATTTTTGATTTTTTATTTGAGTTGTAGTTTTAGCTTTGGGTCAATTTAATTTTGCTACCTGAAAAAAAAAAGAAAAAGAAGAGACTAACAATTTGGTTATTGCACAGGAAACAGGCATAGAAGCAGCAGTAACAAAGAGAAAAAAAAATAAACAAATGCTCCTCTTTTGTGTTTGTGTTCATTTTATATTTTGTGTGATATTTGAGTCTTTTTGGTCTTTCTTTTTTTTTTGGTAGCACAGTTTTATTTTTGTTAGTTTATTTTGTTTTATTCACTTAATTATTTGAGTCTTTTGTTTCTGTTTTAGTCATTCGTTTGTAAATAGTGTCCTAGATGCATTTTCTTTCTTAAAAAGAAAACAAAAAAAAACCTAAAATCTTGCAAATCCAAAAAAAATTGAAAAATTCTTAAAAAAATATATATCAAGAATGCCAGTTTTCAATTTCCCACAACATGAGCATGAATCTTTTTGGAACTATTTATCGCGACTTAATGATTATCGTGCTCAATTGAATCAGAATTTTAAAAAATGAAAAATTTGTGAGGTCATTACTGTTGGTCTAAATTTTGAATCTCATGGTTATATTGAGTCTATTTATCCTGGATGTGTACTGGGATTGTTATCTAAAACTCAAGATAAAGTTTGGGATTTCTTCGAAAAATTAGCTTGGGATACTTACGAGCTCGAACAAGCTAAAAATAATTTTGGATACCCAACTCAGAGCGAGTTTGTTTTTCCTGTTAATCCTTACCCTCATGATCACTTTATGAACTTATATGACCTATCTCAGTCTTATATGTCTCTTGTTTTGTGCAATTATTGTGACTCTTCTGATCATGATGCTTGTAATTGTCCGTGTCGTGCTTTTATTGATACTACTTGTGCAAGTGTTGAAAGGAAGATCAATGATGTGAATGATAGAATGATCGAAAACATGAAAGGGAGAATTGCTGAATATGCTCGATGTTTTCATAGGGAGGATACTATTTTACAAAAGTCTAACTCTAGTTTAGGATCTCCTAAACCTGAAGTTAGTCTTTATGATGATTTTGATCCCTCTTATCTTGCCAGGCCTCACTTGAATTTTGACATGCCTTTGCCTAGTTTAGAACAAGAGAGTGCTCTCCTTACGTCTCTATCACCTGACCTTGTACCTCACACTAGCTCACATAAGGATGTCACTGATGATGTCCTAGTTTCTACCGAACCACCCTCCACTTTGAATAACTGTTGTGAGATTCAGGAGGGTGAAGACCTTGCGAGAGCTAGTGAATTAGATCTGAGCATCAAGTCTGACATTGAGCATCGTGATTTACATGATTCACAGGATATTTTAGAAGAGATATGTGTGGAGAAAATTGAACCCACTATTTTGGACTTTGATGATGATGTTCTTTCTGCAGAATATGAATCTTTTTCATGTGAGTTTGATATCCATAGAAGTTCTGATGATGGTTTTTGTGCTGAATATGAGCCATTTTCTTTTGATCCCATCCTAACTACCCTCCTTTTTGGAGACTGCAAGTCTAACTCTGTTGAGTCTGAGAGCATTGCTAATAAGAGATTTGCTTTATACCAGACTCGTGCACATTTTGACCCCACTATTAACAGACTTGTGCACTTTGCCCCCACCATTTTTCCTAGATTGATCCTTTATGATAACCCAATTTCTAGGCTAATGATCCATCTACTGGCTGTTTTTAAGTATGTCCATCTATTTCCTAATTGGGCCCAACTATTTGACAAAGTGAAACGGGCCCTTACTTGTGCTGCATTGATAAGGTGGATGTACTTTACTTGTGCCAACTTTCTTATTTCTTCTGTGTTGATCTTACTGAGAGTTGGTCTTCTGTATTTAACAAGCTACTTCATATTTTAATGAGTTTTGATTTAAGTACCGATGTTCCATTTGATATGGAGTGGCTGATGCTCCATGAGCCTCTATCCAAGCACATTTCACGAGGCTATAGCTTAGGTGTACTCCTGCACCTGACCTGGTATAAACGTTCATCTTTATCTCTTCTTTTTATTTTGTTTTCGTTTGTATATATTTGTTGCTTTGTTTTATTTTTATTGTTTTCTTTTTGAGTTTTAGAGTCATGTCATTTCTCTCTTTTTTTTGAGTCTTAGTCTTCCTTTTGTATATTCGTTTTTCTTTTTAGTTTTTTTTTCTTTTTTCTATTTCTTTTCACTCCCAATGAGGATATTGTGAGATTTCGGTGTGGGGGTGGGGAAACTTTGAAAATTCTTTTTTAAAAACCAAAAAAAAAATCAAAAAAAGATTTTTGTTTTGTTTTTGGGGAACATTTGTACTTTTCTAATCAACTTAAATCCCCTGTGCTTTTACTACTAGCCTGTATGGAAGCATGATGTGCATATTAGGTCTCTATCCTTGGTGTGTCATTCTTAGCCCTAATTCTAACCCCATTTGTTCATTATCACTATGTAATCCAATCCCTATTTATATCATCCTCATAGTCTTAAGGTCTTAGTTTTCCATGATCGGCTCTCCCACTTGTTTTTGACACAATTACTTTCGTTTTTATTAGAAAAAAAGGAACAAAAGAGAGAGAAAAACATGAAAATGAAAACAAATAAAAAAAAGGAAAAAAAAAGAAAGAATAGAAAAAGGAAATGAAATAAAATTTGGAATGACAAGTATCCCATTGAGGCATGCGCTACTGGGTATTACCCTTTGAGGCAATACTGCTACCGGGAAAGCTTGCTTCCTATGTTAATAAATCAATAATGAAGTTTATGTTAGTCGACGGGGATTAAGTTTGATTTTGGTAAACCTAAGCCTTAGGATGATGGTACACTTGCACATGAGCAATGGGATAGATTCCAAATCTTGATGCACAGTGGGTTGAACAGTTACTGCTTTGATGTCATTAATGAGGTAGAAAGCCTTGATGAGTACATTTTGTTTATGTGCACGCTAATGTCTTTGCTACATGGGTGATTTAGTTGATTAGAATGTGTATATGTCTTTCCCTAGTTTTGTACATATTAATTTTATTTCATTTTCTCTAGAATTTTTCATTTTGTTTTACTTGAGGACGAGCAAAACTTAAGTGTGAGGGTATTTGTTCAACTTCAAATTATGATATTTTATACCCTTATATTATCTAATAATTGCTTGAAATAAATTAGTTAATTGGAATTTTAATAATGTTTTTGTTCATTTTGTAGGAATTGGAAAAACTTGAGAAAACGATGACTAAAGCTCAAGAGGAACATTGGATTACTATCTCACCGGTCCAGTTGAGCCCAACGACCCAAAACCGAAGCCCAGTTTCTCGAGCCCATCAGACCAGCCTGGCGTTCCCGCCTTCTATTCTTTTATTTCCTTTTCTTCCTCTCACACGTGGGCTAGGCCCACTTCGGTCGTTAGCAGCTGCGCCCAAGACGGTTCTTTTTCTCTTTCTTTTCCTTTCTTTTTTCCCTTGGGCCGATCCATACTTCTCCTTTTTCCCCAAGTAGTAGCCTAGTTCGGCTTGCTCTCTTTTCACCTAAACATCACGCGCTGGGCACGTGTACAACTAGCCTCCCCCCTTCCCCTCTTTCTTCTTCCTCGACCAGTAACCCAGCGAAGCCCGAAATAGAGCACACGAAACAGGGGCCCTTTAACTTCCTCTCCATAACTACAACACAAGCTCTCCATCTTCCTCCATCATCAACCACCATAACAGAAACTTTGCTCTCTCTCATCCTTCATTATCCATCGTTAACATCATCATTAATTAGGCAGTTACTGAGAGCAAGCTGAAGAGGATGCGTTCTGGGCGAGCTTTTAATAGAGGCTTCAATGGCAGAGATGAGGAGGAGGGTTTAAGCCTTTTTAGTTTAGATTGAGAGTTTGGTCTTCAAAGATTGATGTAATTTGCTTATTAATTAATGGTAGATTGTGGTTGTAATTTATTCTCATAAGTGTGATTCGAATTGCACAAATTCCCGCTTACTGAAGCTTTGTGCGAATTGCTTAAATTTTCGTTCGCTGAAGCTCTGTGCGAATGACCTAGGTTCTCATTTTATGGATAGTTGCGAGTAGGTGTTGGTGTCAGAATTATTTCAGTTTGATGGTTTCCTCTTATTTTGGTGTTGTTCTTTGTAAGTGATATCTTAACTTTTAGCGCCTGATTTTCAATTTATTGTTGGAGCTTTGGTAACCTCAATTCATAACCCTTCCCTAAGGATCGACACTCGTAATTCATACAACGATAAACTGTATACTTGCGGGAAATCACAACAATCACTAATGAAACTCTATAGTCTTGGCGAAAAAGGAAACACATGTACTTGTCTAAGGTTCATTATTATAGGTTTGCATCAAGAAAAAGGTCAAGGCTCAAAGGGTGTAGCAAGGGACAAATCATGCATAACAGTGGTCGCTATTTGGTCAATGTTGCTCATAAATTCAAAGAATGCCTTAATCATATTGACTAAACGTGCATGCCAAATGTGATCTTGAATAAGAAGAAAAGCAAGCTCTAGATATTTGAAATGTAGAAAGAGCCACACATGAAAAAGACTGTGGGACTAAAATAATAAATTAGTCCAAATAATGCTCAGTCTCATGGGACAACTAGCAAAGCACAACTAGCTCATTAGATCACGTGTGCCAAATATTCATAGAAAGAATTACTAAGTAATCGAATCATAGTCAACATGATCGACAAAACATAAATCACATTTCAAAAACTTGTAATAAAACATTTATTCACAAATGGACACAACAAAAAGGGTCAAAATGAGCCAAAGAAAACTACTTAGTCTAAGACTAATAGTCGGAGGATTTTATTGCCCTTTTTTTTTGGTTTTTTTTGCTTGTTTGTTTTGCTAACCCTAAAATGCAATGAAAAATTGAAAATAGCAAAATAAAGCTAAAACTAAGAAAAGAAACCTAACAATAGAACGAAAAGCGTAATGATTAACTAAAAATACAAACTACTCCTAAACGCATGACTTGAAATGCAAACTACTCACACATCCACTTCACATATACATATCCGCACACAACTCCCCCATGCTTGGACAAAGCATTGTCCTTAATGCAATTACATAAGAATCAATGGGGAAGAAAGAGAACAGCTAAGAAGGAGGAGGAGATGCAGCAGAAGGAGGGTGGGGTTGTGAAATATGGCAGTCATGCCAACTCTCTAAACAAGTCCTAAAGTCTTGGAAGTATTGGTTTTGGGAAGTAATCACCCCACGGAGCTCATCATGCCGCTCCTGAACAAAGTCACAGAGTGCGGTATTCTGAGTTTGAAGAAAAGCTTGGAGGGAGGCTTACTTCTCTTGAATGGACTAAAGGGTAGCATGCTAACCAGCATAATCCTTGGGATGAACTAGAAGCCCTTAGGTGAGGAGGGGGAGGAGGTGGTGCGGGTAAAACTCTTCATCACCAAGAAAAACGTAACAATTGGTCCGGTTCAAGAGAATGGTTCGATCAACATTATGGAGAGGCATCAGACGGTTCCTAGGATAAATCCAACAAACACGCATAACCTTCACCTTATAAAACTTCATTAATTCAAAAGCAGCCAAGTTCAACCGCTGGGAACTAGGAACTCTATCATCAGGGTTTGGTTATACTCTAAGAGACATGGCAAAGGGGGTAATGATACCCCTAATCACAATCCTCTGTGCGGAACTAGTGGCCGCAGTATGTAACTAATTGACCAAGAATGAACCAAGGTCAAGTCAGTCACCTTGGAGCATGCTATATAAGAAACACAATTCAAATAGGCGAAGCACATTCAAAATATCCTCCCCCGTAAATAGACCACAAGCAAGCAATATCTAGGCCACTCGAATACAGGGGTTTCTAATATCAGTGCCTTCGGAATTGCTTATATCATACCGATAATCCCTAGAAATTTCATTCCAAAAAGAATTTGGGTTAAATTCTTTGGGGACATGTCGATAAGGCAAGTCCATACTCAATGGAAAGCCAAATATGCTATTAAAGGCAATCTAATTTAGCTCATAAGTCCCTAATTAAATAGAAAGAAATATATCCTTCTTGACAACGAGGTCCACTTGTGATCCCCACATGCAACGTACAAAAAAACTCAAGGTGAGGTCCCGATAAGTGTGGTCCCCAATCTCTAAAAATTGCCCCATGCCTCCCCTAGGAAACAACCAACGAATGTCATTCTAAAAACCCAATTGAGTTAACAAATCCTCGTTATAATAACGAATAGCAACAAGTAGTTGACTACTCAAAATATTATATCTAGCAATATGTTCAGGATGTGTTAAACCAAGGGGGTTAGGAATATTACCTGGGTTTCTTGCGTTGTTTGAGGTTGGGGAAGGCTGGGGTGCGCGTTGTGGTGCTCGACTTGATGTCCCCACCTCTTGTGTGGTTCTTGTATTCTTCTTGGGTGCTAGGGCAATGGAGAATGGATGGGTGAAAGCTCTAAACACTAACTAAAGTGGAAATGGGAAAGAAATATGGACAAAAAAGAGAGAATTTGGAAGAATGGAAGGTGATGTTGTGTTGTTCAAGTTTGGGGTATGAAGATGGGTAGAATGTAAGAGAAAGAAGGCAAGAAAAGATAACTTTAAAGGAGATTTGGAGTGAAAGTGAAGAAAATAAGAAGAGAGGGAAGAAATTTGATGAAAAATGAGTAAAAATTGAAGGTTTAGATGTGGGTGGTTATAGAGGTTTTGGAGAGAGAAGGAGAGAGTTTAGAGAGAGAAAGCCGAAAGATAGAAGAAGATGGACAATTGTCTCGTGTCAAAGGGCATGAAAAACCCTTGACCCCAGACGAAGAGCCTCACCACGGACCGTGGGTTCCGCCACAGACTATTTGTGGTGAGCTCTATTTCGGAATTTTCCTATTTTTTTGTGGGAGTTGCTCCATTGATCGTATTGGACACCACTAGGGGTCTGTGGTTGCTATTGGTGGAGCTGCTAAAACTCTCTTATTTTTTTCAATGTCTTCTTCTTCTTCTTCTTCTTCTTCTTCTTCTTCTTCTTCTTCTTTTCTTTTTACTTCTTTTGCTTCTTTTTCTCTCTTTTCTAGCTCTTTTTTTAGCCTTTCATTTGAAAAACAAAAAATACACTATATACAATCAAAGAAAAGAAAAACTAGTAAAGGGAAAAACTTGGGTTGCCTCCTAAGAAGCACTCGTTTAGGGTCGAGAACTCGAGCGTCGCTTCTAGAAGGGCTCGAGATTAGAAGGATAGTGGACAATAGGCTTTTCAATGGGTTCCCCCACAATAATAAGGTTTAAGACGCTGCCCATTGACCTTGAATCCACTAGTGGACTTGGTCCGGACCTCCACCGCTCCGAACCTCCACAACTCCATGTGAAAAGGCCTTTACAACCTTAAATAGTTTCGACCACCTGGATCTCAGCTTACCCGGAAATAATCGCAACTTCGAATTGAACAATAGGACTAAGTCGCCTTCCACAAATCTTTCCTTCATAATATGCTTGTCATGCCATTGCTTGGTCTTCTCCTCATGTTTTGGAGCTTTCATAGGCTTCCAAACGTAATTCATATATTCGTTTAATTGCAATATCTCTTCTTACTGGCCACCTTAAGATAGAAGTTTAGAGTTCAAATTGCCCAATACGCTTTGTGTTCTAAGTCAACTGGCAAATGAAAAGGCTTTCTAAAAACTAACCAATATAGAGTAGTGTTGAGGGGAGTTTTGTAAGAGTCTAGTAAGCCTAAAGAGCATCATCAGGCTTTTTAGACCAATCTTTTGGGACCAATCAATCATTTTCTCCAAAATACTTTCCCCTTTGATTAGATAACTCAAGTGGCTTGTTGCACAAATGAGTCCCATTATCACTCAAAAGAGCTCTCAGTGTCCCAAATCTTGTAAAGATGTTCTTTTTAAGAAACTTAATTACCGAGTCTTTCGTATGAGAGACAATGACTTCTACCAACTTCGAAACATAATCAACTGCAACAGGGATGTTAAGATTATTGTGACGAGGAGCAAATGGACCCATGAAGTCAATCGCTCAGATGTCAAAATGTTCAACCTCAAGAATCCCACTTTGAGGCATCTCATTCCTTTTGAAAATGTTCCCTGTCCGTTGGCATCAATCTCAACTAATAACAAAGGGTCTTGCATCCTTAAAGAAAGTGGGTCAATAGAAACCTGCTTGAAGCGCCTTAGTAGTGGTCTTGTCTGGACCAAAGTGTCCACCATAAGTTAAAGCATGTCAATGGTGAAGGACACCAGGAACCTCATCTTCAGGCAAACCATCTCCACACAGCTTATAGAGGAGAGGCTCATCTGACATATAATATTTTGCATTAGAAAAGAATCTCTTCCTTTGTTGATAAGACAACTCAGGTGGCATTACCCCACACACCTTGAAATTCACCAAATCAGTATACCATGGAGCGACTTACTGAGGTATTACAAGAAATTAATCATTTGGAAATAAGTCGGCTATGAGAAGCTCCTTTATTGGTGTGGCCTCGGGACTTGACCTATGCTCGCAGGTGCATGGGTGTTATAGTTTAGTAAAGATATCGTTCCCACGAAGACCAATCGGAATCTATTGAGTTTTGTCCCTTAAAAGTACTAAGCAGGCAATTTCAATTAATAGGTTGAATGACACTGTAACCTAATTGGAGAATTCAATCAATTAAAAACATCTAGGGATTTGTTTCACCTTATAAAATGTGGATTAATACAATATATCATGTACTTGACCTATTATGGGGGATTAAAAGGGACGCAATTGCATTTAAAATTCAATCTTCTTTTGAAATAAACTGAATTACCTAAACTAACAAGTCACTCTTTCAATGTCCTTGTTTAGTCTAAAGTTATAGATCTTTGATCGCTAAAGGGTCCTCTTAATAAGCGAATCTCTTTAAAGTATTGCTGAATCAAGTCCTATCATGTCAATCACATAGCAAGTTTGACCTTTTAGTCCATCACTTAACTATTTAGAATTAGCAAATGAATTTAGGAAAAATCCAATCACAACAATTTCACACACAAGATAGAATTCAACCAATCCCAATCAAGAACAAGTACAACTAAAAAAAGATGAGAGATTCCAACATCAATACTTGGCTAACAATTCCTAAATTGAGAAAACTACTCACACATGTTTAAAACAACAAAATTAAATATAGCTTTAAGAGAAGAAAACTTAGCGTAATTTGAGATCTTTCAAGGGTTTTCTAACTTTACAAGGGCTCCAAAACAGCAAGCACTTCTTCAACACTCACACTTAAAACTACTAAAAATCCAAACTAAACTTAGAAAAAATGGAAAAGGAATGGAAAACTATAGAGAATAGTCCTCTGTCTTTGCTGTGTACCCCCTCTTTACTGCGAAAATGGCTCGATTTAAAGGGGAACACGATCAACCTCATCCACACGATGAGGGAAAATGAACAGGCTTGTAGTTATGGCCTTACCATAGACAGTTCCTGGTGGGCTCTGTCTCGATGATCTTCTGTTCTTTCTTCCTTCTATGGGCATGGTGACTTGGGGCTGTCCGTGGGGTGTCAAATTACACTCAATTATGGCCAACTTTCAGGTGAAATGCCCCAAAAACCTGCAAAATGCAGAAAAGAACCATACCCGAGCGTAAAATCAAAAAAGGATATAAATTATCACATAAAGCACATAAATCTCCCTAAATATGGGACCAAATGACCTCAAGATAGTGTACATTGTAAGGACTTATCAAATTTCCCCATGCTTAAAGCACTGCTAGTCCTCAAGCAATCATGAAACTTAGGCTAAAGATATCAATAACCTCCTCAGGAAGACATCAGTAGTAGCATCAATAGCCAAATCAACCCAAGAAGTTTAGCGCAAAAGCGATGAGAATTTTTACAAACAAATAGGAGAAGGAAACTTTCAAAAAAGGTAAGAACCATCACACCAAACTATTAAATCAGCTACTCAAATCAACTTGAACAATCATATTGGCTTATTACAATAAATAGAGCCTAGAACAACCAATAGAACCTCACCTTAGGGATGAGGCACTCATCACTCATATGTTTAAAATAAAATGCGGTTCTTTCAAATCTCATTCCATAGAACCAAATCAACCATAATCTTGATAAGACTTTCTAATTCGCCAGCGCTAGAGTGCAAGACACACAAGGCAATCATGAGGATTTTAAGGGTTGCAATGGGCAAATAGGAAAAGGTAAGGAGGGAACAAACATTCCAGGATTTGTGGAGCCAAAAACTAGAGATTAAGAGCTTAAACCATCACCTCCCAACTAAAACAAACTCCTTAAAATATCAACATCCCCAAGTGATGTCATAAGAAAAAGTGCCTAAAATATAAAACTGATGCTAAATCCTCGTATTGCATTTTTCCTTCTTTTTTCTTTGTTTCAACGTATACACATTTTTTCTTTGGTGTGCTTCGTTTTCTTTTCTCTTTTTTTTCTTTTTTCTCTTTACGAGGAGGATAATGGCAAAGGAAACAATGCTTTTTCAACAATTTTTTTTTTCAACTAACAAAACATAACCCAATTGAGTTTTAAGGGAAAAATTAAGCATGAACCCTTGATCATATCCAACCAAACCACAATATCCATAAAAGGTCATTATCTATAAATTACTCCCAATTGACTATGAAAACTCTATAGCCTTGGCTAAATGGGTAAGACATATTGCTTGCCCAAAGATAATAATACAGTTCCTCATCAATAAACGTGGTAAAGGCTCAAAGGGGTAGTAGGGGATAATTCATTCACATAAGGGTGGCTACTTGGTCAATGTAGCTCATAATGTCAAAGAGTGCCTCAATCATGTTGCTTAAACGTGCATGCTAAATGTGGTATTGAACAATAGTCAAAGCAAGTTCTAGAGACTTGAAATCTAGGAAGAGTCACACATGAAACAAATATGAGACTAATTTGATGAATTAGTCTATTTAGGCTCAAAATCTCACAGGACAAGGCTCATCTAGCTCATAGAATTTCAATATGCCAAATACTCAGGCCAAGAATCATTAAGCAAGCAACTCATATCTAATGTGAAGGTCAAAATATGAGGCATAATTCAAAAATGCAGAAACAAACATTTTATTCACAAATAGGCCTAACAAAAAGGGTCAAAATAGGCAAAACAAAGCCACTTAGTCTAAACACTCAAGATTATAGGATTTATAGACTCTTTTTTTTGCTTTTTTCCTTTGGTTTCTTAAATTTTTTTGATTTTTCTATTTTTTTTTTTAGCTAACAACTAAAAGGTGTCAAAACAAAACAAAAACGTAGAAAGAAACCTAGAAAACTAAATGATCAACCTAAAAATGCAAACAAAACCTAAAAATGTAAATTATCTCATATCCACAACACACATTTATACAACCATGAAAAACTAGAACAACTACCCCATGCTTGGATAATACATTACCCTCAACACATGCATAAGACTCTAAAAAGGAAAAGGAGAAGAAGCAGGGTGGGGTTAGGAAATGTGCCAGTCCCTCAAAGTCTCTAAGCAAGCCCTAAAGTCTTCAAAATATTAGTTATGGGAGGAAATCATCCCACGGAGATCATCATGGTGGTCCTGAACAAAGCCTCGGAGTGACACATGCTTAGTTCCTGCATAAGCTCGTAGAGAAGCAGCTTGCTTCTGTTGAATGGATCAAAGGGTAAAATGCAGGTCAGGATAGTTATAACACGAGGATGGTTGGGAGGAACTAGAAGCCCTAGAGTGCAGAGGTGGAGGAGGAGAGGCAGGTTATGCCAACTCTTCATCACCAGGTAAAACGCAGAGATTGGCCCGATTTAGGAGAGAGGTGCAACCAACAATTGGCAGAGGTAGAAGCAGGTTCCCAAGATAAATCAAACAAATACAACCACCATCAACTTCACAAAATATAATTTGTTCAAAGGCGGCCAAGTTCAACCGCTCCAAACCTATGACTCTGTCATCAGGGTTTGGTTCAACTATAACAAACCTAGCAACGGGGGTAATAATGCCCCCAATGACAATCCTATGTGCAGAACTAGTGGCTCCACTATACAATTGATTGACCAAGAATGACCCGGGGTCAATCCGGTCACCTTGAAGCATGCGACACAAAATTTATAATTTAGATAGGCGAGGAACATTTAAACTATCCTCCCTGTCAAACAAACCACAAGCTAATAACCGTCGGGCCATACGAATACAACGGTTTTGGGTAACCCTACCTTTGGAATTACCGGTGACATCGATAATCCCCAAAAAATTCGTATAAAAAAGCATTCAGATTAAATTCCTTTGGGACATGGCAGTATGGGAGGTCCATACCTCGTGGAAAACAAAATATTCTATGAAAGGTACTCAAATTAAGCTCATAAACCTCCCTATTAAGATAAAAGGAAATGTAGTGCTCTTGATATCGAGGGCCACTCGTGACCTCAACATGCAATGTGCTTAGGAATTCAAGTGTGAGGTCCTAATAGGTGTGGTTCCTAGTTTCTAAAAATTGGCCCATCCTGCCCCGAGGAAACAACTAACGAATATCATCCAACAACACCAAACAATTCAACACATCCTCATCATAATATTGAATAGCTACCGCAAATTTACTACTCAAAGCATTATACCTATGAATGTGTTCTAGATTAGTTAAACAAAGGGGGTGTGGAATGTTACCTCGATTTCTTATGGTGGTTGATGTGCGGGAGCTTCGGGGAGCTTATTGTGTTGCTTAACTTGAAGTCCTAGCTTCTTGTGCTGTTCCTGTCTTCTTTGGTGCAATAATAGTGGTGGAACATGTATAATGCTAGAAACCAAAAAGAAACTTGAAAAGTTAAACCAAAAAGAAACCAAGAAGAAAAATGCTAGAACATGTATAATTCGAGAAAAGGGATGTAAATGGTGAAGAAATATGGAAGAAAAATTGAATTTGGAAGAACAAAAGTGAAAAATGGAGTTGTGAAAGTTGTGGGCATGGAAATGGGAGAAATGGGAGAGAAAGAAGCCTTGAAAGTGACAAATAAAGGGAGAAATGGGGTTAAGGTGAAGACAGGAAGTAAAAACGGATGACATTTGGTGGATGTTGGTGAAAATTTGAAGGTTTAAGGTGAAGTGGTTATGGAGGTTTTAGAGAGAGAATGGAGTGTTAAGAGAGAGAGAGAGAGAGAGAGTGCCGAGTTTAAGGAAGAAGATGAAAACAATTACGTCAAAGGGGCCTTAAAACCCCTTTAGCGCAAACGTAAGGCTCACCAGACTATGGTGGTGGCCATGGGCCATCCATGGTCAGGTCTGGTCCCAGATCTTTTGTGCTTTTCTCTCTTTTTATGCCTTCTCTCTTCCTATAGAGCCTTCACGGACTATGGTGGTGTCCACAGAGGCTCTAAAAAGCTCTTGTTATGTGATATGGGCCGCAAGCGCATGGTGGCGTTGTAGCAAATCAAGGTCAAGCCGACAGAGACTAGGTTGATCTATTGGGCTATATTCCCTCAAGATATGCAAGGCAAATCCAAATTTAATAATGAAATTTAACTAATCTACTATCTAATCTAATGGATAATCAATCAAGGAATTTAGTTAAACTAAGAAATTTCCTAGCTTAAGAATTAATCACGTGCCTTTTCTTTAGATGGGTAATTCCAAAACCGATAATCGATTTACCAAAATCCTCTTTCAAGGGGGAGTGAAATTCTTAAATCTAATCAACTACCGCTTTTCAAGGGTTTTTGATTAATCTAGGATCTTTAAGAATGCGATGATCAAATTTTAGAGATTTCTTAGACGGTGAGTCTTTCTCAAGATCTCACTCACTTAAGTCGAATTTTAGTTTTCCAACATCTAGTGTCACCTTTTAGTTCTTCACCATATGTCTAAAACATGCAAGAAATTGATCAAGTTTTCTACTCACAAATCAACATCTATGATTTAATAGAATAAACCCAACAAATCCAAAGCACTTTTAGATTAAAACAAGAATTGATTTGATCACAACAACTCAACTCAATTCCAAGATTAACAATCCAAAACTTAACATAAACATCAAAAATAATCTAAAAAAATAAAAATATAAAGAGAAAGGAGAAGAGAAGGGAGAGGAATTGGTCAGGCAAAGCGTGCTTGACCCGTCGTTGCAAACTCGATTCGGAATCCTAGCAATCTTCACCTTCAACTTGCTTTTCCTCTAATCTAATCTAAATGCCAACTAGATGGTGGATTATGGAGAGTGGAGTGGGGATGGGATCATGGTTTGCTGCGAAAATGACCCTATTTATAGAGAAACACAAGCAATCTAAGCCACACAATGAGAGAAAACAAACAGGGAAGCACATATGTTTCCACCACGGGCATGGCAGTCACCACTTGTTGCCCGTGGTGCTTGCTGGACCGGAAATTCTCTGTTCTTCTCTTGCATCACGGGCATGGCAACTCAGGGGCATCCATAGGCGGTCAACATATACTCGAATGTGGGTCAAACAAGGGCAAAATGGTCTAAAATCCTACAAACATCGTCAAACAACCATACCCAAGCGTAAAACGGAAAAAAGAATATAAACTACACATGAAGCACATAATTTTCCATAAAAATAGAGGAAAATGATCTAAAATAATATATATGTTAAGCACTTATCCAACTCCCCCATGCTTAAAGCTTCGCTTGTCTTTAAGCACCATTAAATAAAACCGAAAAGGGAGACGCATCTAGGGCTCAAAACATAAGAACCACCTTAAGTAGGCAAGCCATAGCATATCACAAGCAAGAATGCCAATCAATGGCAACCCCCAAATAGTGCGCAAACATTTCAAAATTAGAACAAGGTGAATGTTTTCAAAAAAGTACATGACCACAACCTTGGCATCAAACTTGATCACCCCTAAAGAACCACAAAGCACATATACAAGCACATGGAATTGATTAGAGTCTAATGGACCAGTAGAGCCCCACTTTTGGGAAATGTCAATCACTCCCACTCATGCGTTTGAAATATAGCATATGTTCATTCAAGACTCATGTCAATGAAGCAATCTACCATATGCTTGCAAAGACTGTCAAATTCTCCACCACTAGCATCCGATGTGCACAAGACAATCAAGAGGACTTTATATGGGTTGTAATGTGGGCTAGAAGGGTTAAGGGAAAGAAGTGGAAAAATGCATTTGGGCAATATGGAGCTATTTAGCCAAGTGACTAGGGAACAAGAAATAAACCACCAAGCAACTATGAAGTTCACCAACACTTCAAAGCTTAATAATACAATTAACATACCCTAACGAATCATATAGGAAATGAGTTAACAAGGAAAAGAATTTAAACTGTTTGTATATCCAATGCCAATCACGGAGTGTTTTTCAGGTTTTTTTTGCCTTTTTTTTCTCGCAAGATGACTTCATCTTCCTTTTTTTTCTTTTTCTTCAATATATTTTTTTGTGTGCAATGAACCAAAAATTACAATTATTGAAAGGTATATGATCAGTCACTATGAACTCACAACCAAATACATATATACACAACCCAACACAAGAGGGAACCAAAACAAATGATCAATTTCATCAATCCCTCAACAAACCAACATACCAAATCCACCTTAAACTTAATTATCCCCAAAACCACCCACTAACAAAATGAAGTGATAATCCATAGTGATGGGGATCAGCCCCAAGGGGTTCTTCTAGTCCAAGAGGTCACAA
>JACYFF010019584.1:58750603-58770695 GCA_017589665.1 Selenicereus undatus
CTCCATCCTTTATCATCATTTTCCACTTCCTTAGGCCACCTACATCACATAGACTTGGCTTAAAGTTAGGAACATGTATTTGGCCAAGGGCTAATATGAAGGGATCACAACAAAGATGGATATAAGCTCAAGGGGTTAGCAAAGGGATGACCATGTAACATAAGGGTAGGCTATTTAGCTATGTAGATAAAATGACCAAAGAAAGAAATGCCTCTATCATATCATCAAATATACACATCCTAATATGGTTTTGAACAAGAGTCTAGGCAAGTTTTAGAGATACAACATGAAAGAGTCACACAAATGAAAGAAATATGAGACTAAATATAATGAATTAGTCCAAATAAGGCTCAAAATCTCACGGGATATCTACCAAAGTCTCATTAAGCTCATAAAATGACTCCCATATACAAACATTAGTGCTAAGGACTCCAGGGGATAACAAAGTTCTCAATCAAGACTGGTTCAAAACAAGAAATATTTATAAAACCTTCAGCACCAAAAGGGATTACAAATCAAAAGTTACTCAAGCTTATAAAAGCTATCATGCCTAGCAAAAATATCATTGGTGGTTATCTCAAACCAATCCACACCATCTCTACATGTAATCCCATATGCAAATCTAAACTCAATTAAATGCAACATGTGAATGCAAACAAAAAGAAACCTAAAACTATATGCTCTAACAAGTATGCAAACTAATAACCAAAATGAAAGACTTAAAACGACCCTTCCCCTATGCTTGTATAAAGCATTATTATTTAAAAGAAAGAAAAGTAAGAGAAGGGAAAGGAAAAACAAAAGAGAACAATCTCACCAAGTTAGGTGTAGAGTGCACCTAAGCTATGCAGCCTCATAATAACTGGGGCACATGGAGCATCAACCGCTCCGTCATATCTTCAAGACTCGACTCATTAAATCAGATGCCATTAAAGTACGCCCGAGCTTATCAAATAGCTGGGACCACAATTTAGAAAATAAAAGGTAAGAGGTAATAATCAAAATCACACAAAGACAATGAGTATCCTCTTAACCTTTTCAATAGCCTTAGAAAAAGCATAGAAAGGATTAAAGAATGTAGTCCACACGATTTTCCTAGGCAAGTCTTCTAGAGCTATGTAATAAGGATCAATGTAGGGATCATACCCTCTAAAGTATCCTATGGAAACCTAATCATCAACATTCCCACCAAGCTGTTTGGACTGCGTGTTTGGAATAAAGCAGAAACAAAGCTAATTGTGGAAATAATAAGGAAGACACAATATTTTTACGTGGAAAACCACCTCTGGCCCAACAGATGTGTAAAAATCACGGCCTACCACTGTAGGATTTCAACACACTTTCACTAGACGGGCCGAACACGTTACAACTGTAACACACGTGACTCAGTCACACACGTAACTTGGTCTACCTCAAGACCTTTGTTACAAACACCACGTAACTTAGTCTACCTTGAGACCCTCGTTACAACCACATCCAATGCCTCCCAAAACTTGGACACTCCCTTAACTCATTGATGGAAAAGAGAAAAAGAAAAACACCTTACTTGAATGCTCCTAAATAAGCTGAATGTAAGGTACAATACAATCCCTATTTTGCGAATGTTGAAGATTGGATTTAGCACTCGCTCTGAAGGTTTTCTCACAGAAAATTCAGACTCACGAAGACACTTTTTAACCCTTGGAAAACGTTGAGGAAAACTAGAGAGTGAGGCAACTTAAATAGTGGGCTTGTGCCGTAGAGTTAGGAAGATTTCCTTCCTTCAATAACTCTAACACTCAACCTCCTGAAATCTTTTCGCTTGATATTCTTCCCTTAAAGGATAGGATAAAATCTTTCAAAAATCATCCAATATTATCTTTTAAGGAAAAAAACCTTTTTAGATTCTACTAAAAAAAAATGTCTCAACATTATCTTTAAAGAAAAAATCTTTTTAGACTCAACTGACGCAGGAAAGTTAATAATAATTATTTTAAGAAAATTGACAATAAAAAAAAATTCTAAAATCTAGAAATTCGTTTTTGTCTTTGACGTCAAAACACCGCAGACCTAACTTCTCAAAACTATTTTGAGGAAGTGTTATGAAGTACTTAAAAACCTTTCAAAGCAAACGCTAAGTCAAGACCTTCTAATTGCCATATTAACAAGAATCTAAAAAATAAACCAATACAAAGCCTAAGACTCTTGTTATCAGCTGAAATTTTTGGACATGTATCAACTTTGATGCTCCACGCTCATTCGAGCCGCTCCAAGTATTTTCGGATCCTGTCTCAACACACAACTCAAGCACAACATATTGGCTATTCCATTTGGATTGTTATCATCAAAACCTTACACATTAATTGGGTGAACAATTTCCCCCTTTTTGATGATGACAAACCAAATGACCGTAAGTCATCAATGACAATTAATAGTGAGACAAGGCAAAATACATTAGTGGCAAAACAGTTATCCATCCTCACAATAGAGAGAAAACAACAGTTAAGAGGTCAACTTAAACTAGGCAAACCAATTGAAACAAGGTCATACTCATCTTCCCCCTTTTGACATCATCGAAAATGGTAAGGAGGCCGAAAACGAAAATCTAGTGTGGATGCAATCACCACCAAAGTGGTAATGCGGGAAGTAACAGTGACACACTTAAGTATACGATATAGTAAGGATATTGGCCATCGAAGTCACACACAAACAGGTAACACATATAACAAGAAAAGTTATAGCATAAATGCATAAACCATCCAGGAACATTCACAAACCACTACCAATCACATACATGACCAAGTGTTTTAAAAACATTGTTAGAAAAAGGGGAAGCAAAAGAGTCAGGTAGAGGAAGGTGAAGGAGAAAATTTAGCTGTGAGGGCAAGAACGACACTCAATAGATCCTCGTGATGTTTTGCATTGAGAGCCTTTTCCTCTGTAAGCACCTACTTTACTTCAGCTATCTCTGCCTTCCATGTGATCTGCTCTTACAACAGTGTGTTAATTGTGGGAGCATTGGATGTGGAGGCTTCACTGGGAACAGGGCTAAGGGGTGTTTGGAGCCCTTATTGTGAAGTTGCATTGCCGCCTTGGAGCCACACCCAATCAGGTTACTGTTGCCAATTTCATCACTGACCAACAAGCCTAGTCTCTTCTGCAAGGGAATCCCAAGCTTCTCAAACACTGACGTTAGCAAGACCCCATACTCCATGTCATGATCCTTGGACGTGTTGGCAATTCCCCCAATATGGCTAATCATGGTTATGGGAAAGTTAATTTGCTCACCCTTATCTAACAAATTTGTGTAACATATGTCCATGGGATCATCAAGGTTGTGTCCTTGACCTCGGGGAATAATATTCTTAATCACACACCAAAACAAGAATCGATGCAATGGCATCATTTCCCCCTTTCTCACAGACCACGACATAGTCAAATGGGGCTTTTGGGCCACTCTCTCAGGCAATTCCAACAATCGCTCTTGTGCTCACGTACATACACATCAAAACCTTTTGATGACACCCCAAGGAGCTCATCGAGCTCCCTAGCGTAAAACCGTACTTCATGACCATTAATTGTGATTGTCACCACTCCATTGGTGACAACACAGTTCACATAGTACTCAGCTAAGTTTCGAACCGAACACCCTCTTTTAGTATCTGTGAACAAGTCTAACCATCCCTGAGCTTCCAACTTCTCTAAGAACACCCCTAGCCCCTGTTCCTGAAAGTATGACACCTTAACCACCTTCCTTCGAACCACAGATTTCTGGAGGAAGTGCTCATATCTCTCGGCAAGTGTCATGCTCTTCCTAACTTTCTTTTTCTTTTGTTCATCAGATTCTTCAACCAGTTCTGACACTTGTTCTGGGGCAGCCTGTTTTTGGGTAAGTTTCTTGGATGGAACTAGTGTGATGGGTGTTTTGGTAGGTGTTTTGGCGGATGTTTTGGTAGATGTAGGGGTCGGTTTTTTCTTCATGATGGAACTTTCAACTCTTTCTTCTAGCACGGGCAGTACAATGGGAGGACCTGAACTTCGAGTTCAAGGTCGTGGTAGGGGTGCAGCTAGAGGTACGTTAGGTGAAGTGGTAGTTTTCCTTTGGCGTTTAAGGATCGGTTTGGCCGTTGTTTGGGGCTTAGTTAGGACAGTTCTTTTGAACTATAGAATTGGTTCATCCTCATCACTATCCTCAGTATCTTCAACAACAAATTTATTATCAACATGCTGAACAGCGAATTCTATAAACTGCCCAACTGACTCCGCCTGAAATCCCCCTAATCTTGACTCTGCCACAACCGACTCATATTCCACTATCTCCCATCCCGTAATTAGGTGTACCATAGGTATTACATCATAACTCAACCCCACTAATTTCAAGTCTAAACTCTTCAAGAACCCAAAAATTGGAGTAATCGAAAAAGAGGGAGAGGGAGTGTTTTCCATACCAATTGCGACCGCTTGTGGCGATGGAGATGCTGGCGATGCTTCCTCAGCACCTATCCAATTTCTTCCCCTTTTGCTTGATAGTTGCTCCTGTAGTGATCGTGGAAGAAGTCATGCGCTTGGAGGATTCTCGATCTCCACGAGTTCTTGCCATCTTGAGGATTTTGGGAGGAATTGTAGTTGGGCTTTAAGTGGGTTTAAGGAAGAAGGGAGAAATTGGGTTCTTTGAGTGAGAGAGAGAGATGGACAGATGTGTTATGAGAAGAGAGAGTGGAGGTTTTAATGGTTGACATGAGTGGCCCGAAAATTGAGGGGGTTATAGAGAGAGAATGTTTGCATGCAGCATATCATTACACATTAGGTAGGCTATAAATTGTAAGTTAGGTGTAATGAAAAGAAATTTCGGTTTCCAACATTCTTTTAATAACGTCACTTGGTTAGCACATGATACAAATAGTGGCCAGGTCTGTTCCTAAAGCCTGTTCTTACTGTTAAAAGTTGAGTGTCTGAGGACACTAAGGGAAATATCATTAGATCTCAGCGAATGTTAGCATGTTACATTCCTCACATATGCCAGTAAAAGCACAAAAGATTGAATGCATCCATTAGAACAATTTATTTGGCCTAAAAACGCTTAACTAGTTAATCATTGGGGGTTAAACAAGCATGCTGAAGTACTTTTAATAATATCCAATTCAAGTATATTCCTCTCAAACTGCTTTCTACTCAGTGCCTTGGTAAAGGTGTCAGCAATTTGCTTGTCAGTGGCACAAAAATTCATTGAAATTAAGCCTTTTTCAACATTGTCTCTCAAAAAATGATGACGTATGTCAATATGCTTAGTCCTTTTATGTTGACAAGGATTTTTGGCAATGCTAATTGCACTCGTGTTGTCACAAAATATAGGAATGCATCCTGTGTCAATAGAAAAGTCCTGGAGTTGTTGTCTTACCACAACAATTGAGCACAATAAGAAGCAGTCGCTACATACTTGGCTTTCGTTGTGGACATGGCAACAGAGTGTTGTTTCCTGGTTGCCCAAGAGACCAAACATGGTCCAAGAAAATGAGCCATACCTAAAGTGCTTTTTTTATCAACCAATAATCAAACATAATCAGCATATACGCCTCTTCCTTAAGGTATCTGTTGAGGAATGCACTCTTGACGTCCATTTGATACAACTTGATTTCCATGTGGGCTGCAAAAGCCACCAAAGTGCAGATAGCCTCGATCCTTGCAACAGGTGCAAATGTTTCCTCATAATCGATTCGTTCTTCTTGGTTATAACCTTGAACCACCAGCCAGGCCTTCTTCCGAGTGATTGTTTTGAACTAATCCAATTTGTTCTTGAACACCCACTTGGTACTAATTATCGATCTGTCCTTAGGCCGTGGTTCAAGGTGCCAAACCTTTCTCCTTTGGAACTGATGAAGCTCCTCTTGCATAGCAATAACCTAGTCAGAATCTGCAAGAGCTTCATGGACATTCTCTAGCTCAATGTTAGATAAAAAAGCATAGAAGGCACAAAAGTTTCTAAGTTTGGACCTAGTTTGCACCCTTGTGTAATATCAGACATAATCTGGTCAAGGGGGTGCGAGCTCTGGTGCTTCCAAGGTCGTGGAATAACTGGATTCTCAGACACGTTTTCTAATCTCCCATGGATACTTGATGAACCAGGTTCTGGATATGTTTTGGAGCCTATTCCCACATCAGTTCAGGAAGGATTGGATTGAGTCGGTCGGTTCTGTTCCAAATCAGGTTCAACAATGCTTCCCCTACACTGGTTCGCTCCTTGCCCTCCTTCCACACTATCATATCCAGGACTTGGTTCACCTTCAGGTGCCTTACCGTTATCTACCATGGACCTTTAAGTGAGTGAGAGGTCCTTTCTCATAAGGCCAAGTTCGAGCTCTTCTTCCTGTGTATCGTGCTCAATCAAGGAGTTAGTTTTATCAAATAGTACATGCACACTCTCCTCAACACACAAGGTTCTTTTGTTAAACACTTTGTATGCCTTACTGTGTGAGGAGTACCCTAATAATATGGCTTCATCACTTCTAGGGTCGAATATTTCCAAGGTTCCTTCCCATTATTGTGCACATAGCATTTGCAACCAAACACCCTCAAGTGCATAATATTGCGCTTTCGTCCTTTAAAAAGTTCATAAGGAGTCTTATTAAGTATGAGTCTAATCATGCATCTATTAATAATATAGCACGATGTGTTCAATGTTTCTGCCCAAAAATTTCTAGAAAGACCACTAGCGACCAACATAGTCCTAGTCATGTCTTCTAGAGTACGATTTTTATGCTCTACCACCCCATTTTGTTGAGGTGTTATGGAGGAAGAAAAATTGTGATCTACACCATGTTCATTACAATATTCAATGTAGCTAGAGTTTTCAAACTCTTTGCCATGGTCAAACCTAAGACTCACCAATGAGTGTACTACTCTTTTTTCAATTTTCTTAAGAAGCACAAGAAACTTTTCAAATGATTCATCCTTTGATGATGAGAATAGAGTCCAAGTGAAACGAGAGTAATCATCCACTATAACAAATACATACCTCTTCCCGCCTCTACTTGTGATCCTCATAGGACCACACAAATCAACATGTACTAGTTCAAGAGGCCGAGAAGTGCTAACACAGTTCTTTGACTTATAAGAAGTCCTCGCTTGCTTTCCTTTAGCATAAGCGTCGTACACCTTGTCATCATTGTACTTGATGCAAGGTAGTTCGACTACTAGATCCTTTGAAACGAGTTTATTCAAAAGAGAAAGACTTGCATATCCTAGCCTCTTGTGGCAAAGCATAACATCATTATTAAGAGCACTCAAACAAGTCAAATGATTTTGGGGAAGTGAAAGAACACACGCTTTATACACATTGTTGTATCGCTTCCGCCTCAACACAACATCACCAGATTTGATATTGGTAATCTAGCATTGATCCGAAGAGAAACCAACGTTACCTCTATCACAAAATTGAGACACACTTAGCGAATTATGTTGTAGACCATCTACCAAGTACACATTATCAATAGAGTGAGAGAGTGAATTACCTATCTTACCTACAACGATAATTTTCCTAGATTTGTCGTTTCCAAATGCCACACTCCCTCTATCAAAGGCTATAAGTGAGAGGAAGTTTGATTTATCTCCTATCATGTGTCTCGAGCAACCACTATCTAAGAACCATAGTTGATTGCCTCCTCTCAAAAAGCCTGCAAAATAGCTAAGTGTCAGTATTGGGAACCCAGGTCCACTTGGGTCCTATTTTCTTTGACATGGAGACTAACTCATCTTTTCTAATTCACATTTGTTTAACATACAATGAGTTTCTCTCCGCGACCCTGTTTCTCAAAGGACAAGCATAGCAATAATGACCAGTTTTTCCACAGTGAAAATATATTATATTTTCTTGAAGTCCAACATATTTTTTGTTTATTGGTCTAGTGACACGCCCATTCAACCATCCTAGTCCCTTTTTGTTTCTGCTATGGTGAGTGTTAAGCCAGTCAAGCGCTTCTGAAGAACTGTTCCAGTGCCTGTTCTGAGCAAGGTCAGATTCAGCCTTATGAGCCCTTTCAAGCAACTAGTTGTTTTCACTCACCAAGGATTCTAGTCTAAGTTTCAGGTCTACGGACTCATTTTTCTGCCTAGAGAGATCAGTGTTAAGCACTTCCTCTCTTGTGTTCATAAGGTCCTTAGGCGTGTCAAGGTCTTCACATAGGGTAAGGGCCTTTTCTTACGCCTTAAGTTTCTCACATTTGAGGATTTCATTGACATGTTCAAGTTCTAGTTTGTTCCATTCAAGTATTATAACATCCTTTTTCAATTCGAAGCAAACATCTTTAAGCATGCAATTTTCAGTAGTTATTGTCTCACATTCATCCATTATGGTAAATAATAATTTCACAACTTTAGCTTTGCTAAGACCACGTACCTTATCATTGAGTTGGGAAGAGCTTTCGATCGAATCAAGATCTGATTCAAACTCACTACTGGCCATGAAGGCTTCTACAACTTCTTCCTCTTGAGAATCCTCTTCTTCCTCTGAGGTTTCACCCCGGGCTGCCATCATTGCCTTAGTGAAACCGCTTGAGGAGTTGTCCTGTTGTAGCCTCGTACCATGCTTTTGGAACTGTTCTAACCCCTGTTCTTCCTTCTGCACGGGCCAGTTCTTCAATATGTGATCGGGTTTTCCACATCGGAAGCACCCCAAATGCTGATTATGATAACTGTTCCCTGGCTTGTCGGTACTTCCTTTCCTGATGTTCTCCCTCCAGCCTTCTTGGAGAATTTCTTGAGCTTTCGAGTTACCATGGCTATCTCTTCAATATCCAAGTCCAAATCATCACTCTCCAAAGCCTTTAGAGAAAGACCTCGGTCTTTCCTCATTTCTTCCCTCACTTGGGAGCTTCTCCTCAGCTCGTATGTTTAAAGACTCCCAATGAGCTCTTCCAAGGAGATCTCATTCATCTTCTTTGCTTCCTTGATGGATGTAACTTTCATTTCCCATGATTGAGGCAAAAACCATAGGATCTTCTTTACCAATTCTTCGGTGCTAAAGAATTTTTCCAAGGATTTCAGCTCATTGGTGATGTGGGTAAAACGAGTGTACATATCCATCACAGTCTCTTTGTCGCTCATTTCGAACAGCTCATATTTCTGCATTAATAGTTCAATCCTGGACTGTTTGACCTGGTTGGTTCCATCATGGGCTACGCGGAGGGCATTCCATATCTTGTTTGCGGACTCACACTCTGAGATACGAGTGTACTCGTCTAGTCCAAGGCCAAAGTGCATCAGGTTCAAGGCCAAAGTACAGCAGCTTCAAGGCCAAAGTACATTAACTTCTTGGCCCTAGCGTGTTTCTCCATCTTTTTGATGTCACCAAGTCGAACTCATTTTACTTCTTAGGAACAGTCTTTCCATCTTCTATGGTCTTCATTGGAATGTAGGGACCATTCTCAATGATCATCCACAACTCAATGATCATTCACAACTCGTAGTCATCAACCTGAATGTAATTCTCCATATGATTCTTCAACCAATTGTAATGTTGTCTATTGAAGTATGGTGGTTGAGTCACAGATTGACCCTCCAAGATTCCTTGTGGTGCACTCATCTTTCCAGGATCTCTCAAGGTGTTAACCTAGGTTTGAGAACTCTACTATGATACCACTTGTTAGATTTAATAGCATAAGGACACAAGAGGGGGGTGAATTGTGTTTGCCAACTTTTTCGATTGTTTCAGAACACTCGCGAAAACACTTTGGACTGCATGTTTGGAATGAAGCAGAGATAAAGCTAATTGCGGAAATAATAAAGGAGACATAATATTTTATGTGGAAAACTACCTCTGGCCCAACTGAGGTGCAAAAACCACGACCTACCACTGTAGGATTTCAACGCACTTTCACTAGACGGGCCTAACACATTACAACTATAACACACGTGAATCATCCACACACGTAACTTGGTCTACCCCAAGACCTTCGTTACAAACACCATGTAACTTAGTCTACCACGAGACCCTCATTAGAACCACGTCCAATGTCTCCCAAGACTTGGACATTCTCTTAACTCACTGATGAAAAAGAGAAAAAGAAAAACACCTTACTTGAATGCTTCTAAACAACTTGAATGTAAGGTACAATACAATCCCTATTTTGCTAATGTTGAAGACTTGATTTAGCACTCGCTTTGAAGGTTTTCTCACAGAAAATTCAGACTCACAAAGACAATTTTTAACCCTTAGAAAACCTTGAGAAAAACTAGAAAAGGAGGCACCTTTGAAGGCCATAGTGAGGGCATAATCATAAAAGATCCTTGAATCGCTCCCAGGCTTCACAGAGAGTCTCATCTTCCTTTTGAGAGAAAGTAGTGATTTGATTTTACAGGCTTGCCGTCTTACTCAAAGGAAAGAACTTGACAAGAAAGAGTTTTGTAAGCTCTTCTCATGTCGTTAGACATCTTAGAGGCAACGAATGAAGCCACACCCTCGCTTTATCCCTAAGTGAAAAGGGAAATAAGCGCAAGCAGATGGCATTAGTAGAAACTCCGTTGAGGTTTAACAGATCACACACCTCTAAAATGGCCGAGAGGTGTAAGTTTGGATCTTCTGGCGGTGTGCTTCCGAACTATGATTATTGTACCATGGATATAAGGGATGGCTTGAGCTCAAAGTTGTTCACTTCTATGATTGGTTGAGCGATGCTTAAGGAAATGCCTTGGCCTCCCAGGGTAACACAATCCCAGAGTGTCCTACTTTGGTCACCTCCTATTCTTGCCATTGGTGAAGAAACTGTTTGAACCTTGAGTCTTTGCTCTTTTACCCTTAATTTCTTCCTTCCGAAGCGACAAGTCCTTTCGATTTCTAGATCGAATTCAAACGAAAAGGGACATCACATATAAAGGAAAATCTGCAAATTTGGTAATAAAAGTTCCAACGTAAATAAAAAATATAAAGAAAACAATGATGAAATGCTTAGTTGATTTCTAAGGGATAACTCAATATCCACAAATTTGGTCCCCAGCAACGGCATGAAAAACTTGAACTATGCCCACAAGCGCACGGATGTTGTAGTTTCGTGAAGATATCATTCCCAAGAAGACCAATTATAATTCATTGAGTTTTGTCCTTTAAAAGTGCTAAGCAAGCAATTTTAATTATGTGGTTGAATGACACTGTAACATAATTGGAGAATTTAATCAATTAAAAACATCTAGGGATTTGTTTCACCTTCTAAAGATGTGGATCAATCTAGGATATCGTGTACTCGATCTATTATGGTGGATTGAAAGGGGTGCACCGTATTAGAATTTAGTCTTCTTTCGACAAAAACTGAATTGCTTAAACTAGCTAGTCATTCTTTCAAATGTCCTTGTTTAGTCTAAGTTATAGATCTTTGATCGCTAAAGGTCCTCTTAACAAGCGAATCTGTTTCAAGTATTGCTAAATCAAGTCTTATCTTGTCAATCAAATAGCAAGTTTCACCTTTCAATCCTTCACTTAACTATTTAAAATTAGCAAATGAATTTTTCCAAAATCCAATTACAACAATTAAGATAGGATTCAACCAACCCATATCAAGAAGAACTACAACTAAATAAAGATGAAAGATTCCAACATCAATACTTGGCTAACAATCCCCAGATTGACAAAACTACTCACACATGTTTAAATCAACAAAACTAAACAGAGTTTTGAGAGAAAAACTAAGCACAATTGGAGATCTTTCAAGGGTTTACCAACTTCAAAAGGGCTCTAAAACAGCAAGCACTTCTTTAACACTCACACTCAAAATGACTAAAAATCTAACCTAAACTTAGAAAGAAAAGAAAAAGGAATGGAAAACTAGAGAGAAGAGTTCCCTTTGTATGTTGCGTGTCCCCTCTCTACTGCGAAAATGACTTTATTTAAAGAGAAACACGTTCAACCTCAGCGACACGATGAAGGAAAATGAACAAGCTTGTAGTTATGACCTCAGCACAGGCAGTCCGTGGTGGGCTCTATATTTATGATCTTCTGTTTTTTCTTCCTTCCACGAGCATGGTGACTTGGGGGTGTCTATAGGAGTCAAATTACACTCAATTATGGTCAACTTTGGGGTAAAATGGTCCAAAAACCTGCAAAACATAGAAAAGAACCATACTTGAGCGTAAAACCAAAAAAGGGTATAAATTATAACAAAAAGCACATAATTATCCTTAAAAATGGGACAAAATGCTCAAAATAGTGTGCACTATAAGGACTTATCAAATTTTCCCATGCTTGAACCATTGTTTGTCCTCAAGCAATCATGAAACTGTGGCTAAAGATATGAATGACCTCCTCCGGAAGACATCAGTAGCAACATCAATAACCAAATCAACATAAGAAGTTTAGCCCAAAAGTGATGTAAATTTTTACAAACAGATAGGAGAAGGAAACTTTGGAAAAAGGTAAGAACCATCACATCAAAATATTAAATCAGTTACTCAAATCAACTTGAACAATCATATTTGCATATTACAATAAGTAGAGACTAGAGGAACTAATAGAACCTCACTTGAGGGATGAGGCACTCATCACTTATATGTTTAAAATAAAATGCGGTTCTCTCACATCTCATTCCATAGACCCAAGTAAACCATAAACTTGATAAGACTTTCTAATTCGCCACCACTAGAGTGCGAAACACACAAGGTAAACATGAGGACTTTCAAGAGTTGTAAGGGGGCAAATGGGTAAAGGCAAGCAAGGAACAAACATTTCGGGATTTGTGGAGCCAAAAACCAACGATTAAGAGCTTAAACCATCATCTCCCAACTAAACCAAACTCTTTAAAATATCAACAATATCCCCAAGTGATGTCTTAAGAAAAAGTGCCTAAACCATAAAACTGATAACAAATCCTCTTGTTGCATTTTTTTCCCTTCTTTTTTCTTTATTTCAACATATACACATTTTTTCCCTACACACCTTTGGTGTGCTTCATTTTTTTTTTCTCTTTTTTCTTCTTACGAGGAGGATAATGGCAGAGGAAACTATGCATTTTCAACACTTTTCTTAAAACTCACACAACATAACCCAATTGACTTTGAAAGGAAAAATAAAGCATGAATCCATGATCATATACAACCGAACCACAATATCCATAAAAGGTTATTATCCACAAATTACTCTCAATCAATTATGAAAACTTTATAGCCTTGGCTAAAAGGGTAAGATATATGTGTTTGGCCAAAGATAATAAATATCGGTTCTCATTAATAAACACTGTAAAGGGTCGAAGGGGTAGCAAGGGATAATTCATTCACATAAGGGTGGCTATTTGGTTAATGTAGCTCATAAAGTCAAGGAATGCTTCAATCACGTTACTGAATTGTGCATGCTAAATGTGGTCTTGAATAAGAGTCAAAGCAAGTTCTAGAGACTTGAAATCTGGGAAGAGTCACACATGAAAAGAAATGTGAGACTAAGTTGATGAATTAGTCTATTTAAGCTCAAAATCTCATGGGACAAGGCTCATCTAGCTCTTGAAATTTCAATATGCGAAATACTCATGCCAAGAATCATTATGCAATATGGTCATATCAAATGTGAAGGTCGAAATATGAAGCATACTTCAAAAATGCATAAACAAACATTATATTCATAAATGAGCCTAACTAAAAGGGTCAAAATAGGCAAAAGAAGCCAAAAACTCATCATAAGAGGATTTGTAGACTCTTTTTTTTTGCCTTTCTCTTTTGGGTTTTTTTGAATTTTCTATTTTTTTACAACTAAAAACATAAATGTGTAAAAACAAAACTAAAACGACAAAAGAAACCTAGAAACCTAAATGATCAATGTAAAAATGCAAAATGACCCTAAAAATGTAAATTATCATACATCCACAACACGCATATATGCAACCATGAAAATTTTGAACAACTCCCCTATGCTTGGACAATACATTGTCCTCAATGCAAGCATAAGACTCTAAAAAGGAGGGGGAGAGGGTGGAGGAGAAGAAGGAGGGTGGGGTTAGGAAATGTGTCAATCTCTCCAAATCTCTATGCAGCCCCTAAAGTCTTGACAATGTTAGTTCTAGGAGGCAATCATCCCACGAAGCTCACCATGGTGCTCCTAAATAAAGCCCCGGAGTGGGGCATGTTCAGTTTCTACATAAGGTCATAGAGAAGCTTACTCTTCTTGAATGGATCGAAGGCTAGCATGTAGGTTAGGAAAGTCATGAGACGAGGATGGTTGCGAGGAACTAGAAGCCCTAGAGTGAGGAGATGGAGGAGGTAGGGCAGGTTGCGCTAACTCTTCATCACTGGGTAAAAAGTAGAGATTAGCTCGGTTCAGGAGAGAGGTATGATCAACAATTGGTAGAGGCATAAATCCAACAAATATAACCACCATCAACTTTACAAAATTTCATTTGTTCGAAAGCGGCCAAGTTCAGTCGCTTTGAACCTGCGACTCTGTCATCAGGGCTCAGTTCCACTCTCACCAACCTAGTAATGGGGGTAATAAGGCCTACAATGACAATCCTATGTGCAAAACTAGTGGTTGCACTATATAATTGATTGACCAAGAATGACTCGGGGTCAATCCGGTCTCCTTGAAGCATGCCATACCAATAATATAATTCAGATAGACGAGGCACAATTAAACTATCCTTCCTAGCAAACAACGCACAATAATTGTTGGGCCACATGAATACAGGGGCTTCGAATAACCATGCCATTGGAATTACTAGTGCCATACCGATAATCCCTAGAAAGTTTGTGCCAAAAAGTATTCAGATTAAATTCCATAGGGACATGACGGTATGGGAGGCCTATACTAGGCGAAAACCAAAAATACTCAAATTAAGCTCATGAAAATCCCTATTAAGACAAAAGAAAATGTAGCCCTTCTGATATCGAGGGCCACTCATGACCTCAACATGCAATGTACTAAGGAATTCAAGTGTGAGGTCCGGGCAGGTGTGGTCCCTAGTTTCTAAAAATTAGCCACTCCGAGCAAACAACCAATGAATATCATCCAACAATCCCAAATGGTTCAACACATCCTCATTACGATATCGAGTAGCTACACTAAGTTTAGTACTCAAAGCATTATATCTAGCAATGTGTTCTGGATTAGTTAAGCCAATGGGGAGTGGGATGTTACCTCAATTTCTTATGGTGGTTGATGTGCTAGAGGTTCGGGGAGCTTGTTGTGGGGCTTGAATTAAAGTCACTACTTCTTGTGCAGTTCTTGTCTTCTTTGGTGCAATAATGGTGCAATGTGGATGGGAAAAACTTGAAAAATTAAACTAAAAAGAAAATGAGAATAAAAATGCTAGGAAATATAAAATTTAAGAAAAGGGAACGAATTGGTGAAGAAATGTGGAAGAGAAATGGAATTTGGAAGAATTAAAGTGAAAAATGAAGTTATGAAAGTTGTGGACATGGAGGTGGGAAAAATGGGAGAGAAAGAAGGCTTGACAGTAAAAATAAAGGGAGAAATGGGGTTATGGTGAAGAAAGGAAGTAAAAAGGGAAGAAATTTGGTGTATTTTGGTGAAAAATTAAAGGATTAAGGTGAAGTGGATATGGAGGTTTTAGAGAGAGAATGGAGTGTTTAGAGAGAGAGTTTGTCGAATTTGAGGAAGAAGATGAAAAGAATTAGGTTAGAGGGGTCTTGAAAACCCTTGACCACAGACGCGAGGCTCACCACGGACCATGGTGGTGGCCACGAGCTGTCTGGGGTAAGCTTTGGTCCCGGACCTTCTTTCGTTTTTCTCTCCTTTTTTGCTTTCTCTTTTTCTTTAGAACCTCTACGGGCCGTGATGGTGTCCGTGCAGGCTCAAAAAACCTCTTATTATGCTTCTTTGTCTTTTTTTTTGGTTAATTAATTTCTAGCGAAGGTTCTAAAGCAAAAAAATAACACAAAATACAATAAAACGGTACATATAAAGGGAAAAAAAGTAAAACAAACACTTGGGTTGCTTCCCAAGAAGCGCTTGTTTAAGGTCGGGAGCTTGACCTTTCTTCTATTTTGCTTTAGCTTCAATGAAAAGGTGCATGTCCTTTTTGTCAGGAACCACCAAAATTGAAATCTTTCAACTGAAGGTACAACCTTAGAAACTCAGGTTGGAGGTCCTTCTTCATCATCAAATGACGCCACAACATATCATTAGCATACAAGACAAATCGATAGCGGGCTCCATCCGATGGACCACTATCATCATATTCAATCCCGAGATTAAAATCCAAATTTACTCCTTTCATATGAGGTAAAGAAAGAACTACTTGGGCGAACCCACAATAATCACTCATGGAGGACTCATTAGAAGCATAAGCCTCATCCTCGGGTATGCTAGGTGGCGTAGGAGCAGCAAACTCCACCTTAACATAACCTTAGTTGGGATCCTAAGTAGAAATGCAATTAGAATCAGAAGGGTTAGGACAAATCCAACCATCCTCCATTTCAACTTTAGATAAAGTGGAGTACATCATATAGGATTGGGGGAAATAACTTTCTCATCCATAAAACCAAAACTTATCATAGCACCCCCTACTTCAAATGTTATCCGCCCCCCTTTTACATCAATAATGCAACCTGAAGTAGCCAAGAAGGGCCTCCCAAGAATAATTTGGGCATTGTCAGAACTATCTTCGAACACCCAAAAATCTCTTACTTTTACACGCACATCCTCCTTTGCATTCAAAGGTCGTGTTTCAGAACCATCTACAAATTGCAATGAAAAGGGTTAGGGTCGCGATGGTCGAAATGAAGCCTATAAAATATAAAGTAGGGTATCAAACTGACACTTGCACCAAGGTCACATATGGCTCTTTTAATCATCATTTTTGCTACGACACAGGGGATAGAAAAGCTACCTGGGTCAGGAAGCTTAGGGGGAAAGACTTTGGGAATCTCAAAGCTATCATTTTCTCTAAAAGTCATGGGCTCACCGCCATCATTTCTATCCTTTCTCTCAACCATGATCACTTCTCTACCATCCTCAAGTGTTATGTCCTTAGGATCCTCTGTCCTTTCTTTCAAGTAGCACAGTTACAATGCTTACAGGGGTTAGATTTGGGTTTACTAGGCAGTTTATCGGGATGTGTAGATGAAGACGTCAATTGTTGAGATATTTGGCCTTCAACCATCTTGTTGTGAGTAGTAAGCACATCTAGAGCACAATTTCTTAATGTACTCATCTTGTTTTTGCTGAGCCAAAAGCATATTCTCTATCATAGACTCTAAGTTGGATTTTTGAGGTGCTTGTTGAGGATAGGATGGTCTTTGAAATCCAGGGGTGGTCTAAAATTCGTTCGAGGCACGAGTGGAGCATTAGACTTACAAGAGAAATTGGGGTGATTTCTTCAACCTAGATTATATGTGCTTTAGAAATGGTCATTTATTGGTCTACGGTGATAATTGTTCACATAATTGACCTGATCTCTCACTTCTTGGGCAAAGGACAACCCACTTGACAATGCACAGTCAAGTGATCAACTGATCCACGTATATCACATGATAGGGAAGGGGTAGTTGAACTAACATAATTAACATTCAAGCGTTACAACTTTTAAGACATAGCATCAACTTTAGAATAAAGCATAGATATAGCATCTAACTCAAGCTTACCTCCAACCCACTTGGGTTTTGTTCTCTGAGATAACCATTGAAAATTGTTAAGGACTATCTCTTCCATAAGATTGTATGCTTTATCTTAGTTTTTGTTCATAAGGGTACCTCCTGCTGCCGCATCAATAGTAAACCTCAATGATTGGGTGACTCCATTATAAAATGTTTGCACAATCATCCATCTTTGAAGACCATTGTGAGGACATAATCGTAAAAGATCCTTGAATTTCCACTAGGCTTCATAGAGAGTCTCATCTTCCTTTTGAGAGAAATTAGTGATTTGATTCCACAGGCTTACAGCCTTACTCATAGGAAAGAACTTCACAAGAAAGAGTTTTGCAAGCTCTTCCCATGTCGTTATGCATCCTGGAGGCAACAAGTGAAGCCACACCCTTGCCTTGTCCCTAAGTGAAAAGGGAAATATGCTAAAGCAAGATGGCATTAGTAGAAACTCTGTTGAACTTTAACGTATCACACAACTCTAAAAGGACCAAGAGGTTTAAGTTTGGATCTTTTAGCGGGGTGCCTCCGAACTGTGATTATTATACCATAGATGAAAGGGTTGGTTTGAGCTCAAAGTTCTTCACTTCCATGTTTGGTTACGCGATGCTCGAGGAAATGCCTTGGACGTATCACATAACAAAATCCCAAAGGGTGCTACTTTGGTTACCGCCTATTCCTGTCATTGGAGAAGAAATTGCTTGAGCCTGGAGTCTTTACTCTTTTACCCTTAATTTCTTCCTTATAAAGCGAAATTTCCTTCTGATTTCTGGATCAAATTCAAAAGAAAAGGGACTTCGCATATAAAGGAAAAATCTACAAATTTGGTAGCAAAACGACCAACACAAATAAAAATTATAAAGAAAACAATGATGAAATGCTTAGTTAATTTCTAATGGCAAACTTAATTTCCAAAAATTTGGTCCCTACTGACGGCGCCAGAAACTCGACCTATGCCCGCAAGTACACGGGTGTTGTAGTTTCGTAAAGATATCATTCCCAACAAGACCAATTGTAATATATTGAGTTCTGTCCTTTAAAAGTGTTAAGCAAGCAATTTCAATTAATAGGTTGAATGACACTATAACCTAATTAGAGAATTCAATCAATTAAAACATCTAGGGATTTGTTTCACCTTCCAAAGATGTGGATCAACTTAATATAACATTTACTCAATCTATGATGGGGATTGAAAGGGTTGCAATCCTATTTAGAATTCAGTCTTATTTTGAAATAAACTGAATTACCTAAACTACCCAGTCATTCTTTAAAATGGTCTTGTTTAGTCTAACTAATAGATGTTTGATCGCTAAAGGGTCCTCTTACCAAGCAGTTATATTTCAAGTATTACTAAATCAAGTTATATATATTAAATCTGCAACACCCCCTAAATTTCTAATATCTTCTTTATTACTAATATTAACCTACGTGGCAGCGGAAAACCTGACGGGGGTGTTACCGTCGTGTTTCCTTTGTGGAAACGCCAGGCTGAGTATCAACCAAACTTTAATACAAAATATTCTACAACAATATTTTAGTTAAAGGGGTTTCAACCATAGTTTAGGTAACTACTAAACTTAACAAAATCCGATACAAGTCTTTCTCAAAACAAACTATTGTTCCAATTATAGTTTAACGAAGAAGCCTCGCTCTAACTTTGCATCCTCGTTCCCATGCATATGCACTTCACTTGAAAACAAAACATCTTACAAAGTGAGATAAACTCAATAATAATCATCCCTAAGAGTCAAACACGCACGCAAATTAATTTTAAAAACATTTTAGGGGTAGGGCAGACAAACATACCCCACTTAAACATTCACAGTGGAAGCATCCAGCCATACCAATCTCCTTTATAATTTGCAATTTCTTAAGGGTGAGCGACCCCACTGGGACCTATAACCTGCGCTTGGGTTTAACGGAGTCGCTTAACCTCAACCCGGCATATCGTCGACTTGGACGATTACTGCTTAACCAAACCTTGGCCTACTGTCCACATGTACGATTACCGATAACCTAGCCCACGTCCCAACGGGGCGCGTGGCTGCTCACATGGATGCAGTTTTTCTCGAGGAAGGCTGATGGCCTTCAACAACAAAGCATAACTCGCAGTCTCACCCATAAAGCCATTTATTATACACTCATGCTTGCTCAATAAATTTTCAGATCAACATGCATATTCCACCCAGACCCAGTCCGATCCCTAAGAAATTTCCACAATGTACGTACATAAATGTATTTCCTCGTGTTTTGTTTCTTTCAACAACTCAGCCAATCGCCCAAATGCAGACTGAGACAGCATGATAACTCAACACGAGCAACCCAACTATTTCATTTTACGTAGAGCCAGTAAAATCCATGACTCCATGTAAAGCAAAAGCATTGAAGACAACCCTTAGCGTACTCGTCATACACATTTTCCAAATAGCTTCAGGGTAGGGTTAGGGCTTGATTGTTACTTGGAATCCATACTATTATCGGCTCAGTTACATAATTGGGCCTAATAATCAACACCTACATCAAGCAACGCTCACACTTAGTCCAA
>JACYFF010019584.1:58797347-58867992 GCA_017589665.1 Selenicereus undatus
GATCTGGACTAGATAGGTTTCCATCATAGCCTCGGACTACCCAAACTGTAAGGTGGTTACTCTAGCTAAATGGGCAACCGTAGAGGAGAACTTTAAGGGGGAGGAAAATGAAGATGAAAGTGAGCAAGAACTTAAGGAAACTCAAGAGGAGGTCGTGGAAGAGGCTGAAGAAAGAGAAATCTTAGTTTTGAGGAGAGTTCTAAACAATCCAAAGGGACTTAAAGATGACCAAAGAGAGAATATCTTCCATACTCGTTGTACTGTCCAAGGGAAGGTGTTTTCTTTGATTATTGATGGAGGGAGCTGTGCAAACGTGGTTTCTCTAAGCATGATTTAGAAACTAGGATTGCAAACAATGATTCATCCACATCCTTACAACATCCAGTGGTTGAATCAAAGCAAGGGAATTCAGGTGAACTCTCGGTGGTTGATTTCCTTCTCCATTAGAAAGAACTATCAGGATGAGTTATGGTGTGATGTTATTCCTATGGATGCTTGTCGCATGCTTTTAGGAAGACCATGGCTATATGACCATAAGGTTATGCATAATGGTTACCTAAATACCTATTCATTTACCAAGGATGGCAAGAAGATTACCCTAGCCCCTTTACCCCTATCTAAGCTCCACGAAATTCAGCCACAAAACAAACCCAAGCAAGCTGATTTGCTTCTGTTCGTGAGCGAGCCCATACTAAAGGCCTCCCGACATGAGTTTAAAGCCTTTAAGGAGTGGATGTTGAGCATCCAAGAAGAACTAGAAAGTCCACTCCCCACTCACCCCGTAGCCAAAGCACTCATCCAAAACTTCTGTCATTTGTTTCCTAAGGAGATGCCTACGGGTTTGCTTCCTAAAAGGGATATTTAGCACCACATTGATCTCATTCCAGGTTCCATCCTACCAAATAAACCTGTTTGTAGGATGAATCCAAAAGATACCATGGAGATACAAAGACAAGCTAAAGAGTTGAAGGCCAAAGGCTTAATCCGTAAGTCGTTAAGTTCTTGTGCTGTTCCAGCTCTTTTGGTGCCTAAGAAGGATGGTGGAATGAGAATTTATGTGGCCAGCAGGGCCATTAACAAGATTACAATCAAGTATAGGTATCCTATACCTAGACTTGAAGACATGCTAGATGAATAGTATGGCTTTAAAGTGTTCTCTAAGATTGATCTTCGAAGTGGTTACTACCAAATCAGAATTAGAGAAGGTGAAGAATGGAAGATAGCTTTCAAGACTAAAGGAGGGCTTTATGAATGGTTAGTAATGCCCTTTGGTCTTTCAAATGCACGTAGCACTTTCATGAGATTAATAAACGGAGTGTTCAGGCCGTACATAGGAAAGTTTGTGGTAGTATACCTTGATGATATTCTGGTGTATTCCAGGGATAACCATGAACATCAAGACCACTTAACTCAAGTAATGCTTGTTCTGGAACGTGAAAAGTTGTTTGGTAACCTTAAGAAATGTGCTTTCTTTACTCCTGAAGTTACATTTCTAGGTTATATTGTTACTAGAGATGGCATTAAAGCATATAAGAGCAAGGTTAAAGCCATTCGGTCATGGCCAGTTCTAAGGAGTATTCATGATGCCTGAGCTATCCATGGTTTAGCTTCATTTTATAGGAGGTTCATTCGTGGTTTTAGCACCATTATGGCTCCTATGACTGAAGTTATCAAAGGTATATTATTTGTATAGACACCAAAAGCTCAATCTGCCTTTGAAGAAATCAAGACAAGGCTTACTCAAGCACAAATTCTATCCTTGCTGTGCTTCAGTAAAGTCTTTGAAGTGGAATGTGATGCCTCTCGAGTTGGTATAGGTAGTTTTCTTACTCAGGAAGGTAAACCTCTATCCTTGTTTAGTTAGAAACTTTGTGACTCAAGAAGAAAATACTCGACCTATGATAAGGAATTCTATGCCATTGTGAGATGTTTAGAGCATTGGAATCATTATTTGATTGCAAGTGAGTTTGTCTTACATTCTGACCATGAAGTTTTGAAGTACATTCAAGGCCAACATAAATTGAACTCACGACATGCCAAGTGGGTTGAGTGTCTCCAATCATATCACTTTACAATCAAGCACGAATATGAAAAACTCAATCAAGGTTCAAATGCTCTATCTTGAAGGTATCTTCTTTTGTTTCAATTAGATGATTGTGTACTTTGTTTTGAGCATCTAAAAGCTTTGTATGTTGAAAATGAAGACTTTGGGGAGTTGTATGCTGATTGTTCCAAGCACCCCAAAGGAGATTTTCTAATTTAGGAGGGATTTCTATTCAAGGTTACACGGTTATGTGTACCAAACTGTAGCACAAGGGAGCTTCTAATCAGGGAAGTTCATGGAGCTTCTCTAGCTGGCCATTATGGAGAGAACAAGATACTCACTATGCTAAGGGAGCACTACTACTAGTCAGCCATGGAGAAAGATGTTTAATACATTCTGAAGAGGTGTCGGACATGTCAAGTGGCTAAAAGTCACTCCTTACCCCATGGCCTATACACGCCTCTACCTATTCCCACTTTACCTTGGGTTGATGTAGGTATGGACTTCATTGTTGGACTGCCTAAAACCCAAAGCAACAAGGATTCTATGTTTGTTGTGGTAGATAGGTTCTCTAAAATGTCTCATTTCATTCCATGCAACAAGAATAATGATGCTACACATATTGCTGAGTTGTATTTCAAGAAAGTGGCAAGATTACATGGTATTCCGAGATCCATTGTTTCTGATAGGGATACTAAGTTTTTAATCCATTTATGGATTACATTGTGGAAGAAGTTAGGTACGAAACTCAAGTATAGTACTACTTGTCATCCACAAATTGATGGGCAAACTGAGGTTACCAATCGAACCCTAGGAACACTTCTAAGAGCTTTGATTAAACCTCATGCTAAGGCTTGGGATTTACTTTCACCCCATGCAGAGTTTGCTTATAACAGGGCCCCAAGCAAGGCTATGGGTTTGTCTCCATTAAAGGTGGTCTATGGGATTGATCCTCTTAGTCCACTTGATCTCACCCCATGACCATTAGATCAAAAGCCAAATGCAGATGCAGCTTCAAGGGTAGAAGAAATCTAAAAGATTCATGAGTTGGTAAGGAGCAAAATTGAGAAGACTAATGCATCATATCAAGCTCAAGCCAACAAGTATAAGAATAAGGTGGTATTTCAACTTGGAGACCTCCTGTGGATTCACCTAGGAAAGGAGAGATTTCCTTCCAAAAGGAAGAACAGGCTTATGCCAAGGGCTGATGGTCCATTTGAGGTACTTGAACTTATAAATGACAATGCTTATAAGGTTGATTTTCTAGGTGACTATGGAGTTTCAGCCACATTCAATGCAGTTGGTTTGAGTGCTTATCAAGCCGATGATTACCTTGCTGATTTGGTGATCAAGTCTTCTCAACAAGAGGAGGATGATGCAGTCCCCACCAACAAAGACCAGGAAGAAGGTCCAACAAGTCCATCAAGGTCCTTTACAAACTCCAAAGTTCAAGCAATCGCTCAGATTGTGGAGAAGAGCTAAAATCAAGCAACCGGATTAAAAGGCCAGAATGTGTTCGGTTTTGTTCACCTTATAACTTAAGCTACATTGTGTCTTAAGTTTGATATTTTTTCATTTTTCAAATCCTCACGATGTCTAATTTTTGGTCTAGGAATTACACTCCAATCATGCACAAGAGAAGTTAGAAGACCAAGGAATTTTGTCCAACCGGCCAGTGTTGATGCAAAACTGCACGGTTAAATATTTTAGTGGAGTTCATCTACTTAAACATGATTTAACCTTGATTTCTTTGTAGGGGGGTTTGTGCACACCCTAAGGTTTCCCCTCATGGCCTGAAATCAAAATCATGATCACTTTTGCTAGGTTAAATTCAAGACTGAAAACCAGGTGAAATTCTGGCTAGTGAACCCGATTTGTTGCAGCCAGCCAATTTTCCATCATCCATGGGTTTGCTTTGTTTCTTGCTTGCTAGCTAGCTTGGCACACATCCCAAGGTCTCTAGAAGAACAATCATCAGCTGCAAAAGGAACTATTTTGGGGAAGAACGACCAATGGGAAGCAAAGGCAGCAAATGGAGGTCTCTTGAATCGGATTGGATGGCCGAAAAGTGCCTTCAGTTTACGACTGGTTCCTTTTCATTTTCTAGTAAGATGGCTATATTAGGACTTCATATCATGTAATTTAAGTTGCAAACATCATTTTTTTGCTTTCCTTATCATCTTGATTGTAATTAGCTTAAGATAATTAAGCTAGTACATGGGTTAGTGCTAACCGTGGAGATTAGCTTAACTTAAGACATTTCCTCCCTAGGAAGGAAGCCTTAGGAGCTTGGTTACTTGCTTAGGTTCTTGCTACGCTTGTAACTAAACGGCTACTCGCGGCCATTTGCTAGAACATTGCACACTTCAATCAAAAACTTAGTTTTGAGAGCATTTGCTTTCGGACATTCAAATACTTCAGTTGCTTATCCTTAATTTGGTCGATTAAGGTGGTGTTCAAGTAAGTCCTAATCTTTGTTTAAGTGGTGTTTCTGTATCTTAATCAAAGCTTGGGACCTTAAACTAGAGTTTGGTGGTGTTTCTGTATCCAAACCTCAGTTTAGAACTATCATTCTCTCTTGATTATCCCACGGGTTTGAGTTTGCTTAGCCAGATTTCAGTCTTCTTAAACCATGAGCACTTGAATTCTAGATTGAGTTTTCATTCAATCCCTTCAGGATACATCAAAATCCGACCATAAGTTGGTCATTTTTCTCAATTACTCTACACTGTCACTAGGTGCCTAGATCTGGACTGCACTTGATTTTTAGGTCTTATCTCCCTTTATATATCTCTGATTCCTATGATTCAAAGACCAAATTATTCAGAACCTCTCAATCTATCTACCATAAATATGTCGTGATTTTTAGATAGGTAAAACTTTATAGCTAAAATTTTAAAGTCAATGTAAAAACTATCCCCTAACTAGTGACATTATGCCCATACCTTAGCTCTAGAGTATACCCCTTTTAGGCCACGTTCTAAATACAACCGACCATCACTCTGCCCATATAGAATCCAACGATCCCATGCCCCCTCTTTAATCCAAATCAAGCCAAGTTTTCTAACTTTAACCGAAACGATTATCAAATACCACGTTTAGGCTCACCTCGATTCGATCTTAGGACAGGAGCAATTAAATCGTCGCACCCTTGGAAGTTTAAATCTGAAAAAGAAGTATAAAACTTGTATTAAACTGTGCACACTTGAAATCCTAAATCAAAACCATAAATTAGTGACAAAACATAAAAAAAACTCTGGCTTTTGCCGATTTATATGCATGGGGGTGCACCCTACTTACCACAAGCAAGGAGACAAGAGGGGAAACTATAGTGCTAGCGGTGCTATGGCTGGCAGTAAGTGGGCGGTCGGCGGCTGCTATGGAGGGCGGGAAGGAAGAGCATGAGGGAAAGGGAGAGAGCAAGAGAGAGAGCGAAGGAGAGAAAGAGAGTACCGGGAGGAAGAGAGAGAGTGTTGGGGGGGATGTTGCTGCTAGGGATTAGGGGGGACGAGAGGGTTGCTGTGGGCTAGGGTTCCAGTGGGGGCGGGGGCTTGGCTGGGCCCAAAGGAAAGAGAGATAGTGGGGGTGAGCGCTCTTAGGGTTAGGTAAGGGTTTCCTCCCCCTTTTTTTTTTCTTTGAAGGAGGAAAAAGAAGAGATTTCAAAAGTGGAGGTTAGAGGGGAAATACGGACACTTTGTCACCATGGGAGTATGAAAGTTTCAAAGAAGGTATGGTTTGGATGAAAATACAAATAATTTTTGCAAGGTAGAAGTAAGGTGAGTCTTGACAAAATTACCTTTATTTTATTTTCTTTTTTTTCCTATCTTGGATTGACTTAGACCATAAGTCCTAGGTTTGTCCATATTAATAGTAACTCGACCCACACTGAATTTTCGAAGTTTTACATACTACCTCACTTAAGAAAGTTTCGTCCTGGAAACCTCAAGAAACTGCAACCAATGCTATCACCTCAGAAATGAATTTCAGGGGTTTTACACAATCAAACACCAAGTTTCACCTTTCAGTCCTTCACTTAATTATTTAGAATTAAAAATGAATTTGGCCAAAATCCAATCATAACAATTTCACATACAAGGTAGAATTGAGGCAACCCTAGCCAAGAACAAGTACAACTAAACAAAGATGAAAGATTTCAACATCAATACTTAGCTAACAATCCCTAGATTGAGAAAACCACCTACGCATTTTTAAATCAACAAAAATAAATAGAGTTTTGAGATAACAAAACTTAGTGCAATTTGAGATCGTTCAAGGGTTTCCCAACTTCGCAAGGGCTCCAAAACAGCAAGCACTTTTTCAACGTTGGCACTTAAAATTACTAAAAATCTAAACTAAACTAGAGAGAAGAGTTCCCTTTCTTTGTTGTGCGTTCTCTTTCTGCAGCAAAAATAGCTTTATTTAAAGAGGAACACGATCAACCTTAGCCACATAATGAAGGAAAACGAACAGGCTTGAAGTTATGGCCTCACCATGAACCATGGCGTGCACCACAGATAGTCTGTGGTGGGCTCGGTCTTAATGATGTTCCGTTCTTTCTTCCTTCCACGGATGTGGTGACTTGGGGGTGTCCATGGGGGTTAAAATCACACTCAATTATGGTCAACGTTGGGGTGAAATGGTCCAAAACCCTACAAAACATAGAAAACAACCAAATTCGAGTGTAAAACTGAAAAAGGAGTATAAATTGTAACATAAAGCACGTAATTCTCCCTAAAAATGACACAAAATAACATAAAAATAGTGTGCAGTTTAAGGACTTATGAGGACCGAAACGAGATAAGTGGTCCACAACTACATTTTTATGTCCGACCTTGTCTCCAATTTTGAAGTCAAACTCTTGGAGAAGAAGCATCCAGCAAATGAGATAGCTCACAGAGTCGAACTACTTCAAGAGATGCTTCAATTCAGCATGATTAGCAAAAATGAACACCTTGGAATTGATCAAATATGGGCAGAATTTCACCAAGGTGAACATAACAGCCAGGAACTCTTTCCTAGTTGTGGCATAATTCATTTGAGTGTCATGCAAAGTTGGGCTCTCATAGTAGATGGCATAGGGCTTATTGCCCTTTCGTTGCCCCAAAACGGCTCCCACTGCATAGTCACTACCATCTCAGATTTCATCAAAAGGTAATCCCGAATCCGGGGATTGCATAATCAAAGCAAAAATCAAAGCCTCCTTGAACCTATGAAAGGCACTTAAACACTCTTCGTTAAACTCAAAGGGCACATCTTTGACAAGTAAATGGGTGAGAGATTGTTTTATAATTTTCAAAAACTATTTTATGAGCCGTTGGTAAAAACGAACTTATCTAGGAAAATGTCTTACACATTTTGTGAAAGAAGGTGTCGGTAATTTCTAAATTACTTCAACCTTTACCTAGTCAACTTAAATTGATGGAGATCAAGATAAGGTAGATGACTGATCTCCTCCAAATAGTTCAGGGAATGACAATCCAAGTACCAATCCTCACGCCATGGTCCAAGCATTACTCCTGGAAAGTTCTACATTACCCTGGGTTTCAACCCTTGCAAAGACCCAGTTTTGTTCATCTGATCTCTTATCCCTCTCAAGGGTTTAGGACTGATATTTTTGCATGGGATGTTACCTAACACCCTCAAGTAACCAGCCATGAAGATAAAATCAGGTTAAGTCAGCAGCTTCATGGAGATTTTTTGCCTTTGCAAGTCAACTGTTCCAAATTGAGCTCCATTCTAGCCCAGTTTAAGTTTCATGCTGGTTTCCCCCCTTACACCCAATTTAGGCATGATTTCTTCACTTAGGATGATTATTAACATCCTGATGAAGTCCTTCATGGTTTGAAATCAAGTTTAAATTAAGTACAAGTAAGGTAACCAAGCTGCTTAACTTTGACACCAAACCGGCCAATTTGACTACTTTTGATCAACGATTGAGATCTCTTCAAAGGGAAGCTTTAGTCACCAACTTGCCTTCTTTATTGCTACCTACACTACTAGGAACATAGTCATTATCCTTTTTACAGCTTAGGAAGGTTCCTTGGCGACTAGGAAGGGATATAAAGATTACACTTGTTTCTGATTGGCCAGTCGAAATCTGGGTCAAATAGTAAGTTTCTTTCTCTCCCACATGAGCAGGTGGATAGCTTAGGAACCTAATGACATGTTCAACCTAGATTTTATCCTAATTAAGCATGTAATTAGATAGACACACGTAAGCTACTTAGATTCGGCTAAGCTTGTTTTGCATTCTGATTTGCATGAGCTAGTCTAGACGTTTCCTAGTGACTAAGGAAATTCCTAAGCAACTAGGAAGTATCTTATTTATATGCTACCTAGCTTGTTCATTGAATCAGATTATGAATGAACCACATTTTAGTTGAGCTTTGCTCCTTAACCCCAATTGCTCTCAAAACACTCAAACTAGCTTATCTTTAGTTAGGCCGAGCAAACTGGTGTTCTAGTGAGTCTTAATCTCTCCTTAGGTGATGTTTATATATGCTAAGAAGGATTAAGGATGCTAAATGGATTCATGGTGGTGATTATGTATCTAGTCTTTAATTTAGAAACCATTTATCTTAGCTTACTCTTACCAGATTCATTTGAATCGAAAGCTTCTGTTTTCTTCCTCTTTGCTTCTTGCATGCATTCCAACCTTAGATGTGAGTGAGATAGTAAGGAAATGCATCATATTTGGTATTAGAGCAAGTTTTATCTTGGCTGAAACCTCTGTTTCTAACCATGTTCTTCTCTGCCCAAACACACCCCAAAACACATTACTCAGTTTGATTCAGTTTGCAAGCATGAGTTCAAGCATGACTTTTAAGGAGAAGTTTGAAGTTCGCATGAAGAACTTAAGAACTTTGAAGCTACAACCACTAATAATGAGGAACTCAAGAACCAGAATGCCTACTTAAGACACTAACTGGCTGAATCGATGTGGTAGACGTGAACAAACCTAGTGAGCTCATCTAGTCTCCCAGTTCTAATCAAGAAAATGAAGCTGAAAGAAATAACACTCATTTGGTTTCAACTGGTGAGGAGGAGCCTCCTAGGAGACCAAGGAGGAGCCTCCTAGGAGACCAAGGAGGGGAGAAAGAAGACCTCAGCCCAAATTTAATGATTTCAATGTTGACATTCCATAATTTGAAGGAAAGCCAGACTCGGATGAGTTCTTGGAATGGATGCAAATCATGGATAGGATTTTTGATTTCCAGGATCTTCTAGAGGAGAGAAAGGTAAAGCTTGTTACCCTTACACTTAGAAAGTATGCTTCTCTCTTGTGGACTAATTTGTGTGCGAAGAGAGTTAGGTTAAGAAAGGACAAGATTAGAACTGGGAATGAAATGAAATCCAAGCTTAAATCCTGGTTCCTTCCCCCTTCTTACCTACAAGAAAGTTACTCCCAGCTACACCATCTAACCTAGAGTTCCATGAGTGTAGAAGAATACACTAGGGAGTTTCAAAAGCTTTTGATTAAGTGTGATTTATCAGAGGCAGAAGAACAAACTATTGTGAGGTACATAGGAGGACTTGATGCTAGGTAGGCTAGTGTTGTTGAACTTTAACAATACTTCACTTTTGATGAAGTATGTGTGCTAGCTCATAAGTTGAGCAGCGAAGATAAACCATCACTAACAAAAGAAACTTTTTAAATCTCCACCTAGGAATCGACCCTTTAACAAGGGGAGTTCCTTTCCTGCACCAAAGTCCACAGTATTACCCCCTTTCACCCCCCAAAAAATCCAAGCTCGACCAAAAGGCCTACCCCCATAGAATAGACCTAACCCCAACCCCATAAGCACTAGGAGGTGCTTTCAATGCCAGGGAGTTGGTTATATAGCCTCAGAGTGTCCAAACATAAAGGTTATTACTTTGGCTAAGTGGGAGGTAGTCAAGGAAGAGGAAGTTGAGGGGGAAAAAGAGGTGCAGCTAATGGAGGAACAAGATGAGAGTCACAAGGAGGTTGTGGAGGAGGCTGATGAAGGTGAAATGGTAGTCGTTAGAGGGGCCTTAAGTGGACTTAAAACAAAGGAAGAACAATTTCACTCTAGCTATATTGTCTAAGGTAAAGTCAATTCCTTGATCATTGATGGTGCGACCTATGCCAATGTGGTCTCCTTAAGCATGGAAGAAAAGCTCAATCATCAAGCTACTATCCATCCCCCACACAACATACAATGGTTGATCAAGGTAAAGGTTTGCATGTCAATTCTAGATGATTGATTTCATTCTCTATATGCCAGAACTACTAAGATGAGCTTTGGTGTGATGTAATCCCCATGGATGCTTGTCACATTTTGCTTAGTAGGCCTTGGCTGTTTGACAGGAAGGTTGAGCACGAAGGGTACCTAAACACCTATTCCATTTCCAAGGATGGGAGAAAGAGAACACTTAGCCCTTTAAGCCCTTCCCACATCTAAAAAAGCAAGCCACAAAAGAAACCCCCTCAAGGTGACCTATTTCTTACCTATGGAGAACCACTAGTTAAGGCATCTTATCATGAATTAAGGCCTTTAAGGACTGCATTCTCACTGCCATTGAGGAACCAGAATACACACCACCCATTCATCCCTTTGCCTTATCTTTACTTGAGTAGTTTAGCCATGTCTTTCTAGATGAAATACCCTCTGGCCTTCCCCCTAAGAGATTCATACAACATCATATTACGCTTAACCTAGAAACCATACTCCCAAATAAGTCATCACACAGAATGAACCCAAAGGAAACCATGGAGACACAAAGGCAAGTAGATGAACTGATCAGTAAGGGATTGGTTAGGGAATCACTTAGCCCTTGTACTGTGCCAGCTTTGTTAGTCCCTAAAAAGGATAGGAGCATGAGAATGTGTGTGGATATTCGAGCCATAAACAAGATCACTAGCAAATATAGGCACCCTATCCTACAACTTGTGGACATGCTAGATAAACTTTGTAGTTCCAGTGTGTCTTCAAAGATTGATTTGAGGAGTGGTTACTACCAAATTAGGATCATAGAGGGAGATGAGTAGAAGACAACAATCAAGATAAATGATGGGTTGTATGAATAGCTAGTTATGCCATTTGGATTATCAAATGCACCAAGTACCCTTATGAGGTTAATGAACCAAGTCTTAAGGCCTTACATTGGTAACTTTTGTGGTGGTGTACTTTGATGATATTTTGATCTACAGCAAGTAAGAAGGTGAACAACAAGACCATCTGGTTCAGATTATGGTGGTCCTAGAAAAGGAGAGGCTTGATGGAAACCTAAAGAAGTGCACTTTCTTTTCCCTAGAAGTAACCTTGTAGGGCTACATTGTGATTGCCAAAGGAGTAAAGGTAGATGAGAGCAAGGTTGAGGCCATTAGATCTTAGCCAGTACGTAATAGTATCTATGTTATGAGGAGTTTTCATGGGCTTGCCTCATCTTATATGAGGCTCAGTAAAACTTCAGTACAATCATGGCACCAATGGCCTAAAGTGCTTACGGGTTCATCCTTTAAATGGACCCCAAAGCTCTTTCTGCTTTTGAGAAACTCAAGACAAAGCTAACTAAGGCACAAGTACTAGCACTACCTTGTTTTGAAAATGTTTTTGCGATTGATGTGATGCTTCTAGTGTGGGTACAGGAGGAGTTCTTACTTAAGAAGGCTAGCTTTAGCCTTCTTCAATAAGAAACTATGTGATTCTAGGAGGAAGTACTTGACTTATGACAAGGAGTTCTATACCATAGTGAGGCGATTGGAGCACTGGAGCCATTATGTGATGGCTAATGAGTTTATCTTGGATTCTAATCATGAGGCCTTGAAATACATTAAAGGATAGCATAAGTTAAACTCTAGGCATGCTAAATGAGTGGAATATGTTCAATCATTCCACTTTACTATCAACCATAAGCTAGGAACACTCAACTAGGGAACAAATACAATTTCAAGGAGACATTTGCTATTATTTCAGCTAGATGCCTGCATTCTGGCATTTTAGCATCTTAAGTCCCTTTATGCTACTGATGAAGACTTTAGGGAGACATATTCTATTTGCTTAAAACACCCCAAAGGAGAGGTTATGGTCCAAAATGAGTACTTATTCAAAGGGTCTTGTTTGTGTGTGTCTAGGAGTGATACTCGTGAGTTGCTGATCATAGAAGTCCATGGAGGTTCTTTGACTGGACATTGTGGAGAGAATAAGACCCTAACCATGCTAAGGGAGCATTACTTCTGGCTAGGAATGAGTAAGGGTGTTCAGGACCTCTTGGCAAGGTGTGCTACTTGCCAAGTAGCCAAGAGTTACTCATTGCCACAAGGGTTATATACCCCACTGCCAGATCCTTCCCTCCCTTAGTTAATGTAAGCATAGATTTTATCCTTCGCTTGCCAAAAACTCAAATGATTAAGGATTCCATCTTTGTGGTATAGACAGATTCTCAAAGATGGCTCACTTTATTGCTTGTAATAAGGCCAATGATGCCACCCACATTGATGAGCTCTACTTCAAAGAGGTTAAGAGATTGCATGGGATCCCTAGGTCCATTGTTTCTGATTGTGATACAAAGTTTTAAGCCACTTCTGGATTACCTTATGGAAGAAGATGGGGACAAAGCTCAAGTACAGTACCGCATGCCTTCCCTAAACTGAGGTAACAAACAGAACCTTGGGTACTCTTTTGAGAGCTTTGACTAGGCTCAATGCAAAAGCATGGGATTTACTCCTTCCCCATGTTGAGTTTGTTTACAATAAGGCACCTAGTAGAACCATAAGTATATCTCCTTTTTAAGGTATTTTTATGGAGTTGATCTATTAAGCCCCCTCGATTTGGTGCCTAGAAACTCAGAAGAGAAACCAGGTAGGGAGGCCAGCAAAAGAGTTCAAGAAATCCAAAAGCTCCACAAGCGAGCTGTGGCTAGAATTAAGAAATCAAATACCTCCTATCAAGTTCAAGCAAACAAGCATAAAAGGAAGGCGGTATTTCAGCCAGGAGATTTGGTATGGATTCACTTGAGGAAAGAGAGGTTTCCCTCTAAAAGGAAGATCAAACTAATGCCAAGGGCAGATGGTCCTTTTGAGGTACTAGAAAGAGTTAATGATAATGCTTACAAGGTTAATTTGCCAGGAGATTATCATGTTTTAGCCACTTTTAATGTAGCAGATTTGAGCCTGTACTTAAAGGATTAGCATTTCGTGAATTTGAGGGCGAATTCCTTTCAACAAGGGGAGGATGATGGAGATCAAGCCAAGGTACATGACTCAGGTCCTTAGCACAGTTTAGGGAATTCCAATTCAAGCTCCAATCCTCAGGCCATGGTCTAAGCATTACTCTTGCAAAGTTCTATACTACTTAGGTTTGAACCCTTGTAAAGACCCAATTTCGTTCATCTGATTTCCTAGCCCTCCCAAGGGTTTAGGACTGATATTTTTACGTAGGATGCTACCTAACACCCTCAAGTAACAATCCATGAAGAGAAAATCAAGTTAAGTCCTCTACTTCATGGATATTTCGCCTTTACAAGTTAACCATTCTAGATTGAGCTCCATTCTGGCCCGATTTGAGTTTCTTACTGGTTACCCCCGTAATCCTAATTTAGGCCTAATTTCTTTATTTAGGATGATTATTAACATCCTAATGAAGTCATTCATGGTTTGAAATCAAGTCTAAATTAAGTAGAAGCAGGCTAACCAAAACGTTAGCACCAAACCGGCTAATTTGATTATTTTTTATCAACGACTGAGATCTGTTAAAAGGGAGGATTTAGTCACTAACTTGCCTACATTCCTCTAGCCTACACTACCAAAAGCATCATCATTAACCCTTTTACAGCTTTGGAAGGTTCCTTAGCCATTAGGAAGAGAGATAAAAATCACACTTGTTTCTGATTGGCCACAATTTGGGCTAAATCAGTAGCTTTCATTCTCACCCACATGTGCAAGAGGATAGCTTGGGAACCTAAGGACATTTTTAAGCTTGAGTTTACCCTAATTAAGAATGTAATTAGATAGACTCACGTAAGGTACTTAGATTAGCCAAAGCTTGTCTTGCATTCTGATTTGTATAAGGCAGTTTAGACATTTCCTAATGACTAAGGAAACTCCCAAGCAACTAGGCAGCTGGAGAGGAGCTTGTTCATGTGTTAGCTAGCTTGTTTATTGAATCAAATTATGAACAAATGACGTTTTAGTTGAGCTTGGCTTCTAACCCTAGATTGCTCTCAAAACACTCAAACTAGTTTATGTTTACTTAGGCCGAGTAAAGTGGCATTCTAGTGTGTCTTAATCCCTCCTTAGGCAATGCTTCTATATCCTAAGAAGGATTAAGGGCCCTAACCAGATTGATGGTGGTGATTCTATAACCACTCTTCAGTTCAGAAACCATCTATCCTAGCACACTCTAACCAGGTTCATTTGAATGCAACGTTTATGTGTTCTTTCCCCTCGCTGCTTGCTTGCATTCCAACCTTGAATGTCAGTGCAATAGTAAGCAAATACATCACAACTTCAATGCCTCTATTTGAAATAATATAACCTAAAATAAACCCCTCCTATATCGTAAAATGACACTTTTCCCAATTCAATACCAAATTCATATCCTTATATCTTTGCAAAACTGTAGACAAATTATTTAAGCAAGGGTCAAAAGGTATACCATTCACACAGAAATCATCCATAAAGACTTCCATTATGTCCTCAATAAAGCTAGAGAAGATAGCCATCATGCATTGTTGAAATGTGGCATGGACATTACACAACCCAAATGGGATTCTCCTATGAGCAAATATATCGTGTAGACAAGTAAAGGTGGTATTTTCTTGGTCACTAGGGTGGATAAGGATTTGGAAAAACCCCGAATAGCCATCTAAGTAGCAAAAATAGGAATTTTTTGCCTGCCTCTTGAGCATTTGGCTAAGGAAGGGTAGGGGATGATGGTCCTTACGGGTGGCCTTATTCAACTTCCTAGAGTCTATACACATATGCCAATTCGTAACTGTCCTAGTACAAATTAGTTCATTGTTCTCATTCTTTACAACCACCATTCCCCCTTCTTAGGAACAACATGGACCAGGCTCACCCACTTACTATCAGCGATAGGGTAGATAATGCCAGCCTTAAGCAACTACAATATATTTTTTTTGACTATATCTTGCATATTAGAGTTTAACCTTCTTTGGTGTTCAATTGAACGTTTCTAACTACAATACGATGCATACCTAGAAAAGGATGAATTTTTTTTAGGTCATCCAGAGTATACCCTATGGCCTTCCGATGCTTCCTAAGTGGTCTTAGCAAAGAGGCAACTTGAGATGCATTTAGACTTGCATTTACTATCACAGGATCTGTAGAATTGGGGCCAAGAAACTCGTACCTCAAATAAGAAGGAAGAGCTTTTAGTTCTACCTCGGGTGCACGTTTCTCATCAGACAAGGGCGCATCGTCATTCACTATCGCTTCCACCTTGGCAAGTGTTGGGAAAACTTGTGGAGAAGCTACCAAGAATTGAGCACACATTGCTACTTTGGGATTTTCATCTTGAGTAGTACATCATTTAACAAACAATGCTCGAGAGGATCATCAGAAACATTATTAGAAATGGTCCTTTGTACCAAACTATCCACTACATCAATTTGATGACACTCACCAGAGATAGAAGGAAACTTAGAATCTTTAACCAAGTTAAATTCCACATGTTCATCTTCAACAAAAAAAGATAGTGTATCATTTTTGACATCTATACGGCTCCCAACGATGGTCAGGAATGGCTTCCTAGGATTTATGGGGGTACATGTACCCTCTTCCATTTTAAGGATTACAAAATCCACAGGTACATAGAAATCTCCTACCTTAATGTAGACAACCTCTAAAATACCCGTGGGGTACTTTACAGTACGGTCTACCAATTGCATAGATATGGTGGTGTGTCTCATTTTTCTTAGGTCTAGCTTTCTGTAAAGAGAGAAGGTCCTTAAATTTACACTTGACCCCAAGTCACGTAAGGCATGTTCTATTGACACATTCCCTATCAGACACGGAATAGAAAAGCTATCAGACATATTTCCTATTAGACAAGGAATGGAAAAGCTATCAGGATCCTTAGGCTTAGTAGGGAGCTTATTTTGGATCGCGACACTAAACTCTTCAGTTAATGCCACAGTTTTATACTCTTCTAGCTTTCTTTTGTTAGACAAGATCTCTTTCAAAAGCGTAGCATACGAAGGCATTTGCAATAACACATCAATGAATAGAATTTTTATATAAAGTTTCTTAAGGCCTCTAAAAACTTCGCAAATTTTTGGTCAAGTTTAGCCTTCACCATTCTTTGGGGGAACAGTAAAGGTAGAACATAAGGTCGTGAGGAAATTTTCTTTAAGAACCTTATTATAATAATGGGCATCGTCACCTATGATATCTTTAGAAGAAGTAGGCACCTCTTTCTCAACAACCACATCATTTCCATTATGCAAATGCTTATCTTGGCTAACCCCCTCAGGTCCCTTAAGTTGCTTGCCCCATCTTAAAATTGTGGCATTGCATTGTTCCCTAGGGATAAATTCATTCTTAGTGGGCAATCTACCCAAGGGTATAGATGAAAAAGTAGCTTATTAAGCGATTTGAGCTGCTAACATTATATTTTGAGTAGTAAGCACATCAACCTTGGAGGCTAATTGCTTAATATACTCATCTTGCTTTTGCTGTGCCAAAAGCATACTCTCCATCACGGTCTCTAAATTGGATTTTTGAGGTGCTTGTTGAGGATAAGGGGGTCTTTGAAATCGAGGGGGTGGTTAAAATTTATTTCAGGTGTAGGCGGGGCATTAGACCTATAGGACAAATTAGGGTGATTCCTCCAACCAAGATTGTAAGTGTATGAGAATGGGTCATTAGTCGGTCTAAGATTGCAATTGTTAGCATAGTTGACCTAGTCACTAGCATCTTGGGTAAATGGACTCCCAACTTGACATTTCATAATCAAATTATCAACAAATCCACAGATTTCACATGATGAGGAAGGGGTACTTGAACTAACAGAATTAACATTCAATCATTCTAACTTTTGAGACATGACATCTACTTTAGTAGGAAGCATAAAGATAGCATCAAGTTCTAACTTACCTCCAACCCTCTTAGGTTGACTTCTCTCATTGGACCATTGGTAGTTATTTAGCGCCATCTCCTCAATAAGATTGTAAGCCTCGTCTTTAGTCTTATTCATAAGTGTACCACCTGTCTCCGTATTATATTAGACCTCACGGTTTGAGTGACTCCATTGCAGAAGGCTTGCACTAACAACAACTGTTAAAGGACATGATGCAGACATAGCCTCAATGGGCTCAAAATGCTCCCAAGCTTCATATAGCGATTCGTCCTCCCTTTTAGAGAAAGTGATGATTTGGGTTCTCAAACTTGCCGTCTTACTGGGAGGAAAGAAGTTTGCAAGAGAGACCTTGGTGAGCTCATCCCACGTTGTGTTGCATCCAGAAGACAAAGAATGAAGCTATGATCTCACATTGTCCATAAGTGAACAGGGAAATAGCCACAATCGAATAGCATTGGATGAAACTCCGTTGAGCTTTAATGTGATGCACAGCTCTAAGAATACCGAGAGGTGTAAGTTGGGATGTTTTAGCAGGGTGCCTCCAAATTAGGATTGTTGCACCATGAAAATAAGAGCGCGCTTAAGCTCACGGTTGTGGGCTTCCACGTTGGGTCGACCAATACTAGTGGCAATGCCTTGGACTCCCAGGGTGACAAAATCCCGAAGCGTCCTTCTTTGGTCATCTCCTTCTCCCGCCATTGTTGAAGAGGCTTCTTGAGCTTTCGCTCTTTGCTCCTCTAACTTTAACTTCTTCCTCCAAGAGTGAAAAGTCCTAACTAATTCTGTATCTAATTGAAATGGAAAGGGACTTCACATGTAAGTGGAGAAATCCTACAAAGATCACTACAAAACACTAGTAGTGAAAATCAAAAAATTACAATGAAAAAGAAAAGCATAAAAAATACTTAGTTAATCTAAATAGGCAAACTTAATATCCACAAATCGATCCCCGATAATGGCACCAAAAACTTGGTACTCCTCCAAGAGCACGAGAGTTGTAGTATAGTTTTAATATTGTTCTCATACAGACCAAACGTAATTTATTGAGTTTGGCATATTATAAAAGGCTAACCAACCAAATTCTAATGGGTTGTCTCAACTATTGCTAATTAACTATCGAGAAATTCAATCAAATTAAAACATCTAGGGAATTGTTTCGCCTAGTAAAGAGTTGAATCGTAGAAATTAAATGTGCACTTTACCTAGAACTGGATGATTCAAAGGAGCACTATCGAACTAAAAATTCAATATTTTCTTTCGAAACAAACTGAATTGCCTATGCTAATCCAATTAATATTCTTTCAAATGCCCTCGTTTTTAGCCTTGGTTATGGATTTTTGATTGCCAGTATTTCCTCTCAATGATCAACTCTATTTCAAGAATCGTAAATTAAGTTCTAACTTGTTGTTCTAATAGTGAATTTCTCCTTTCAGTAGTTCACTTAACTATCTAGTATAAGCAAGCGAATCTAGAGAAAAATTTACTCAGAACAGTTCATCCACAAGATAGAATTCAATCATACCAATTTAGATAAAGCACAAATATTGAAAGTTAATGATCCAACATCAATACTATCGCTAACAAGTCCCTAGATTATGTAAAACTACTAACATATAATTGAAATTAACAAAATTTAAACAAGAGTTTAAGAAGAGATTAGAAGGAAGGAAAGCTTAGCAACAATGGTGGTCTTTAATGGCTTTCCAATCTCCAAGCCTCCAAGTGCCAATCGTTCACTTCTATTCTCTCTCTTGGTCTAAAGAAAACTTGAAAATCCTAAAACTAATGATCAAAGTTAGCTAGAGATGGGTGATAGATGTCTTGGCTCTCCATCCTTTGTAGCAAAAAAACCCTATTTAAGCATGAACTCAGTCATCCTCGACCAAAAGATGAAGGAAGACGAAGAGGCAAGTAGTTGCAAGCTCACGACGGATGGTGGCCTTCACCATGCAGCGTTCGTGGTTGGCTCTGTCTCAAAATTCTTTGGCTCTTCTTTCTTCTCCACGGGCATGGTGACTTGGGGCATCCACAGAGAGTCAAAACATATTCAATTGGGGTAAAATCAAGGGCAAAAAGGTTAAAAAACCTGTAAAACACATAAAAGAACTATACCTAAGAATAAACAGGAATATGAGTGTAGATTATAACATAAAGTTCATAATTCTCCCTAAAAATGTAGCAAAATGACGCCAAAATAAGTGTACTCTAAGCACTCATTAGTTATTGATCTCTCCATATGTGTTTCACTCAAAAATAAGGCTTTTCTGGTGTTTCCCTGCCCATGGCCTGGCTTAACATTTTTGATTTGGCTAAGGAGCAAAGTGCTAAGGGTATAGTTGCAATCTTTGACTTTAAAACTGTAAGTGTTGGTTGTTCCATGATGAATAACACCCTTGTCAAACTGCCATGGCCTCCTAATTAATAAATGACATGCATCCACATGTAGTCTATCATAAAGCAGCTCGTCTCTAAAGTTACCTATGTTGTATGCAATTAAAACTTGTTTGATTACATGAACTTCATTTACTTTCATGAGCGATTGTAGGGAATATGGCCAGCGGTGAGGGACACTAGGTAGCTTGAGTTTGTCAACTAGATGGGATGAAGCAACATTGGTACAACTACCTCCGTCAATGATTAAACTACTACATTCCTTGCCCTGAATTGCACACCGTGAGTGAAAGATGAGCTCTTGCCGGCTTTCCTCCTTTGTAATTTCCATGGTGTGTAGAACTCTCTTGAGGACTAGAAACTCCCCAACATTAGAAGTTAGAATGATGGCCTCTTCTTCTTCTTTAATTTCTTCCTTAGTTGGCTTAGTGACAATATGGTCGATCTCTTCAATCTCTTTAATGGTGAGAGCCCCCTATTTGGCATTCAACTTGGAAAAGGTTGTGCACTTGATACTTGAACACCTTTTACCATCAAGCTACTTAGGGAACTCTCTAACAATGCCCTTGCCTTTGTCTCTGGTGGAGTCTCCTTTTTGTTGAGTTTAGGTTTAGGGGCAGCATAGGGCTTAGTTAGGGCATTAGGTCATGAGTAAGACCTTGTGAATGACCTTTTGTTCTTGGCATACTTCTCAACCTTAATGGCCAGTGTACAAACATTCTCAAAGCAAATGGTTGTACATCGACCTTCTTGGCAATGCTTTAGTTTAGTCCTTCTAGGAACCAAACCACAACTTGTTCTTGCTCCCCCTCCAATCCACTCCTAATCTTGGGCTGCTCAAACTCTCCAATATATTCCATGTGAACCCTAGAAAAAGATTACTCATTTATTTAGGATTATACATATACATATATATGTATGTGTATATATATATGTGTGTGTGTGTGTGTGTGTGTGTCTGTATATATATATATATATATATATATATATATATATATATATATATATATATATATATATATATCTTATTTAGCCGACCTAGAATGCTTGAGCTTCTAGTGTTTTAAATTCTAGAAAATTTAGCAAATTAGCATGAAGGTTACTCGAACGGTCCAAGCTAGAGGAATATTAATCCTTCAACTTTCTACTCCCAAGGAGAGAAAAAAAGGAAAGAAAAGAGAAAATAGCTATACAAAAGAGGGTAAGGGGAGAGAAAAACCCTAATGATTTAAACTCCTTTGTCCCTCTCTCCCTCTCTCCCCATGGCTTCCCCTCTCTTCCCGGCTCCCTCTCTTTACCCCTCCCGCCCCACACTCTCTCCCCCCCTTTCGTGAACCACAGTCGACTGCTGCTGCCGCTTCCCATTTCTCGCTCTCTTCATCCTCTTAGTTTTTCTAGGCAAGTGTTTCAAACCCTAGCCAAGTGTCTTGGATTTTTCATTATTTTTCATCAAGAAACCTTAAAGCTGGCCGTGGAATTGACGTTTGCACACTCCCATGATGTTTGTTTTTTCAGTTTTGAACTCTTGATGGGAGTACTGAAATGCCCTAAGGTTCTTCATTTCCATTATTCTTCACTTCAAGGTAGAAGTACTCATTTATCCTCTTATGGCTTGGATGGTTTAATTGTTTTAGCAATTAAAACTAATGATATTATTGATTAAAAGATTTTAGACATGATTTGGGGAGGTTTGGGTCGAATTATAGGAGGAAAGAAGGTTAAAAACTATGATATTTTCACTGTTAGTACGCCCAAAAAATCATCTAATTTTGTAGGCTTAGTGGGGTTAATTGGCATTTCTAAAAATTATGGAAACATTTATGGTAGTAGATTGGGAAGTCCTCTAACTAGGCAATTTTGAATTTCATGAATTAAAGTTAAAACGAGCAAGTTATGGCCAAAATACCGGCACAGCACAAAACTGACAGTAACTGGGACAGTTTAGGAAATTATTGATATTCAACCCTATTAAACTCAGATTCTATTAGTGGTTTGATAACTGCTTTATATGTACATCTTTCTAGGGCTATTTTGCCTCCTTTTTAGGAGAATTTTGTGCCCAATGATGTTATTTACTCTCCTATTCTCTATTTATGCTTGGGTGTAGTTGTTTTATGTGTTTTGCAGGATTTTTAGTCTTTTTACCGAGAATTTGCCCTTTAATGGCTATGTTTTGACCTCCCCCACGATCATCCATGTTATGCCACGACCGTAGCAAAGAAAGAGTAAAAATCAGGATCCAGCACAGACCACGGCCATACTGTGGTCAACCCCACGGACCATGGTATGCCTGTAACTATTGCCTCTTCGTTTTCCCTCGACTGTGTGGCTGAGATTAACCAAAATTTTCTATGAATAGTGATGTTCAACAGCGAAGGAAGAGCACTCTAAGACATCCCAAGCAAGCAAACAAGTATAATTAGCCTAGTTTAGTTTAGTTTAGTTTCTGTCATATTTTATTGTTGCTTAGTTTTGTGTGAGTTTTAGGTGTGAGAGTTTTAATCCTGAGGCGGTTCTAAAGCCATTGGTGAAGGCCATCTCAGTCAAGTCCCTTCCGCTCAAGATTCGTCGATTTTTTTGGTTAGTTTATCTTTCATCATGTCTGAGTAGTTTTCTTAGTCTAGGAATTTAGTAGTCTGTGGAATTGTTATTGGATCATGTTTTGATTTAAAGAATTGTGCTTATTTTTATGATTGATTTGATTTTGTTCTATCAAGTGTTTGATATTTTGTGAGTTGATTTTTGGCCAAAATTCACTGGCACACTTGAAACAATCGAGTGAATATTCGAAAGATGACATTTGGTTGTTGGACTGCTTGAATAGACTTAGCATAACTTCGTCTTGAAAGAGGGATTTATATGTTAATAGGGCTAGTAAGTAATTGAATATATTAAACTTGGATTAAGTCAAATTAGTTTCAAACAACGACGTTTGCTTAGTTTAGGCAAATTTAGTTGATTTCGAAAGAATAGATAAAGTTTCTTAACAAGATTACCATTTCTCGAAATTAAGCAATTAGAGAATAGCACATGTTTATTCATTTTGATCCAATTCTCTTCCAAAACTGCGAGAATTCCTAGACGTTTTTCTCTTATTGATTTAGACAAGTTTATTTGGGGTGGTTAATCGAATCCATTTGAAATAGAGTTTTGCTTAGCATATTCTCACAAGACTAGGCTCGATAGATTACTATAGTCCTTGAGGAATAATGTCTTTTATCTATACTATGAACACCCGTACGCTTGTGACAGTGTTGGTCAAGTTTTTGGCGCCGTTGTCAGGGACTAAATTGCTAACTATTAAGATTGTCCTACAAATGTGACTAAGCATTTTATTATTTTGTTTTGTTTTGTTTTCTTCTTATTTTTCTTTTTCCTGTTTAATTGCGCCGGTAGTGTTGGTGAAGGTGCTTGTGGGAATTTTTCCTAGTCTATGCGAAGTCTGATTTTGTACGAGCCTGATCTAGAGATTGAGAGGACTTTTCGCATAAGGAGGAAAAGGCAAAGGATTGAAGAACAAAGGTGTGAGGCAAGAAGGAGTTCAAACATAGCAAGCAAAGAAAGAAGGACCCTTCGTAATTTCGTCACTGTTGGAGTCCAAGGGATCGCCTCAAGCATAGCCCAACCTACTGTGGATGCTAACAACGTCGAACTCAAGCCAGCACTTATTTCCATGATGCAACAATCTCAGTCCGCAGAACGCCTTTGAAAGACCCGAATCTACACCTCTCGGTCTTTTTAGAGGTGTGTGATATGCTAAAGTTAAACAGAGCCTCCAGCGATGCCATTCGCCTACGCTTATTCCCTTTTTCATTGAGGGATAAAGCGAGGGCTTGATTGCACTCTTTGCCGTCTGGTTGCGTAACTACTTAGGACAAATTGACAAGAGCTTTCCTAGCCATATTATTCCCTCCAAGCAAGAGAGCGACCCTCAGAAATCAAATCACCAGCTTTCTACAAAAAGAGGATGAGACACTCCATGAAGCCTGGGAGTGTTTAAAGATCTACTGCGTTTGTGCCCCCATCATGGTCATCAGTGCTGTATGATTATCCAAGCCTTTTTATAATGGTGTGACCCAAGTTGTGAGGTCCACTATCGATGTTGCGACAAGAGGAACTTTAATGAGCAAGACCGAGGATGAAGCTTGTGACCTTATTGAGGAGATGGCGCTTAATAACTTTCAATGGTCCACTGAACGAGCCCAACCAGGCGGGTTAGAGGTAAGTTTGAAGTTGATGCAATTACTTTACTTTCTGGTAAAGTAGATGCTATGACTAAATGAAGCGGACGCCATGACCATACAAGTCCAAGAGGGCTCTCATGTCCTCCTTAATGCTCACGAGCTCCATCAACGGGAACTTGGCCCGTGTGCGGTTTTAGAACTCCAATTCCAACCACATCCCGAATCATTGGGATGCATGTCGTGCCTAATTTGGGAAGGTCAAGAGGCCTTCTAAAGGGTTTGGTCCATCAAAAATGAAGTCAAACCCTCGGAAATGATAAAAGAAGCCAAAACAGCAAGTTGTATTTTCACGGCAAAGTTACCCGGTTTTTACCCGGTTTTGTGAGCTTAATTAACCAAGCTTAGAATGGGTTTAACTTGCTGCAAATCCACTTTCTAGGAACCTTCATATGTCAGATAAAAGGGCATAAAGAGATTTCTAGGTGAAGGCATTAGGGCATAGGTCAAGAGGAGGCTTTTTCCACAAGCAGCAGAATCTACCGCAGCCTGATATGTCTGCACGTTTTGCATGATATCTCCCAAACGCGTGATCCAAATTGCCTGAAAGAGGAGGATATGGAAAGATTACTTCTAGATCTTTCCAACAAGTACTTTGTCAGATCATTTGGCCAACAAACCTAGGAGATATAGCCTTTCAAAGTTGACCTATGTAAACTGAAAAGTGCTGACATAAAGTAAAAAGCACTTTTCATTTTCGTTTGTTGCTTTTTGGTTCCCTACTTTGCTTTATGGTCGACCAAGGCACTTGTATGCTGCATTTTGAAGCCTTGTGGAGCTCTCCTATATAAGGGGAAGCCTTAGGAAGTAGAAAAGGTTGTTGAACATTGATGTAAGAAGCTTATGCTTTCATTTCTCTCAAAAATCTTGAGTTCTCTTTATCCTTTTTGCAAAGGTGGTGAGTCTTGAGTGGAATCCTTTATAGAGTTGTTGGTGGCATTGCCTTTATGCAATTCTTGGTGGATCCTTAGGCTTCATTGGTGGCTTAGCCTTTATATCAAGTCATATCCTTCATCAAAGTGGAAATTTGCAACTAAACTCAAGCAATCGTCTTCCGGCCCATCACCACACGCTCCAGTTGGTATCAGAGCTAATCCAGGTTGGTGTTCTTGAGTTTATATCACATTTCCTAGCTTTGGTTTCATCCTTGCCAAGTTTTCATTCACCATTGTTATGAAAATCGGGGCCAATCTACACATCTCTCTAGTTTGAGCTCCACAAAAATACACTTGACCAAACACTTTGTCAAACTCACAAACTCCTTTAACCACACTTCCTTTACCCCAAAATACCTCCTTTAACCCTCAAAGAACCCCCACAAAAAAGCCAAACACAAACCCCCACCAAAACCCCCCTCAAAATCACGTTTTCACCAAACCGTGCAACAAGGCAGAAAAGTGGCATGGGCACCCCGTGCCACTAAGCACGACCGTGCCACCCCTCTTTTCCTCCAGAACATTGGCACGGCCACCGCGTGCCACCCTGCACGACCGTGCCATCCCTTCCCCAGCTGGTTCTTGCACCGTGCCCCCCTAGCACGCCCGTGCCACCTCCTTTCCGAACCTTAACCTCTCCTCTTCTCCTTGCCAACCTTTCACCATGTCTAATGAAGGTGAGTTACTTGACTTGAGGAGCGTTTTACACACCCAAGACACTCCTTATGACAAGACTCAAAGGGACATGATCTTTCACTCCCAGTGCACCATTCAAGAAAAGGTTTGCAACTTGATTATTGATGGAGGAAGTTGCACCAATGTGGCCTCTACCACACTTATTGAGAAGCTTGGCATTCCTACTATTTCACATCCCAAGCCTTATTCTCTCAAATGGCTCAATGATGGAGGCGACATTAAGGTATCTAAGCAAGCACTCATCTCTTTTTCAATTGGTAAAAAGTATAGAGATAATGTGCTTTGTGGTGTGGTACCCACGAGTGCATGCCATATACTCTCGGGTAGGCCTTGGCAATTTGATAGACAAGTCTTGCATGATGGGTTCAAGAACACTTACTCTTTGGTCATTGATAAGGAAAAGATAGTCTTAAACCCATTGCCCCCAAACCAAATCCACAAATCAAAACCCGGGGTGGGAAGTGAGGAAAAGAGAGACCTTCTCATGTTGAGTGAAACACGGGTTGAGAGAGCTTTGAGCAAGGGTAAGCAAGTTCTAGCTTCACTCACGCTTGAAAGCAACAAAAGTGAGGAAGTGACTCCTTTACATCCCAAAATCATCCCCCTCATCTCACAATCCAAAGATGTCTTCCCACAAGATCTACCCCCCGGCCTCCCTCCAATCCGAGGCATTGAACATCAAATTGACCTCATTCCCGGTGCCCCACTTCCAAGCAAAGCGGCCAATAGATGTCGCCCTCAAGAGACCAAAGAGCTTCAAAGGCAAGTTGATGAACTATTGGCAAGAGGTTATGTTAAGGAGAGCATGAGTCCTTGCTCGGTTCCGGCTTTGTTAGTGCCTAAGAAGGATGGGTTATACCGCATGTGTGTGGATAGTAGAGCCATCAACAACATCACTATCAAGTATAGGTACCCCATACCTAGGCTTGATGACATGCTTGATGAACTCCATGGCTCCTCCATCTTCTCCAAAATTATCTAAGGAGTGGATATCACCAAATCCGCATGAGGGAAGGTGATGAGTGGAAAACGGCATTCAAGACAAAGGGTGGGCTTCATGAGTGGCTAGTGATGCTCTTTGGCATCTCCAATGCCCCTAACACTTTTATGAGATTGATGAATGAGGTCTTGAGGCCCTTTCTTGGGAAGTTTGTGGTGGTCTACTTTGATGATATCCTCATTTATTTGAAGAATCAAGAAGATCATCTACATCACTTGGAAGAAGTATTCATGGTTCTTAGAACACTTGATCATTGGTCTCATTACTTAAGGCCAAAACAATTTGTACTCATTACCTTCAAACCCGGGGACATGGGTATTCATGAGGATGAAGAACAAGGTGATGATTTGAGGGCAAATCACATTCAAGAAGGGGAGGATGAAGCGGACGCCATGACCATACAAGTCCAAGAGGGCTCTCAAGTCCTCCTTAATGCTCACGAGCTCCATCAACGGGAACTTGGCCCGTGTGCGGTTTTGGAACTCCAATTCCAACCACATCCCGAATCATTGGGATGCGTGCCGCGCCTATTTTGGGAAGGTCAAGAGGCCTTCTAAAGGGTTTGGTCCATCAAAAATGAAGTGAAACCCTCGGAAATAATAAAAGAAGCCAAAACAGCAAGTTGTATTTTCACGGCAAAGTTACCCGGTTTTGTGAGCTTAATTAACCAAGCTTAGAATGGGTTTAACTTGCTGAAAATCAACTTTCTAGGAACCTTCATATGTCAGATAAAAGGGCATAAAGAGATTTCTAGGTGAAGGCATTAGGGCATAGGTCAAGAGGAGGCTTTTTCCACAAGCAGCAGAATCTACCCCAGCCTGATATGTCTGCACGTTTTGCATGATATCTCCCAAAACCGTGATCCAAATTGCCTGAACGAGGAGGCTATGGAAAGCTTACTTCTATATCTTTCCAACAAGTACTTTTTCAGATCATTTGGCGAACAAACCTAGGAGATATAGCCTTTCAAAGTTGACGTATGTAAACTGAAAAGTGCTGACATAAAGTAAAAAGCACTTTTCACTTTTGTTTGTTGCTTTTAGGTTCCCTACTTTGCTTTATGGTCGACCAAGGCAGTTGTATGCTGAATTTTGAAGCCTTGTGAAGCTCACTTGTATAACGGGAAGCCTTAGGAAGTAGAAAAGGTTGTTGAACATTGATGTAAGAAGCTTATGCTTTCATTTCTCTCAAAAATCTTGAGTTCTCTTTATCCTTTTTGCAAAGGTGGTGAGTCTTGAGTGGAATCCTTTATAGAGTTGTTGGTGGCATTGCCTTTATGAAATTCTTGGTGGATCCTTAGGCTTCATTGGTGGCTTAGCCTTTATATCAAGTCATATCCTTCATCAAAGTCGAAATTTGTAACTAAACTCAAGCAATCTTCTTCCGGCCCATCACCACACGCTCCACTAAAAGACTGGACCAACTGATTGTTAATGTTGTGAACTCAAAAGCCCCTTACTCTAATACCTATAATCTAGGTTGGAAGAGTTACTCGAATCTCTCTTACAGGTCAAATCCAAACACTATGAATATGGCCCCTATGAATGTTAGAGTAACCCCTGGTTTTCAAAGACCCCTACTTCCTTCTTAGATGCCCCAAAAGTCAAATTTAGAGCTAATGATGGAAAACATGCCTATGGCACAACAGAAACAAGATGAGTACACTAAGTAATTAGCCTCAAACGTTGATGTACTTACAACTCATAATAGGACGTTAGAGGCCCAGATTGCCCAGAAAGCTACTTTTTCATCGACGCCCTCAGATAGATTGCCTAGCGAACCTGAGCTTAACTCAAGGCAGTAATGCTATGCAATGCTTGTATGAGAATGCAAGAAACTAGAGGGACCTAAGGACATTACCAACGATGAATCTTCGTAAGATACGAATGAGCATGTCAAGAATGTTGAGAAAGAAATATCTCTGCCTTCTAAGGAAATAATTGATGATGTCACGCATAAGCCTGATGAGATTTCTAAGGACCCTAAGGCCATTTCTCCAAAGCCCTACATACCACCTTTACCATTTTCTCAAAGGACAGCTAAGGCAAAACTTGATATGCAATTTGGAAAGTTTTTAGACATACTTAAGAAACTCTACATAAACATACCGTTTATTGAAGCCTTGACCCAAATGCCTTCATATGCTAAATTCCTGAAAGAAATTCTGTCTAACAAAAGAAAGGTAGAAGAACATGAAACGGAAGGTTTGACTGAAGAGTGCAGAGCAGCAATTCAAAATAAGCTTCTAGCTAAGTTAAAGGATCCTGACAGTTTTTCAATTCCCTACATAATAGGGAATATGCCTATAAACCGTGCTTTGTTCGATCTAAGGTCAAGCGTAAGCATGATGCCCCTTTCTCTATGTGAAAACTTCGAATTAGGAGAGTTAAGACCAACTACTATCTTCTTGCAATTAGCAGACCGTTCTGTAAAATACCCTGTGGGTAGGATGTCCCAATAAAAGTCAAGGATATATACGTACCAGTAGGCTTTGTGATTTTGGAAATGGAAGGGGGTACATAGATCCCAATCATTCTCGGGAGGCCATTTTTGGCCACTGCAGGGTGTCGTGTCGATGTAAAAAATGGTACAACAACTTTTGAGGTGGGTGATGTTCATGTGGAGTTTAATTTACTAAAAGCTGCTAAGTTTTCTTCTGTTTCTGATGAATGTAATAAGATTGATGTGGTTGATAGTTTAATACGAGAAACTGCATCTAAGATTAATTCTAATGATCCACTTGAGCACTTGATGTTGGATAATAGCACTACTAAGAATGAAAACCCCGAAGTAGCCGAATGTGCTCAATTGTTAGAAGTAGACCTGGCAAAAATTGATCCGACCCGAAAACTCGACCCAAATCCACACAAAAATTTTAGATTTTGAGCACAATTTTCTCAACCCGAATCCGAAATAAACTGAACCCGAAAAACCCGCAAATTAGCGGTCAAACCTGACTCGAACCCGGACCTGCCCGCTTGACCCAAACATTATATCCTTAGTTTTTGATTTTTCTCTAATTTATCTCTCTTAACAATAATGGTTAGTCATTTTTATCGAATAGTTTAAAAAGATATTATATAACTGTATATTGCATCTATTTACAAATTAAACAATAATAGCCTTATTTATTCTTCCCAATTCTCTGAAAATAATATCGTACGCAACTTTTATATGAAAAAACGGAAAAAATAGCTATAAATGTGCGTGAAATAACAGTCTAATCTTTTTTAAAAAAGTTAATTTGAAAGAAGGGCAGCTTGTATTTTCAGAGAATTGGGAAGAATAAATAAGGCTATTATTGTTTAATTTGTAAATAGATGCAATATACAGTTATATAATATCTTTTTAAACTATTCGATAAAAATGACTAACCATTATTGTTAAGAGAGATAAATTAGAGAAAAATCAAAAACTAAGGATATAATGTTTGGGTCAAGCGGGCAGGTCCGGGTTCGAGTCAGGTTTGACCGCTAATTTGCGGGTTTTTCGGGTTCAGTTCATTTCGGATTCGGGTCGAGAAAATTGTGCTCAAAATCTAAAATTTTCGGGCGGATTTGGGTCGAGTTTTCGGGTCGGATCAATTTTTGCCAGGTCTACTTCTAACAACAATTGAGCACATTCGGCTACTTCGGGGTTTTAAGGTGTGCAAGAAGACAAGCGTTAAAGGTGTGCAAGTCATCCCATTATATACTTAGTTAAACAGTATGTCTAATTATTTTTTAAATTAATTAATTTCTAATAATTTAAATTTTAGACGTTATAACTGCAAGATAATATCTTGTACTTCTTTTATTCAATTTTATTTGATTTTCGTTTTAACTAGTCTTGAACCATGATGCTAGTGGTAGGAAAACAGCTAGCCGTATTTGTATTGGGGTCGGGCCACTAACAAAGTTTTACCTGGTTGGACATTGGTAGGTCAGTTAATAAAAATATTAAATTATTAAATAGGTTATTAGTGGACAAGTGGCTACAACCTGTTAAATTACTCTAGACGTGTTGTCCAATGAATGGTCGACCTCCTATTGAGTTTCTTTCAATGTACTCGTCGATCTACCCAAAACCAAGTGGGGCTTGATTCTTTGCCCGCACATACAAGATGTTCATATATTATGATAAAAAGTTTGAATGTTTTTCATATTCTTTTGAGAAATTACAACTGTTATATCTGTTAATTAAATACTGACAATTTTGAGTAATAAATATGCAGAATTTTTGATTTCGAAAAAAGAAAAATAACTCATAGAAAAGGCGCTTTAAATCCATTGGGTTGATCCGAAACTCGTAAAACCGAAATACACCGACCGTATTTTATCCGAACCCGAAATACACCTGACCCATATTTTACCCGAACTCGAATACACCCGACTTGTATTTAATCCGCCTGCCCGGACTGATAGGTCTAGTTAGAAGCCTCTCCACCAATTTTACCTTTCTCTACTAAGGTGGAACTATTAAAAGATGAAGGTAAACCCTTGTCTGATTGGGCAAAAGCTCCTGAGGTAGAGTTAAAGCCTCTCCCTTCATCACTGAGGTATGAATTCCTTGGACCAAAATCTACATATCCTATGATTGTGTATACAAATTTGAATGCTACCTAGGTTGAGTCTTTGCTTAGAGTGCTTAGGAAGCATCATAAAGCCATAGGATACACCATAGATGACTTAAAAGGGATTCATCCTTCCTTGTGCATGCATCGAATCTTGATGGAGGACGATTATAAGCTGTCAATTGAATGCCAAAGTAGATTAAACCCTAGCATGCAAGAAGTGGTTAAAAAGGAAATTTTGAAGTTGCTTGCCGGCATTATCTATCCCTATCTCAGATAGTGCGTGGGTAAGCCCGGTCCAAGTCGTACCTAAGAAAGGAGGAATGACTATTGTCAAAAATGAGAATAATGAGCTAATCCTTACTAGGACTATTACAGGGTGGCATATGTGTATCGATTATCGAAAATTGAATAAAGCCACCCGTACAGACCATTTTTCCCTTCCCTTCATTGACCAAATGCTTGAACGATTGGCAAAGAACTTATATTTTTTCTACTTACATGGATATTAGGGATTCTTTCAAATCCCTATTCACCCAAATGATGAAGAAAAGACTACCTTTACATGTCCATATGGCACGTATGCTTATAGAAGAATGCCATTTGGGTTAAATAATGCCCTAAACACATTTCAACGTTGCATGATGGCTATCTTTTTAGATTTTATTGAGGACATAATGGAAGTCTTTATGGATGATTTTTCTGTATATGGTACAACGTATGACCATTTCTTGAATAACTTATCTAAGGGTTTGTAAAGATGTCAAAATCTATATTTGATCTTGAATTGGGAGAAATGTCATTTTATGGTGCAAGAGGGAATCGTCCTTGGTCATGTTGCTTCTAGCAGAGGCATTGAAGTTGACAAAGCAACGATGGAGGTAATTCAGAAATTCCCGCCACCAACTTCTGTAAAAGGTGTGAGAAGTTTTCTTTGTCATGTCGGCTTTTATCGACGGTTCATAAAAGATTTTTCAAAGATTCCAAAACCCCTCACCCAATTGCTTGTCAAGGATGTTACTTTTGAGTTTAACGATTAATTCGTGAGTGCTTTTCATCGATTAAAAGAGGCGTTAATCACCACCTCCATAATGCAAGCTCCAAATTGAGAACTGCCTTTCGAAACAATATGCGATGCAAGTGACTATGCTGTAGGGGTTGTTTTAGGTTAGCAAAAGGACAATAAACCATATGCCATATACTAAGCAAGGCGCACTCTTGACGAGGCTCAAGTCAATTATGCCACGGTAAAAAAGGAGTTCTTGGCAGGTATCTTTGCCTTGGAAAATTTCGGTCTTATTTGATTAATTCCAAGGTCATAGTTTTCATGGATCATGCTGCTTTGAGACATTTAATGAAGAAATCTGATTCGAAACCTTAACTCATCCAATGGGTCCTCTTCCTTCAAGAGTTTGATTTAGAAATCAAAGACAAGGCAGGATTGGCAAATGTGGTTGTCGATCATCTATATCACTTAGGCCCAGAGTCCACTTATAGTAAAGAGCTTCCCATTGATGATTCTTTCCCTGATGAGCAGTTATTAGCTATATCCCAACAAGTCGCTCCATGGTATGCTGATATGGTGAACTTTAAAGTGTGCCACATGTTACCTCCAGGATTGGGCTACCAACAAAGAAAGAAGTTCTTTACAAATGCCGAATACTATGTGTAGGAAGACCCTTTCCTTTATAAGCTATGCGGAGAAGGGATTTATAGAAGGTGCTTGCCTGAAGAAGAGATTCGTAGTGTCTTACACAACTGCCATGCTTCAACCCGCGGTGGTCACTTTGGACCAGATAAAACCATTGTGAAAGTACTCGAACCAAGTTTCTATTGCCCACACTCTATAAGGACACAAGGAAATTCATCATGACATGTGATAGATTTCAGCGAGCAGGGAACACTTCTAAGAGGCATGAAATGCCTCAAACTGGCATACTCAAAGTAGAGTTGTTTGATGTATAGGGGATCGACTTCACGGGTCGTTTTCCTCCTTCTCATAACAACCTTTATATCCTTGTGGCGGTTGACTATGTTTCTAAGTCGGTGGAAGCCATTGCATCACCGATAAATGATTCCAAAGTTGTCCTTAAACTTCTGAAGAAAAATATTTTCACACGATTAGGCACACCGAGAGCTCTTCTAAGTGATAACGGCACACATTTTGGCAACAAGCCTCTTGAGTCACTCTTAAAAAAGTACGAGATATTTTATAAGGTTGTTATGCCTTATCATCCCCAAACAAGTGGGCAGGTGAAACTCTCGAATATAGAATTGAAAAGCATATTGGAGAAAATGGTGGATCGATCCCGCAAAGATTGCTCCTTGAAACTAGATGTTGCTGTTTGGGCATACTGAATTGCTTATAACACTCCTCTAGGCAGCACTCCATACCGGTTAATGTTTGGAAAACCTTGTCACTTGCTAGTGGAAATGGAACATAAGGCCTATTGGGCTGTAAGAACACTTAGTTTTGATCTCAAAGCACTGGGAGAATGAAGATTCCTATAACTAAACGAGCTCGACGAACTAAGGTTGGAGGCTTATGAAAATTCACGTATTTACAAAGAGCAAACTAAGAAATGGCATGACAAACACATTGTGACAAAGTATTTTGAAAAAGGTGATATGGTTCTCCTATTCAACACAAGGTTGAGATTGTTTTCGGGTAAACTGAAATCCCAATGGTGGGATCAACCTAGTGGAGCAGTGGAGATATCGAGTGAGTCTATGGGAGCTATCACAATCAATGGGCAGTGATTGAAGCCATATTTAGTGGAATAACCAATTGAAAATGTCAATGTTCATATGCAAACTGATCCCGTTCAACCATAGAAGAAAGGGTCAAGTGCAGCAAAGTTTTCGAGTAATTTCTGACCCCATCCTCCTCCACCTCCTCCTCTCTAATTTTGATTTCTACTACTCCCCTTCCCCTTTTTATTATGATGTGCCTACATTGAGGGTAATGTGTGATTCAACCATGGGGGAGTTAGTTATCATATTTGGCATCTGATGCTTGTGCTTTGTTTGGGGTGTTTCTTTTTGTTTTTTGCTTTGTATATATTTTTAGTGGTAGTTTTTGTAGTTTTTGTTCTAATGTTGTTTTAGTAGCGCATTTAGTGTTCTTATAACTTGCATTTTAGTTTCTTTCTTTTGTTAGTTTCTTTTGCATTATGGTTTGCATTGTTTGTAAGAGCACACAACAAAATAATTAGAAAAACAGAAAAAAAATACAACCAAAAAAAAATCCTCCAATGATGATCTTTATAGATTTGGTAGCTTTCTTCGCTTAGTTTGATCCTTTGATTCACCCAAATTGTGCATACAAGTTTGCGAATGAATTTTCAAACTGAATTCCATGCTTTGACCACATGTTGAATGCAAATTGATTTTTCCCCATGAGTCTTTACATGAAATTTTGGCAAGTGTGTGCTAGTAGGCTAGTTTTGAATGTGGTAGATGTCCCATGAGACTTTGAGCCTTTAAAGACTGTTTATCATTATTAGTCTCATATTTTGTTTCATGTGCCACTCTTCTTTGACGTCATTTCTTTGGAACTTGTCTTGATTCTCATTCAAGATCACATTTCGTATGCATTTTGCCAATATGATTGAGGCTTTTTTCTTTCTTTGATTTATGTAAAACCCACGGCTAAATAGCCACCCTTGTTGTGTATTATGTCCCTTGTCAAGCCCTTTGAGCCTAAAATCGTTTTTCTTGATCTAAACCACCTACTTTTAGCCCATGGCCAAATACTTGCCTTACCCTTAAGCTAACGCTAGAGGAGCATTACATTCTGTTGCATCAATTTTGATAGGGCGTTAGCAAGGTGGATTGTTACTCTCTTTAGTGAATTTTGGCTGTTTGGTGCAAGGATGCAAACATTTGATAAATCCCTTGTTTTATTGTGTAAAGTTCAGAGAAGAGTTCGATTTTAAGTTCGTTATGCAATTCTCTTGGATATTCCTCTTTGGAAAAAAAGGAAAAAAATAAAATAAGGGAGAAAGAAAAAAAAAGAAAAAAAATTCGACGAAAGCAATTAGCCTTGGTGGGAATGTAAGTAATTAGTGATTTTCGACTGTATCTCTTTTCATTTGGGATTTATTTTGTTGATGAGTTGATACAGTTCGAGAAGGATGTAATATGACGTAATTGTAATTGTTTAAGCTCTTAGTCTATGGCTTTTAGCTCCTCATTTCCAAAAACATTTGTTCTCCTATTACCTTTACCCTAAGCCACATTGCATCCCTATGAAAGTCCTCATGATTGTTTAGTGTATTTGCATTTTAGTGGAGGAGAATTTGAGAATCCTATCAAGCCTGTGGTAGATCAGTGTCCAAGGAATGAGAATTGAGAGAACCTTCATATATATACATTGTCAAACACATGAGTCCTGAGTGCCACATAACTATAGTGACGTTCCACCGGCCTTGCTATTCTTACTTGTTTCATATGCTAGAATGATTGTATTTGACAACTTGGAGGACGATTGGTTTAAGTTTAATAGTATGGTCTATAAAAAATTTTTGAAATTTAATTCCCTATTATGTTTGTTAATGATATTTTTGCATCTTTCTGGGCTACCTTTTGATCATCCTTCCCATTTGAATGTTATCTATGTCTATCCTGGGGAGGCTGTGTATATCTCTAATCCTTGCATTGCTTGAGGACAAGCAACCGTTTAAGCATGGGGGAGTTTGATAAGTGCTTTATATGAACACCTTTTTAGGGCTATTTTGCCTCCTTTTTCGGAGAATTTTGTGCTTAATGATGTTATTTACTCTCATACTCGCGATTTATACTTGGATGTAGTTGTTTTATGTGTTTTGCAGGATTTTTAGTCTTTTTACCCCACATTTTCCCTTTAATGGCTGTGTTTTGACCTCCCCCACGGTCATCCATGTTATGCCACAACCATAAAGTGAAGAAAGAGCAAAAATCAGGATCCAGCACAGACCACGGTCAGACCATGGTGAACCCCACAGACTATGGTATGCAAGTAACTGTTGCCTCTTCGTTTTCCCTCGGCTGTGTGGCTGAGATCAACCAGAATTTTCTATAAATAGTGACGTTCAGCAGCGAAGGAAGAACACTCCAAGGCGTCCCAAGCAAGCAAGCAAGTAGCATTAGCCTAGTTCAGTTTAGTTTAGTTTCTCTCAGATTTTGTTCTTTTCTTAGTTTTGATTGAGTTTTGAGTATGAGAGTTTTGATCCTGAGGCGATTCTGAAGCCCTTGGTAAAGGCCATCTCAGTTAAGCCCCTTCTGCTCAAGATTTCACCGATTTTTTTGGTTATTTTATCTTTTATGATGTCTGAGTACTTTTTTTGGTCTAGGAATTTAGTAGTCTGTGGAACTGTTATTGGGTCATGTTTTGATTTAAAGAATTATGCTTATTTTCATGATTGGTTTGTTTTCTTTCTATCAAGTGCTTGATATGTTGTGAGTTGATTTTTAGCCAAACTTTAGTTGCACACTTGGAACAATCGAGTGAACATTCGAAAGACGACATTTGGTTGTTGGGCTACTCGAATAGACTTAGCATAACTGCGTCTTGAAAGAGAGATTTATATGTTAGGAGGCTTGTAAGTGATCGAATATATTAAATTTAGATTAAGTCAAGTTAGTTTGAAAGAACGACGTTTGCTTAGTTTAGGCAAATTTGATTGATTTAGAAAAACTAGATCAAGTTTCTTGACATGATTACAATTCCTCGTAATTTAGGCACATGTTTATTTATTTTGATCCAATTCTCTGCAATAATTACGAAAATTCCTAGACGTTTTTCTCTTATTGATTTAGACAAGTTTATTTGCAGAAGTTAATCGAATGCATTTGAAATAGAGTTTTGATTAGCATATTCTTACAAGACTGGGCTCGATAGATTACTTTAGTCCCTGAGGAATAATATCTTTTATCTACAATACGAACACCCGTCTGCTTGTGGAAATGATGGTCATGGTTATAAAATTAAAGCTGTAGTTCGCGAATTAGCCTTTTCTGAATGGGCTTGATCTTAAAATTTTAACATTAGGAGTGAAAGTTATGGTCCTGGGAATTTGGGCATAAAATCTAGGAATAAACTGGGAAGTTCACAGTAGTAGCTTATGCGGAGTTTTAATATTTGTAGCTTCCTTAAACTTTATTTGATGGTTGGATTTGGTCGTTGGGTGTAATAGGACAGTTACAAAAAATTACTTGGGTATAGTGCGCTCGTAGAGAGTTGGGCTAAGTGTAGGAACCAATAGAACACTATTGTGGGTAATTATTTTAGGTCAAACTAGCATTCGAAGCTCAAACATAGGTGACGTATTCTAGCAGGTAACAATCATGCCCTAACTTCTCGAATATCCCTTGGTAACATGACCTGTTTGAATTGATGCTCAGGGGATCTTTCCCAAGAAAATGTGTGATAAGGTTTTACTATTATTTTTATTGAAGCATTGCTCAACTGGTAATTGCATGAGTCTATGTTGAATGTTCGTTGCGAAAATGATAATGAAATCTTTCTAGGTCAAAATGGATCCGGTTGGGTTATATTCTATTGAAGATTGATGATACTTGTGAATGTATAAGCAACTGAACGAATAGGCGAGATTGAGTAGTTATGCTCCTATTGTATTTGAAGGCCATTAGCCTTCCCCAAGTAAAAGTGCATGCAAGTGAGCGGCCACATGCCACCCTGTGGATGGACGTGGTTCGCATAATCGGTAACCGTCTAATTTAACGGTAGGCCAGGTTATTGTTAAACGGCTACGTTAAACCCAAATGCAAGCCATGAGACCCCGCGAGGTCGCTCGCCCTTTTTATTATGAAGCTAAGTAAGTGGGACTTGGATTGTTACATGTTCATGTTTAGAATGCATAAGTACCTTGAACTGCTCGTGTTTGTGCCCCACCCCTAAAATGGTTTTAAATGAATTTTTATGCGTGTTTTGACTGTTAGGGGTGGTTGTTATTATGTTTATCTCACTTTTCCAAATGTTTTGATTTTAGGTAATGTGCATGAGCTCAGGGATGAGAACCCGAATTAGAGCAAGGCCTCATTACCTAATATTTTGTTGAAATGAATTAGTTTTAGATTAAATGTTTTTAGTGATTGTTATTCAGTTTGGGCATTGTTGTATTTGTCATTAGAACTTGAACTTATACTATGATTTCAGAATAAACTTGCATTAATGTTTTGGTTGGTACTCAGCATGGCATTTCCAAAAAGGAAATACGGCGGTAACACCCATTTAGGTTTTCCGTTGCCACGTAGGTTAGTATTAGTAGACAAAAAGGGATTAAGAAATCAAGGTGTTACAATCTGACACACTCATTCAACCTTGGTTTAAGGAGGGCACTCTAAGGTAGAGATACCTCTCATAACCTTCAAGTAGACACCTCTTATGCATCAGTTTCTTCAACTTGGATAAAGTTCTAATCTGTAACTTCCCTTCGTTTGCTCTTTGCTTTTTGGTATTCTCATACCAAAGAGATGCATACTTTTTAATTTTAGGAATAACCACTTTAAAGGATTTCTATCAGAATAGCCTTTGACCTCAAAGAACCTCTCCAAAATCTAAATGCATTCTAGGTATACATTCGTATTCATGGTACCCCTAAATTCAGGGGGATTAATTTCACATCCCTCGAGTCATCTTCATTAGTCCCTAGTGGTCTCCTCCTCCCCCCCCCCCTTAGCGAACATTCATCCTGGAATAAAGATGATCTATCTAGGGTTGGGCATTCCCATTGCTAACTACGCTCTCCCCGCCTATTTCATCCAAGGTCATCCCTAAACCTAGCTAGAACCTTAGCCAAGCTAGCAATAACTATATGGATGTCCTCCTAGAGTTGGAGAATAGTATTCCTCCCCCCTAGTTCATGGGCCTCCTTTAGACGTAGCCCCTAGGAACTTTAGTTTGAGAAGAATCCACTTCCTCCCTCCCGGACATAGGTTAGGAAAGGCTTAGATTGTTTGTGGAGTTTACAGTTCTATGTAGCTAGTTTTGCGTTTTGGGCAGAGGTGGTTGTTTTGCAGCTAGTGGAAGCATGATTTAAGAATAAAAGAAGATTGCAAAGTTATGAAACAGTAAGTAAACTCACCATGTTGAAGTCTGACACCATTGTTGGAAAATGAGCATCTAAGACATAAACGAAAAGATAAAATAAAAAATGACATACAAGGTATACAACGATGACCCCAGGTTGGATACCAAGTGTACCCAAACTAGCTCACCACCCGTAAGAAATCATTGGCTGGATCATGAAGCATCAGACACTCCACATCCTCCTCTATAGAATGCTCTGGGAATTGCTTCAATCTTTGACCATTAACCTTTTGTTTAGCTCTAGAAGCAGGATCTTATATCTCAACTGCACTATAAGGAAATACGTGAGTAACAACAAAGGGACCCATCCAGTGGGACCTAAGCTTCCCTTGGAATAGATGCAACACCAAATCATATAAGAGCATTCATGCTTGAGGTAAAGTCCTTCTTAAGAATCATCCTGTCATGAACAAACTTTGCCCTTTCCTTAGACAATGTAGCACTCTCGTCATCCTCAATGCAATCCCCTCTAACTCACCCGACTACAGTCTCCAATCTTTTCTTGCCAATATTAATTTCATGCTTGAGGGTTCTAATAGCCCACCAAGCTCAATGCTCAAGCTCTACTAGGAGATGATAAGGCTTCCTATAAACTACCGTATAGGGTGACATAGCCAAGGGTGTCTTGTAAGCAGTCCTATAGGCCTATAAAGCGTCAATAAGCTTATCATCCATATCCTTCATGTTTATGTTGATAGTTTTGTCTCAAATTATGCTTGATCTGACTGTTACAAACCTCAGCTTACCGACTTGGTTGGGGATGATAAGGGGTGGTTAGCCTATGGATAATAGAGTACCATCGCATCAATGATTCAAAAGATTGGTAGTTGAAATGAGTACCTTGATCACTAATGATAACATGAGACATGCCATACCTAATAAAGATGTTTTCTGTCAAAAACTTCTTTGTAACTTTACCATCATTAGTCTTATTGGGGATAGCTTTAACCGACTTAGATACGTAATCAACAGCCAGTAAGATATACTCATTCCCAAAAGAAATTAGGAGTAGACCCATAAAATATTTGCCCCAGTCATCAAAGATCTCAACTACAATAATGTGGTCAAGGGGCATCATGTCCCTCATAGTGATACAATCTAACTGGTGACATTTAGGCCTTATCTTCTCGTATTCATGAGCATCTTCGAATAAAGTAGGCCAATAAAATCCACACCAAAGAACCTTGGTCGTTATCATTTTTCCACTAAAGTGCCCTCAAGAGGCTTGGTCGTGACAGAAAGATAAGATACTCCTAAGCTCATGATCTAGGACATGTCTCAGAACAATATGATCAGAATAATATTTGAACAAGTAAGGATCATCCCAAATATAAAATTTTCCCAAGTACAAAAATATTTCTCTATCATGCTTATTTCAACCCTCAGGAGTCGTACTAGTGATAAGATAGTTCACAATAACAGCATACCAAGGGTCAGACTGAACCGCAAATAACTATTTATCAGGGAAGCACTCAAAAATAAGGGCCTTCGTACCCCTAGCACACACTATCCTTGACAGGTGGTTGACGATGGGGCTTTCAGAACCTTCCTGTTTATAATCTTACAATCAAACTCATGTAGAAAGAGTATCCATCTCACAAGCATGTGCCTAGCATCCCTTTTTGAAAGAAGGTGCTTAAGTGCAGCATAATCGTTATAAACAATGAGATGCAAACCAATCAGGTAAGGCTTAAACTTTTTAAAAGCAAAGACCACAACTAAGAACTCTTTGTCAGTCACAGTATAGTTCATATGGGCATTATTTAATGTGCGGGTAGCATAAATGATCACGTGGGGTTAGGGCTTCCTTCAACTTAGTAAATGCATCAACAAACTTCTCAGAGAAGTGAAATGGCATATCTTTAGTTGCAAGATTGGACATCGGCTTAGTAATCTTGATAAAGTCCTGAATAAATATGGGATAAAATCCATCATGTCTAAGAAAAGAACTATCATCTTTCACACAAATGGGAGAGGGATTATTAGCAATCAAATTGATTTTGGCATTGTCAACCTCATTACCACCACTATAAATAACATGGCCTAAGGCAATCCCTTTTTTGATCATAATGTGGCACGTTTTCGAATTCAAAGTCAAATGCTTTTCCCTGCACCTTTTCAAAACATTCCCAAAATTGGTAAAACAATTAGCAAAAGAAGACCCAAATAAAGAAAAATCATTCATGAAAACCTTCATATAATGTTCAACCAAATAAGATAATATAGAAATCAGGAATCTCTTAAAGTAGTAGTTAGGGCATTACGTAATGACATCCTCCTAAAGGCATAGGTGCCAAATGGATAGGTAAAGTTAGTCTTATCCTGATCTCAAGAGCCATAGAGATCTAGGTATAGCTAGAGTAACCATCAAGGAAACATTAGTATGAGTGTCCAGTTAACCTCTTTAACATCTGGGCTTTGCAGATGATAATATTCAACTTTCTATAATCAATACAAACCCTCCACCCAGACTGGATTTGAGTGGGGATTAGGTCATTCTTGTCATTTCTAATCACGGTAATAACAGTCTTCTTAGGAACGACATGAACAGGACTAACCCACTCACTATTAAAAATAGGGTATATGATCCTATGGTCCAACCACCCTAACACTGGCTATCAAAATAGCGTATATAATCATGGTAATAATGGTGTCGATAAGGTCTACCACAATCCTCTAAATGGATCATGTGCAGCACAACTATAGGGCTAGTAGCCTTGATGTCTTCTAGGGTCCATCCTATGGCTTCTTTATTCTACCTACGTAACTTAAGCCATTTTTCCTCTTAGTCCTGGTCTACATCAGACATAATACTCACAGCTAGGGACTCATTAGGAGCCAGAAAAGCATACTTATTGGAGTTAGGTAGGGGTTGTAGATCAAGTGAAACAACAATAGTATCACATGCAAAAACAACATTAGCTATAAAGTCCATTTAACACATATCAAAGTCAAATACGTCATACTTAGGCTCATCATCCATAAAAGAAGACTCATATTCCATAGTGAATTCATCCATGTGCTCAAACACTAACTCATCGTAAGAAAAATTGCCTACCTCGTTAAAGGCTGAATAATCCACATCACTAAAACCAACAGGCCATGTTTACAAATAAAAAATATTCAAGTCAAGAGTCATATTGCCAAAAGATAACTTCATCATACCATTTCTATAGTTAATCAAAGTATTGGATGTAGCTAAGAAAGGATGCCCCGAAATCACAGGGACATGGGACTCAGCATTAGGCACCCTCCTAGAGTCGAGCACCACAAAGTCAATAGGGAAGATGAATTCCCTCACCTTAGCAAGGACGTCCTCCACAACATACCTAGGAAGTCTCGTAGAGCTGTCAGCTAACTAGAGGACAATCTTGTTAGGTCTCAAATCACCTTGTCCGAGTCTCTCATACATATTGAATAGAAGTAAGTTCACACTAGCTCTAGAATCCCGTAAGGCTCTGTGAATGGTTTGGTCACCTATCACCATAGAAATGGTAGGGCAAGTTGGGTCCTTGTACTTGATAGAAATTTGATAAGAGATGATGGAGTTAACATTAGAGATTAAGAAAGCTCTCTTAGGCACAATAGTTGCCCTCTTAGTAGTGTGAAACTCTGTCAGAAATTTGGCATATGGGGGCATCTGTTGGACAACATTGGTATGTTAACCCCGACCTAAGGTAAAGTCTCCTTAATCTTGTCACTATGGTTCTGGTCCTTTTTCCCTTTCAGCCTGTTGGGGAAAGGAACTTTAGGTTAGTAAACCTGCAAAGGTAGAGCAGGAGTGGTCTTAGGAGCAGATGTAGTTACTGTATCTGTAGGTTCATCTTCTTTACACTCCCCATGATCATCAGCAGTAATAGAGAGAATAGCAGAAGATGAGGATAGGGGTGATTCAGATGTTCCATTCAAGTTATCACCTACGTGATTGTCAACTTCTTGTTTTATCCTGAAAGTTATTATGGCATTGACCTTTCTAAGCTATTAGGAACCAAGCCAGAGGAGGTCTCACTCTTAGGTTTAGTCTCTATTGTAGGGCATGATGTCAATAGCAAATGGAGGAAAGGTAATCAAGTTACAAACACTCAAATCATAACCTTATTCTCCCTCAAAATCTAGATTTCAGCACCATTTTAGATAACATCTATGGCGGTGTCCCTAAGCCTTCTTATGGGGTGATCCTACTTTGCTAGACTCCTTAAGAAGTCTTATTTTGATGACTGAAGTCCTTTTTGGTTTATAATTAAGGTGTTTTGGTAAAAGGGCTCAAAATAATCTCATACTTAGTCTGGGTTACATTCTGCTAGGTTTTGAAGAACTGGTTATTTCTTTAACTAAAAACTAGACTTAGTCTAATTTTATGGTTTGGGGGGAACTTTAAGACCCTAATGTGTTCATCAATTCTTTAAAATCACGTCTAAATCAAGTGCAACTAATAAAAATACTTGAGCAACTATGGTGTTGATTGGGGATATTCGAGTCAAACTAAGCTGTTTTGATCTTACGATGTTTTTTCTTCGTCTAAAAGTGGTCACTTGTGTACTTGCCTCTTTGGCTCCCTAGATGACTAGGGACACTATCATAAAGGACCAACAACCTTTGAAGACAACTTGGCTAATGACGAAATAGAGAGATCTCAAGCTTCACCTAGATTCGTCAGCTGCAAAGAGGTGTCACTTCAGCTGCCATTTTTCTCTCCGCCATGTACTAGTCGGCTTATTAGTGTAGCTAATTATGTTCAATCTTGATTTTATTATAAATTAGGAATAGATTAGCTTGACTCATGTAATGTTTTAAGCCAGCATACTTTTTGCTTTAAGATTAGTTTTTGTGTAAGCGTGTTTCAGGGTTTCCTAAGCATTAAGGAAACTCTTTTTGGCGAGAAAAGGCTTTGGAAGATTTTTTAAAATCCCTCCCTTATACTGGTTGTAGAATTAACTTGAATATAATTGCTTGGCTTTATTGCTGAACTCAAATGCTCTCTCAAATCTAACTTAACAACTCTGATTTGCTTGTTAAACTGAGTGTATTACTTTAATCTGTATATGGTGTTGTAGGCTTTATGATTTTAAAGGGTGGATCCCTTCCTTGCTTAGGTGGTGGTCATGCCTTGACGGCATTCATATCATCTATTCTTGCCTGCTAAACAATCAGGTTCCGTCTCAACTAATGTTCCAGCAAGTTTTGCTTGAGTTTTGATTGAGCTCATGCATCAAAGTGGTATGTAAGCATAACCTGGTGAGTTTTTATTTTACTTTCCAAATTTTCCTCTATTTTCTAGTTAAGATCCTGCCCAAATACGTTTCCCCTAACTCTACAAAGAACCTTGCTAACTAAACACAAAGGCAGCCACAAAAACAGTTCTATTACCCAAAATAGAAGCCTTAACACCTACTCTATGTTCATAAGAGATAAGAGTGATTCTTCTCATCCAAATGTTCTTAGAGGGGTTACTCTGGAAGAAGCCTACGAGTTAAGGAGAGGGAGTGTCATTCAATCACTCTAAAGGGATGTTCATTCCTTACCTACTGAACTCATCAATATCATGACTAGATTAGATGAAGTCCTTGCCAGGTTCAGCGATGATCCTCGAGGGAGGAGGAGAAGGAACCATAGTTCCCAAAGGGGTGATTCAAATCCTACCTATTGCTCTTCATACTATGATCAGCATTCACCTAAGGGAAGGAGGAAACCACCCAGAAACCTTGAAGATTACTTAAGGGGCCTTGGAATTGACCATTATGAATTTGAAGGTACTTTGAATCCAAATCATTACCTTTTATGGATTCAAACCTTGGAAAGATTCTTTGATATTAAGAATACTCAAATGAAAAAGATTTCAAGATTGTTGTCCTTAAGCTCAAACAATATGAATCACTTTGGTATGAAAGTACCAAAAGACGAAGAACTAAGAATGGGAGGCTACAGATCAGAACTTGGCCCAAATTAAGAAAACTTATGCATAAAAGATTCCTTCCTAATAATTACAAGGATGATCTGTACCTAACGGTATCATCATTGAATGAAGAGATAATGATCGTGGAAGAGTACATTTGTGAGTTTGAGCAACTCTAAATCCGTAGTGGTTTGGAAGAAGAAGAAACTATGGTGAGTTCCTTAGGCGAATTGATCCTAATGTTTTGAGAAGGTTGAACTCCAACCTTACTGGTCCTTTGAGGAAATTTCGAAGTTGGTCATCAAAGTTGAGAGACACTCTAAAGCAAGAGGCCTTTTACAACTTCCTATTCACAACCAAGTCCTCAAACCAAACCCAATTTTATACCTAAGGCCGAGACTGTATATAAGGAGAGTAAAGGCCCGGATAAGGGAAAAGACATTGTCAAATAATTTCTTAAGATACTCAATGGCAAAGGTGTTTTAAGTGCCAAGGCTAGAGACACTTTCAGGCTGATTAACCTAACAGAAGGGCACTTACCATCAAAGAAGTAGAAGAGATTGATTAGATTAACCTAGCATTAGGTGAACAAGAATGAGAAAGAGAGCAGGTAGGAAGAAGTCAGCCTAAACTGCTCTCCTGAAGTACTAGGAATAATGATTAAACTACATATCAAAGAATATTCTTTTGACTACTAGGAACTTTCCCAATCCATATGGAAAAGCTTTCAAGATTACTATCCTTAAGATAACAAAATCAACCTCAACCTCCTGAAGTGACTTTCTTCCTACCTCTTGAAGTGGGAGAGTTCTTAGTACTCAAAAGAATCTTAAATGCCATGATGGGATCCAAGGAAGAAAGTCAACGAGAGCACTTCTTTCACTCCTGGTGCACCATTCAAGGGAAGATAAGTAGTTTAATCAATAATGCATGCGGCTCTACTAATGTTGGCTTAGTCGATATAGTTGATGAACTTAAACTACCTACTGTTCCACACCCTAGGCTATGCTCGTATCCATGGCCTAAAAAGGGGGGAATGAAGTTTACGTAGCTAGATAAGTTTTAATTTCCTACACCATCAGTAACCTTAAGGATGAAGTACTTTGTGACGTGTACCTTTGGAAGTGGGAGAGTTCCTAGTACTTAAAAGAATCTTGAATGTCGTGGAAGGATCTAAGGAAGAAAGTCAAGAAGGGCACATGTTTCACTCCTGGTGAACCATTCAAGGGAAGGTATGTAGTTTAATCGTTGATGGAGACAGTTGTGCTAATGTTGGCTCAGTCCATTTAGTCGATGAACTTAAACTACCTACTATTCTACACCTAAGTTGTGCTTACTTCAGTTGCCTAAAAAGGAAAATGAAGTTCATATAACTAGATAACTTTTAATTTCCTACACCGTTGGTAAACTTGAGAAGGAAGTACTTTATGATGTGTTGCCTATGGATGCTTGTCATTTATTATTTGGTAGGCCATCGCAATTTGATAAAGGAGCCATTCATCGTTGAAAGTGTAATACCTACTCCTTTAAAGTTAAAGGTTATAGTTACACTCTAGCCCCTTCACCCCCTAGCCAAGTCTAAAATGTCATACCTAGTAGTGGGGAAGGAAACACAAGTGAGAAGACCTTATTCCTAAATGAAACACGGGTTGAGAGGTCTATAAGTGAGGGTGGGCTAGTTTATGGCCTACTTGTGTTTGAAAAAGGAGAGGAAGAGACACCTTTACATTCACTTGTTGAACTGCGTGTACATGAGTTTGAGGATACTTTTCCTGATGATCCACCCCTAGGTTTGCCACCAATTAGGAGGATTGAACACCAAATTGACCTACTACTAGGGGTTTCCCTTTCTAATAAGCCAGTCTATGGGTGTAATCCTATGGAAACTAAGGAATCACGACGTCAACTTCAGGGCCTTATTAATACAGGGTACATAAGAGAAAGCATGAGCCCATGTTCTGTCCCAACCGTACTTGTTTAAAAAAAAGATAGAACCATGAGAATGTATGGATAACAGTGCTATTAATAACATTAAAATCAAGTATAGGTACTGCATTTTTGGACTTGATGATATGTTAGATTAATTTGCATGGTTCTAATGTGTTTTCTCTAATTGACTTGAGGAGTGGTTATCACCAAATAGGAATGAGGGATGGGGCCGGTTGGAAAACAACTTTTAAAACCAAACCAGAGCTATATGAGTGGCGTGTGATGCCTTTTGGTTTTATCTAATTCCCTTAGTATTTTCATGATGTTGATGAATGAGATTTTTAAACCCTTTCTTGGTCATTTTGTTGTTATATACTTTGATGATATCTTGGTTTACAACCGGAATGAAGAACATAAGTATCATTTAAGATAGGTTTTCAAGGTTTTAAGGGAACAACTCTACATGAAGATGGAGAATTGTGAGTTTTTAACTCCATAACTCACCTTGCTTGTGTATGTAGTTTCTGCTAAAGGAATCCACACTTATCAAAGTAGAGTCAAAGTGATCTAAAGCTAGCCTCAACTCAAAGTGATCTAAAGTAGAGTCAAAGTGAGGAGTTTTTATGGTTTGCTTCTTTTAATAGGAGTTCCATTAAGGATTTTAGTTCTATTATGGCTCCTATTACTAAATACATGAAGAAATGAGCATTTGAGTGCACCAAGGTCACCGAGAGAGCTCTTGAAATTATCAAAGAGAAGCTTTGGCAATCACCCATTATAGCACTCCCAAAGTTTGAAGATTTTATTAAGTTTGAGTGTGATGCAAGTGGGGTAGGGATTGGGCCTGTCCTAGTTAAATCCAAGAGGCCCATTTCCTATTTCAATGAGAAGCTCAATGACTCTAGGTGTAACTATAGCATCTATGACAAAGAGTTCTATGCTATTATAAGGGGTTGACACGTTGGGGTCATTATCCTCAAGCCTAGGCTGTTTGCTTTGCATTCGGATCACCAAGCTCTCAAGTACATTAATGGCCATCACAATTGAACCCAAGGCAAGCCAAGTGGGTAGAATTCTTACAATCATTCCACTTTACTTGCAAACACAATAGTGACAAAGAGAACGTGGTGGCATGTGCTCTCTCATGGAGGCATGCTATACGTTCTATCTTAGAAGCTAAGGTTCTTGGATTTCATGCCATTCAGGAACTCTACAAAGATGAATTAGATTTCATAAAGTCTTACAAGGAGATCTGCAACGCAGTTCATGCATCATCCAAGAGGGTTTTCTATTCAAAAATAACAAGTTGTATTCCAAGAAGCCCTTTGAGGGAATTGTTAGTCCGTGAGGCCCACGGTTGTCCTCTTGCTGGTCATTTTGGTCTTAACAAGGCCTTAGAGATCCTTCAAGAGCATTTCTACTAGCTAAGATGGGAGGTGATGTTCACAAGGAGGTTTCAACCTACTCTATATGACACAAAGGCCAAAGTTAGTTTCACTAAGGCCTCTATAAACCACTACCCATTCCTATTCAGCTGTGGGATGATGAGAGCATGGACTTCACTATGGTTCTCCCTATGACTTAGAGAGGGAAGGATTTCATTATAGTGTTTATAAATAGATTCTCTAAGATGGCTCACTTTATTCCTTACCACAAGACAGATGATGCTAGCTACATTGCAGAGTTGTATTTCAAAGAGATCTTTAAGCTCTATGGAGTGCCTGAAATTATTGTATTTCTGGAAGGAAATCTCTGCTAGTATATGGAATTCACTCCTGGTAATTTGTTTTGGCTCCACTTAAGGAAGAAGAGATTTCCTTCCAGAAGAAAGAGTGAACTCATGACAATAGGGGATGGTCCATTCAAGGTCATTAAAAGAATAGGAAGAAATGCTTACAAGCTCGAACTTCCCGAAGATGTGGCTATTTTAGCCACTTTCAATATTAGTAATCTAAGTCCTTATGTAGAGGATTGTTTTGAAGGCCCTTCAGATTTGAAATGCTCTTCAAGAAGGGGAGGTTGATGTGGCGTATGATCCTGATGCCCAAGGGAGGAAAGGTAATCAAGTTATACACACTCAAATCCTAACCTTGTTCTTCCCTAGCAATCCAGATTTGGGCATCATTTTGGACATCTTTGGTGGTGTTCCTAAACATTCTTATGGGCCGATCCTACTTTGCTGGACTCTCTAAGAAGTATTATTTTGACTAGTAACGTCCATTTTGGTTTATAATCAAGGCATTTTGGTGAAATGGCTCAAAACAATCTCTAACTTAGTTTGCGGTACATTCTACTTGGTTTTAAAGATCTGATTGTTTCTTCAACTAAAATTTGACTTAGGTATGATTTTATGGTTTGGTGGGAATTTTAAGACCCTAATGTATTCCCTATGCTTTAAAATCACACCTAAATCAAGTCTAGTTGATAAAGTCAACTTAAGTAAATATGGTGTTGATTCGGGTTGTCCAAGCCAAACCAAGTTATTTTGACCTTACGATGGTTTTGCTTCTTCTTGAAGGCTTGATTACCTGCCTACTTACCTCCTTGGCTGCTTAGACAACCAAGGACACTATCATGAAGGACCAACAGCTTTTAAAGGCAACGTGGCCAATAATCAAAGAGAGAGATATGAAGCTTCACCTGGATTGGCCAACTGTAAAGAGGTGTCACTTCAGCAGCCAATTGTCACTCTCCCATGTGCAATGTCGCTTATTAGTAGAGCTAATCATGGTAATGCTTGAGTTTATTATAAATTAAGCATACATTAGCTTGACTCATGTAATATATGAAGCTAGCTTACTTTCTGTTTTAGGATCAGTTTGTGCTTAAGCACATTTAAGGGTTTTCTAAGCATTAAGCAAACTCCTTTTGAAGGGAAACGGCTTGGGCTAATTGTTTAAAAGCCTCCCTTTTGCTGGTTGTACAAGTAAATTGAATACAATTGCTTGACTTCACTAAACTCAAATTATCTCACAAATTTCACTTAATAACTCTGATATGCTTGTTAAACTGAGTGGATTCCTTTAATCTAAATATGGTGGTGTAGCCTTTATGATTTTAATGGGTGGATCCCTTCCTAGCTTAGGTGGTGGTCGTGCCTTTAACCTATTCATGTCCTCTATTACTTACTGCTAAATAGTAGGGTTCTATCTCAACTAAAATTCTAGGAGGTTTCGTTGAGTTTTGATTGAGCTCCTGCATCAGTCTCAGGTTGACTAGGAAAGGTGCCCTTCTCCCTATTTGTCATAGGGAGCTGGGAGAATTACTCTATTATTGCTCTCAACATTTTTTCATATTTTCTCTCATCATTCTTTCCATGTCACTTTTAATTATCTTCTCATATTTATTGAGTTCACTATAACTAGTGGGAGGCTCAGACTGGGTAATAGGTGTAATACGAGGAGGAGGTGGTGGCTTCTTGGGTGTATTAGGAAGACACTAGTAGCCTGCCCTCGACATGGTTTGGGAGTCATTTCCATAAAATTCTTCATACTGGTTAGGCGTTATCATATTAGGTCCACTACCGTAAGAAATAATAGGGTGATTACGCCACCCTGGATTAAAAATAGGAGCAAAAGGGTTATTCTTTGCTCTCTAGTAGGCCATGTTCACTTGTTCTTGGCTTAATGCCAATTAGTGAGCAAAGTAGTGCCAAGTGCTTAGAGTTTGGTCCAACACGTGGCATTGGGAGCATGCTTTGGGAGTCTGTGGAGTTTGGAATTGTTGTACCACCAACCCCTTTATCATATTTTCAAAGGTAGCAAATTTGGACTCAGGGTGACCTGAGTCAGACACAACATGCGTACCATCCCTAGCCCCACTATACCTAGAGTTCAAGCTATCATCTCTAATGGTTTGACAGTGCATAGTTTTCTCAGCTAGATCTTCTTTGAATTCCCACTCATTACTAGGGCTCTTATAGAGAAATCCAACTTGGCACATTGACTCCACCATTGTCCTATTTTATTGGTCAAGACCTTCGTAAATAATTTTACATAAGCGGGCTTATGTCTAAACCATGGTGAGGACATTAGGATAAGAGGTTCGTAAACCTATCAAGATACTTTGGATGATTCCACTATCAACTTGCACAAATTAATTAATTTCATTCCTTAGCTTAATAGTTTTACTATTTAAAAGTATTTTCACAGAAAAACCAGTACAAACCCATCACAACTAGTAATGGAATTTACCAGTAAGCTATACATCCACTTTTTAGCATCATCGTTAAAACAAAAGGAATAAATTTCAATTGCATAGTATCAATAGGCACATTAGGATAGCACATCATAGAAGAAACCTCTTTGAACTCTGATAGATACAGATAAGTGTCCTCTATAGTCGTAAACTTAGGAAGTACATCGATATATTGGGGCTTGAGTTCGAGAGTAATATTTTTTAGGGCTCGTATATTAAAACGTAACGGTGCAGTGGTGCTAGGTCGACAAAAGATCTTATTAAGAGTCCTATGTCGAGGTTAAGCTTCACCCATTTTCTTATCCACAATTTTGGGTTGTGATTTTCTGTTGTTTTCTGGGTCAATCTCCAATCAATTGAAGCACTTGGTTTTAGGATCCCTAACCTAACCACACATGCATTAAAACCCCTTTCGTTTTTATGGTTTTCTTAATGTTTTGAATTTTTTTTTAAAATAACAAATATCAAATTTTTTTTAGGAAGAAGGAAGAACAGAAACCAAAACAACTTAATAGTGTGGCTATGAGTTAATAACCTGGACAAAATCAGGAGCTAATTTTTACTTCTAGCTTTCTTCTCATTCGTGGCTCCAATTTCACCTATAGAGAGCTCTCGCCAAGACCTAATGAATGCCCTAAAATGATTGCAGGAGAATGAATGATGTTACAACCAATCAAGAACATAATGAAAATTAAGTGCTTGATTCAACTCCAGCTGCCTTTTCATTCAGGGCTCTACATTTTCACTAGCAAAAGCTCCCATCAAGGGGAACCAAAAAACCTAAAATGAGTGCTACAGCATAAGTGGTATGGTTACGAGTCAAGAACCTAGAAAAACTTAAGAACCAACTGTTACACTAATCATCCTTTCATTTATGGCCTCAACTTCACCAACAAAGACTTCCCACAAAGAAGAAACAAATGCTCCAAAGCGAGAATAAGGTAATGAATAATGTGGCTACAAATTAGGAACATAGAAAAACTTTAGAGCTTAATTTAGCTCTTGTTGTCTTTTTGCTAGGGTTTTCAACTTCTCTAACAAAGAGCTCCCAGCAAGAGAAAACAAATGCTCTAAGATGAGCACAAGGAAAGAAACAACGTGGCTACAAGACAAGAACTTAGCAAAACATAAGAACCAACTTTAACTCTTGTTGCCTTTTAATTGGGTGTTCAATAAACACCCAAAGGGCACCCACCAAGGGCAAACAAGTGCCCTAAAATGAGTGCAAGAGATTGAACAGTGTGGCTTTAAATCAAGAACCTGGATAAATTTGCCTATTGACTTTAACTTCAGTTATCATTTTGTTAGGGTTCCCAAATTCACCCACAATGTAGTCGCACCCTGAAAACGAGTGAAAAAGAATGAATGCTACGGCTACAAACCAAGAACCCAACCGAACTTAAGAACTACCTTTTATTCTGGTTGAAGTTTCATTTTGGGCTCAAGATTCACCACCAAAGGGCTCCTCTTAAGGGGAAATAAATGCCATAAGATGAGTGAAGGAATCGTGTGACTACAATCAAGAACTTCGCTCAATTTACGAACAAATACTTGTCTTTTAATTTGTGGCTCTGATTTCAGCTACGAAGAGCTCCTACCTACAGGAGACAAACGCCATAAGGTTAGTGCAGTATAATGAATAGAGCAACTAGAAATTGAAAAGCTTGCTAAATAAACACAAAATTTAACTCAAGTTGTCTTTTAATTTGGGGCTCCAACTTCACCTATGATTAGTTCTCACAAACAGGAAATCAATTTCCCCAAAATGAGTGCAGGTGAATGATCTATGTGACTCTAAATCAAGAAACTAGCTTACAATATGGACTAAGTTTAGTTGTAGTTGTCATTTCATTTGGGGCTCCAATTTCACCTATGATGAGCTCTACCAAGAAAAAGCAAACGCAAAAAAAAATTGAGCACCGCTGAATGAACAGCATGGCTACATATTAGTAATCTAGCTAAAATTAAGGGCTAACTTTTACCTGTAGTGGTCTTTTTATTTATGACTCCAATTTCACCAATAGAGATCTTCCACAAAGACCAAACTAATACCCTAAAATGATTGCATGAGAATGAGGAAATAATAGAAATTAAGTGCTTTGTTTCACTCCAGTTGCCTTCTCCTTTAAGGCTATGTTTTCACCAATAAAAGTGCCCAAATAGAGGTAACAAAAAGCTAAAATGAGTGTTGTAGCATAGGCAGGTGTGTTTATGAGTGAAGAACCTAGAAAAACTTAAGAAGTAACTGTTACACAAGTTATCTATTCATTTGGGGCTTGAACTTCACCAATAAAGAGTTCCCATCAAAAGTATAGAAATGCTCCAAATAAGAACAAGGGAGCAAATAATATGGCCACGAAATACGAACTTGGACAAATATAACTGTTATCGCCTTTTTGTTGGGGGTTCAACTTCTCCAACAACATGTCCGAACAAGAGAAAGCAAATGCCCTAAGATGGGTGCAATGGAATGAATGGTGTGGCTATAAAACAAGAACTTTGCGGACTATGAGATATAACTTAAACTCTAGTCGTATTTCATTTGACGTTTCAATTTGACTCATGAAGAGCTCTCACCAAGAGGAAAAAAATTCTCTAAGATGAGTGTAAGAGAATGAACAATGTGGCTATGGTGTATCCCTCAAGGGTTAAGCTTGAACTCAATTCAAGAGTGTAAGTTAAACCATGAAAGATTACAACCAAGGGACAAACTCAAACTCACTTTAGAAAGAAAACAAGTGAATTTGAAGATAAAAGTGAAAGATATGAACTTAACTCACCCAAATGAGTCCACACCTGGAGAGTTAAGAGCTAGACCTAAGGGGATTGATGGATACAGATATCACCACCACCAAACTCCTCAAGGGTTCATCCAAATTAGGCTCCTTAGCCACAGCAAAAGCACCACTAAGAAGTTTGATTTGGACCTAAGAGATCACCACTATAAGGAACCAACTTAGAGATACAACACTTAGGAATTTAACACAAGAGAATCCACCCTTGCAAGAGAGTTTTCACTCAAGCTTTTCTTTAAAATTTATCAAGTTATGCTTACAAAATGAGGCTTCAAGGCCTTTTAAAAATTTCCTAGGGTTTTCCTTACTCATTAGGTAATCAGTACGAGATTACTTAATGCTTAGGAAAGTCGCTAAGTACATTTAACTAGCTAAACATACAGTTTAGTACATAACTGAACTAAAACAAGCACAAACGAATACAATGGCTTAAAACTAAATAACTTAAGTTAGTCTTTGATGACTCTCGGCTGCATGAGTTATGTTTCCTCCCTTGGAAGGAAAGAACACACGACTTCCATCTCAAAAGTAGGAGAGGAATGCATGCTTGACACCTCGTGCTGAAGTGGACGAATGAATGCTTGCAAAATTGGTGAATCTTCCTCTTCCACGTGGCACTTGCTGCTTTCATGAGTCACCTAGTGACTAAGCTCAAGCTTCCAGCCTAGCACACTCACACCTTGAAGGAGAAAACCCACCTAAGAGGGAAAACTCCTAGGTCAAGCAACCAAGCTGTTTGGGTGGCGCATGCTGGCTAAACTTCAATGCTATTGGGCCACTGCATTTTGATGACTAATCTATGGTTTTCTTCAATGGGGGGAAACCTCAAATGTTTGGAAACCCCCCCTTTTTGAAAATCATGATTTTGACATCATTAAGTACCTTAATTAACTAGATCTTTCAAGTCATGCAGTTTCAGACGCCTGCTGGGCAGTTTGACAAAATCAGATAAACTGGACTCCTTAACATGCCTTTCTGCCTTTGCACTTAACATAACAAATACACTAGACATCTTGACTGAACTAACAAAAAAAAGAATTACATAATTTGGATGCGGTTTGGACTATGAACTAATAAAAAGAAAATCGGGTACAAACTATCCCAAAACTGCAGCCTGGATAATTTGAGTTCAACAGCTGATTTGAAGTATCAAATGAAGTCCAAATGAGCTGAAACTTGTTTTTCTGGAAAGATAACTTCTTGAACTTCAAATCCATGGCAAATTATTTGACTTAAACCTCAAAGAGGCCTAAGTAATTTGGCTCACAAAAATTAGATATGCTGCTGGCTTGAACCCAGTACCTTCTATCTTGAATCCTTTGAAGGTTTGGACAAAAATACTTATTTAAAACTAATTTAATTGCATAATTAAGTTTATTAGGATGTTAATAAACTCTGTTAGCAAAGAAATCAAACTTAAATTAAGTTTAAGTTGACAAATCAACTTAAAACTTGAAAAGGTTATAAAAGATAAGGGCTAATTGAGGATGGCATGGGCTAAGTTACATCAGGCTAGAACTCAAGAATTAGCCAAAGTTAACAACTAACTTTAATTCTTATTGCTTTTTAATTTGGGGCTTCATTTTACACGTAAAGGGCACCTACCAAGGCCAAACAAATGGCCTAAAATTAGTTCAAGAGATTGAACAATATTGCTTTAAATTAAGAAGCTAGCTAAATTAGATAACTGACTTTAATTGTACTTATCATTTTTTTAGGTGCCCCAATTTCAACTACTAAGAACTCCCACGAGGTGGAAATAAACACCCTAAAATGAGTCCAGGAGAATGAATAGTATGGCTACAAACCAAGAACCCAACCAAACTTAAGAGCTAATTTTGATTGTGGATCACTTTTCATTTAGGGCTCCATATTCACTCCTAAAGAGCTTTTATTACGATGAAATGAATTCCATTAGATGAGTACAAGAGGACGAGTGATGTGACTCGAAGTCAAGAACTTCACTAAATTTAGGAACTAATGCTTGTCTTTTAATTTGTACCTCCGATTTCACACATGAAGAGCCCTAATTAAGAGGAGACAAATTCAATAAGCTGAATTGCAAGGCAATGAATGAAGTGCAAAAATCAAGAAACTTGCCAAACATAAACACAAAATATAACTCTAGTTGTCTTTTTATTTGTGGCTTAAATTTCACTAACGATTAGCTCTCACAAAGAGGAAACAAGTGGCCCGGAAAGGGTGCAACTGAATGAACTATATTGCAATAAATCAACAAAGTAGCTAAAAGTAAGAACTAACTTGAACATTATGTGTCTTTTCATTTGAGGTGCAATTTCAACAATGATGAGCTCCACCATGAAAAAACAAATGCTCAAACATGAGTGCCACTACATGAGCAATGTCATTACAAGTTAATAACCTAGATAAAATTAGGCGCTAACTTATACTTGTAGTGGTCATCTCATTTACGGCTCCAATTTCACCCATAGAGATATCCCACCAAGAGCAAAAGAATGCCCTAAAATGATTGCATGAGAATGAACAGTGTTACAACCAATTAAGATGATAATGGAAATTAAGTGCTTGATTCAATTCCTGTTGTCTTTTCATGTGAGGTACATTTTTTCCCACACAAAGCTTTCAACAAGAGGAAACAGAAATCCTAAAATGCTGCAGTAAGAGTGGTGTGGTTACAAGTCAAGAACCTAGAAAAACGTAAGAACTAACTATTACCGTGGTTGTTTTTTTCTTTTAAGGCTTCAACATCACCACCAAAGACTTAATATAAAGAGAAAATAAATGCTCTAAAGTGAGAACAAGGGAATGAATAATACGACCACAAATTAGAAACTTAGAAAAACTTAAGAGCATAATTTAACTCTTGTTGTCTATTTTTTATGGTCTCCAACTTCTCAAACAAAGAGGTCCCAGTAAGAGAAAACAAATGTCCTCCGATGGGTGTAGGAGAATAAACGGTGTGGCTGCGAAATAAGAACTTGGAAACCTTGAGAACTAAGTCAGATTCTTGTTGTTTTTTCATTTGAGGGCTTTAACTTCACTCACATAGAGCTCACACCAAGAGGAAACAAATGCTCTAACATGAGTGCAGGGGAAGGAATAACATGGTCACAGCACAAGATTGAATAGTGTGGCTTTAAATCAAGAATTGGCTAAATTTGTGAACTAAGTTTAACTTTGGCTTTCATTTTGCTAGGGGTCCCAATTTTACCTTCAAGGAACTCCCACCCCTAAGATGAGTGCGAGAGAATCAATAGTGTTCCACAAATCAAAAACCCAACTGAACTTAAGAATTAATTTTTATTTTGGCTTGCATTTCATTTTAGGCTCCATATTCACTCCCAAAGAGCACCTCTTAAAGGGAAATAAATCCCATAGGATGAGTACCGGAGAATGAGTGGTATGACAACAATTTAACGGAGCTCTTCCACTAATTTGTGGCTCTGATTTCACCTACAGAGAGCTCCACCAGGAGGGGGCTACTGCAATAAGGCGAATGCAAGATAATGAATGGAGTGTCTCAAAATTGAGAAACTTCCCAATCATAAGCATAAAATTTAACTCTTGTTGTCTTTTAATTTAGGGCTCCAATTTAACCTGCGATTAGCTCTCACAATGAGGAAATAGATGCCTCAAAATGAGCACAAGTGAATGAGCTATACGACTCTAAATCAAGAAACTAGCTAAAATAAGGACCAACTTTAACTCTAGTTGTCATTTCATTTAGGGCTATAATTTGACCTATGATAAGCTCCACTGATACGTAAAAATGAGTACCTGTAATGCCCCGACCCCTCTCGGTCGCAGGTCTTACCAATAACAGCTTCAAGGCTCGTCGACCGGCCCCAATCACCACAAATTTTTCCGGCATGCTTCGTCCTCGCTCACACGCTGCCTAAGAAACATCCCAGGAGGTCACCCATCCCAAGATTACTTCCCAACAAGCACGCTTAACTGTGGAGTTCTTAAGAGTGGACTTCCCGAAAAAAAAGGTGCATCTTTGGTGATATAAGTAGTCACTTCGATCCTTTTAAGCCACACTCAGGGTGTTACAATTACCCCCACTTGAAGCGCACAATGTCCTCGTTGTGCCTCAATAACCAACAGACTTACGAGTCCTCTTGACTAGCGGTCCATGCCCAATATCTTTGGCCCGCTAGGTGACTGCCTATGGGCTCTCCATCCACTAGCGCAGCTCACGGTCACGGGTCGGCTCTGATACCATCTGTAATGCCCTGACCCCTCTCGGTCGCAGGTCTTACCAATAACTGCTTCAAGGATCGTCGACTGGCCCCACAAATCAGTACAAGTCTTTTCGGCATACTTTGACCTGGCTTACACGCTGCCTGAGAAACTTCACAGGAGGTCACCCATCCCAAGATTGCCCCCCAGCAAGCACGCTTAACTGTGGAGTTCTTAAGAGTGGACTTCCCGAAAAGAAAGGTGCTCCTTTGGTGACATAAGTAGTCCCTTCGATCCTTTTAAGCCACACTCGCGGTGTTACAGTACCACTGAATGAATAAAATGGCTACAAATTAATAACCTAGCTAAAATGAAGGGCTAACTTTTACTTTTCGTCATCTTTTCATTTACGACTCTAATTTCACTAACAGAGAGGCCCCACCTAGAGCAAACGAAGACCCTAACGTGATTGCACGAGACTGAGAACATAATAAAAATTAATTACTTGATTTCAATTTAGTTGGTTTTCATTCGGGGCTCCATTTTCCACCAACAAAAGCTACCAAAAAGAGGAACAAAAACACCAAAAATGAGTGTTGTAGCATGGGTGGTGTGCTTATGAGTAAAAAACCTAGAAAAACCTAAGAACTAACTACTAGATAAATTATCTTTTCATTTGAGGATTCAACTTCACCAATAAAGAGTTTCCATCAAGAAGAAAGAAATACTCAACATGAGAACAAGCGAATGAATATAGTGGCTACAAAATGGAATTTAGCCAAACTTAAGAGCTTAGCTTAACTCTCGTTGCCTTTTCATTAGGGGTTTCAACTTCTGTATGAAAAGCTCCCAACAAGAGAAAAAAAATATCCTAAAATGGGTACAAGAGAATGAATGGTGTGGCTACTAAACAAGAACTTCACCTACCATGAGAACTAAGTTAAACACATGTCATCATTTCATTTAGGCTTCAACTTCACTTACGAAGAGCTCCCACCAGGAGGAAACAAATAATCTAAGATGAGCGTAAGAGAAGGAATAATGTGGCTACAACTCAAGAAGTTAGACAAACATAAGAACTAACTTTAATTCTTGTTGCCTTTTAATTTGGGGCTTGATTTTGCACAAAAAGGGCACCCACCAAGCACAAATTAATGCCCTAAAATGAGTGCAAGAGATTTAACAGTGTGGCCTTAATTCAAGAACCTAGCCAAATATGTGAGCTGCCCCTAACATTAGTTGTCCTTTTTTTTAGGGGGCCTAATTTCATCTACAAGGACCTCCAACTAAGAGGAACTAACCACCCTTAAATGAGTGCAAGAATATGAACAGTGTGGCTACAAACCAAGGACCAAACCAAACTTAAGAACTAATTTTGATTGTGGTTGGCATTACATTTAGCGCTCAATATTCACTCCCAAACTCTTGAGAGGAAATAAATGCCATCAAATGAGCACAAGAGCACGAGTATTGTGACCACAATGCAAGAAACGTTTCTAAATTTAGGAAATAATCTTGTCTTTTAATTTGTGGCCCTGATTTCACCTATGAAGTGTTCTCACCAAGAGAAGAGAAATACAATAAGGCGAGTGTAAAAGAATGAATAGAGTGGCCATAGATCGACAAACTTTCAAAAAATAAACACGAAATGTAACTGTAGCTGTTTTTTTCATTTGGGGCCCTAATTTCAACCACAATTAGCTCTCACGAAGAGCAAACTAGAGCCCCAGAATGAGTCAAGTGAATGAATTATCTGGCTATAAATGAAGCAACTAACTAAAATGAGTGCCACTGAATGAACAGTGTGGCTACAAGTTAATAATAATGATAAAATTATAGGCCAATGAATTCCCCATAGAGAGTTCCCATCAAGGGCAAATGAATTCCTTAAAATGACTGAACGAGAATGAATGTTGTTACAACTACGAAACATAATGAACATTAAGTGCGCAATTCGACTCCAAGTGCGTTTTCATTTGGGCTGCATTTTCATCCGCAAGAGCTCCCGTCAAGAGGAAACAAAAGTCTAAAATAAATGTTGCAACACAAGTGGTGTGATTACCAATCAAAAAGCAACAACAACTTAAGAGTTAAATATTACCCTAGTTGTCTTCTCATTTGAGGCGTCAAGTTCACCACCAACGAATTCCCACAAAGAGGAAGCAAATGCTCGAAAAGGAGAACAAGGGAATGAATAATGTGGCTATAAATTAGGAACCTAGAAAAGCTTAAGACCTTAATCTAACTCTTTTATCTTTCTGTTAGGGTCTTCAGCTTATCTAATAAGGAGCTCCCATCAAGAGAAAACAAATGTCCTAACATGGGTGTGGGGATGTTCATCATTTGGTCCATAATTGGATCGGACCGTAGACCGGCCTGGACTGGACCGGACGGTACCGGACCAGAGGAATTTGGTCTGGTCTTCAGTCCTTGGCCTGGCCTTGTTCGGCCTTCGGTTTGGTCCCGGGCTAGACCCGTTGGACTGGAGGATCGGACCGTAGACCGAGAACTATATTACTAGGGACTAAGGTTTTTGACTTTTGATTAAGTTAGTGGGTCATTTTTCCCGTCCCAGGCTTCACTTCAGCAGATTAGGGCACCGTAGCTTCGTGTTTACATTAGTATTTAGTGGGTTATTTTTTGGACGTAATGACGTTTACTTGTTCAGGGCACACCAGAATTTAGTTACAGACCTACACTTCATTCTTTAATCTTTACTCTTCACTCTTCAGCAATACCCTTGGCCTTCCCTAACCCAAAGTTCCCTTGGCCTTCCCTTTAGTCTTCATAGGCTCACAGCCTCACAACAGCCCCTGTCTGACTCTCTCTCTCTCTTTGACTCTCGGCTCTCTAAGCCGGGCCTAGCCAACAGTCCTATCGGCAGCTGGTAATCCACTGTCTGTTACTTAGTACTCAATGACTCGTACAAGCGCACAACAGTGACAACACAGTAACTCAGCACATCTCGGACTATCGAAGACTCACACAGGCACAGTCACAACGACCCTCTAGCTCCATCAATTTAAGGTACTGCACTGACTTTGCTACTGCCTACTATATCGTTGAATGCCTTATGCTTGAATCGCTCATCTTTGATTCACAATGAAGGCTTATTAACAAAAATGAATCCTTTGGTGTATATTGCTCCCATCTTTGATCCTAGGTACAAGTTGGCAGGTCTTGAGGTTTCTCTTTGTGATTTGTTTGGTGACGTACAAGGTAGTGCTATAGTTTTGAAAGTGAGAAAGAAATTAGAAACTTTGTTTGATGAAGTGAGTAAGTACACTAGAAATTAGAAATTAGAAAGAAATTACAAGTTGGCACACCTTTTAAGGCTTGCTGATGTATAACTTGGTTCAAGATAACAGTAAGTACACTAGATTGGCTTGATAAATACATTTGATATAAGATGAAGTGAGTAAGTAATAAAAGTTTGAGGCCAAAAGAGATATATCTTGGTTCAAAATAGCATAAACTGCAATAACTTGGTCTGATAAACATCGTTTCTGAGTCACAACTCTCCCCACTTCTCATATTTCATTCATAAATCCATTAGATAAAGAATTCCACAATAAATGAGTCATTGAACTCCATAGAAGCTATTAAGCTCACCAAGCTTGGTATTTTCTTGATAAAATCCATAATTGATTCAAAGCTCATAAACAAGCTAAAATCTCCATAAAAGTCCATGAATATTCACTTCCCCCTTAAATAACTTGGCCCAAAATACACAAAATGAGTGCATGATCAATCTCACTTAATCTTTATTACTGCTCTTTATACAATTACTCAAAATGCTTTCAAAAATCACCAAACTGAAAATACTCAACCAAAATTCATGAAATCTACCAGGAAATTCGAAAATAATATGAAAAATATACAGTAAAAGTTTTAGAATTTTCCTCCCAATATACACTGCACAAAATTTTCTATAACAACCTGATTTACACCCAATCAAGTCAGTTCACTTCAAAAAGTCATAACTTTGATTCTATACCTCAAATGGAGACATAAAACCCCAATATGAAAAGATTAATAAGTCTCTAAAAACTTTCATGTGCAACACAAGATATGATTCCCACAATAGGATTCCCAAAATGGGGCTAAAATACAAGTGTGTCAGTTTTTGGCCCATTTTGCGCAGTTTCGGTAAAATGACCATAACGTTTTCCACAGACCTCGGATTAAGGTGATTCAAGAGGCATTTTAAATATAACACACTGACCTATATTCCCACTAAAAATCATAAGTTTTTGCTGGACCATTCATTATCATTTTAATCCCAAAGGCAACCCTAATTTCCTGAAATTCCAGCCCTTCACTTATTTAACTTTCTCTTTTTTTTCACGTAAACTCACTTGAAATCATTTCAAATCACCACAATTAGATATAAAAAGATCATTTAAGGTCTCATATATATATCCAAACTCCAAACAACTTCATTAATACATAATTACATAATTCGTATCCAAAACAGGGCAGTTTTCTTCAAAATTCCATAACTCACTGATTACACGTCCAACATTCATGAAAGTTTTCCTAAAAATCCCAAATAATATATAGAAACTACAGTATAAATTTTAGAGTTTTTGGACAATCCCATAATTGTCATAATTTTCAACAGTGGCATTTAAACAAATGCAAAATCATGAAAATCATGCTCTTGATCAAATACCCATGACTCCAAATATCTCCAAACTCAATAAAAATTGCACAATAACTGTCAATTTGATCATCCAAACATAGCCAATAAATAAAACAACCATAAAACTCAAAATAAAATAAGTTAGGGTTTGGGAGCTTTAGGCTTGAATTAGTGAGAGGAGGAGGCTATTTTAAGTGATTTGAGGCATTGGACATGATAGCTACTAGCAAGGGGAACTTGGGGCAGCTGGGAGGTGGCCGAAAAAGTGGCAGGAACCACCAGAACTGGCGGCACAAAGGGACAACAGTTGCTGCTCCTGTTTTCTGCCGAGCCCACCGTGAGGATGAGAGAGAAATGGAGAATGGGCTTGTGAATTTTTTTGCTGAATTTTGTGTGTAAAAATGGTCAATTTATAGCCACAAATGGCTGTAAATTTTCAACCCAAAAAGTAGCTTTTTGCTAATTAAAATTAGGTGCTAAAATGAGTAATTAGTAAAATAACAAAAGTTAGTAAGGTTTTGGGCTTTTGTTTTGGGCCCAAAAGGCTAAATTGGGACTTCAAAAATTATTTGGAGTGTCGAAAAAAAATAAAAATTTGTATTGCTCGGAATTAAAGTTTACCGAAGATAAGAAAATAATTAATCACTAATTTATACTCACCGATGCCTAATATTGATTCACCCGACATTTAATCAATCAATGAAACTTGAGTTGCAAAGTGGTACCCAAAATGAAATATCTCCCAACCGGGATGATTAAATATGATAAATGAAGGTGAAAATTTTAAATAACTTAATGGAATTCATTAAATAAATAAATTGAGTATAATTGAATTTAATAAACATGATTTGTTTAAGCAAATAACCATGAGTGATTAGGTCAATAAACATGATAAAGTAAATGAATAAACATGACTAATGAAATAAATAAAGATGATTTAAATAAATAATATGGGCTAGGGTCGGGTTATTACAACCTTCCCCCCTCTAAGGGTTTCGTCCTCGAAACTTATAACACTTGTCAACAATATGCAATGTGCTTTAAAACACATGGATCATTGGTTCCTATTGCTTCCCTCTGAAGGGGTATAATTTTCTGAATGTACACTGACTAAGGGTGTACGTAATGTATAACTTCTTAATCCCATGTTTCGGTAGTAGTCGCGGATACTTCTCACACAATAGCTTCAATAAACTCAATTACTTTGCTTCAAAAGTGATATTCTCTTCGAAAGAAAAGAACCTTGTTATTGCAAAGGAGGTATTCTACACTACTGGCTCATAAAGCCCAAAGTAACGAGGACTCCATTAGCGCCGATATCTAGTCTCCTAACACCCTTGACTAGATAAGCCCTTCAGAATACTTTATATCTCAACTGAGACTTTGGTTATTACACAACTGCTTTGTCGACCTTGTATCACCTCGACATGTACTTGAATTTTCCCTCTTAATGCTTACTTGGGTTAGCTCTGACCTTGTACTCAATGTTTCTTCTGGCTCACTACAATACAATTAGACAGTGCTTGAGTTTATACCCTTATCAAAATCTCCTCATCTAATCATTCTAATGCCTCACAGGATCTCCCCTCATCCGACTACTCAAGGATCTACTCCCGGTCGATAAAGGGCAATGAAATGGCCATGGTTAGGGATGAGAGTGATGAAATTCGTAGCCAAATGAATCATTGCATACAAAAGAAATGAACAATGAGACTAGAAAAGGCAAATAAAAGAGAGGTTATCATGGGGTGGTTAGAACAAAGATTACCATAAGTATATCTTGAATTCTAAAATATAATGCCACAAGAACTGTAGTTTATAAATATGGATCATAAAGGGTGTAATAAATAATCCACCAAGGAGATGGATGGCATGGTTATACTTGGGTTTAACTGATGAATTGGAAACAAGATGACAAGCAACTGAGCTTCAACTAGGTGACTTTATAGTCACAAGGAACAAGATAAGTGCAATAGATAGACAACTAGATTGGACAAGCAAAGTGTAATGGACAGATAAATGGATTAGACAAGCAAAATGCCAATGGATAGAGAACTAGATTGGATAAATAAGCAAGGTCTAATGAATAGATAAATGGATTGAACAGGCTACAGTGGAAACATGCATTTGCTCATATGGAGCCAAGTCAAGTACGACAATAAGATTAAATAAGGATCACTGAAGTTCACTTATGCGAATATAAGATATAGGTGTGAGAATTGCAAGTGCTATAAATAGATCAATAGATTGAAAGAGCAAAGTACCAATGGATAAGTAAATAGATTGAACAAGTGACATGAGAAACGTGCCTTTGCTCATATAAAACCAATTCAAGTCCAGTAATAAGATTGAACAAAAAAGCTAGAATTTACTTATGATTAGGTAAGATATATGTGTGGGAGTTGAAGTTCAAAATAAAGAGAGTAAGGGGATTATGACAATCCCAATCACCCACGCCAATAAGAGTTGATTTACATTATGAATTCAGAACATGTTATAGGAGCTTATCACTATGAATAAATGAGATGTAAGGTAGATGTGTGAATCAGCTCTCAACTGAATGAACTACAACTCATGATCATGAAATAAAGATGGTGAAGGTCGAGAGCATTGGAATGTTGGCAATCATATAAGGTCGAATAAAAATGTATTGCATATTTAACAATCGGTTTGCAAAGGCATGGAAGATCACCTGAATAGGAAATATTGGGTTGAAAAGCAACGGAGATTAAGCAATATTGGATAGTATCAAGTTTTGAAGATGAGACAAGCAAACAATTTCAAGAATTACTATAAGATGGCATTCTTGCAAAAGATAAACTATGGTTACATGGTTTAGGTGTGATATCCGGACCTCAAATCATTCATGGAAAATACTTCTATTGTTGGCAGTTAATCCCATAAATAATTTATTCAAGGTATAGGGCACTTGTTTTTGATAGTGATCTTTTACAACTCTCTGTACACAGTACACAACCATAAGGTTCTGCCTTCCTTCTTCACACAAGTAAAACTAGGTTTCCCAATGTGACACACTTGGTCAAGTAACTATCTTCTGTAACTCTGCTGGGGGTCATATGATAGGGGCTGTGAAAATGGATTAAGCACTTAGAACTAGGTACAATGTTTCTTGGAAAGAAAAAAACAGTCTTGAAAATCCTCAAATGAAACATCTCTAAATTCACAAACTGTAATTATAGATATGTATATACCGTATGTGGTTGGCATATTACTAATATTCAATGCATCACTGACATGATAATCCACTTGCTTGCACAGTGAAATTAGGGCAGAAATAAGATTTTTCTTCTCTTTGTCCATGGAAATACACGTCTAGTCTTTCCACATTTCTCAAACTAACCTTAAGATCTTTATAAGTCTTCTTCTCTAAGTACACAATCAATTCATCTTCATAATGATAACAAGGTATGCCAGTCAAACTGGATTGAATGCCCAATGAATATGTTTCCAACAATACTATGTATAACACATTCGACTGCTTACTGGTCTCAGTAAATTTAAAAGACAGGGGGTGATCTAAAGTGTAAAGAGATGCAACCACACCATGAACTCTTGCAAAGATATTTCTTTATCAGTTATGAAGGGTAGGCATGTAAGCTGAATGAATGAAAGGATGAAGATTCGTAATGAAAGAGGTAAGACATAAAAATGTCCTGCATATACAAGACATACAGTTTATTCATGATGGTCATGATAGTAAAGTAAATGAATGATGTCATGAAGTTGAGAGAGAGTATTAGGTAATGAAGGTGAAGAAATGTGATAGATTCCCAAAGTGGCTTTTGAAAAGTCATATGGTATCCGTATGTGAGTAAAATGACGAAGATAAGGGCCAACACTATTACAAGAAAAATTTTATTCATATGATGTTTGAAAGGACAATACGACAAGATGAAGGAGTCAATCTTATGATTGAACATGATGACATCCATCAATAAAACAATTTGCAATAAATGGAAGCCTTGGGTAGGCATATAAACTTCAAAACTACTGGCAGATGAAAATAGCACCAATTATTGTTTACCATTAAAAAGATAGGCTATATTAGTAAAGAAAGGATTACCAAAATAACTTGAGTAACGACATGCAGTTACGACCATGGAGTAGTATGCCAACACGACGTTACGGTGCTATAGAAGCACGAACAATATGGATACATTTAACTGCTGCAAGGGCACTCAATGACTGGGTTTGAAACAACCAAAGGCTTTGCAAGCAATAAATGAATAGTGCCCAAATAGAAGCAATGAGTTCAGGTAGGTGACAGTAAAAATATGATCCTAGTGATGATTGAGCTGCAACTAGAATGAGTCAAATATGCTTAGGAAAAACTGCAAATCACACAAGAATGTACACCGGGGGTCATTATAGGCTCCATTATGAAAATAGAGAATTCAACGGGTATGATTGTCAGGGTTTGAATCGCCTATAAGAAAGGTTGCTCAAATGTGTTTGAAGAAGTCCCCACATACCACATATGAGAATTTCCATAAACACTCCATTAGAAATCAAGAGAGTGTTAGCAGCAAAGAAATGATGCCTCGGAACAGTTCAAGGTAACTAGGGCATAAATAAGTCAATTACAAGAAGTAATGAGAGCATTGCTGATGTAAAGTCTTAGTATCAAGACCAGATGATTCTGATAGATGGCAACTTAATCTGACTTGTCCCACACATATATATGTGCCAAGTAGCACACCATAAGCTACTAATTGCTATCATCATACATAAGCACTCATTGTAGTGTTCATCTCATACTGGTTCACCTCAAAGATATTACCCCGCAAGGCATTTCCTCATCTAGAGGTTTTCATATAACTTGACACTGTATTCATCCCTTAAGAAGTCGCAAAGGGCATCCCCACATTGGGTTTCAACCATCACTGTACCCAAGAGTAGGGATATTAACACACCTCAATAAGACTCTCAAATCCTGGGGCAAAACGGACAGAGTTATGCCTAAAAACTGATTAAAACTCAGGCTTAAAGCCTTAAAATAGATACCTGAAATCAAGAGAAATACTTCAATAGCTCAACAGCAACATGCTGGAGTTCATAGCTAAACGGGTTACACACCCAGAGTGCATGATTACAGAAGTTTAAACAAATAAGAGAAATGAAACATGCAATACAACTCCCAGATAAATGAGAACATGCCTCACCAACAGGTGACCCAAATGGTTCCACAGTCCACTTTGCTCATGCTTGAATCTCATGATATTACCAAATGATTGAGTCACCCAGATGAAAATGGTTTTTCCATATATGCCCATACATATGAACTTATAAGCAATAGCTCATTAACATAACTCATACACACCTTGATAGCTAACTCATAAACACTTGATAGCTCACAGTGGCCCTTTAACCTTAGCTCTGATACCAAATCTGTAATGCCCCCAAAATGCTAAAGCCATGAATTATGGAAAACTGCAGCGGAAGACTTAATAATAAAAGGCGCTACCGCCGTCCTGATAAGGACAAGGCTCATTGAAACCATTTAATCCTACAACTCATATTCAGAATCACAAAATCTATTAACTGAAACACTTCAAGGCCAAAGTCCATAATAGTTCAACTTCAATACCATTGACTTAATCATACCATGTGATAACTTGCACTCCACACTATACAAGTGTATTCAATATAGATCAAACTTGACCCTGAGGTCGATTCCAATATTCATGCTATGCTGAAACCACTGTGAGCATCTGTTGACTTTCAAAATGGCTTGCTAAAAGGAAAAATATGTGATACTTCATCAACTAAAACGAAAAACATGAAAACAATTCAAAAACATGAGCAAAAACTCAGTACATACATTCTTATATTGTAAAATGAGCATAGAAACACTATTAATGGCTACCCGTCTTTGCAATTCATTTAGTTGGCAAGAACAATGAAAATGAAACTAAATGAAACTGAATTGCTCATTATTTTCTGGATGTGAACCCCTTGCACTGATATGATCTATACATAGGTGTACACCTGCCAATCCGATCAATAGTTGAACTGAAGCCGCGCGGGTAAATGATGGGCTGACGGCCTATAGATGATAACTAATAGCGTCACAAGTTAAATGACAAGTCACTGTATAAACTGATTCATTGATAAACCCATTAAGAGTTGTAACTTGATAAACATGATCTGTTTTCTAAGATACAGGCAATGGACGTACCTTGAGTCTTTAAAAATGTCATCTGACTTGTTACAAGTCACCTGTTTCATAAATGTCATCTGACTTGATAAATATATTCTGACTTGATAACACTTATGTATAATGGGGAACAATAACTAGGCCTCAACTCTGTTTTATAAATGTCATTGTAGATATGTGTAGTTAGTAAATGATCCTTACTCCACTAATTGAGAAAGTAAAAGTATGTGGAACAGAAATTGAGTAAGTAAATGGTATACATAACTTCAAAACTGAATTAATGAAAATAATGAAATCCAAGATAAAGTAAATAGAAGTAGAATAGTCCACAAAGAAATATTACAAAGAAAAAGGCCTTGATGGTGATAATTGAGATAGTGGTTATGGCCTTTCCTGAAATAGGTTACTGACACGGGTTTAAGCCTTGCTGATGTATAACTTGGTTCAAGATAACAGCAAGTACACTAGATTGGCTTGATAAATACATTTGATATAAGCTGAAGTGAGTAAGTAAAAAAGGTTTGAGGCCAACAGAGATATATCTTGGTTCAAAATAGCATAAACTGCAGTAACTTGGTCTGATAAACATGGTTTCTGAGTCACAACTCTCCCCACATCTCATATTTCATTCATAAATACATTAGATAAAGAAGTCCACCCTAAATGAGTCATTGAACTCCATAGAAGCTATTAAGCTCACCAAGCTTGGTATTTTCTTGGTAAAATCCATCATTGATTCAAAGCTCATAAACAAGCTAAACGCTCCATAAAAGCCCATGAATATTCATTTCCCCGTTAAATGACTTGTCCCAAAATACACAAAATGAGTGCATGATCAATCTCACTTAATCTTTATTATTGCTCTTTATACAATTACTCAAAATGCTTCCAAAAATCACCAAACTAAAATACTCAACCAAAATTCATGAAATATTATAGGAAAATCAAAAATAATATGGAAAATCTACAGTAAAATTTTTAGGATTTTCCTCCAAATATACACTGCACAGAATTTTCAATAACAACTTGATTTACACCCACGCAGGTTAGTTCACTTCAAAAACTCAAACTTTCATTCTATACTGTAAATGGAGACATAAAACCCCAATATGAAAATATTAATAAGTCTCTAAAAACTTCCATGTGCAACACAAGATATGATTCCCACAATAGGGTTCCCAAAATGGGGCTAAAATACAAGTGTGTTAGTTTTTAGCCCATTCTATGCAGTTTCGGTAAAATAACCATAACGTTTTCCACAGACCTCAGAATAAGGCAATTCAAGATGGATTTGAAATATAACACACTGAGCTATATTCCCACCAAAAATCATAAGTTTTGGTGGGACCATTCATTACCAATTTAATCCCAAAGGCAACCCTAATTTCCTGAAATTCCAGCCCTTCACAGATTTAACTTTCTCTTTTTTTCACGTAAACTCACTTGAAATCTTTTCAAATCACAACAATCAGATATAAAAAGATCCTTTAAGGCCTCATATATATATATCCAAACTCTAAACAACTTCATTAATATATAATTACATAATTCGTATCCAAAACAAGGCAGGTTTCTTCAAAATTCCTGATGGAGGTCCATCCACGAGTCCATCCCAAGTCCAAATGGTCCAAAACAATTCCACAATCAAGTCCATCTTCACGGCCAAGGAGAATTTTGAAGTGGATGCACATGGTTTTGCATCCAGAAATTTACCCGGTTTTTGTTACTTAATTACTTAAGCTTAATCCAAGCTTAGGTGATTAAAGTTTGGTGATTATGTAAGCTTAAGGTGTTAGCTTTCATTTCCATTTTGAATCATCGGATTTGGAGC
>JACYFF010019584.1:58868002-58904429 GCA_017589665.1 Selenicereus undatus
TAAGCTAGTGATTAGTGGTGTATCTTATCTAATCACCTAGCTTAGTATTATCCAAAGTCATTTGAAAAACACTTGAAGTACTTGAGGTTGCCTTAGGTTTCTCCTAAACCGTGAAGCTTCCTTGAGTTCTAGCTTGTGTTCTTCTTCTATCCTTGCATTCCTAAACACACTCCCATCATTTCTCCCTCAAAATAAACCTTCTACAATTCCATTCCCATTCCCCTTCAAGGTTTAGACTAGCTCTAATAGTCTAACACCAAGCCATACACACAAACACCTCCAACCGTGCAAAGTGAACCTACACGGTTTCATGGAACAGCAAAGTGGCACGGCATACCCGTGCCTAGGGGCACGACCGTGCCACCTTTGAGCCGTGAAGTTCTCCTTCTTTTCTTTGTGTTCTTGGAAGGCCATAGCTAGGGTCCTTCTTCCCTTGCAGACTTCCATCAATTCCATAACTCACTGATTGCACGTCCAAAATTCATGAAACTTTGTTTGAAAATCCCAAATAATATAGATAAACTACAGTACAAATTTTAGAATTTTTGGACAATCCTATAACTGTTAGAATTTTCGACAGTGGCATTTAAACAAATGCAAAATCATAAAAATCACGCTCTTGATCAAATACCCATGACTCCAAAAATCTCCAAACTCAATAAAAATTGCACGATAACTATCAATTTGATCATCCGAACATAGCCCATAAATAAAACAACCATAAAACTCAAAATAAAATAAGTTAGGGTTTGGGACAAACCTCACTTTAGGCTTGAATTAGAGAGAGGAGGAGCCTGTTTTGAGTGATTTGAGGGGTTGAACATGATAGCTACCAGCAAGGGGAACTTGGGGCAGCTGGGAGGTGGCCCAAAAAGTGGCAGGAACCACCAGAACTGGCGGCACAAAGGCGCAGCAGTTGCTACTCCTGTTTTCTGCCCAGCCCACCGTGAAAATGAGAGAGAAAATGGAGAATGGGCTTGTGATTTTTTTTGCTGAATTTTGTGTGTAAAAATGGTCAATTTATAGCCACATATGGCTGTAAATTTTCAACCCAAAAAGTAGTTTTTTGCTAATGAAAATTAGGTGCTAAAATGAGTAATTAGTAAAATAACAAAAGTTAGTAAGGTTTTGGGCCCAAAAGGCTAAATTGGGGCTTGAAAAATTATTTGGAGTGTTGAACAAAAATAAAAATTTGTATTGCTTGGAATTAAAGTTTACCGAATATAAGAAAATAATTAATCACTAATTTATACTCACCGAGGCCTAATATCGATTCACCCGACTTTTAATCAATCAATGAAACTTGAGTTGCAAAGTCATATCCAAAATGAAATATCTCCCAACCGGGATGATTAAATATGGTAAATGAAGGTGGAAATTTTAAATAACTTAATGGAATTCGTTAAATAAATAAATTGAGTGTAATTGAATTTAATAAACATGATTTGGTTAAGCAAATAACCATGAGTGATTAGGTCAATAAACATGATAAAGTAAATGAATAAACATGACTAATGAAATAAATAAAGATGATTTAAATAAATAATATGGGTTAGGGTCGGGTTATTACATTTGTTTCCAGCTCAATTAGATTATCATAATTCAAGGCATGATTATCTATTCAAAAAGAGAAAGAAAATGGTACTTCTATATTATCTACCATAAACCAACAAAACGCTTTTAATGGTACAAGTGCCTTAAGCTTGAGAACTCTCTGGTCAACAAAAAAAAAGTTCCTTGTGAGACCCAACTTTGAGAAGGAGAGGAAAGGGTGACTATACCTCCAGAATAGGAGATCCATGATATGTTGGATGCTCAGGGAAATGCTCGCAAGACAAGTGGTAATAGTGTTTACGTTTGCATAATTTGAGCTAAGATAAGATATGTTGTGTTGGGTTTGCTATTAGATATGTACTAATGACTGCAACTTTCTACTGGAATATGTGTTTTCGTGGTGCTATATCTTATTTTTGTAAAGGAAAACCAAATTGAGAGAGTTGGTTTTGTGGCCTTGTTTGTTGCGATCATTAAGAGTTCTAGGACAGGGTGGAACTTGGTACTTTGGTTTTTCTTTTATGGTAGGTGTTGACAAACACTAGCAAGTTACTATAGTGCTTGCACAAAATAGAGTTGTCTTTTGTCTGCTCATCTGTTTATAGATTGATTTCCCTGCTTGACTGGGATGTGGTTTCAGTCTCTGTGCTGACCCGAATTTTATGCTCATCTTGTGGGATATCTTTAATATGAATTTTGTGATACTCATATGTTTGGTGTTCTTATTTGTGAAATCTTTGTGTTAGCATTGTGACATGGTTTGTTTGATGAACAAAGTACCAACCGGTTGCTTTGACATATTTATTGTAACCCAACATTTCTCGTCTTTGGCCATTTACACATGCCCTATGCTACTTGGGTCAAATCACAAACTAGTGGTGATTTTGGCTGTTGGACTCAAGCCATCTAGTTTTGTGGTACGTTACCTCTTCATGTGGCTTGTGGATTCAATGAATTCGTTTTCGACATACATTTAAGGGAGTGTCATTATCAACTCAAAAGATTCTATGCTATGATTGATCTTTGCAGTGGTCTCTTGTGCAAGAGTTTCTATGTTGCCATTGTTGTTTTTTTTTTCCCCATGTTCATGTTCTAAGGAATGTTGTGAACCATTTTGCCATTTTTGTTGTATAGGGGAAGCTAATTTAAGGATTACTATTTCAGATAATGTTCTCTGGTTGTTTGTTACCATTGCTAATTTTCCTTTATTTGTCTTATGGTGTAAATAAACAATATCAGTTGATCTCATCATGAACACCACAAAGAAGCGTGGGTGCAACAAACTATAGCCATCAAAGGAACCAATATGTACATATATATATATATATATATATATATATATATATATATATATATATATATGTATGTATGTATAGATAGGTAGATATATAGATATAGATATATATGTCAATTATTAACATTGGCCAACCAGACAATAATGAAGCAAGGAAATTGTCTTCCTTTATCGGTGTCCCTATAAGGGGTCCAAGGATCATGCCAATTAATTGCAATGACTTTAGGAAAATTGCAGAATATAGAATAGAACATATCTGGAACATTGCGCGGGTATAGAATACTAAATTTAGTGGTAATATGCTTATTTATCTCAAATTCAGAAATACTGTTATGCACTTATACAATTCATTTATTTCTTAAAATGGCCATATGTGGAGTAGGGGTCATTCAAATTCCCCGTAGGAAAAGAGTCACAACAATTGTTTAGGGAGACATTAGATGCTAGTTGGAGGTGGGACAAGTGCAAATTAAAGAGGGAGAAAATCAGCGGGAAGTCTATTAATGAAGCACTGAATTCTAGACTAACAATTATTTTTGAGAACCAGTGGAGATATGCAGTTCAATTTTAGGCAGGTATTCTACGGTGAGTAAGTGGTGTTTGCTTATTTTCATGAATAATCATACATATACATTTGAATATAATACCATCATTATGAATTTAACTTAGGCTCGAACAGGCATAAATTTGGAAAATCGAGCTAATTATGAAATGTCTCATAATGGTGGAAGTATGAGCTTCGTAAGGCTATGAAGGGAAATGATAACTCCTTAATTATTCATTTCGTAGATGTTAGTGTTTCAAATAAGTTTCTAACTACTCTAACTACACCTTCAATATGTTGTATGCATATAATTTAATGTTTGTCCTTTTTTCACATATAGACAAAAGATGGCAAGGAACCGGATAAGCTTCAGTTATTGGAGGCTACCGATATATCCAAACAGCCAAAAACTAAGCTTGATGATGCATCTGCTGCAGCACTTGTATGTCACATGTTCCCCTTTTTTGTTTGAGCTTTTCATAGTTTTACACATATACATAAGAACTTCTTATAATTACATTGGCTCATTATGTAAAATTACATTGGCTCATTATGTAAAATTACATTGGTTGATTTTGTATAATTTTATATAGAATGAAATTCGAATAAAATTGGATGGATTACCAGAGAGTTCTAGATCAAATAAAGCTATGTGAGATAAGATGTATGAGGAAATTTTGGTTAAGATAAAAATGGCTTTGCAAAAATTTATGGGTTAGGTGTCAAGGTGCCACGTTCTCATGAAAAGAGAAGTGCATTGCCCATTGAAAGAGCAAAAAGAATTAAGGCAGATGAGGACTGAAAGAATGTGACAGTAAAATTGCAAGAGACAGAAGAAAAGGTTGAAAGGGCTCAACATAAGGCACAGAGGGCAGTTGATTAGGTCGAAAGAGTGATAGGGGTTTTACTTTTACTTAAGGTAATGCCTGAAAATCTTTTCCCCACATAATTGAAGTACTTTAATATTGAGAAATTTATTCTTTAGGAAAACACTTAATTGGATAAGTATTCATATAATGCAATGTTGTCATGAGGTAAGTCTCAACTTAGAAGAGGAGAATATGGAAGTATTGAAGATGAGGAAGCTGACCGATCTTTTTGGCAAGAGTTTGAGAAGGATTTTCCATCATACGAGCATGGTTCACCTTTAGGTGAAGATGAATTTGTGTCAGATGATGAAGATGATCAAGAACCATCTAAATGATGCTGGCCATTTGTTTAATACTAATTACCCATAGTGGATTCATATAATATTAGATATCATTTTCTTTTCTTTTTAATCATGCACAGTTTCTCGTAATTTTGGTATAACAATTTATTTTGGATAGACATGATGTTGAACTCCAAATGCATATTACCATTAGTAGTTATTATACATGATTGAATATTATTTATTTGCCTAACTACATGAACGTTTACATCCTAGTAGTTACATGCTTGTGTATTGTATAAACTGTTACCAATGGTAACATATGTATCAATTTAGTATGACCCTGATTGTAAAATAAATAATTTCAATAATTACGTTCTCATATTGCTCAAACATATACAATACACACTTATACTTACGCCAACAACAAGCAAAAAGATGGGGATGAAACAAATGCTAATAGAATTTCTTAAAGTTGGAAATTGCAACACCAACAGTAATCATATGCTAGCAACGACAACACCAACACATATACTCACAAAGACTTCTGTTCAGAATAATAATGGTGAATGAATTAAAATTCTTGCAATAAGAAATGCCAACAGAAATGCCAACAGATTGATTTCTATTTGGAATGCTAATGTCAACATATCAAAATTGTTGGAATTAGCAATGCCAACAGGAATGTCAACAGATCAATTTTTGCTGGTATTATTTAACTTCACAATAGAATGCAATTTTCTGTTGGAAATAGCTTTATCAACAAAACCAATCTCAACAGTATAGCCAACAGAAATATTTTTGTTGGTATAGCCATTTCCAACAGTACATTGACTCTTTGCCAACAAATCAATCCTTTTGACACAAGTCACATTTTGTTTACTAACAAAGAGCTCACACCAAGAGGAAACAAATGCTCTATGATCAACGCAAGGGAAGGAACAACGTGGCTATAAGACAAGAAGTTAGCCAAACTTAAGAACGAAGTTTAATTCTCGGTGTCTTATAATTGGGGCTTCATTTCCCACACAAAGGGCACCCACTAAGGACAAAGAAATGCCTTAAAATGAGTGCAAGCTTTAAATCAACAACTTGGCGAAATTTGTGAACAGTCTTTAACTTTAGTTGTCACTTTGATAGGGTTTGCAATTTCACCCACAAAGAACTCTCACCCCTAAAATGAGTGCACAAGAATGAATATTGTGGCTACAAAATAAGAACCCAATCGAACTTAAGAACTAATTTTTATTCTAGTTGAGGCTTCATGTTGGGCTCCATAGTCACTCCCAAAGAGCTCATCTTTAGGGAAAATAAATGCCATAGGATGAGTATAGGAGAATGAGTGGTGTGACTACAATTGAAGAACTTTGCTAAATTTAGGAACTAATAATTGCCTTTTAATTTGTGGCTTTAATTTCACCATCGAAGAGCTCCCACCAAAATGAGGCAAATGCGACAAGGTGAGTGCAAGATAATGAATGGAGTTGCTATAAATCGAGAATGTTGCCAAACATAAACACAAAATTTAACTCTAGTTGTCTTTTAATTTGGGGTTATAATATCACCTGTGATTAGCTCTCATAAAGAGGCAACAGATGCTTCAAACTAAGCACAAGGGAATGAGCTATTTGACGCTATATTAAGAAACCAGCTAAAAGTAAGGACTAACTCTAATTGTAGTGATGTTTTTATTTGGGGCTTTAATTTCACCCATGATGAGTTGCACCAAGAAAAAGCAAATTCCCAAAAATGAGTGCCATTAAATGGGCAACATGGCTACAAATTAACAACCTGGCTAAAAATAAGGGCAAACTTTTACTTCTAGTGGTCTTTTCATTTACGACTCTAATTTCACTAACAGAGAGATACCACTAAGAGCAAACAAATACCTTAAAACGATTGCATGAAATTGAGAACATAATAAAATTAAGTGCTTGGTTTAACTCCAGCTGCCTTTTCATGGGAGGCTCCATGTTTCACTAACAAAAGGTCCCACAAAGAGGAAACAAAATACCTAAAGTGAGTTTTGTAGGATGGGTGGTGTGTTTACGAGTAAAGAACCTAGAAAAACCTAAGAACTACTTGTTGCACAAGTTATCTTTTCATTTGAGGCTTCAACTTGGCCAACAAAAGGTTCCCATCAAGAGGAAAGAAATGCTTTAGATGAGAACAAGGGAATGAATAATATGTCTACAAAATAGGAACTTAGCCAAGCTTAAGAGCTTAACTTAACTCTTGTTGTTTTGTTATGCAACACTTCCTCCCCTTAGGGCTAGAAGTGTTGGTGACTTTTAAAATCCTGGAACGAAAGATATAGAATTCCATCTAAAAACTAACCATATCTCAGGCTTAAAACCTTACATTAGGTCCCTATAATAAATAAAAAACATAAAAGACATACCTGCAAGCTCAACAGCTACACGTCGCAGAACACAAGTCTACAGGCGGTACACTCGGAGTACACCAACTAATAAGGTTCAATAATAAAGAAGGAAATAAAAGATACAACTCAACGGATCACACATCTAGGGCACTGGGCTTTACATCCCAAAAATAACTAACTTCAACGAGAACAAATGCCCAACTATTCAGATGGTTGGCCCACATGGCCATTCAGAGCGACTACTATTCAATATGCAATACATGAACTAACATGTTTAATTTACATAAGCTGAAGAACTTATGACTACATTACAATACATCACTAAACTCATAAGTCCACGTATACATGTACACATAATACCTTTTTCGAAGCTAGGGGAATACTCCAACTCGACTTACATAAATGAAGTTCTACCTATCACATCAAAAACCTGGAAAAAAAGGGAAATAGATAGGGATGAGCTACCATACGCCCAGTGAATGACCCTTAACCCCAAGAAAAACAAAACAATTGCACATAATACTTTTAAGTAGTAATCATACACCATTACTTAAACCGAAGTAAGCATTTGTAAAACATTCGCTATTCAGTGGAACATCATCTGGAACTTAATAGATTCTCTTTTCAAGAATAGATGCACTTTTCTAAATCTTCGCACTAGCATAGCCTTCCAACGATAAGTTTTGATCACATAACAGGTACGAAATCATTTCGAGGTGCACCAGATTCTCATATTCGTGCTCATACATGATATCTACACTTGCCCTAGGAGAGATCTACACTCGCCCTTCATATTATCCCTGGGGACACTCATAATTAGTGGACCATTACCCTCATCAGGGACTTCTAGGGTTGCCACTTCTGGGTCTACTCCAGAGGAATTAGGGTTGCCACACACTAGGTCTGCTCCCGAAAGTTGTGTCCAAACATTTAGCACCATCCTCCTAGCCTAAAACATTTCGGATGCATCTAAGTTTAAACAAATTTTGCATTAAAATTGTCATTCTATCATAACAATGGCATTTTCATTCTCAAGAATGTCAAATGCATGGATAAGGTTATTTGACTTTCAAAAAGCATACAACCATTCATTTTGGTAAAGCATGCCTATAAAGGAGTTAGCAACCAAGCAACTTCCAGTTTCATATAAAGAAGTTCAAACTCAATTCAACTTTCAACAGTTATAACATTATCATACTTAGTTTCATTGGAAGGCATTCAATGATTTGAAACTATAAATCAATCTCATGTTTTGGGTTTTACAAATCTTATTCCAAGTTACATGAATAAAGCACTTAAAATAAACTCGTAATTTCATAACAACACATTGCTAATTTTCAAGTTTCCAATTTCAAGGAGAATTTAGCTACATCGCTCAATTGAAATGTTCAATGCCCTTAATGTTCTCTCTACTACAGGTGCTACATTAACTAAAGCATTGAATGCAATTAGCAAGCAAGTGAGGTTCATCTAGGGCATATCCAAACAAGTAAAAGGTCAGCTAGTTAACGAATGTGGTTTGTCATCGAATCAATTCGTCGAATATTCAGCTAGTTCAAAGCACTTTTCGATTCACTCTAAGGTCACAAAGCATGCAAGCAACGACCTTAACAACAACGATACAATTAATGGCCAGCGCGTTACTACAAAATACAATTAGTTCAACACTCATAATGTAATCACACAGCATTAATATACGGTAATACACTACATAAATTTTATTTATTCTTTGCACAACCCTAGCTTCCTTCTCACAACATCGACCACAACAATTCTCAAAAAATCTTAATTTCAACCCAAATCAATCCACCTACTCCTCATAGGTTCTCAATTCGTCACAATTTCAAACTATTGAATCACATCTCATAAATAACTCATAAATACTTGCAAATTACTACTAGTTTAGGTAATCAAGAACTACCCATCTCACTCTAAGCTTAAGGACACGTCTAATAGGTTGTGTTAGTGATTTTTAGATGGCCAGAAATACCAGTCTTTCCCCACCTTGCTGATCACAGATGTGAACCAAGCTACTATCCAGGCTTGCTTTCATTTGTTGTTTTACTATTGTCATTGATGCTACTTCTGCTTCCTCATGGTCGCCGAATTTGAGCCCCATCCACTGTCGTCAATAGCAATGGTGCTGGTGTTGGTGATGTACTGGGGGAGTTCAGGTTTTGCCGCTACCCGAGGCACACCACTCCCTCCATCTCCTCGATGGTCGTTACCAGCCTCAGTCACACCCCCTTTTCGCTTCGGCCTTTCTCGTTTCGCCTATCTCAATCTCTGATTGTCCCCCCCTCTCTCACTCTGCCCCATTGAGGAGGCAGAGAAAGAGCTCCCCCTTTTTCTCCTTTTTTTTTGCTAGAAAAAAATAGGTTTGGACCCAAATACCCCCAATCTAATTGGCTTTGACATCAAATATCCTATTGAACTTGCCAATTTTGCATACTTAAGCCTCAACCTAACCTTAACAAGCCTACTACTTCACGTAATCGCAAAATAATTTAGGGTAATTTATAAAATTATTTCATATAAAGTATTACGCATAATTAAGACTCAACCAAATAGTCTAACATGTGCCAATTAAATAGAGTATGGTTAACGAAAACACTAATTTAAGAAGTTAGCCAGGGATTAGAAGCAAGGAGGATCATTATCTCTACAACTAGTGGCCAATTAGTCTTCCAAAGCTGCAACTGAGCTAATAATCATGTTCCCATCCTTGTAGTCTACCAAGTGGGCAAGCAAATGGATGAGAAAACCTTCCCCTTGGAGAGATTTTCAACTGTTGGTTCAAAACAGTCCAACTGACCATTTTGGCACCAACAATAAATAGCTTGGTTGCCTAGCTTCTACTCAACATATACTTGATTTCAAAACATGAATAAATTCTTTAGGATGTTAATAATCACCTAAGTGACAAAATCATGCCTAAATTAGATTTAAGGGAGGAAACCAACCAGAAACCCAAACTGGTGCATAATAGAGCTTAATCTGGAACAGTTGACATGTGAGTGCAAAATCTTCATGAAGAACGTGGCTTAACTTAAATTGCTCTCCATGGCTTGTTATTTAAGGTTGTTAGGTAACAGCCTATGCAAAAGGAACAACTCCAAATCTCGTGGGGCTTAAGAAATCAAATGAATAAATCCATATCTATATAAAGGATCATACCCAGGTAGGTCAGAACTTTGATTTAGCAAGGCTTGGATTAATGCTGGAGAATTGGTGCTTGAACGTGAATTCTCTTAATTTACTTGAGGGCCTAAGTCATGCTCCATGGTTAGATCTCCATCATTATACGTCACTAGGATCTAGTGAGAAATGATGGAACTAGTGTCAGATGCTAAGAAAGCCTTCTTAGGCACACTAGTAACTCTTTGGGGGGTACATAGATCCTTTAAAAACCTAGCATATGGAGGCATTTACTAAATAGCATTGAGTAAAGAAATCTTAATTTTGACTTGAGGGAAGGTTCCTCTCATCTTGTCGACATGACCTTGGTCTTTCTTTCTAAGCCTATGGGGTAAAGGACGTAAAGGCTTATGGACTTTTCCAACGGAAGGAGGAGAAGAGGAATCCAGAGGAGGTGAAGGACCCACTGAATTAGAGGAATCTTTCTCCTTAGGCTCCTCCATGTCTGAATGCCACCCAAAAGGTGAAGTGTTATCAGAATCATTGCAGACACCATCAGTAGCATCCCCAAACTTACTGGATGAACCAGTTTCTAGAGAAGAAGTAGAGGAAGAAGAATTTTGGAAGAAATTGTGAGGATACTTGCAGGGTTCACTCGAAGTGCCTACTTGATTATCAATCTCTGCATTGACTTTCCTCACTGGTTCACTAGGGTTAACACCAGAAGAAGAAGATGTGTGAACCTTAGGGTTCACCTCAGGCTGACTTGCAAAAGTACTTGGCTCCTTAAAAGATGATGCTAACTGGAAAAATTGCTTAGTCATCATTCTCGTCATTCTTAGGGCTGTAAAAGTCTGACCCGACACGATAACCGGACCGCTACCCGACCCGAATTTACTGAGAGAAACACGAACCCGAACATATGTTGACCCGAACCAATGTCGACCCGAAGTCGATACGATTTGACCGTTTAGTATGAAAACTTGTTAGTTTTCAATTCTGAGCAAATCTAAGCTATTTTCAAGACCGACATGAAAATTGACCTGTTTATTAAATGGGTCGACCCAACCCGACCCATTTTACAGCTCTAGTCATTCTTTCCATATTAGAATTAATCATTCTCTCCACATTAGTATTAATTATCCTCTTAATTTTATCAATGACAATGTAACTAAGACGAGGTTGGACTTAAGCGACAGGCCGTGGAGGTCTAGGTGCACTAGGCACACCTGGCAAATCTAGTCTTTGAAAAGCATGGTGAAGGCCATTGTCCGTGGTAAGCTTGAAAATGCTTACCTCTTCATCTTCCTTCATTTTTTGGCTTAGAACGACTGAGTTTAAGATTAAACAGGGTTTGTGTCGCCTGCAAGGAGGGGAGAGCATAAAAAACTAGAGCATCTACTGCCCACTCTTTATCATCAGTTTTAGGATTTTTGAAGTTTTCTTTAGAGTAAGAGAGGGAATTTGAGTGAAAGATTGGCACCTAGGGGATTGGAGTTTAGGAAGCCATTGAAGACCACCATAGTTGCTAAGTTTTCTTCCCCTTCTAATCTCTTCCTGAACTTTTTTTTAGATGTTGATTATTTCCATTATATGTGAGTAGCTTCTCTTAATCTAAGGACTTGTTGGCCAAAGTACTGATGTTGGATCTCCAATTTTCAATATTTGTGCTATATCCAATTGACTTGATTGAATTTATCTTGTGGATGAACTGCTATTAGTAAGTTTTGGGTAGATCTGCTTGCAAACACTAGATAGAAGTACCAAATAGAGAAATTCACTATTAGACCAATAAGTTACAACTTAATTTAACGACTACTTGAAGGAGAGTTGTTTGTTGGGTGGAAAATTCTAACAATCAAGAATGCATAACCAACACTAAATGAAAGATATTTAAAAGAATGTTAATTGGGTTAGTTTAGGCAATTCAGTATGTTCTGAAAGAAAATATTGAATTCTTAGTTCGATTGCATTCCTTTGACTCATCCAATCTACATAAAGTGCATATTTAAATCAAACGATCCAACTCTTTACTATGCGACGCAATTCCATACATGTTAATCCAATTGAATTTCCAATAGTTAAATAATGATAATTGATACATTCGATTGAAATTTTGGTTGCTTAGCCTTTTACAATAGGATAAAACTCAACGTACTAGACTTGATCTCTATGGGATCGATATTAAAACTATATTTCAACAACCGTGCTCTTGCGGTAGTAATCATATTTTTGACATGGCCGCGAGAGACCAGTTGGTGGATATTGAGTTCGCCTATTTGCATTGACTAAGTTTTTTTTTGTCTTTTTCTTTTTTGTATTTTCTTAATTTGCGTTGGTACTGTTTTGTGGTGATTTTTGTAGGATCTTGCCACTTATATGCAAAGTCCCTTTGCTATTTGAATTTGATCCAGAAATGGGAAGGACATTTTGCTCTATGAGGAAGAAGCTGAAGTCAGAGGAGAAAAGAGCCAAGGCTCAAGAAGCCTTTTTGACTATAGGAGGAGCAGGAGATGACCAAATAAGGACATGTCAGGATTTTGTCACCCCGAGGGTCCAAGGCATTGCCTCTAGTATCGATTAACCCCACTTAGAAGCCCACAACTTGGCTCCTAAGAGGCTCTTATTTCCATGATGCAACAATCCTAATTTGGAGGCACCCTACTAGAAGATCGTAACTTACACCTCTTGGTGTTCTTACAGGTGTGCGACACGTTAAAGCTCAACAGGTTTCAACTGATGCTATAAGATTGCAATTATTTCCGTTCTCATTAAGGGATAAGGCAAAAGTGTGGCTCCATTCACTGCCTTTGGGATGGATCATAATGTGGGATGAGCTCACCAAAGTCTTTCTTATAAAATTCTTTCCTCACGGCAAGATGGTAAGTTAAAGATACCAAATCGTAGCCAATCCCGGTTCTAGTTTTTGTCAGAATCTGGACTCAAGCTCCAGAGTCCATGTCTTGAGTTCTCGACGTGAAAACTCAAAGTTCTTACCAATTATGGAAAGGTCAGTCAGTCCCCTACAATTCCTATGTTTGGTGTTTTCCAAAATCTGACCAATCCTATGCCAATTTCCTTAAAGATCCTACGCTGTCACTGGCTGCCTAGATTTGGACAATCCTTGGTAAATCGTTCATAACTCATCGAATATAGATTTGCCTTCCTTTATTCAAAAACTAGATTACTCAGCACATTCTGACCTATTTGCCATAAAATTTTCATATTTTTTTACTACTATACCATCGTGGGTCAAATTTAAAAACAGGGTACATTTGGTCCCTAATCAGTGGCATTCCGCCCACTTTGTCCTCCTTTAAAAAGGTTCTTTTTTGTTCAGTTTTTCACCACATCAGGGCGTCCGATTACCCACATCCACACTAATAATTTCTAAGCCCCTACTAACCTAAATAAAGCCAAAGATCGAAACCTTACTCAATGAAAAACAAGTGTCTCCAAAAACTTACCTTGAGTCGCTTTTCAAAAGAGCTGATGGTGTCCCTTGTTACTCCTAAATTTAAACTTCATGATAGAAAAATCATAATTTGATCATGGGGTTGCAAAGATAAAAAAAACAAGATGAATTTCCAAGCCTTTAAGCATGGGGTGCATGGGTGTAAGGTTTAGCACCTATGCATCATCACTCACCATACAACAAGGGGGGAACGGTGGTGGTGCTCGACGATTGGGGCGGTACTGGCAGCTGGCTGGCACAACCGTGGTGAGGGAGGCAAGTGAGAGAGAGGGAGAGCACGAACGGAGAGAGAGAGTGGCGAGCTGGAGAGAAAGAGAGCACGTAGAGAAAGAAAGAGAGAGATTAAGGTGAGAGGGGTTGGATGCCGCTAGGTTTAGGTGGAGGGGGGCTCGGCTGTGTGGGTTGGGGTTTCGGTGGGGGGGCGTGTAGGCTATCGGAAGAGGGAGGGGAGTTAGAGTTGGGGAGGGACTCTTAGGGTTACGGTAATTTGGGAAGGAATAGTAATAAAGTTCAAAAACAAAAGTTAAAGGGAAAGGTAAATAATTTTAACAAAATAAAAGTAAGGAAAATCCTTTTTTTTTTCCAAGCTTGGCTTGACATAGACCATAAGTCTTAGGTCAGCCCGTAACAAAAAAATAATTTCCGAGGTTCTACATACTACCCCACTTAAGAAGGTTTCATCCCTGAAACTTAAATGAATTGCAACATATTCCGTCATCATGAAAATGAATTTTCGGGATTTTATATTGACTCCCCACGGACACCCCTAAGTCACTATATATGCCTATGGAAGGAAGAAAAAACAGAAGAATATCGAGACATAGCTCACCACAGATTGTCCGTTGTGAAGGACACAATCCGTGGTGAGGCCATAACTACAAGTTGTTCCTTTCCTTCATCGTGTGACTGAGGTTGGTCGAGTTCTTCTTTAAATAGGGCTATTTTGCAGCAGATTGAGAGAGACACAGTAGAAAACCGAACTCTTCTCTATAGTTTTTCCATTCTTTTCCATTTTTCTAAGTTTAGTTCACATTTCTTGTAGTTTTCAATGTAAGTGTTGAAGAAGTGCTTATTGTTTTGGAGCCCTTACAAAGTTAGGAAACCCTTGGAGGATCTGTAATTGCGCTAAGTTTCGTTCTCCTAAACTCTATTTGGTTATTGTTAATTTAAACATGTCTGAGTAACTTTCTCAATCTAGGAATTGTTAGCCAAATATTGATGTTGGAATCTCTCATCTTTATTTAGTTGTACTTGTTATTGATTTCAATTTGTTAAATTCTATCATGGGTGTGAAATTGCTGTGATTGAATTTTGGACAAATTCATTTGCTAATTCTAAGTAGTTAAGTGAAAGACTGAAAGGTGAAACTTGCTATTTGATTGACAAGGTAGGACTTAACTTAGCAATACTTAAGAGAGATTCACTTATTAAGGGGACCTTTGGCCATAAAAAATTCTTAACTTAGACTAAACAAGGGCATCTAAAAGAATGATAATTAGTTAGTTTGGGCAATTCAGTTTATTTCGAAAGAGGATTGAATTCTAAATGCGATTGCAGTCCTTTCAATGGCCCATTATAGATCAAGTACATGAGATATTTCATTGACCCACCTCTTTGCATGGTGTAATAAATCCCTAGATGTCTTAAATTGGTTGAATTTTCCTGTTAGGTTATAGTGTCGTTCAAACTCTCTATCGAAATTTGCTTACTTAGCACTTTTATGGGACGAAACTCAATAGTTAGGTTATAGCGTCGCTCAATAAATCCCAATCAAAAACAAGTACAACTAAATAAAGATGAGATATTCCAACATCAATACTTGGCTAACAATCCCTAGATTGAGAAAACTACTCACACATGTTTAAATTAACAATAACTACACAGAGTTTGAGAGAAGAAAACTTAGCACAATTGGAGATCCTCTATGCATTTCCCAACTTTGCAAGGGCTCCAAAACAATAAGCACTTCTTCAACACTTACACTCAAAACTACTAGAATACTATACTAAACTTAGAAAAATGGAAAAGAATGGAAAACCTAGAGAGTAGAGTTCTCTTTTCTGTTGTATCTCTCTCAATCTGCTGCGAAACATCCCTATTTAAAGAAGCACTTGATCAACCTTAGCCACACAATAAACAAAAACAAATAGGCTTATAGTTATTGCCTTATCATGGACCGTGATTGTAACCACGAATAGTCCATGGTGAGCTCTGTCTTGATACTCTTATGTTCTTTCTTCCTCCCATGGGCATAGTGAGTTGGGGGTGTCTGTGGGGAGTCAAGCTGCACTCATTTATGATCAAATTTGGGGTAAAATGATCCAAAAACTTGTAAAACATAAAAAACGACCATACCCAAGCATAAAAGTGAAAAAGGAGTCATTAATATAGCATAAAATACGTAATTGTCCCTAAAAATGTCACAAAGGGACCTCAAAATAGAGTGCACTTTGAAGACTTATCAATATCACATAATAATTACATAAGGTGTTTCATATTCATTATTACCTTAGAACCCTTCAAGATTCAAAAGATATTCCTAATCTCCTTCCATTTCATGCACAAGAGTTCTTAATTAACTTAAACTACGTCTCTGGTAGCTTAGGAGTGATGATCACTTGCTTAACATTGCATAGCAGGCATACCATACTCAATAGCAAACTGACTCATGCACAAATTCAAGTATGGAGAGTAATAGAGCACTTGGTTCACACATAGACACCTATTATCAAGGAGTTCAATTAAAATCACCAAGTGGTATATTTTTCGGTAAGCGATTGGATTTAAAGCATGAAGGTAAGGACAATTACTTAAACTAAAGTAAGCAATTATAGAACAGTCGTTATTCACTGGAAAATCATTTGGAGCTCAATAAAAGCTTGTTTCACAAATACATGCTCCTTTCCAATCTTGTGCTAGAATAGTCCTCGAAAGAGGAATTTTCATCACATAACAAGTACGAAATCTTTTTAAGGGGCATGGTGCTCATAGGGGAGATCTACACTCGCCCTATGGGAGACCTACACTCACCCTTCATGTTATCCCCGAGGATTCTCATAATCGGTCGACCATTACCCTGGTTAGGGTCTTCTAGTGTTCCCACTTCTAGGTCTATCTCCTTTAGCATTAGGGTTCCCACAAACTTAGTCTATTCCTTAATCATTTCTCCAAGAATTTAACACCATTCTCCTAGTCCAAAACATTTTATATACATTCAATTTAAACACATTTGCCTCAAGATTCTCTTTGTGTCACAAACAATGGCATTTTCATTCTCAAGAGTGCTAAAAGCCTCAATCAATTCGTGTCGAATTTTGAAAACCGCACATTTTGGTAAAACATGCATATAAAGGAGTTAACAAATGTATGGCCATTCACATATCAGGGAATGTGACATTAAAACTTGTTTTAGAAGATAGTTGATACAATCATGTATAGACACCTTGATGTTTCATTGTTTCAGATACAGAACAGTTCATCCAAAAGACTATGTCTAGTCATATAAAGCATCAAAATAAGTTATGAAAGAGCCTACAACATTTAATTTCAACTCATTCTTATCAAACGAATAGTCTAATAGTCATCATTAACCACAAGACTCAGGAAGCTCGCCACATCACAGTAATTCACATACATACTTATCAATGCTCGCCTTCAACCACAAGGCAAGCGTTGAGTTCGTAATTCACATTGTTTCCAACTAGATTGGCCATTTAAACAACTTCTGAAAGTAATTAAGGCTAACAATCTGGAACAACTAAGATTGCAACACTTTGGCATAGACTTAGCCACGACATACACACATATTACACACTTGATTCAAAGGGTAACAACACCACGTCTCAATTCAGTAGCATGTTACAACCATATTCAGGCAAATAACAAGTAATACTTGACACCAAAATACGAAATTACACTTCGAGAATTCATCGATTTCGACACAACCCGAACTTCCTACTCACAACACCATCCACAACATTCCTCTTAATCTGCTCAATTTCAACCCAAACAATTCACCTACTTCCCATGGATTCTCAATTCATTAAAATTCCATTGCAGCTACCAAATCAAATTCCATAATTAACTTGTAAATATTTATAAATTATTAACAGTTTAGGGAATCAGGAACCACCTACCTTAATTTCAAGCTAAAGGGCCCTATTGCGGGGCGTAACGGGCAATTTTAAAGTTGGGTTGGTGGTGTTTGAATCTCATTTCTCTCCTCACATTGCTATTGGTCTCCATCTGCCCAGAAGCATTATACTCGGTCCTCTCTATTTGTGCAAATTGCTACTCGTACCTTTGGATTCTCTGACCTTCACTCCCTTTAAACTCGCTCTTTAGCCAAGCATACAGAAATGGGGGGCTGTTGTGGTCTGGTGTTGTGAAAGGAGCACTAGCAAGGCTTGGTCGGTACCACTTGCCACCAGTGTGCCATCGGCCGACCCTTGTAGTCCCGTCCTCCCCTCCCGCTCTCACTCTCACTGAGTCTCTCTCTCTCTCGCTCTCTCTCTCTCTCTCTATTCTTGAGTTTGGGGGGTGGCAGGGCTGCTGTGCGAACCGGGCAGCACCCTATTGCTGGTGTGGCACCGCCGCTGTGCCCCCGCTTTTCTCTCTCGGTCCGGTTGGGTGTAGAAGGATGAGGTAGAGGGAGAGGTTTCAATTCCCTCCCCCCTGGTCATGGTTTCCTGAAGAAGAAAGGAGCTTCGACCCCTTTTAATCTATGTTTTTTTTTTTATTGTTGTTGTTTAGTACTAACCCAACTTAAGACTCCTAGCCCACAAATTAAGCGCATTAAGCCTAATACTAGGTCTGACTTTTGATGAGGTGTTATTTTACGTTTGTAAATGCATCGCAAGATCTCAAAGAAAATAATAATAATAATAATAATAATAATAATAATAATAATGATAATAATAATAATAATAATAATAATAATAATAATAATAATAATAATAATAATAATAATTTCACTTTAATAAGGTTACCCACTTAAACAAACACACAGTATTAATTCAACTTTATGCAATAACAAAATTACACCCGATTAAATCGTTAGGCAAATTCGTTAGCTACCATCGAAAAAAATAGTAGTTATTACATTCTTATTCGAATATAAATGTAAATGATGTCTTTAAAAAGTTGGGCTCATTCTTAGGAATGGTTATAGGACGAAGACCATAGGGATGGACTCCCTTCCCCTTAACTCGGAAGGAAGATTACAAATTCATGTTGAGCTATCAGCCCACTCTTTAAGAAGTGACCAAGGCTTGGCAAGAAGCCCAGGCCTAAAAGGTTGCAGCTGGGAAAGTTTACCCAAAGCACTATACTTTAAGACCCTATTGTCACACTCTTAATAGATAATCCTTACGGGAATAAGATGACTTCCCTTTCTATGGTTTCCGTGAGCGCTATCGCATAAACGAGAAGGGAATCCTAGTACAAGGGCTAAAAGCAGTCAACGGCTATTAGTTGTCAGAAAATGAGGTGCTCACTGCCACGGGAAAAGACCAGTCCACTCAAGATTGGGTTAACCAGACTGAAAGTGACATCTTCATGATTTTGTTCGAGCAAGGCTATAGTAAGAAAGAAGAACCCCCTTATTGTTTAGTCCCTCACCATGCTTAATAGTGGGTTTGATCCTGGCAACGTCGGCACTAAGGCGAATACCAAAGGCTACAAGCAAGTGACTTGGATAGTTAGGAGGAAGGAAAACTTATCACCATAGCTATAGGCAATAGTTTAGGAGATCTAGGATTCAGCCTTTAGTTTTTGTTCCTTCAATCTCTTTATTAGATATACTTATTTCTACTTTCAATAAGATGAAATCTTTTACTTACAACTCGTCCCATGCCTTCTTTTTTGATTGCTTTATCTTTATAATGAAAATGAAGATATAACTCAAAAAGAATTAACTAAACCAGTGGAAGATCGTAAAAATTAAACTTCCGTAATTAACAATGTTCATACTAATCCACTTGCGGACTCCTGATGAGCCCCTAAAGCTCAAAATAGGAAATTGCTAACCTCTGAGGAACAAGAACGTCTTACTTCACTTACAATTTTTTGCGAATTCACAGATGTCTTTGCATGGCCCTACCAAAACATGTTGGGCATTAATTAAGACATTGCTAAGCACAAAATCCTCTCCATCCAGATGTTGAACCAGTAAAACAGAAGCTTTATAGGATAAAACCAGAATGGGACTTGAAAATAAAGGAGAATGGGCAGATACAACTAGATATAGAATTCATTAGGTTAGTCACTACCTCAAATGGGTAGCAAGCATCATACCAGTCCTACAGAAAGATGGGAGAGCTAGAATGTGTGTGGATTTTAGGGATCTTAATAAGACAAGTCCAAAGGATCACTTCCCAGTGCCACATTTAGATGTCTTGGATGATAATACTATTGGTCATGCTCTCCTTTCTTATATGGATGGCTCTGTTGGTTACAACTAAGTCAAGATGCCTATGGAAGACATGGAAAAGACTACATTTACCAATCCATGGGGAACCTACTATTATAATGCGATTTAATTTAGGCTAACGAACACTAGGGCCACCTGCCAAATGATAACAAGCACTTTATCACATGACCTAATGCATAAGGAAGTGAAAGTGTATGTATGACATGATAAAAAAAATGTAAGCAAAGGGATGGGCATTTTTCGAGTCTTCAAAAGTTCTTCATGAGATTTAGAAAACAAAATATGCGTTCGAATCCACAGAAGTGTGCATTTGCAGTTACTTCAAGAAACTTGCTAGAGTACGTCATTAGCCTTTAGGAAATTGAGGTCGACCCTTTAAAAACCAAGGCAATACAGGAAATGCCACCGTTTACAACAGAGAAGGAGATACCCCAGTCACTTCATATCAAAGTTGACAATGGTGTGCTATCCCATCTTCAAGAAATTAAAGAAACAAGGTAAAGCCCGAATGGGATCAAGAGTGCTAGAAAGCAATTAATAAGATCCAAGATTACTTGCCTAACCCACTAGTGCTAGTACCTTCATAATCTAGCATTCCTCTCATCATATATCTCCGAACAATAGTTACTGCTGTAAGGGCCTTGTTAGCCAAGAAAATAAAGGGGGGGGGGGGGAAGAGCCACCTATTACATACGTAAAAAGTCTTGGGAAAATCATCCTTTACCTTAGCATAAGCGACCAAGAAGCTTAGACATTGTACGTTAACCCATAAGGTACATGTGATAATACCAACGTCTACTTTAGCAACAAGTGATGAGTGGCGAGGTAGCCTGAACTAAGTCTCTTATAGCTTATTGGTGGTAATTCCATGTTATATCAACATAACATCACACAATATGAGCATAGCGTCACATAACACGCACACAGGATTCATTAAAAAGCTATTTCATGCAACAATAAAAGGATTGGATGTAATAGAGCACAAAGTCCACATATAAGCACCTATCATCAAGGAGTTTAAATGAAATAACCATGTGAGACTCCTTTTTGCAGGAGAGTAAGATTAATGCATATCGCTTACATTAATGGAAGTTTTTATAAAACCATCGTTGTGCACTTGGCGGATAATTGGAACTCAATAAAAACTCTTTTCAAGAAAATATGCACCTTTTCAAATCTTTACACCAACATCACCCTCGAGCGAGGCATTCACATCACATAACATGTATGAAATCATTGTCATAGGCATCGGAATCTCATATCTGTGCTGCGTACGGGTAAGGCCATCATTCACGTTCCATCCTACTAGTGTGATCGTCATTCACATTTCGTAATTTCCCCGTCGGGATCTTCCAAGGTTCCCACTTCTGGGCCTACTCCCTGGGAAAAATATTACCCCAATGGGGTCTTCTAGGGTTCCCACTTCTGGGTCTGTCTCTCTAGGTATTAGAGTTCTAAAAAATCCGGCATTCTCCCTAATCATTATTCATGTAGCGCCATTTTTCCTAGCCCAAAACGTTTTAGATGCGTTTAACCTCTAAATGCGTCTATATTAAAACTTTCATTGTATTACAAACAATGACATTCTCATTCTCATGAGACTAGAAGCCTTAACAATTTCACATCGATTTACAAAGCATAAACCACTCATTTTGTAAAATATGCTTAAAATGAGTTAATGTTTTCATATTCATTCACTGTTCAAGACAGGTGATATGCAAACCCAGTTTTTTAAACGTTAACAGGTTGCCTTCATGCATAAGCATTTCGACTTTTCAATGTTTCTTATGCAAACTGCTCATCTCATGACATGAAATTGTATGCATTCAAATGAAACATCGCATGAGTTATAAACAGGGCTCGTAGTGTTTAGTTTTAACTTGTTCTTATCAAACAAATAGTCTAACACTCCCACTTGGCCACATAACCTATCGTGTTAGCCATACCAATTAATCACTTACTCACTCATCGACACATGACTTTAAACATACTGAAAGCATATATATTTGTGATTAGTATTACTTCCCAACTCAATAATTCACTTGGGTGATTTATGAAGACAATCAGGGCATCATTTTAAACTTGAATCAAGTCGACATTAATTTTAATGGATGCTTAGTCAAAAGGGACTATGTAAGGTACATTTCAAGGTTCACTCAGTGCAACCACATGTTCGATCAAGTAAGTATGCGCAACATAGTTTGCGGGCGGCTAAATAGTCAGTCATTCAACTAAGGCCTTGGGAATACATTTAGTGAATCAAGCAATTTTCATTCATGAACAACTTCTTAACTCACGCATCGATTAGTTGAAACACTTAAACAACGAAGCAACCTAGCAACAATAAACACGTTAATTTGGCATGAGCATGGTTCATAAAAACACACATATTGCACACGCAAACCCAAGGTTATCAATTAACCCTCTCTTTAACTTAGCGGACTCAGTTTTAGCATAATCTGGCTAATATCACATTTATAACACAATATTACACTTTGTAATTCATGAAGTTTCACATAACCTGGATTCCCTCCTCACAGTATCGACCATAACAATCCTTGAAATCATTTCCGTTCAACCCAAATGATTCACCGACTACATGCAATTGCTTAACTCGTTACAGTTTAAGCCTAACTACTAAATCAACTATTACAAGTACTTCAGAAAGATTTGTAAATTAATACTGGTTTTAGGGATCAAGAACCACCCACGTCGACTCCGGGCTAAGGACCAAACTCCTAAGCTAATTAGGCTGATTTGAGGCTAAATTTCGTGTCTTCTAATCTCCCCTTCATTGTTTTCCCGAGCCTCGCTGCTACTACTGCTTGCATGCCCTTTCTTCCCGTTCCCCTGACTCTAAATCAGGCTGCCTATGGTGGTCGTGGTGGTGGCTATGGTGGTGGCTAAGGGTTTTCAGTACCTTAACCCGACCCCTCTCTCACTCTTTCTCTTCACCGGTGACGAACGGAGGGTCAGCAACATCAGCCTCGCTGCCACACCCATCTTCATCGCATTTGCCGTCGATCTTCGACCCTAACCTTGCTACTTCTCCTCTTGCTTTCCATATGGGGTCTCTTTCTCTCACTCACCAGCTCAGGTCTCAGCCACTTGTGCAGACCGGGCGGTCCCGAGGGTGGCACCGCCACCGTCATCACCGTTTTTTCTCCCTCTCTTTTCCGGTGGTTTGATGGCGGTTGGGTAGCAGAGAACTCTCCCCCCTCCTTTTCTCATGTGTTTGCTCATTAAGGAAAGGAGTCTCAGCCCCTTTTGATTTCTTTTTCTTTTTTCTTTTTTTGTCTAATTTTGCTATTTTGGGTAATTGTTTAATCTCACTTAATGAACCGACCCCGGTGCTAATTAGTCTAGTCTCATTCAATCTCAACCTCGAACATTCTCACTTAGCTTACCAATCTTGCGTAATCATGTCTTGGCTACCTAATTAACGAATTCACTAATTTTTAACAAGTTCGTAATTTCATGAAATCGGGTTAGTAACCAATAAAATTTAATAAAAATTATTCTCATAATTATTACATACAATTATCACGTAAAAATTAGCTTAATATAGCTAGCTCAATCAAATACGTTAATGAAAATAGTAACTCAAACGATTAGCCTAAGGTCGAAAACCCCAACTATTACATTCTCGCCCCTTAAAAGAATTTCATCCTCAAAATTCCAAAATTTGCAATTCAGTCAAACGCAAGATGCACACACATACTATGACCTATATGATAGGATTCCAAAAGGTTTTACTTTGCAATCAACTGTATCTTTTAAATCAAAAAAGGGCTTATGGTATCCAGTCTCCTCCTTGCCAAAAATCGACTTCAAGTGTCTACTCACTCTATTTGGGCGTCGAGGGTAAATTGCATACAAGAGGGGGCAAATGAGTTGGCATGGAAAACCATATTAAACTGGTTTTTTAAAAAAAGAACATGGACTTTTGATTATCTATACTGAATCTGCATAATAAACCACAACTCTAAGTATATACATTGTTATCAATCGACATCTGAATGTATGACAATTGGGCCATGTGTTTGGGCTAAAAATGTGCTATTTTTAAGGTACTTTTACACCGGTTTTATGCTCGCTTTAATAATATTTTTTTTAGGTTTTTAATTGATTTTATTTTATTTTGCAGATTTTTAATAAAAGTGAAAAAAGGGTGGAAAATGCGAGAAAAATTGAGAAAATGTCGGAAAGTGAAGAACCGGACAAATTTGTCAAAAAACCGGTCCGAAATCTAGATGAACCGGCCCAGTTAAAAAAACCATACCGGCCCACGCGTGAACCAGCCCGGTTTAGCTTAAATACCCCCCCCTTTTCTTCTCGTTTGCGTTCTTCTTCCTTCTTCCTCCCCATACCCAGAACCTCGACCCTTCATCCCTCAACCCAGAAATCCTCCATGTCGTTCCATCTTGATCTCGCTCCACTCTCTCTCTACCTCGTCATCTCTCTCTCTCTTCCAGCATATCCCCTTCCCAAACCCAGAAACCACCCCCCAACCCACAGAATTCCCAAACCCAGTAATCCCCAAAACTACTTCGCACCATCCCACCACCAGGACACATCTACCTCCTTCGCTGGCCACATCGCCACTGTCCACATCAACCATCAAATCGACGGTCATGCAAGAGGCGAGATTCAAAGGGCTAAAGAAGCATAGGTTCGGGTATAAAGGGCACTCGCAGACGCCATTGAAGAAGAATTAGGTAATTTTTAGGTTAAGCAATTCTAGGTTAACAGAGCTTAGGTTTTAATTTCGTGATTTAGGGCTAGAGTTTCAGTTTTTCGCGATTAGGGTTTCGGTTAGTCAGTCACAAATTGATGTATTCGGTATTGATTTTCGTGAATTTCTGGTGTAATTCGAACCTTTGAATCAATTTAATGAGAAATTTTGTTCAATGTGTTGAAGAATTTTCGCATTCGTTATCTACTCTTCCTTCCCTATTTCGTTCAGTTCATAACCGTGAACTTGAATGTTTGTTAATGGCGACTCAGCCATTGTTGCTAGTTGAGGTTGAGCTGCAAAGTGTTGAGGCCTAGACTAGCAATAGCGTAATCCCCTTCCCCTTCCTCTATACCTCTGCCTCGGTTCTGCTGGTGAAACGCCCTTGTTTCGATTCTGCCCTCTTCCTGGTGTTCTGATGGCTGCAAGTGAGGAGCCACATCTTGATGTTAATCGATCTTCTGGGTAATCTCTTTCCCGCTACTGCTTGCTACCGCTTAACCCCATTTTCCCTTTCCCCTGTTTCCTTGCTGTTGTTCTGCTCTTCCCTGCTGATGTTCTGTTCTTCTGCTTCGGTTTAGTTTCCCCCTCCCCTGTTTTTGCTGCTGCTATTTTGTTTTCTCTGCTTCGGTTATCTTTGGCCTGAAAATGAATGTTGGATGATTGAGTAGTAAGGATGTTGGTTTAGGTTCTGTTTTGGTTATGTTGGTTTAGGTTGCTTGCTAATTTGCTTTATTTTGGTCCTTTTAGTTTACGCCTTGGTTTTGATTGCTGTTTTGCAAGATTGGGTTCTGTTCACTGTATTAGTTGAAATCATGTGGTTAGTAGCTAAATCATGCTTAGTTCAATTTTAGTTTGGTTTAACTTGGATAATCAATACAAGGTTTAGTTTAGGTTTAGATTGTTTAGGTTATTAGATCGCTTTAAGTAATTCCATTTAGTTTAGTTAATCAGTTAGTGACCAAAAATCTCACGTCTTCCCTGAGGACTGACCCTTAAGTACTATGATTGACAATCAAGTATTTGAGGTTCCTTTTCTTTAATTGAATTTTCCACCCCTTAAAAATCCTCAACACCATGATATCTCAGGGTCATATACAGGCAGTTCTAAAACATGAATTCAACACTTTTAGGATCAAAACGATTAACCTATAAACTCCTATAACAAATTAGAGTAATAAGGACATCACATAGTATCACGTAACATCACATGGCATTACATGAATGACAACACATAAGAATAATAGATAGGTTCGCAACAATGTTGCACTTTGAAATAAAGCATAGTCCATGGAGTTAATCCATATTTCAGTATATATGGGGTATGCTACTGGGGTAATACGTGCAGTCATCAATCACTAAGGATAGAACAGCTCAGAGAACATGGTCAAATAGCAAATCAATGGTAGGGAAGGTTTCCGACACTTCTTGTGCATAGATTGCTTAAAGGGGGTAATGATGTTGGGCAGGTGTAAGGTCACTACTCCCAAGGAAGTCTTTTTCAAGTAGGAATCATTACTGAAGCAGTCACTGGCTCCTATAGGTAATGGAATATGGCCTGGTAAGCAGCATAAGAGTTAGCAAGGTAGTAATTTAGAGGTCTAAACTGATGCTCCTATTACACATACAAATGCGATCGTCCTAATTAAGGATATTCCGGTAACAGGTATAGTTGCACAAGCAATAACAGGCACGGTAATTACATTAGCTTAATAACAATGGTTTACCTAATGTCAAGCTCTACTCGTAAGTTCTCATATGGAATTGGCTTCTCTCTAAGTCATGAAACCACACAAGTAAATTGACACGCGCATGTCCTAATGAGGATGGCACAAGTATTTATCACTTTATAGTCAAACCGCACCAAACACCTCAAGTAATCACTTTAGCTGCCATGTTCCATAACTATGAGGACTAAGTCATACAGTAAAGGCTCATATATGACTACAAGTACACCTACACATCATCGTGTCACATGAAGCACCTAGGCATTTACGTATCAAAACAGAGGCTGGCCCCTAAATGTTAAGTACTAGCATGTTATCCTCAGTAAACATAGGATATGCAACGGTGAGCACATGCGGATGTAAATTTTGATAGTCACTATGTCGTGTATTAAATATATGCGCATCCAGTCACTTAAGCTATAACATGAAGCAATAGGAGTCATGTAATGCAAGTAACACACCTATGATCCTATGACGCAATAAGCCATACATATTAGATTGTGCATTTAACACAACTGCATTCTATACAGGCTCAAAACAGGCACCAAGAAGCTCATGCTCTTAACAGTTCACTGACATAACTAGTCAGTGCCCTAACTCCTATAATGCATCAATGATCGTGCATAACGAACGTGAATATCTGTATGTATGCTGACATGACCCTGGGATGCTCTACGATCCTGCCTTTCTTACACATGTAGTATACCCAGCTATAGATGTGAACTCATGCAAATGTAACTTTACTGTCATCAAGTCACGCATTATATGCATCGTGTTTAATTACTCCAACTATAACATGAGGAAACAGAATTCATGGACTGTAAATGATGATTCAAGAGTCATATTGTGCAACTAACAGTATAAATCAAATTGCTCAACTAATATAGTCAGAAGTTTATTCAAGTTCAAGCCAAGCAACTACCAAAAACTCATTCTCTTAGCATTCGCCCACAACCATATCAATGGCCACTCACAACATTCCTAACCATAGGTACCCCCATGGGTTCATGAAACACATGACGCCATAAACATCCCTTAGGGGATGGCGGGGTTGTCACATAGGGAAAGCTCCTAGACGTGTATCTACGTATGTAATACCCATTTGTACCCTGTGGTCGACGATATGCCCTAATGGTCTCGTGAGGCATGCCTGTCCCATAGGTGATCATTGGAGGCTTACCATGTAGGTCACTCACCTTAGTAGCGATCATTTACTACGTGTAATTCCAAAGTCTGCTGGGTTATCTCTCCCTTGCGTTTTCTAGTTGTATTAGGGTTAATTTCAACCAAAACATTGCCACCCACATCACGAATAACAATTTGTATGATAGAAAGCAAGTAATGCATTGTATTGGCAACAATGACGAAAATGGGGAATGGCAGGTACACCTACACAATGTTCAACAAGGTCCGACCACTAGCATTTAATCTTTCTAGCATCCATAGAGAAATATCCCCTTATTTCATCAGGTAATTCAAAAGTCATAGGATGAAGGTATCATTGAGTAGGATTATTGATCATAGTAATTGATCTTCAATCATTCCTTTCCTAGTCCACTACGAATGATTCCATCGATGTACACATCTTACCATGTACACATTTACAAGCAGCATTGCGACACGCATAGCATAAGGACATGCACTCGTAATCCTAAGCTCATTCATCATTGCTAAAGGAACCCAAGTTCTTCAGTTTAATGTAAAAGCTAACTCTATAGCCAGAAGGACATTAACATTTTAAAATAGTGAATTTCTAGGTGGAAAATAACTTACATATTTTTAGCATCTTCTCCACCATCTCTAAGTACGTTTGCTCTCTCTATTGTAGGGTCCAAGGAGCAATCCGCACGTAGGGGAAAAGAATGAGCTTGGAAAAAGGTTTTTGATTGTTCGAGTTTAAATCAGCGATGCTTTAACTTTCGATTATTTTATCAAAGTGCACAAATAAAGCATTTACTATCCGAACCATCACTTAGCCCACACAAGAATACACAAGCTCACTGGGCTCACATTCTAATACACGACTCACATTTATCTGATCGGCTTAACCGAATCATAACAATCAATCAGTCAAGTCAATTAGCACGTTAGGAACACATTGCACCAATGGAGCACCCATAACGCCATGTCTAGGCATGGGGAAACATTTAACTCCTACATTAACACATAACTCTCCCCTTTTTAATCAATGGACCTACTCAGGTAACACATAAGTTGTAAATAACCATGCCATGATGCCCACTTGCACACAGAGCACGACATATGTCACATTATCATAAAGTGCTCCTAAGCGACTATATGAAATGCAAGACTCAAGTCACGACCTATGGTCGTAGCACCTTGCTTTAATACCATCTGTAACACCCCCAACCCCTAGGGTTAGAAGTATTAACAATTTCTTAATTTCTACTTAAATTCTAGGGCGAAACGGACAAAGTTCTGCCAAAAAATGGGCTAAAACCAGGCTTCCAGCCTTACAATGGGTTCATACACTCGATAAGTGCACAAACGTATATTCATAACTCGACGGCTACACGCCGGAGATCACAACTCTATGGGCCACAGACGCGGAGTATACCAAGGATAATATTCGATAAAAAGAAAGGAAAATGAAAGTACAACTCAGCGGATCACACATCCAGAGCACTGGGGTTTACATCCCAAAAGAATTAAGCAATTCCAGCTAAAATACGATTGATAAATCAGATGGTCAGCTCACATGGCGAAGTAGAGCGACTTCTAAATGATACGCATTACATGGCTTCAGTAATTAGCTTACATGCAGTCAAGAAATTAAATTACATCCCAATACATTACTAAGATCACAGTTTAATGTACAAAAGCATATAAGTCTACTTCTAGGGCAGCAAGTTAGACTCTCCCCGACTTACGTGAATGTAATAACCGCATACTTTATATTCCATTAAGTTCGTAATACCTTTTTACGCCATGAAAACCATATTTTATTATTGATATGAGTTAAAATTATTTTCTAAGTGCCTGTGTGAACGTTAATTTTATTAAAAAGGATGTTATTGTCATTGTTATTATTATTACTATTATTATTATTATTGGTTTTGAAAATCGTTCGATGATTTTTAATAAGCGTTATTAACGGTTATTAACGAGTACTAAATCGATTAGGAACCCGAATACGATTAGGTTGTCAACCCTAGAAGTAGCTCGATAATTATTAAATCGAGCCTACACATGGTTGGGAATGAATAATCGATGAATGGTCAAGTTATCGATTATTGAATTTAGAGTTTGGGATGCGAATTAGGCTATCGACACCGATTCCTAAACAGCTTGGACCAAAATTAATGAAAGAGAGGAGGGAGGGGCAAGCTTGTAAATTCGCACGTGCCCTCTTTGTTTCTCACCTGCCCGCGAGACCCCCCCCATTTTCACGACATCTCTTCTCCCTCTCTGCTTCATCTTATTCCTCCTCCTCTCCTCCTCCATTAAAGACACTTCCAAGCTCAAGCCAATAGATTTTCGCCCCACAATAACCGCACATTCATTCCTTTCGGCCTCCCCCACGAGCTAGCTTCCATTTGGTGCGAATTTGGGATGAAATTCGAACGAACTAACCACGTTTTGCTGCCGAATTGGAGCTCGAATGTGTACCGCAGGTATGGCCACGTAATTCAGCTCTTAGTTACTTCAATTTTCTATAAATTAGGGTAGAAATCGTTGCTTTCAAATACCCAGTTCAACTTTAAATCAGGAAGTGCGTTTGGGTTTGTTTTAGGGTTCGAATTATTGGAAAATTGGGTGTGATTTAGGTCTTGTTCGAGCGTGGGTATGCAAGTGCCGAAGAAGTGAAGTTGTTTGAGCCCCTAAAGTCGAGCCACAGCCATGAATTGAACCTCTAGCTCAGGTTCAAGGTGAGGGTTCCTTTCCTCCTAAATTATTACTATTTTTAGTGATTTTAACTAATTTTAGTTACTGCATGTTGATTTTGAAGTTAGAAATTAGTTTGGATAAATTTAGAATTGAGGTTGAGGAATTACTAATGTGGCACTGATTTTGGGTTGAATGGCATGTTGATTCGATGCGTGATTGAATCAATTGGTCAGTTGAGGGATTTGGAATAAACAGAATATGCTATAGGATTGTTATAGTATCAATTGGCCACACTTGAATCCTGGTTGAAGATTAAAGAGTTTAACTGAGTAAATGAAATAATGGTGGAGTAAATCGAATTAAGTTTAAAGGTTACGATTAAATCAGTTTGGGCTTGTTCGCAATCTATTCGTAGTTATTATAGTGGAATATTGTGCCTATGATCCATGGTTTGCAAATTGGAAAGTAAATGTTGCTTGAAGTCTCTATTTATATCAGTTTAGTATACGCTAATTTCTAAGTTGACTATTTAGCTTGAATGTCATACTTATATACGATCGTTTTATATATTGTTGGTTTGTTGATGATAATATTAAACCAAGTTAGTAGTTCGATGGCTTGAGGTGAAACTATTGAGTGGTTTGAGGTTCTTGTGGTCGGTGCTGTGTGAGGAGGGAGCCTGGGTTGTGAATTACCGCAATCGTGTGGATTGCGAGGCCATGTGTGGCTCATTGAGTTGATTCTACCAAGTTGTGATATGAAGTGTATGAATGTGCTATGTGTAAACCCTTTTCCCCCGATATGCTACATGACATTATGTGATTATTTCTTGAAACTTTAGACGTCTTCAAAAAGATAAGGTTGTTTAGAAATCTTGTTTTACACGTTGAGAGTGCTTTTAAGTTTATCAGTTGCCTATTCGTGTGTTAGGACGTCTAAAGTGTAAAAAATGTCCTAAACCATCGAACTGCTCAATTAGTGACTAGACTGAATAGTCGATAGGTTTAGGAATTTCAAAAGCGAGTTAAAAGTGAGTTCGAAAAGGTTTTTAAGGTATTGGTTTGGGTAAGGACCCCTCCTCATGTTTAAAAGAATTTATACAACCCGAAAAAGAGTACCTTAAGGAGCTAATTATGAAGCTTAGCTTATTTGCATGCTTTTTGCTTACTTAAGTCTCTATTGAGTTTCAATCTACGACTTAGCAAACGTATTACGTTTAAAATAAGCCTTTTAGTTAGAAACGAAGTCGTTTTACGAACTATCAAACGTATTACGTCCATACAAAACTTTCAAGTTAGAAACGAAGTCGTTTTTATGATTTAGCAACCCTATCACGCTTATACGAAGCTTTTAAGTTAGAAACAAAGTCGTTTTATGATCAGGCAACCTTATTACGTTTATAAAAAAGTCTTTTAGTTAAAAACGAAGTCGTTGTACGATTTAGTAAACTTATTACGTTTATACAAAGCATTCAAGTTAGAAACTAAGTCATTTTACGATTTAGTAAACGTGTTACGTTTATAAGAAACCTTTATGTTTAAGTGAAATCGTTTTAAGTATTAACCAACTTATTGCCTTTATAAGAAGCTTTTAAGTCTAAAAGGAAGTCGTTTTACGAGTTAATAAACGTATTACGTTTATACGAAGCTTTTAAGTTAGAAATGAAGTCGTTTTACAAACTAGTAAACATTTTACGTCTATAAGAAGTTTCTTAAGTTAAAAGTTAAAACACGAAGTCATTTTGCGAGTTAGTAGCCGTATTACGTTTATACGAAGCTTTCAAGTTAGAAATGAAGTCGTTTTACAAACTAGCAAACGTTTTACGTCTATAAGAAGTTTTTTACGTTAAAAAAAGAAGTCATTTTGTAAGTTAGTAGCTGTATTACGTTTATATGAAGCTTTTAAGTTAGAAATAAAGTCGTTTTACAAACTGGCAAATGTGTTACGTCTATAAGAAGTTTCTTAAGTTAAAAAACGAAACCATTTTGCGAGTTAGTAGCCGTATTACGTTTATACGAAACTTTTAAGTTAGAAATGAAATCGTTTTACGATTTAACAAGCTCATTACGTTTTTAAGAAGCTTTCAAGTTTCAAAGGAAGTCGATTTTGTGTTAATAAACTTATAACGTCTATAAGAAGCTTTTAAGCTATTTACGAAGTCGATTTACGAGTTAGCAAACTTATTCCGTTCATAAGAAGTGTTAAAGCCAAAAACGAATGAACTATAAACATTTCAAAAAGTTGTGGTCGTTTTGTTAAAAAAGTAAGTTTTCAGCAAAGTAAGCGTTGAAAAAGAGATATGAAATACGACTTTAAAGGATAAGAAAGTGCTAGGCAATTGGCCAGAGGGTAGGAACTGGACTCAAGATACAAGTATCTTGGTGTGAGTTGTTCCTGAAAACTGAGCGCAAAGATGGCATGAGCTGCTTCCCCCTAAGATAAGTTAAGAACTAGACTCAAGATACGAGTTATCTTAGTGCGAGCTATTCCTGGGAACTGGACTCAAGATATGAATTATCTTGGTGTGAGTTGTTCCCCAGATAAGTTATGATGTGTGACGCGTAAGAAAACCTTGAGGGGGACTGGACTCAAGATATGATAATCTTGGTGTGAGTTGTTGCCCCACAGAGGGCAATATCGAAGTTTGAGTTTATCTACTGAGACGCGTTTTGGCCAAAAGTTAAGTACGTATACCTCAGGGATTACGTAGATTAAGAGTGATGATCTCATTTAAGGGCGGTGTTGACCTCCCTTAGCCAGCACAATAAGTTGTTTTTATGTTATAAGTATATTCCTAATAAATAGGGAATTTGGCAATTTTCCATTCTAAGCAGTTCAGAAAGGAAAAGAAGTTATTTCAAAAGTAATACGAGCCTCAAGATGCCAAGTAAGGCGTTTCTAAGAAAATAAGAAAGCTTTCAAATGCACATACCTGCCCATATTTTACGAATGTGTTCTGAATGTAGTTTAAATGAAATTTCAAGTGGAGTTTGGTTACATCCTAGCAATGCATCAAATATTTAATCTTTTAAAGGTGCATATCTTATAAAAATGTTTCTTGTCGGGCCTTTCCTGCCCGTTTGGATGTTTCTGGAACTTTTAGGAAGAATTATGAGCTTCACAGAAGTTAGCGTGATTTATAAACTATTCTTGGTATATATCAAGAGTCACTATGTTTTTCCCAAATGTTTTTGAAAGCATAATATTTGTTCTTGTGTTACATGATTATGTGCTTGAATGCTAGTTAGAAAGGACGGATGGTCGTTAAGGGCCTAGGAATGAGTTGAGGGGCTAGCTTAAAGCGCAAGAGTGGTAATCCCTCCTTGGGGACTTGATTGCCTAATATTATGGTAAAGTATGAATGCATGATATGTGGCTATTATTATTACTATTGCCTGTAACTGTTTTAGTTTTAAGGAGTAGGGGAATCCTCACTGAGCATGTGGTTGCTCATCCCTTTATTATTCCCTTTTTCCCAGGTTCAATTTGAGTAGGTATAAGAGATCCACTCAAGTTATTTTGATGCCGACCCCTCAGGAGTCTCTGCCAGTTTTGCAAAGTGTTTGATGCCTACCACGTTGTAAAATTTCAAGTACAAGGACATCCCACGTTGATGCCAAACTGCACAGACTCAAGCTAGTTGGTTACACACGGTTAAGAGAGTTTTTGAGTACAAGGACATCCCAAAAGACAAGAAGGTGAAGTTGGTTGCTTTAATACTACGTAAGTATGCTTCTCTTTTGGTGGACTAATTTGTCTGCCAAAAGAGTAAGAGAAAGGAAGTCTAAAATCAGAACTTGGGAGAAGATGAAATCTAAGCTTAATGCTCGGTTTCTTCCTCCTACCTATGTTCAAGATTGTTACTCATAACTCCACCACTCGAACCAAGGTAATCTGAGTGTAAAAGAATACACTTGTGAGTTTGAAAATCTTTAATCAAGTGTGATTTGCATGAACAAGAAGACCAAGCAATTGTTAGATACTTTGGAGGTCTTGATCCTAGGTATGCTAATGTTGTTGGTTTGCAAGCCTACACTTCTTTTGATGAAGTTTGTGTGCTGGCTCACAAGGTGGAGCGGCAAAAGAAGACTAAATAGCTGCCAAGGCATGAAAATCCAAAGTCCTCACCACGTGAACAAACCTTGAACGAGGAGAGTTCATCTTCTACCCCTAAACCCACGACATCCATTTCTCCTACTCCACAAAAAAGCCAAACTCCAGAAAAAGGCCTACCCCCACAACCCACACAAAAACCCCTTCGCAAAGGTGTTCAAAGATGTTTTAAGTGCCAATGCTTTGGCCACTTAGCATCAGATTGTACAAACCGAAGGTATGTTACCTTGGCCTAATGGAAGGCAATAGAGGAGGTTGAATCAGAGGAGGAAATTGAAGAGCATGATGGAGATGATCTTGAGGAAATAGTGGTCGAGGCAGATAAAGGAGAAATTCTCACCTAAGACACCCACCATCCACCAAATGGCAAGGAGCGTCGTAGCCATCTTTTCATTTCTTTTGGTTAACCACCAAACCTTTCCTTCACTCCACCCACACCCAAAACACTCAAACAAAATTTCTATCAATTCATTTCAGAACCATTAATAAAAGCTCCTAATTCTGAATTAAGAGCATATGAGGAAGTGGTTCAAAGCATGTTCAAGGAGCCCCCAATGTACACCACTCAAACCAGCAAGGGGAATGAAGGACAGTAGTCTCTAAGAACAAGAGAGACTTATTTGAGTGGCTGAATTTATTTTAGCCAAACTTGAATTAAGATGGAGATAATTACCTAAACTGATTTGTGGGCGAATCTTTTTCAACAACGGGAGGATGATGGAGATCCCTCCATGCCCTTGATTTAAAAGAAGAAAATCAATTAGGTAATCTGATATTGCTGCCTAAAGGATGAATAAATCATCCTTATTTTGTTCAAGACCTAAAACAGCAGGTCACGGTCTGCTTCCAACATCAAACCTGATTTTTGAGAGCTTAATTACTTAAACCGCTTTAAGGTTTAAGTATAATATGTTGCATTGAGATTGAAGTTCAAGAAGTCATCCTTCCAGAAAATCAAGTTTCATCCCTTTTGGACTTTATTTACTGTCTCGAATTAGCTAATAAAGCTAAGATATACAAACTGCCCAGTTCTGCCAGAATGTACCCGGTTTTGGGTTTGTGATTTCTTAAGCTTAACGGTGGTTCATGTGTTGGATTTTTACCTTTTCGGAATCGCCAAGATGTCTACATTCAGTTCCAAGTGTTGAATTCCAATCATACCGAGAGGAAGTAAAGAGATCAAGTCATTTTGTCAAACCTGCCAGTTTTGGTCCAAAACTGTATGGTTGAATGTTTTAGTAGAATTAACCTACTTAAACATGGTTTAACCTTGATTTCCTTGTTGGGGGGTGCACACACCCTAAGGCTTCCCCCCATGGCCTAAAAACAAAATCATGCTCAGTTTTGGTTGGGTTTACAGAAGTTAGAAAACCGGCTAGAAAATTCCCATCAACCTGGTTCAGCGGCACGATTGCATTTTTCCTTCTCCAAAGGGTTTACTCCTTTCCATTGCTGAGTGGAACACATCCCAAGCTATCTATAAGAGCAATGATCAAGCTGCAAAAGTAGTTGGCCTTGAAAAGAACAACCAATAGGAAGCAAAGGCAGCAAAAAATGTCTCTTGAAGCTCATTGGATAGCCGAAAAGGAGATGTCACTTTACGGCTGGCCAATCTCTTTACTTGCTAGATAAGCTGCTTGTATTAGTAATAAATAATCATGGTTATGTTGTAAACATCATTTATTAGCTTTGTTTAATGTTTTGAATGTAATTTGATTAAGTTAGAACAAGGCTATTACACGGTTAGCACTAACCGTGTGGATTAGCTTAGTTAATACCTTTCCTCCCTACGAGGGTAAGGTATAGGTGTGTGCTTGCTTGGATGCATGCTTGCTAGACTTGTATTTAAGCATTGTGCACGACCATTGCAAATGAATAAGACTTTGAATGAAAAACCCAAGTGTAGAGCATCTGTTGCTTTCGTGCCTTGCACACCCAAATACTAAACTTGCTTATCCTTAACTAGGCCGGTTAGGGTGGTGTTCAAGTGATGGAAATGTCACCACGCCCTTTGATTTAAAAGAATCAAATCAAT
>JACYFF010019584.1:58949429-59004962 GCA_017589665.1 Selenicereus undatus
AATTGAGTTTTAGCCTAGACCCTCGGCAGATACATCATATTTGGTATCAGAGCAAGTTCATATCGTTGCCCGAGCCCCATGCTGACCAAATTCAATCCAAACACATTCCCCAAAACACAAGCCACAAACCAAAAACCGACTGTTTTCAGCCATGCCAGGCAAAAAAGTGAAGCAGTCACCCCGTGCCATCAAGCACGACCGTGCCACCTCTGGTCCATGTTGTTTCACTTGCTTAAGCCACCTAGTTCAACCATGAGTGCTAAAAGCATGACCTTAAAAGAGAGGTTCTAATCCTTGATGAAACAAAGTGAATTTCTTTCTAGAAAGATTCAAGAGGATGCACAAAGAATCAAGAAACTCAAGCTCAAAATGAGTATCTTAGATATCAGCTTGGTGCATATCTGAAGCAAAAGCAACTGGCTAATGAAGAACCATACCAATCTGATTCCAAAAGACAAGAACAAGTGTTTAACCATACTCTTGATTCATCTAGTGAGGATGAACCATTAAGAATGACTAGCCAAACCCCACGGATTCAAGCTAGTACAAACGATTTCAAGGTTGAAGTTCCAAAATTTGAAGGCAAGCGTGATCCTGAAGAGTTTTTGGATTGGTTGTTGAATTCGCTATTCAGTTTTGATGATAACAAACCTAAAGTAATGTTGCTCTCCAAACAAAGTTCTCCAAACAGGCATACACTGTTGTTTTCAATATATGCCTTAACTTGTTTGCTGAATGTTGAGAACAAGTCTTGAGAACAGGTCTCATACCTTGATGGCTCACGCTCAAGTCAAGAACACCACCTCGATGAGTTGATTGAATGTGAAGATCAGTTTCTGAACTCAAGCGATACAAGAACAACCTGGCAAACAGGTTGGCCTAGGTGGTTGGGGCAGCATATTCATCTTGAACAAGATGACTAGATCTACAACAAGATGTCTTTGGTAATTTAGGTCTTATTCTAGACTCTTGTTAATATGCCAATCTTGAAAAATCTCTAACTAACCACTCCTGAATCGGTTGCGCTATTTGCTTCAAAACACCAAGTTCAAACAACCCTGAAAACAGGGTAACGAGGGTGTTTCTGAACTGCAACGGCCAAACCCGGTTTCTTTGGAAAACTTATTTTGGTCGGCCAAAAGCTCTAATATATTTTGATAAAATTCCAAGACAGCAATTTAAGCTGTAGAAAATCTTGTTGATATGAAAATTCAAGCTGAAGATTTGCAAAACTGATTTTGGAAAATATTTACCAAAACCGAAAATATCTCTCTCTTATCCTTTGGAAAGTGATTAATTCAAAAACTCATACTAAAGATTTTCTCACCGATATTTTTGGGCAAAGATAATCTTCCAAAATCAAATTCCTACAATATTGGGAAACATTATCTTTTAGCCGTTAGAATTCCTTGAGCTAAGCAAAAATTTTCTCTTTGCCAAACTTAGTTGATTTCTTCTCTTCTCCTTGGTTTTTGACCGTTGGAATTTTTGTATAAAAATATAGCATTTTACTCCCATTGATACATAGAGAAAAAAACGAGAAACTTACACAACAAACACAGAAAGGGAGAATTAAAAAGTGGTTTTTCTAGTGAGAAAAAGTTGTTTTCGAGCTACTCTTGAGAAAAGAAAAACGAGACAAGTTGTGTTAAAGTTGAGCTTTCAAGATATTGGCATACTAGGACTTCATTGTACCTTACATCTGCTTAAGACAGAAGCACCCAATAAGGTGTTTTGTAACCCTGATCTTGAATCAGAAAAGTGAGTGAGTGGTCCTCAGTCGTGTGGACTTTGGACGTGTCCAATCTGGTGAGATTTGGACGTGGTGTAACCTGTCTTAGGGAAGAAGGTTACGTGGTTGCAAGTTGTAACAAGGTGTGTTGCATTTGTAACGTTTGAAGCCCGATAGTGAAAGTGGTTAAATCCTACACGAGGTAGGTCGTGGTTTTTCACACCTCAGTTGGGCTAGAGGTGTTTTCCACGTAAAAATTGTGTGTGCTTAATTTCCGCATTTATCTTGTTGATTTTCGCCTTTGTGCAAATTGAAAACATCTGTTGCAAACAAGTTGGGAGGTTGTTTGTAATTCAAGAACAACGTTTACAATCAGGAAGGTGTTTGTCAGTAAATACGCGAAAATCGAACACCACAATTCACCCCCCCCTCTTGTGTGTAAGTACTCCTAAATTCAACAAGTGGTATCAGAGCAGGTTCTCTCACAAAAGGCTAACACCTTAAGAGATTCTGAAGATGAGTACACCACAAGGAATTCTTGAAGGGCAATCCATTACTCGTCCAGCCTATTTCAACGGCCAACATTACAGTTGGTGGAAGAATAGGATGGAGAGCTATATTCAGGCAAAAGATTATGAGTTATGGATGCTCATCAAGAACGGGCCCCTTGTTCCCACCAAGGTGCTTGAAGAGGGTAAGACGGTTTCCAAGGAACCTAAAGAGTGTGATGCTGAAGATTATAAGAAAATGGAACAAAATGCCAAGGCCAAGAAGCTACTATATTTTGGCCTAGGTCCAGATGAATATACACGTATCTCGGAGTGTGGGTCAGCCCAAGAGATATGGAATGCCCTCCAAGTAGCTCATGAAGGAACCAGTCAAGTCAAACAATCACGTATCGAGCTACTCATGAGGCAATATGAGTTGTTTGATATGGGTGATCGTGAGAATGTGATGGATATGTACACACGCTTCACCCACATAACAAACGAGCTAAAATCCCAGGGAAAATCCTTCACCACAGAAGAACTGGCGAGGAAGATTCTAAGGTGTTAAGTTCGTGAGTATTCTACCACAAGAGGGGGGTTGAATTGTGGTGTCTGATTTTCGCGTTGTGAATAACAAACACCCTTGCGACTTGGTTGCAGAGGGTGTTCTCAAATATTGCAAATGCAAAAATCACCAAGATAAATGCGGAAAATAAAGCACACACAATTTTTACGTGGAAAACACCTCTAGCCCAACTGAGGTGTGAAAAACCACGACCTACCTCATGTAGGATTTAACCACTTCACTAAACCGGGCTTAACTCGTTACAAATGTAACACACCTTGTTACAACTTGCAACCACGTAACCTCCTTCTCTAAGACAGGTTACACCACGTCCAAATCTCACCAGATTGGATACGTCCAAAGTCCACACGACTAGGACACACTCACTCACTTTCGACTGATCTGGGATCAAAGTCAACAAACACCTTACTGGGGGTGCTTCTTACTAAGCAGATGTAAGGTACAATGAAAATCCTATTATGCCACTATATTGAAAGCTCAGTTTAAACACAACTTGTGTCGGTCTTTCTTTTCTCAAGTGTAGCTCAAAAAATTCTTCTCACTAGAAAAACCACTTTTGAAATTTTCCTTTTTGCGTATGTTGTGTGTTTCTCGTTTTTCTCTCTTGCTATTTTTTCTCTCTTAATGGGAGTGAAAAAACTGAGATTTTATACACAAAAATCCAACGGTCAAGACCAAAGAATCAGCTAAGTATGGAAAACGATTTTCAAGCAAAGATACTCCCCAACGGCTAGTGATAAACTTTTCCGAAAGTATAAGGGATTTGTTATCTTAAGGGATAACCCTTATCTTCCCATAGTCGTGAACAAGATTCAAAAGGCAACCAGAAATCTTCAACTTTTGAAATTTTATCATATCCGAAAATATAGGCAAAGGGAATCTTTTAGTTTTGGCAAATCTCCTAAAACCTATTTTCGCAAATCTCCCATAATATTTTCAAGAAATATCCTTTCCAGAAAAATAGCAATCTTGGAGTTTAAAGAAAGTATTCTGGAGATCTTCGCCAACCGAAATGAATTTTCAAAGATAATCGGGAATGGCCACTTCAGTTTAGAAACACCCTAGGCACCCTGTTTGCAGTGTTGTTTGCAACTAGTGTTCTGAAGCACTTAGCGCAAATACCGATCCAAGAGGTGTTTAAAAAGCGTTTTCAATATTGGCATATTAACAAGAGTCTAAATAAATAAAACCTATATGTCCAAGACTTCTTGTTTTGAACCAGTCATCTTGTCCAAGATTTGTAGAGCTGCTGTGAACACTAAGGCCACCTTGTTTGCTGGGGTTGTTCTTTGCATTGCTAGAGTTCAGGAACATGCCTTACAATCAACTGTCGAGATGGCGTTCTTGACTTAATATAGAATCACCAATTAAAACCTGTTTTGAAGACTTGTTCTCACATGTAGCAAACCAGTTAATACAATAAAGATTACAAACACCAGTTAGGCCTGTTTGGAGATCGTGTTTGGAGCAACATTACTTGGACAAATTTTTAAACTTGGATTTGTTATCATCAAAACTTAAATATAATAACTCAATAAATTCCCCCTTTTTGATGATGACAAACCAAGTGACCATATTGATAAAACAAAAAAATGAATGCTGATAGGGATCCACATAAGTCAAGGTCAGGTTGGTCAGGTTCATTCGTCATACATTGTCACATTGTCAATAGGTTTTCACTCTTCTTCCCCCTTTTGGCATCATTAAAAAGCAAGAGGTACTGCAAATAGATATTCCATTGCAAAAAAACAGTACAATGCCAAGCACAAGACTAATAAAGGAGGAAGAGACTAGAGAACAGCCTAGACAATCAGGGAGTAGGGGGTGGTTTCGTTTGCAGAGGAGGAATGTTGGGGGCAAGGGTGGAGAGAAGGGCAAGCAAATCTTCATGGCATTTGGCATAGAGGGCTTGTTCCTTAGCAAGAGCAGCCTTGATTGCTCAGAGCACATCCCTGAGGCGAGCATTGTCCTCAAGAACAGCCTCAACCTTGATGGAAGGTTGCCCAGAAACAGGTGGTCGAGGTGGTCGACGACCCTGTTTGGAGACTGACCCTTCCCCAACCTCACAGCCACACCCTAGCAGAGTGTCAGTCCCAATTTCATCAACGACTTGGGCCTCCACTCGCCGTGTGAGCACTATTCCAAGGTGCTCAAACACCCTCGTCAGCAGAAACCCATACCCGAGATCATGAGCCCGGGTGGTGTTCGCAATTTGCCCAATGTGGCGAATCATGATAGCCGGAAGATTTATGGGTTCCTCCCTATCCAAGAAGTCGACCAGGCACTGATCAAAAAGGTCTGCTGAGTTTCTCCCTTGACCCCTTGGAATCACGTTCTTAATGACGAACATGAAAAGTAGTTAGTGGAGAGGGATCAGATCACCCTTTTTTACAGAGGAGGGTGTTCTCAGACCCTGTTTTTGACTAAGAAGTTTGGTCACCTCTAGTAGCCTGGCTGTCTCTAGGACAGTTTTGTCTTCCCTCACATACACAGCAAAACCTTGTGAGGGCACTCCCAATATGTTTCCAAGTGAGGGCGCATCAATCCTAATGCCTTGCCCAAAACTTGTCACCACCCCTTCGGTGACTCTGCAGTTGGCGTAAAACTTAGCCAACTCAGGCACAAAACACGCTTGCTGGGTGCTTGCAAACAACCCAAGCCAGCCTTGGGCTCGAAGCTTGGTCAAGAACACCCCCAGACCCTGTTCCTCAAAAAGGCTTACAGACACTACCTTCCCTCTGACGACGTTGCGCTTAAGCAACTGCGCATGTGTGTCAGACATAGGAGAGGGAGTGAACTGCTTTCGGCGTTTGGGGGCAGGAACAGAGGTGGTAGCTTCTAGTAGAAGGGCTGTTCTGGGCTTTCGCTTGAGGGGTGTTTTTACAGGAGATGGCTTCACAGCAGGTTTAGTGGCTGATTTTGGAGGGGCTTGATCTTCAGAGGACTCGGAAAACACCGGTGTCCCCTGTTTGAAGGTGGTGTCTTCAGAGTCAGAACTCGAGAACCCTTCGGTAGAAGAGGAAATCTCCTCGATGATAGGAGCAAAGGGTTTAGAGGATCTAGGGGTCGATCTGAAAGCAATTCTCGCATATTTGCGAGAAGGTTGAGAAGGAGGAGAAGAGGGAGTTAGAGAGGGGTGAGACCTTGGTGGTGGTCGTGTTCTTGGCGTTCGGGTGCGCCTAGCCACCATCTTTACCCTTTTCCTCTTCTCTCCAGTTTGAAAGACTAGAGGAACAGAGTCATCCCCTTGGACAGGACTTTCTCCTGTTTTCTCACCAGAGTCCTCCTTCAGATCCATGAACAGATCATCGAAGAACGTATCCCCGGTTCTTTGAGTTGTTTCCGGGAATAGTGCAGAAGAACAGGGTTCAAAATCTCCAACGAGGGTTTCTGGGTTCTCCAAGAATTTGTCTTGGAAACCCGAAGAACCAGTAACTGCTACAGAAGAAATGGAACAAGGGATTGTTCCCACATACACCCCTAATTTCCAACCAAAGGAGTAGGGAATATCACTCAACTCAAGCCCAATACTTTTGAGGTTTAACCGATTGAGATACCCGAAGATTGTGTGGATAATTGGGCGAGGAGGAGCCGGAATCGAGGGTATAATCATGTTGTTACTCTCAGAGATTGATGAAGAATCAGTTTTAGGAGCCATTATCGCAAGGAAGAATTTTGGGTTTTGAGGGTTTTGCTAGGGTTTAAAAGCAAGAACTGAGGAGAGAGAGAGAGCAAGATGGGGAACATAGACGCACGGAAGGGGGTTTTTTAAACTCTCCACCCATTATGAAGGGCCACCTAGGGAACACCTAGAATTTAAGCAGGTAGCATACATTAATGTCAATCAAGGCATACCTGTTCGAGCCGCCTGTTCTTGAACATGCTTCTCTCATTCCAAGGTCTGTCATGAATACTCTTTCTCCATCTCCCAAGATAGCAGTATATAATCATAATAGCACACAAGACTACACATATTTGTTAAGCATAGACCACTGTTTTGATAACAAGAATTGCAAACAAGGGGATAGAACAGGTATTATAAGGTGTTTTTGTCAGCTTGATCCAACTCTGAGAACAGGTGTTCTCAGGGTGTTTTCACCAACCCCAATTCAAGTCTGTTTCTCTCAAATTGATCTCTAGCTAGTGCCTTAGTGAATATATCAGCAATTTGATTTTCCGTTGAGCAAAAATTCATAGAAATTAAACCCTTTTCAACATTATCTCTCAAGAAATGATGTCGAATGTCAATATGTTTTGTCCTTTTGTGTTGACATGGGTTTTTGGCAATGTTAATAGTGCTAGTATTATCACAAAAAATAGGAATGCATCCAGTGTCAACACAAAAATCCTTAAGCTGTTGTCTTATCCACAACAGTTGAGCACAACATGAAGCTGCTGCAACATATTCAGCTTCTGCTGTGGACATGGCAACTGAATGTTGCTTCTTGGTAGCCTAAGACACCAAACAAGGTCTAAGAAAATGAGCCATACTTGAGGTACTCTTTCTATCAACTAGAAAACCTGCATAGTTAGCGTCAGCGTCAGCATATCCAACAAGATCAAGATTGCAACCTCTAGGATACCATAGAGCTAAATCAGCTGTATGCTTTAAATATCTTAGTATCCGTTTAACAGCCTTAAGATGAGTCTCTTTAGGATTAGACTGAAAACGGGCACATAAGCCAACACTAAAAACAATATCTGGTCTACTAGCGGTTAGGTATAGGAGTGACCCAATCATGCCCCTATAGAGTTTCTCCTCAACTGAGGGACTCCCATCATCCATAACCAACTTGGTTGAAGGAGAAATAGGAGTGTCTATGGGTTTGGCCGACTCCATCCCAAAACGCTTAAGTAGCTCCTTGATATACTTTTGTTGGTGGATCATGGTGCCATTTGGAGTTTGCTTGATTTGTAAGCCTAAGAAAAAGTTAAGCTCACCCATCATGCTCATGTCAAACTCACTCCTCATCATATTTGAAAATTCATAGCATAAATCATGATGAGTTGCACCAAATATAATGTCATCTACATATATTTGGACAATCAATAAATGTTCCCCCTTAGATTTTAGAAACAAGGTATTGTCTACCTTGCCTCTTCTAAAATCATTTTCAAGTAAAAAGCTTGACAACCGTTCATACCAAGATCTTGGAGCTTGTTTTAAACCATAAAGTGCTTTGTCAAGTTTAAAAACATGATTTGGAAAATCACCATTTTCAAAACCAGGGGGTTGTTTGACATACACCTCTTCTTTAAGGTATCCGTTTAGGAATGCACTTTTCACATCCATTTGATATAGCTTGATTTCCATATGAGCTGCAAAGGCTATTAAGATTCAAATAGCCTCAATTCTAGCAACTGGTGCAAAGGTTTCTTCATAATCAATCCCTTCTTCTTGATTGTACCCTTGAACCACCAGCCTTGCCTTGTTCCTAGTGACTGTTCCTGACTCATCTAGCTTATTTTGGAACACCCACTTGGTTCCAATGATTGTGCTCTCTGCAGGTTTAGATACAAGGTGCCACACTTTGTTTCTTTCAAATTGATGAAGCTCTTCTTGCATAGCCGTGATCAAATCTGAATCTGCAAGAGCTTCATTCACACTTTTTAGCTCAATGTTAGAAAGAAAAGCATAGAAAGCACAAAAATTCTTAAGTTTAGGTCTAGTTTGCACTCCAGTATTAATATCTGACAAGATTTGATCAAGAGGGTGCGAACTATGGTGCTTCCATGGTCTTGGATTAATTGGATCCACAGACACGTGTTCTGTTCTAACTGAAGTGTGTGTAGGATCAGGCTCAAGAGCACCTCCTGATCCTGTTTCTGCACCTGTTTGCAAGCTGGTTCCTGAAGTATATGGTTCCGAACATGGTTCAACGGTGTTTCCCCCGGTTTGGTTCTCACCTTGTCTGCCATTTTGAGGAACAGCTTCTGTACTTGTTTTCTTCAGGGTGTTCTCACCTTGTTTTTCTTGGTTCAACAATTCCTTTTGGACAAGACCTAATTCAAACTCTTCATCCTGTGCATTACTGTCATTCAAAGAGTTAGATTCATCAAAAAACACATGCACACTTTCCTCAACACACACGATTCTTTTGTTAAAGACTTTGTATGCCTTACTGTGAGAGGAATAACCAAGAAATATTACCTCATCACACCTTGGATCAAACTTTCCTAAGGCATCTTTCCCATTGTTATGCACGAAACATCTACAACCAAATGTTCTTAGATGCATAATGTTGGGTTTTCTGCCTTTAAGAAGTTCATAAGGAGTTTTCTTCAAAATGGGTCTAATCATGCATCTGTTTATAATGTAACATGATGTGTTCAAGGCTTCTGCCCAAAAGTTCTTAGGAAGACCACTAGCAATAAGCATTGTTCTAGTCATGTCTTCTAGGGTACGATTTTTTCGTTCAACCACCCCATTCTGCTGGGGTGTTCTCGGGGCTGAGAAGTTATGATCAACACCATGTTCATTACAATAGTTTGTAAAACTTGCATTTTCAAATTCAGTACCATGATCAGACCTCAAGCTTACCAATGAGTGTCCTACTCTCTTTTCAATCCTTTTGAGAAGGGCAATAAACCTCTCAAAGGTTTCATTCTTGGATGTCAAGAATAAATTCCAAGTAAATCGAGAGTAATCATCCACAATTACAAGCACATACCTTTTCCCTCCTGTACTAGCTATCCTCATGGGACCACATAGATCAATATGCAATAACTCAAGAGGTCGGGTAGTGATTACACACTTTTTAGATTTTAAAGAAGATCTGACTTGTTTTCCTTTTGCACAAGCTTCACATACCTTGTCATCATTATACTTGATGGAAGGTAGTCCAACAACCAAATCTTTGGAAAAAAGCTTGTTTAACAAGGACAGGCTTGCATGACCTAGTCTCTTGTGCCATAGAATTATATCATCATTTAATGCATTTAAACAAGTCAGATTATTTTGGGGAAGAGTGGAAATACAAACTTTATAAACATTTTGACATCGCTTCCCCCTCAACACAACATTTCCTGTGTCGTCATTCACAACCAAGCAACGTGTTTTTGAAAACAGTACTAGGTTGTTCTTGTCACACAGTTGGGACATACTTAGCAAATTGTGTTTTAACCCATCAACTAAGTGCACATTATCAATTGAGTAGGAGAGAGTTTTACCAATATTACCTATACCGACAATTGTCCCAGACTTGTCGTTTCCAAATGCTACACTCCCACCATTCAAAGCTGTAAGTGAGAGAAAATTTGATCTTTCACCAGTCATGTGCCATGAACACCCACTATCAACAAACCACAACTGCCTGTTTTCAAGGTTGTTAGTGGGGTTGTTCGTAAGGTTGTTCTCTCTCACTTCAGCCTGCAAAACAAATCACGGGTTAGTTTTGGGAACCCAGATCCACTTGGGTCCCATTCTTTTAGACATCTAAAGCTCATCTTTTCTAATCCAGATTTGTTTCACATACCGTTCATTCTTTTCATTGGCATGTTTTCTTAAAGGGCAAGTGTATCTATAATGACTCGTTTTACCACAATGAAAGCAAACGATGATTTTAGGTAATCCCACATACTTCCTATGTATTGGGTAAACGGTCCGTTTATGCTTGTAACCAAGTCCCTTTTTGTTTCTACTGTGATAAGTGTTTAGCCAATCAAGGGCTTGTGAGGATTTGTTCCAGCGTTTGTTTGTGGCAAGATCAGTTTCCAATTTTTCTATGGTAGCATTCAAGCTCTGCTTTTCATTTAGCAAGGATTCAACTGTTTCTTCCACTTTAGAGAGTTTTTTCTCTACTTGAGTATAATCGCCTTCTTTTAGAAAGAAATCTTCTCTAAGCACGTTAATATTCTCATGTAAACCGAGTTTTTCATTTTTAAGAATTTCATTTTCAAGCTCTAGGTCACGAACTTCTCTTTTTAGATCAGCACAGGTGTCTATCAAATTATATAGAAGTTCTTCTAAAGTGGCTTTGTTAAGACCATGTACCTTGTTCTTGAGATCTGAGAAGCTGATTGTTGATTCATCATCTGAATTTGAATCACTTTGTGCCATCAGTGCTACGACCCCTTCTTCAGCTTCCAATTCTCCTTCATCCTCAGAGGAATCTCCCTAAGCAGCCAGCATAGCTTTCGAGAATCGCTTGCCCAGATTGTTTGCATGGTGTTTTCGACCCTGTTTTCGAGGGTGTTCGGGCATCTGATCTTCTCGAAGCAGAGGACAATTTTTTACTAAGTGATCTGGTTTGCCGCACTTGAAACACCCTGTGAGCTGTTCTTTGGGGGTGTTTCTGGACTTACTGAAGTCTTTTCTTTTGTTGTTTTCCTTGACCTTTTTGAAGAATTTCTTGAATTTTCTGGACATTAGGGCCATATCTTCATTTTCAAGGTCAGAGTCAGTGTCCTCATGTGCTTTCAAGGCAAGCCCACGATCCTTCTTTTGCTCCTCTCTTTGTTGTGAGTTCTTTCGGAGTTCATAGGTTTGGAGATTACCAATCAACTCGTCGAGGGTGATCTTGTTCATGTCTTTAGCCTCTTGGATGGCTGTTACTTTGTCCTCCCACATACGAGGTAGAATTCTAAGGATTTTCCTCACCAACTCTTCAGTGGTGAAAGACTTTCCCAGGGATTTTAACTCGTTCGTGATGTGGGTAAACCGTGTATACATATCCATCACAGTCTCATGATCACCCATATCAAACAACTCATATTGTCGCATAAGTAGCTCAATTCTAGATTGTTTAACTTGAGTCATACCTTCATGAGCAACTTGCAGGGCGTTCCAGATAGCTTGGGCTGATTCACACTCAGAGATGCGAGTGTATTCATCGGGTCCTAGGCCAAAATATAGTAGCTTCTTGGCCTTGGCATTTTTCTCCATCTTTTTATAGTCCTCGGCATCAAACTCTATGGATTCCTTGGGAACCTTCTTACCATCTTCAAGCACCTTGGTGGGAACAAGGGCCCCGTTCTTGATGAGCATCCATAAGTCATAATCTTCTGCCTGAATATAGTTTTCCATCATATTCTTCCACCAACTATAATGTTGGCCGTTGAAATAGGGTGGCCGAGTAATGGATTGTCCTTCAAGGATTCCTTGTGGTGTACTCATCTTCAGAATCTCTCAAGGTGTTAGCCTTTTCGCGAGAGAACCAAGCTCTAATACCACTTGTTAAGTTCGTGAGTACTCTACCACAAGAGGGGGGTGAATTGTGGTGTCTGATTTTCGCGTTGTGAATAACAAACACCCTTGTGACTTGTTTGCAGAGGGTGTCCTCAAATATTGCAAATGCGAAAATCACCAAGATAAATGCGGAAAATAAAGCACACACAATTTTTACGTGGAAAACACCTCTAGCCCAACTGAGGTGTGAAAAACCACGACCTACCTCATGTAGGATTTAACCACTTCACTAAACCGGGCTTAACTCGTTACAAATGTAACACACCTTGTTACAACTTGCAACCACGTAATCTCCTTCTCTAAGACAGGTTACACCACGTCCAAATCTCACCAGATTGGACACGTCCAAAGTCCACACGACTAGGACACACTCACTCACTTTCGACTGATCTGGGATCAAAGTCAACAAACACCTTACTGGGGGTGCTTCTTACTAAGCAGATGTAAGGTACAATGAAAATCCTATTATGCCAATATATTGAAAGCTCAGTTTAAACACAACTTGTGTCGGTTTTTCTTTTCTCAAGTGTAGCTCGAAAAATTCTTCTCATTAGAAAAACCACTTTTGAAATTTTCCTTTTGGCGTATGTTGTGTGTTTCTCGTTTTTCTCTCTTGCTTTCTTGTCTCTCACCATGGGACTGAAAAAACTGACATTTTATACACAAAAATTCAACGGTCAAGACCAAAGAATCAGCTAAGTATGGAAAACGATTTTCAAGCAAAGATGCTCCCCAACGGCTAGTGATAAACTTTTCCCAAAGTATAAGGGATTTGTTATCTTAAGGGATAACCCTTATCTTCTCATAGCCGTGAAGAAGATTCAAAAGGCAACCAGAAATCTTCAGCTTTTGAAATTTTATCATATCCGAAAATATAGGCAAAGGGAATCTTTTAGTTTTGGCAAATCTCCCAAAACCTATTTTTGTAAATCTCCCATAATATTTTCAAGAAATATCCTTTCCAGAAAAATAGCAATATTGGAGTTTAAAGAAAGTATTCTGGAGATCTTGGCCAACCGAAATGAATTTTCAAAGATAACCGGATGTGGCCACTTCAGTTCAGAAACACCCTAGGCACCCTGTTTGCAGGGTTGTTCGCAACTGGTGTTCTGAAGCACTTAGAGCAAATACCGATTTCAAGAGGTGTTTAAAAAGCGTTTTCAATATTGGCATATTAACAAGAGTCTAAATAAATAAAACATATATACCCAAGACTTCTTGTTTTGAACCAGTTATCTTGTCCAAGATTTGTAGAGCTGCTGTCAACACCAAGGCCACCTTGTTTGCTGGGGTTATTCTTTGCATTCCTAGAGTTCAGGAACATGCCTTACAATCAACTGTCGAGATGGCGTTCTTGACTTAATATAGAATCACCAATTAAAACCTGTTTTGAAGACTTGTTCTCACATGTAGCAAACCAGTTAATACAATAAAGATTACAAACACCAGTTAGGCCTATTTGGAGATCGTGTTTGGAGCAACATTACTTGGATAAATTTTTACACTTGGATTTGTTATCATCAAAACTTAAATATAATAACTTAACAAACAAATTAATAACCTAGCTAAAATTAGGGCTTAACTTTTATTTGTAGTGGTCTTTTGATTTATGGCACCAATTTCACCAACAGATAGCTCCCACCAAGACCAAACGGATAAGCTAAAATGGTTGCACGAGAGTGACAACATAATAAAAATTGAGTTCTTGGTTTCACTCCAGCTGCCTTTTCACGCAGGGCTCCATTTTTTACCAATAAAAGCTCCCACAAAGAGGAAACAAAAAACCTAAAATGAGTGTTATAGCATGGGCTGCGTGTTCGCAAGTAAAGAACGTAGAAAAACCTAAAAACTAACTGTTACACAAGTTATCTTTTCATTTGATATTCAAGTTCACCAACAAAAATTTCCCATTAAGAGGAAAGAAATGCTGTAGATGAAAACAAGGAAATGAACAACATAGCTACAAAATAGTTACTTAGCCAAACATAGGAGGTTAACTTAACTCTTATCACTATTTCGTTAGGAGCTTTAACTTATAAAATAAAGAGCTTCCAAGAAGAGAAAACAAGTTCCCTAAGATGGGTGCAAGACAATGGGTGGTGCGGCTACCAAACAAGAACTTTGCCAATCGTGAGAGCTAACATAAACTCATGTCGTCTTTTCATTTGGGGCATTAACTTCACTCACGAAGAGCTCCTACCAAGAGGAAACAAATGCACTAAGATGAGCGTAAGAGAAGGAACGATGTGGCCACAACCCAAGAAGTAAGCCAAAGTTAAGAACTACCTTTCATTCTTGTTGCCTTTTAATTTGCAACGTCATTTATAAAAAAAGAGCACCCAGCAAGAGCAAACAGATGCCTAAAATGAGTGCACGAGATTGCATAGTGTGGCCTTAAATCAAGAACATGGTCCAATTTGAGAATGTTAACGTCATTTTTTATGGGCCCTAATAGACCTTCAAAGAACTACAACTAAGAGGAAACAAGCACCTTACGATGAGTGTAAGGGAATGAATAGTGTGGCTATAGATCAAGAACCCAATCAAACTTGAGAACTAATTTTGACCGTGGTTGACTTTTCATTTAGGGTTCCACATTCACCCCTAAAGAGCTCCCTTGTTATAATTTTCCGCAAGTGTACGGTTTATTGTTGTAGCACTTACAAGTGTCATCCTCAGGGATGGGCTGCGAATTTAGGTAACTAAAATTTTATTCTAATCTATGAAACCTTAATCTATGAGACCAACTCTTTAAACATAGACATGACTAAAGTCACTGCTTTTACACATTTTCCCAATTAATTTCAACTTGAAAACTAATAACTCAACACCAACCTAATAACTCAACACCAACCTAATAACTCAACACCAACTTGAATTTAGGGGAAAGAAAGTGAAACTGCAATGGTGGCAAGTAGTAATTGGAAACCTATGATGTAGCTCTTTCACACCTTGACTTTGTCCCAACCCTACAACCGCAGCTAATTGAGCACCAAAGATCAAAACAGGTGAAATAAACTTGAACAATTAGAATCTAAACTGAACAACTTTATATCAAATATGTGAGTTATGGATGAAATGAATGAGGTACATCACTTAGATCAAAAGCCTAGAACCGAAATACATCTACTAGAAACTCAAGGTTAGATCTCGAATTGTGAAAGGAAACGAAAAAAAAAAACAAAAATCAAAATCAAACTCAACCCCTAGGAAATTAACTCTATCTGTGTTGTATTCAACCTCCATTTGAAGGCTCCCCAAAAAAAAAACCGTCCTCAACCTTGTCGATTGACCCTCAAGTTGCTCTCAGTAACTGCGCAATTAACGATGTCGTTGATGATGGATAATGAAGTATGAGATAGAAAAACGCCATGGAAGATGAGGAGTCTGGAGCAACAAGCTTCAGTTTTTGGCATATGGGTCTTCGAAGAGTCGAAGAAGGGGGAAGAAGAATGAAGCTTTGGATGCACGCACTTCTCGCATGGCTTGGAAATGAAAAAAGCTAGGTTGGGCGCTGGGAAACGGAAACGTCTGGGCAGACCCAAGGAAAAGAAGAAGAAAAGGAAAAAAGGAAAGAGAGAGAAAGCTTCTTTTGCTTCGGACTGGGCTACACGAAATGGGCCTCGTGCATGGCTAGGAACAAAAGGAGAAGAAGGTGGAAAGAAGGGGGACGGAGATAATGGGCCGTGGATCTAGACCGCTGAGCTTGTCTGGGAGGCTGGGCTCAGTTCTTTCCTACTTCTTACCATTTCCTAATCCAATCAATCTTTTCTTCAAATTTTCAAATTCCTACAAAATATACAAAATATTAACTAAACTCCTAGTTAATTAATTTATTTCGAGCAATTATTAGATAATAAAAGGGTATAAAATGATATAATTTTAGGTTGAACAAATACCCCTACACCTAAGCTTTGCTTGTCCTCAAGTAAAATAAAACTATAAATCCTAGAAAGAGAAAAATAAAATCCTAACTCACTTTCGTAGGAATCACGATTGCACTTAGCATGTGCAACCGGCCCTTTAAACCCTTAGGTCACCCCTAGTGGACAACTAAGGTCTCGTGAGGGTTTGCAGAAGACATACCCATAAAATTTATAAAAGAACTCCAAGAACCAAAAATCAAAATTCTTTTTGGACTTTCTAACAAAAAAAAAAAAACTTATATACACAATATTGCAGAAAATATATACACATTCTAACCAGCTACATCAGTCAAGCAACCCAAGCACTAGATCGCAAATAAACACAATGTACATATCAAGAAACCTTAATCCCACTAATGACATATGTACACAATATTTCACCCCACTTAGAAATTATGTACAAGCATGGCTGGTAGAACCTCACTTTAGGGGAAATGTGGAACACTTACACTAATGTGTTTAAAATATAATAATGTTCACTCAATTCTCTTCCAATAAAACAAACTACCATATGCTTGGTAAGATTCTCGATTCTCCACCACTAAAATGCAATATGCAAAATAATAATTAAGAGGACTTTTGAGGGTTGTAATGGGGCTAATGGTAAAGGTAAGAGAGGGACAATCAATTTGGGGAAATGAAGAGCTAACAGCTAAGGCTAATGAGTAACCAACACTTACACCATTTATGATAAATGTACACTCACTCAAAACACACAATAAGAACACATGCAATTAAAATTGGCCATTAGAAATGAGTATACAAGGATACATCCATTCCAAAACCTTTTATTCACAACACTTGAATTTTTTATTTTTCATTTTTTTTCCATCTTTTTTTCACTTTCTTTCAACGGAAACCTTTTTCATTTGAACTTTTTCCATTTATTCATTTTTCTTGCTTTCTTTCCTTTTTTTTCCAAGAAGAAAATGAATGAATGGCATGTACAATAGCAAAATAGCTCAGTTCCAAATGATCACCATGATACACCCCCTACATAACCAAAATCAACCACCAAATTCATAAAATACCCAAAAGCTACCCACCAAAATAATGAAGTGTTGCTCCACTAGCCTTGGCTAAGAGGTAGGAAATGTGTTTAGGCCGAGCGCTAAAATGAAGGGGTCATAACAAAAGGCAAGGCTCAAAGGGGTTAGCAAGGGGTGAAACAATCAAATTTGGATGGCAATTTGGCCATGTAGTTCACTAAACAAATGAATGTCTCTATCATGTTATGATAATGCACATGCTAAATGTGATTTCAAAGAGAATCAAAGCAAGTTCTAGAGATGTAATCATAAAAGAGACACAAAAGAAAGAAAAATGTGAGACTAAAAATGATGAATCAGTCTTAAAGGCTCAAAATCTCACGGGTTCATCTAACATGGTGAAGCTTGCTTAGAAATAATGTCGGGGGTTAGGATCATATAAAACATCACACTTTAGGACTAAGTTATATCAATGCACATTACATCTGTATACAACTTAACACTAAGGATACAAGAGAACATAGGCAATCAGAATAGCACATATATTCCCAAAAAACAAAACAAAAAATCTTTTGGGATTTTGGAAAATTTAAAGTTTTTTTGTTATTTTTTGGAATTTTTCAGTTTGTTTAAAAAAAAATTCAAAGTTTCCCCAACCCCACACCTAAATCTCACAATGTCGTCATTAGGAGTGAAAAGAAACGTTAAAACCCTAAATAAGAATGCATACACAAAGAGACAAGAAGACCCAAAAACAAAGGAAAATGACAAGACTCGAAACTCAAAAAGAAACTAATAAAAATAAAGCAGAGCAACCAATATATACAAAAGAAAACAAAACAAAATAAAAAGACAAAATATAGAGGAATGAGTATACCAGGTCAGGTGCAAAAGTACACCTAAGTTATGCCTTCCTTACGATTAAGGATTTTATAGAGCATCAGCCACTCCATATCAAATGAACTTTGCTACTCAAATCAAAACTCATTAACGCACGAAATAGCTTATCAAACAAGCAAGCACAACTCTCTATAAAATGAAGACATTGAACATGAAAGAGTTGATGGCAAATAGAGTATATCCATAACATCATCGCAGTACAAGCAAGGGCCTGCTTTAACATGTCAACTAGTTGGGCCCAATTAGTTATCAGACATATGCAGTTAGTATTGGCCAGTAAAGTGGTCATCAACCTAAAGATGTGTTTATTAGCATGAATGAGCAGTCTAGGCAAAATAGTGGGTCGAAAATTCACAAGTCTCCTAATATCAAAAGGCATAAGAGTATGGGCTAAATTAAAATCTTAAGTGACAAGATTATTAGACTTGGCAAATTCAGACATGCAAGATTCAAAAATGAAGTCAGTTTGGATGGGGTCAAAAGAAAAAGATTTATATTCAACACACAGATCCACATCCAAACCCACATTGACATCAAACGCAATTGAAAAAGATTCATATTCTATAGAAAGAATATCATCCTTAAATTCCAATTTAGTGGGTTCAATTTTCTCCTCACACAACACCTGTAAGATAGCTTCTTCTAACTCATGTATCCCATTATGCTCAACTTTAGATGCGAAACTCAGATCTAGCTCACTAGTAGTGCCAAATTGTTCACCCACCTCAAAGTCACAAGAGTCATTAAAAGGGGTAGGCAGCTCTGCAGAAATTAGGATATCATCAGTGACCTCCATGGGTGAGCTAGAGTAGGGTGCAAGGCCTTGTAATAGAGACTCAAAGAGGTCACTCTCTTGTTCTAGGCTAGCCAAAGGCTCAACATCTTGCAAATTAGACCTAGATTCATAAGAGGGCTCAAAATCATCATAGAGACTAACTTCAGGTTTTGGAGATCCTAAACTACAGTCAGTCTCACTATAATTCTCCCTACGTTGATTAAAACATTGAGAATATTCAACAATTCTCGCCTTCATTATCTCTACCATTTTAGCAATCAATTCATTAATCTTCTTGTAAACACTTGCACAGGTAGCACCAACATAATAAAAGTATGGGCAATTATAAGCAGCATAATAAGAAGACTCACAATATTCACATAAAATAGGAGGCGCAGAAGACGAAGAAGGGTCATATGAATCTATCAAGTGATCCTGATGGGAAGGATTAGCATGAAAAATAGACTCACCTTGAGTTGGGTATCTAGAATTCTCGTTAGCATGTTCAAACTCATAAGTATCCCAAGCTAGTTTTTCAAAGAAATCCCAAACTCCATCTTGAGTTCTAGATAACAATCCTGTTAAACCTCCATGATAAATAAACTCAACATAACCTCTAGATTCAAAATTCAAATCCACAACGATGATGTCCCAAATTTTCCATTTTTGAAAATTTTGTTTCAGTTGAGCATCATAATCATTAAGTCTCAACAAATAACTCCAAAAAGGTGCATGCTCGAATTGTGGAAAATTAAAAACTGGCATTCTTGAAACAGCCCCCCCTTTTAGAATTTTCCAATTTTTTTAGGATTTTCAAAACTGTTTCATTTTTTATGGTTTTTTTTAGAAAATGGGAAAAACAAATCGATGACTCTGTGACACTAATTACAAACTAATTACAAAAACAAAAACAAGACACCTAAATAATTAAGTTAACAAAACAAAATAAACGAACAAAATAAGACTATATTACAAAAATAAAATAAAAACACAAAGGACTCAATCAAGACTTGACCTAACACTAAAAACCAAAGAGGAGAACAAACAAAAAGCTTGTACACCATTTTCCTAAATCAAAAACCTAAAATAAAAGCCAAAAATAAAATAAAATAAAATAGAAAACATAACTCCTAAAATTAGAACTCTATATACAGAAAATTCAACACAATCATAAGGGACATAAATATATTTTTTTCCAATTTTTTTCTACCCTCAAACTGTGCAGAAAATTGCAAGCATATTATTAGTTCCAAAATTCATAGAAAAATCCAGACAGTCGTGAAAATTCCAGAAACATTCACACAAACTCTAAACATTATGATGAATCCAGGAAAAATTTCAGCACGTACAAGAAATGCTCCAGAAAATTCAAACATAATATAAAACTGTAGAAAAATCTGCACTGATATTGTTTTTCTAGATCACTTCTGCCTTGATTTTCCTGCACATAAACAAAAGTTGTTAGTACTGTTTTTTTCAGCAAAACCTATAAAAATTAAAATAAAACTAATCTTCACAAAAATCTAAAATCAAAATCAAAATACTAACATAATTTCAAAATCAAAAATAAACTAAACTAAATTACTAAAAGGAAATAACAACTTAACTAAAACTAAAATTCACAACTATAAAACTAAAACGAAAGTGACTCAAATGACTCTAATAACTAAACTACAACTTGATGTAACTAAATTTTACAAATCCATCCCCAGCAACGACGCAAAAAACTTCTTGTAATTTTCCGTAAGTATACGATTTATCGTTGTACCTCTTACAAGTGTCGTCCTTAGGGATGAGCTATGAATTTAGGTAACTAAACTTTAATTCTAATCTACGAAACCTTAATCTATGAGACAAACTCTTTAAACATAGACATGACTAAAGTCACTACTTTTTACGTTTTTTTCAAATTAATTTCAACTTGAAAACTAATAACTCAACGCCAAACTAATAACTCAACACCAACTTGAATTTAGGGGAAAGAAAGTGAAACTACAATGTTGGCACGCAGTAATTGGAAACTGATGATGTAGCTCTTTCACACCTTGACTTCGTCCCTGCCCCAAAACTGTAGCCAATTGAGCACCAAAGATCAAAATATGTGAAATGAAATGAACAATTAGAATCTAAACTAAACAACTTGATATCAAATATGTGATTTATGGCTGAAATGAACGATGTACATCACTGAGATCAAAAGCCTACAACCAAAATACATCTATTGTAAACTCAAGGCTAGATCTTGAATTGTGAAGGAAATGAAAAAAAAAAACGAAAATCAAAATCAACCCCCAGGAAATTAACTCTGTTTGTGCTGTATTCAACCTCCATTTGAAGGCTCCAATAAAAAACTGCACTCAACCCTATTGATTGCCCCTCAAGTTGCTCTCAGTAACTGACAAATTAATGATGACGTTGATGATGAATAATGACAGATGAGAGAGAAAAATTCCATGGTAGATGAGGAGTCGTGGAGCAGTAAGCTTCGGTTTCTGGCATATAGGTCTTCGAAGAGTCGCAGAAGGGGGAAGAAGAATGAAGCTTTGGGTGCACGTGCTTTTCGCGTGGCTGGTAAATGAAGAAAGCTCGATTGGGCGTGAGGAAACAGAAACATCTAGGCCGACCCAAGGGAAAGAAGAAGAAAAGGAAAGAAGGAAAGAGAGAGAAGGCTTCCTTGGCTGTGGATTGGGCTAGATGAAATGGGCCTCGTGCATGGCTAGGAACAAAAGGAGAAGAAGGTAGAGAGATGGGGGGAAGGAGATAATGGGTCGTGGTTCTAGACTTCTGAGCTTGCCTGCGCTGCTGGGCTCAGTTCTTTCTTACTTCTCCCCATTCCCTATTCCAATCAGTCTTTTCTTCAAATTTTCAAATTCCTACAAAATCTACAAAATATTCACTAAATTCCTAATTAATTAATTTATTTCAAGCAGTTATTAGACAACAAAAGGTATACAATGATGTAATTTTAGGTTGAACATCCCTTAAGAGGAGATAAATGCCAAGATGAGTACAAGACGACAAGTCACAAGTCAAGAAGTTTGCTAAATTGAGCAACTAATGTCTTTGAATTTGTGACTCTGATTTCCCCTACGAAAAGTCCCACTAAGACGGGACAAATACGATAAGTCAAGTGCAAGATAATGAACAGAGCGGTGATAAATCAAGAAACTTTCCAAATATAAATGCAAAATATAACTATGGTTGTCCTTTCATTCAAGGCCTCAATTTCACCGATGATTAGCTCTTACAAGTAGCAAACTAGAGGCCCAAAGTTAGTGGAAGTAAATGAACTATGTGGCTATAAATCAAGGAACTAACTAAAATTAAGGAGTAATTTTAACTCTTGTTATCTTTTCATTTCGGGCTCCAAAGATTTCAGCCACAATGAGCTCCATCAAGAAGAGACGAGTGATAAAAAATGAGTGCCACTAAATGAACGGTGTCGCTACAAGTTAATAACCTACATAAAATTAGGGGCAAACATTTACTTATAGTGGTTTTCTCATTTACGGCTCCAATTGACCCAGAGACAGCTCTTGCCATGGGCAAATGAATACCCTAAAATGATTGCATGAGAATGAACGGTGTTACAACCAATCAAGAGCATAGAGAAAATTAAGTGCTCGATTTGACTCCAACTGCCTTTTCATTCGAGACTACATTTTCACCTACAAAAGTTCCCATCAAGAGGAAACAAAAAGCCTAAAATGAGTGTTGTAACATTAGTGGTGTGGTTATGAGCCAAGAACCTAGAATACCTTATTAACTAATAGTTACCCTAGTTGTCTTTTCATTTTAGGGCTCAATTTCACCACCAAAGAATTCCCACAAGAGGAAACAAATGCTCCAAAATGAGAATAAGGGAATGAATTGTGTGGCTATAAATAGGGAACCTAGAAAAGCTTAAGAGCTTAATTTAATCCTTCTCTTGTTGTTAGTGTCTTTAACTTCTGTAACGAACAGCTTCCAGCAAGAGAAACCAAATGTGCTATGATGGTGCAAGAGAATGAATGGTGTGGCTTCCAAATAAGAAATTGGTGAGCCTTGTGAACTAACTTAAACTCTTGCTATCTTTTCGTCTGGGGCTTCAACTTCATTCACAAAGAGCTGACACTAAGAGCAAACAAATGCTCTACAATCATTACATGAGAAGGAACAATGTGGGTACAATAAAAGGTGTTTGCCAAACTTCATAACTAACTTCAATTCTCATTGCCTTTTAATTGAAGCTTTATTTCACACACCAAGAGCACCCGCTAAAGCGAAGAGATTAAACAGTCTCGTTATAAAACAAGAACCTGGCCAAATTTCTGAACTGGCTTTAACTTTAGTTGTCATTTTGTTAGGGGTCCCAATTTCACCCACAAAGAACTCTCACCCATGAAATGAGTGCAACGAAATGAATACAATTGCTACAAATTGAGAAGCCGACTGAACTTTGTAACTTATTTTTATTGTGGCTAATGTTTCATTTTGGGCTCCATATTCACTCCCAAACAGCTTCTCTTAAGGGGAAATAAATGTCATAGGATGAGTATAGGAGAACGAGTGGTGTGACTACGATTTAAGGACTTTCCTAAATTTAACAACTAATACTTGTCTTTTAATTTGTGGCTCTGATTTCACCGATGAAGCACCCCCACCAAGAGGACACAAATGCAATAAGGTGAGTGCAAGATAATGAATGAAGTTGTTGGAAATTGAGAAACTTGCCAAACATAAACACAAAATTCAACCCTAGTTGTGTTTTAATTTGGAGCTCCAATTTCACCCGTGATTAGATCTCACGAAGAGGAAATAGATTCCCCAAAATGAGCGCAAGGGAATGAGCTATGTGACTCTAAATCAAGAAACTAGCTAAAAGTAAGGTATGACTTTAACTCTAGTTGTCTTTTTATGTGGGGCTCAAATTTCACCCATGATAAGCTCCACCAAGAAAAAGCAAACGCCCAGAAATGAGTGTCACTGAATGGACAACATGGCTACAAATTAATAACCTAGCTAAAATTAAGGTTAACTTTTATTTGTAGTGGTGTTTTCATTTACTACTCCAAATTCAGCAATAGAGAGATCCCGCCATGAGCAAACGAATACCCTAAAGTGATTGCACGAGAGATAGAATATAATGGAAATTAAGTGCTTGTTTTCACTACAACTGCCTGTCTATGCAGGGCTCCATTTTTAACCAACAAAAGCTCCCATAAAGAGGAAACAAAAAACCTAACATGAGTGTGGTAGCATAGGCTGTGTGTTTACGAGTAAAGAACCTAGAAACACCTAAGAACCAACTATTAGAGAAGTTATCTTTTCATTGAGGCTTCAACTTCCCCAGCCAAAAGTTCATGCCAAGAGGAAATAAATGCTCCCTATGACAACAAAGGAATGAATAATATGGCTACAAACAATGAACTTAGCAAAATATAGGAGCTTAACTCAACTCCTGTTGTCGTTTGGTTAGGGGTTTTAGTTTCTCTAACAAAGAGCTCACAACAAGAGAAAAGAAGCGCCCTAATATGGGCGCAAGAGAATGAATGGTGTGGCTACCAAACAAGAACTTTGCCAATCGTGAGAACTAACTTAAACTCATGTCGTCTTCTCATTTGGGGCTTCAACTACACTCACTATGAGCTCCCACCAAGAGGAAACAAACGCTCTAAGATGAACACAAGAGAAGGAATGATGTGGCTACAACCCTAGAAGTTACCAAAGTTAAGAACTACCTTTAATTCATATGCCCTTCAATTTGGGGCTTCATTTACAAAAAAGGGAATCCACCAAGAGTAAACGGATGCCCTAAAATGAGCACACGAGATTGAATAGTGCAACTTTAAATCAAGAACCTAGCCAAATTTGAGGGTGTTAATGTCATTTTTCAGAGGCCCCAATTTCACCTACAAAGAACTTCAACTAAGAGGAAACAAGCACCCTATAATGAGTGTAACAGAATGAATAGTGTGGCTATAGACCAAGGACCCAAGCAAACTTGAGAACTAATTTTGAATGTGGTTGACTTTTCATTTAAGGCTCCACAATCAACGCATAAAGCTCCATTAAGAGGAAATGAATGCCAAGATGTGTACAAGACGATGAGTCCCAAGTTAAGAACTTTGCTAACTTTAGAAACTAATAATTGTCTTTTAATTTGTGGCTTTGAATTCACCTACAAAGAGTTCCCACCAAGAAGAGACAAAAATGATAAGGCAAGTGCAAGAAAATGAACAGATTGGCAATAAATTGAGAAACTTTCCAAACATAAACAGAAAATATAACTGTGGTTGTTTTTTAATTTACGGCCCCAACTTCACCCACGATCAGCTCTCATGACGAGTAAACGCGAGCCCCAAAATGAGTGTAAGTGAATGAACTATGTGGCTATAAATCAAGGAACTAACTAAAATTAAGGACTAATATTTCATTTAGTGAACCTTGCCAATTAAGTTAAACTCTTGTTGTCTTTTCATTTGTGGCTTCACCTTCACTTACAAAGAGATTAGATCAAGAGAAAATAAATGCTCTACGATCAGCAGAATGGAAGGAACAATATGGCTACAATACAAGAAGTTAGCCAAACTTAAGAACTATTTCTCATTGCCTTCCAATTTGGGCTTCATTTCACATATGAAGGGCGCCCACTAAGGGCAAAGAGATGCCCTAAAAAGTGTGTAAGAGATTGAACAGTGTTGGTTTAAATCAAGAACCTGGCCAAATTTGTGAACTAACTCCAACTTTAGTCTTCATTTTGTTAGGGGTCCCAGTTTCACCCATAATAAACTCCCACCCTTGAAATGAGTGCAAGAGAATGCTACAAACCATGAACCCAACTGAAATTAAGAACTAATTTGTATTCTGGTTGATGTTTAATTTTGGGCTCCATATTCACTCCCAAAGAGCTATTCTTAAGGGAAATGAATGCCATAGGACGAGTACAGGAAAATGAGTGGTGTGACTACAATTCAAGAACTTTGCTAAATTTAGGAACTAATACTTTTCTTTTGATTTGTGGATCTGATTTCACCAATGAAGAACGTCCACCAAGAGGAGGCAAATGCGATAAGGTGAGTGCAAGATAATCAACGGAGTTTATGGAAATCGAGAAACTTGCCGAACTTAAAATTTAGCTCTAGTTGTCTTTTAATTTGGGGCTCGAATTTCACCCACCGTTAGCTCTAACGAAAGGAAATAGATGCTACAAAATGAGCGCAAGGGAATGAGCTATGTGACTCTAAATCAAACTAGCCATAAATAAAGAATAACTTCAACTTTACTTGTCTTTTTATTTGGGGCTCTAATTTCACCCATTATGAGTTCTACCAAGAAAAAGCAAATGCCCAAAAATGAGTGGCACTAATGTACCCATGAAGGAGTAGCAAGTGAAGCTAGGGTATGACCATCCAAACAATCAAAACACATAAGAAATCAAGGTAAAAGCTAAGCTTGTCAAGGGGTGCCAAACTATCCAAGCTTCTTTTTCAGCCCGAAAAAAGGCTGAACTTTACTGCCTCATATCTTGAGTTCTAGAAAGGGTAAGAAACTTATTCTTACGCCATATGAAATTTTACGAAGTCAAGAATCCAAAATATAAAGTTTGAAGTCATTTAGAGTTCATTTGGTCTATCAAACAAAGCTCCAAAGGCAACTGCTCCAGACTTACCACCAATCGTGCCTATTCTAAATGTCAACGTGTGATGGAGCAACATATGCAGCTGATTTGTGGGATTTCTTGACATCAAAATATGTCAAAATATTTATCAATACTCCGCCTAAAATAGGGTGCCTTTTGTTCAAGGGGTTTGCTCTTATCCATCCACAAAGCATAAAGGACACTCGTTTACCTTGTTTGAGCAGTTTTACATTTTGGCTATTATCCAACTGGGTCAGCACCTATTTATGGCTATTCAAGAGTACAAGAAACTTTTCAAGAGTCCAAATAAGGTATTAGGAGGGTACTAATCAGATTTCATTAGGTTATGTTACCAATTGTGATGGAGACTTAAAGCTAATGTGTTGTCAAGCTTTAAGCTTCTACTTGTACTTAGATTAAGCAAGTTGCATTGTTGTTTCGTAGCTGGATTGGACGGGTGAGGAAGCTTAGGAAGGGTTTTAAATACCCTCATTGACTCTTGAAATGATCAAGTTGTGAGTAAAAGAAAGGTTGAGTTCAAACTCCCTAAAAGTTCCCTATCTTGCTTATGTCTAGTTTAGGTCACTAGCGTAGTGATCAAGAGACTTTTATGATCTTTTGATTGGTGATATCTTATCCCAATAGATATAAAAGTTGAGCTCTATGTATTTTTGGTGGTGATATCTTATCCAAGGCTATGTAGTTTATCTTATCTATGTTCTTGTAAACCAAACCGTGACCACTCCTCTTTACCACTTGAGATCTCTTCTTAGTTTCATCTCTTTGGACATAGAAGTGACTCAAACTTTCTGACCAAATGTGGACTTCCAAGTGATAACCAAATTTGAAACCGCTATTGTGTACCTTTGTGGGTTTAGCCTATCAAACATATACAACAGTCACTGAATGAATAGTTTTGCAACAAATTAATAACCTAACTAAAATTAAGTGCCAACTTTTACATGTAGTGTTCTTTTCATTTACAATTGCTATATCGCCAATAGAGAGGTCCCACTAGAAGTAAACAAATACTCGAAAATTATTGCATGAGAGTGAAAACATAATCAAAATTAAGTGATTGCCTTCACTCCAGCTACCTTTGCATGTATAACTCCATTTTTCACCAACAAAAGCTCCCACAAAGAGGAAACAAAAAACCTAGAATGAGTGTTGCAGCATGGGCAGTGTGTTTACTAGTAAAGAACGGATAAGGCCCCCAACGCATGGTATCGTTGTAGTAAATCAAGGTCATCTCCTACAAGAACTAGGTTGATCTACTCGACTTTGTCCCCTTAACATAATTTAAGAGAATCAAAATTTGATATTAAAACTAAATTAATCCATTATCTAATCTAATGAATAAATAATCAAGGAATTAGACAAACCTAGCAATCTCTCAATCCATGTATCAATCAAGCATTTTGTCCTCAATGGATTATTTTAAAACTGACAATCAAAGTATCACAACCCTCTTTCAAGGTGAAGTGAAATATCTAAATCTAACTAATTACCATTTCTCAAGGGCTCTCAATTTGTTTAGGATCGTAAAGCTCACGACTATCATATCTGTGGTTTCTTAATTGGTATGACTTTCTCAAGATTCCACACAATCAAGTCAAATCCTACAATTCTAGTATCGAATTTCACCTTTGAGTTCTTCATCCAATATCCAAAACATGCAAGAAAGTGATCAAATTTCTTACAAGACAATCGACATTTAGGATCTAATAAAACAATCCAACAATTCCAAAACACCCAAAGAGATTAGCACCCGATCAAGAACATAACTAGTATATGCATAAATCCAAAATCCAAAGAACAAAAGATAATCAAAATTACAAGGCATAAATCCAAAGATAATGAGAATAAAGAAGAGAAGAGAAGAGATCAGAAAAGAAATGCTCAGCCAATCAACGCTCTTGAATTCGTTGATTGCAAACCTGGCATGGAATCCTTACAAATCTTCACTTCAATTCCCTCTCTCCTCCTCTAATCTATTTGAAATCCTAATCTAGGCAGAATAGAATGGAGTCTAGAGATGGCATGATAAGGTGTGTAATGAGGCTGAAAACAAGCCTATATATAACGACTATGCTGCTATCAAAACATAAAAACCGACAGAAAATTGAACAACTACGAGAAACAAAGGATTAAAAACAGTCTGGAAGTCGAACAACAGCGAGAAAAAATGACGATTCGGGCAAAGGGGTCCACCACGCACCGTGGGCAGCACAATAGACAATCCTTGGTCACCTCTATCTCAGCATTCTCTGGCTCTTCTTTCTTTTCCACAGGCATGGTAACTTAGGGGCATTTGTAGGGAGTCAAAACACTAGTATGTAGTCCACTAATATATTTGAAATCTAGCATAGGTTCACTCAAGACTCATTCAAAAGATGCAATCTACCATATGCTTGACAAGACTCTCAAATTCTCCACCACTAAAATGCAATGTGCACAAGATAATTAAGAGCACTTTATATGGTCTCGTAATGTGGGCTAGAAAGGTTAAGGGAAGGGAGAGGACAAATGCATTTGGGACAATGTGGAGCTATTTAGCCAAATGACTAGGGAACAACCAACAAACCACCAAGCAACTATAAAGTTTATCAACTCTCCAAAGCCCAACAATTCAATGAATAAACCTCATGAATGAAATAGGAAATGAGTTAACAAAGAAAGAACTTAAGCTATTTACATATCCAATGCCAATCACTTAGTTTTTTTCTAGGTTTTTTTTATTTTTTTGCCTTTTCTCTTTTTTTTTCAACATGATTTTTTTTTCCTATTTCTTCTTGTTTTTTTTCTTTTATTCTTGTTTAGGAAATGAAATGAAAATTTCAATTGAAAGGCATAGGATCATGAACTATCAATTCACAACTTAATTTGTATGTACATATACAACTCGAACAAGAGAGGAATAAATCCAAATGCTCAATAGCATCAACCCCTCAATAGACCACCATAACAAAGCCACCTTAAACTCAATTTCCTCCAAAACCACCTACTATATAAATAAAGTGATGCTCCATAGACTTAGCATAAATGTTAGGAACATGTATTTGGTCAAGGGCTAATATGAAGTGTTCACAACAAAGAAGGATATAAGCTTAAAGGGGCAGGCAAAGGGAATAAACATGTAACACAGGGGTAGGCTATTTGGCTATGTGGCTAAAATGACCAAAGAAAAAAATGCCTCTATGCACATGCTAATGTGGTTTTGAACAAGAATTAAGGCACGTTCTAGAGATGCAACATAAAAGAGTCACACACATGAAGGAAACATGAGACTAAATATAATAAATTAGTCCAAATAAGGCTTAAAGTCTCATGGGATATCTATCAAAGTCTCAATTAGCTCAAATAATGAAGCTCATGTACCAACATTAGTGCTAACGACTCTAAGGGATAATAAAGTTCTTAAATAAGACAAGGGTCAAAACAAGAAATATATTACAAAACCTTTAAAAAAATTTGCACCAAAAGGGATTACACATTAAAAGTTACTCAAGCTCATGAAAGCTATTTTGCCTATATAAAAGCATCATTGGAGGTTATCTCAAACCAATCCTCACCATCTCTGTATGCAATCCTATATGCAAATTTAAAAATCAACTAAATGCAACACACTATTCCAAACAAAAAAAAACCTAATCCTACATGTTCTAACTAGTGTGTAGACTGAACACAAAATAAAAGACATGAAACTACCCTTCCCCTATTCTTAGATAAAGTATTGTTATTCAAAGGAAAGAAAGCAAGAGAAAGGAAAGGAAACAAAACATAACGATCTTACCAGGTTAGGCGCTAGATGCACCTAAGCTAAGGCCTCCATGCAAATAGGGAACGTGGAGCATCAACCACTCCATCACATCTTCAAGACTTTGCTCGCCACAGTAGACTTTGTCAACAAACATAGAAGCTTGTTGAATGCCACAACATGGGATTTGCTCATCAAACCAAATACAATAGAAAATTACAAAGAGTAATCAAAGAAAGTATTCCATATGGTTTTTTGTGGCTTATCCACGAGGTACATGTAATATGGGTCAAGGGATGCATTATACCCACTAAAGTAACCTAGTAAAGTAACCTAGGGATATAAAATTATCAACATTCCCACCAATCATACTTAACCTGTTATCATCATAGCCAAAGTCATTATTAGCATAAAAAATCATAGGATTTTCAATGGGCATGTCAATTTAATACTTAGGGGCAGGAGACGGAAATGAACAAATAGGTGAAACATGGGAATGATCAAGGGGATTAGGGAGAACATCACTACAACCAAACCTAAGGAACTCCTCATGCGTAAACACATCACATGACCCGACCAAAAGAGTCTATCTGGATCATACACCTCATTTGAGGTACCTTCTGACTCAAAATGGGCATCAGAAACATAAAACCTAGCAACAAACCGAAAAGGCTCACCCGCCTCGAGCCCCATGGACTGAGCTAAATGAAAGAATGAACCATGTAAGGTTAAGACAACATCGGTACTATCAGTGGGTGATGTAAAGTAAGGTTGAACATAGCATGCATAATAAGGCGATGTGGATTTTCTGTTTAGTTTTAAAACCCTTTTTACTTGCAAGTCCATAAGGTTAACTATAGACTAACGAGTATAGGGTGTCGATCCCATGAAGAAGAATAGCGATTTTCGATTTAGCTTCTCTGATTATAAATAATGGTTCAATTGAGGAGTTGATTATCAATACAAATTGAAGGAACTAAAGAAGAATATCTCATCCATGAAAGTGGAGATAAATCAAATAAGAGAAAGATCTAGGTCTTTGGATTTCACCATTGACGCAAATATTGAATTACTAATTCAAATGGGGGTTCAATTTGTTCTTGTTCAACATAAGCTGCAAGCATTATCCCATAAACTAAAAAGATGATTATAATATAAAATAAGATTATTTATCTAGTGGTTTAGCATGAATCATTCTTTTTAGACATAACTTATCTAATTTCTAATATAAATTGTTCAATTTTAATAGTTATAATTTTTTGTCCAATTACATAATTATCATATTAGCCTACAAGGTCTAATATTCGTATGAGATTGTAAACTAAACTATTGTAATCAACATGATTAAATAATAGTATTAAGATGCATAAATAAGTTAAGATCAAGCACAAAATCAAAATTATGCAATGAAATATATAAGAATAACCCTATAAGAAGCTAGTAGAACTAATATTATTATCAATGATCTATCTTCATCCTATAAGAGTATTCTAGCCGGTCATAGTGAAAACACCATAAAAGTTGGCATATTTCACTTTATATGCCTAAACTTTTGTACTCAATTGCACAAAATAATGAAATTAAGTGTAAACTCTCAAACGTGACGCATAAATGTGATGAGAAGAGAAGAGAAAAGTAGCTAATTTTAAGCTTATTTTCATCTAAACCCCTCAACCCAGATGATTTTGTCTCACCAAATACTCACTAATCTCTAAAAAAAAAAAGATGGCAGGAGAAATATAGAAGAATGCTTGGAAACTTAAAAGGGTGAATGGATCAATGGATGAATAAATTCTCCCAAACTTTGAGCCCTATTTATAGTGGAAATCCAACCCCTTTTGGTGCCTAAAAATTAATAAAAATTATCTTTAATTAATTAATTAATGGTTATTTTGCACGAAAAAGGGCTAGTCTTAAGCTAACAATTAATCAAAATTAAATAGCTTTGACTAGGTCACTTGACTCATGTGGAAAATGGGAGCACTTTGAGAGGTTAGGGCTAATGTTGAGTTGCGTGTTGCGGCAAGAATTGGGCTATTCTAAGCTTCTGGACTCAGGCGAAGGGAGAGTGAGTGAGAGAGGAGAGGTGTTAGGCCTTGTTGGGCGCTAATTTGTCCTATTTTATGTGCCTTTTTCACCTAATTTTAACTCGTATAATAACAAAATCTATAGAATTTTTACTTTTTTTGTTTACTTTTGTATGTAACAAATTCAATTGAGTAAGCACCACAAAAAGGAGCAAAAAAGGAACAAAAGAAGAAGACAAAGCAACGGGCAACGAGTGTTGGTCGATTGTGCAACAGCCGTCGCACCAAAGCCAGCCGCCAGCCAGGGGGTGGCGACAGTCGCTAGTTGCCCAGGCGATGGCCGGTGATGGCTAGAGACGACTGGTTGTCGTCTAGGCGACGACCGTCGCCCCCTCTCCTCTCGCGCGTTGTTTAGTGGCTCAGCTTGACTCCTTTTTAAGGACTTGTCTTTGGGACTTTTTTGGGGGGTCCTTTAGCGACCTTTAGGTTAGGTTTTAGCTAATGAAATCCTCAATAGAAGGATTAGATTAGGAGATTAGATGGTACTTTGGATTTAAGCTTGTGGATTTCAAGTTCATTCATTCAATTAAGCATAAGTTTCTCTTCTTCACTCTCTCTTTATTTCATGTTTTTGTTCTTATTGAGGTTTTGTTAGTTTAATTCTTGTTTTTGATTTGTTTAGTTTAAATTTTTAGTTTTCATTATTAATCCATATTTAGGTAGATTGATTAGATTAGATTAGTTTCATTCTCTTTCCTCTCCAGTTCATGTTTGCTTTCATATTTGTTAGTTTAGGTTCAGTTTGGGGTGGGGTTTTTGTGTTTTGTTGATGACTAGTTGTTAATTTTGGCGGGCTTCGATTTCGATTAGCCTCTTGATGGCAAATTAGTTTAGGATTAGGCTTAACAACACCCAATTCATGCCTAGAACTTAGAGTTTTCTTTTATGCCCGCTAAGTGTTCAATGAAATGCTTGAGAGAGCTTTCATATATATTTTTGCGCGATTGATTTATACCAAGAGGTGAGGACAATTAACTAGTATGAGAGAGGGAATAGCCGGATTAGGGACATGAAAATATTCCAAATCCTAGTTAGGTTCGAGGCTTGCTAATTTTGTTTGGATTAACCCCTTGAAAATAGGTGGTTAGATTAGTTATACTAGCTCATGACTCTTGAGAGAGCGCTTGGGGGGTCTTCAATGGCGCAAGCGACTATCTCGTATTTTTAGTAGAAGTTGGGTAGGTTAGGACTCACCTCGATTACCTGATTCGTTAATTTGCTCGATTACAATTACAAGTCCCTTTTTGTGGGTTTGTTAGCTTAGTTCAGTTTATCTTTCCTTCCTTTTCACTTGGCCTAGATTGAACAGTTAAGCTAATCCCGGTACTTGAAATCCAACTCCTAGTGGACAACACCCCTAGTACTCGATGATAAACCTTGCACTTGGGGCTATGAATATTAAAACTCGAATTTTTCCTAGCAAGTATTTGTTGGGGGCTAATTTGTCGCATTTTACATACCTCTTTCACCTCATTTTAGGTCGTATAATAACGAAATCTCTAGAACTTTTAGTTGTTTTATTTGCTTTTATAATAATAAATTCAATCGAGCAAGTGTCGCAAAAAGAGCAAAAAATGAACAAAAGAAGAAAACAAAGCAATGGGCGAAGGGGCTGGTCGACTGTGCGACAACCGTTGCACCCGAGCCAGCAGTAGCCGCTAGCCAGGGGGCGGCGACGACCGTCTCCCCGGCGATGGCCTGTTGTGGCCGACGACAGTAGGTTGTCGTCCAGGTGACGACTGTCGCCTCTCTCTTCCTACGCGCTGTTTTCGTGGCTCGACTTGATTCCTATGTAAAGCCTTACTTCGAAACTTTTTGGGGGCCTCTCCGACAATTTTTAGGATAGGTTTAGGTTAGGTGTTAGCCAATAAAAACCTCAATAGGAGGATTAGATTTAGAGATTAGATTGTATTTTGGATTCAAGCTTGCAGATTACAAGTTCATTCAATCAATTCAAGCCTAAGTTTCCCTTTTCTCTCCCTCTTTATTTCATGTTTGTTCTTATTACTCTTGTTTTAATCTTGTTAGTTTAGTTCATGTTTAGTCTAAATGTTTGATTTTATTATGATTTCATGATTGGTAGTTGTTTTAATCCATGCTACACTAGATTTACTTCTCTAATTTCATGTTTGTTTCTTTATTTGCTAGCTTAGGTTTAAATTGGGGCTTTTATGTTTTGTGGTAAATTAGTTGTAAATTTGGTTCCCTTAGGTTGTAATTATCCCTTTGATGGCTAATTAGTCTTGTATTAGGCCTAACCACGCTTAATTTATGCCTCCAATTTATAGTTTTATATCATACCTGCCACATGTTCGATGAAATACTTGAGAGAGCTTTCATTTTTATCTGTAGGCGGCTAACTTATGCCAAGAGGTAAGGTCAACTAGCTAGTATGGGAGAGAGGATAACCGGGTTCGGGACATGAAAATGAAAGAGGTAAGGCATATAAATGACCTACATATACAAGACATGCAGTTTATGCTTGATGGTCATAGTAGCAAAGTAAATGAACGATGTTATGAAGTTGAGAGGAAGTATTAAGTACTGAAGGTGAAGAAATGTAGCAGATTACCAAAATGACTTTTGAAAAGTCATACGGTATCCGTATGTGACTAAAATGATGAAGATAAGGGTCAATAGTACCAGAAGGGAAATTTTATTCATCTGGTGTTTAAAAGGATAATACGTCAAGATGAAGGAGTAAGTCTTACGACTGAATATGATGACATCCATCAATTACACATTTTGCAGTAAATAGAAGTCTTAGCTAGGCATATAAACTCCGAAACTGCTGACAGATGAAAATAGCACAAATCGTTGTTTATTATTAATAAGATAGGATGTACTAGAAAAGAAAGGAATACCAAAATAACTTACGTAACGACATGCAATCACGGTCATAAAATAGTATGCCAACATGAAGTTACGGTGCTATAGAAACATGAACAATATGGATACATTTAATTGTTGAAAAGGTGTTCAATGGCTGGGTCTAAAGCAATCAAAGGCTTTGCAAGCAATAAATGAGTAGTGCCCAAATAGAAGAAATGAGTTAAAGTAGGTGACAGTAAAAATATGAACATAGTGATGCCTGAACTGCAAGTAGAATGGGTCAAACATGCTTAGGAAGAGTTGCAAATCACACAGTAATGCATACCAATGATCATTATAGGCTCCGTTATGGAAACAGAGAATGAAATGGTTATGATTGTCAGGGTTTGAATCGCCTATAAGAAAGGTTGCTCAGATGTGTTTGAAGAACTCCCCACATACCACATATGAGAATTTTCATAAATACTCCATTACAAATCAAGAGAGTGTTAGTGGCAAAGAAACGACATGCAATCACGGCCATAGAGTAGTATACCAACATGACGTTACGGTGCTATAGAAACATGAACAATATGGATACATTTAATTATTGAAAAGGTGTTCAATGACTGGGTTTGAAGCAATCAAAGGCCTTGCAAGCAATAAATAAATAATGCCCAAATAGAAGAAAGGAGTTAAAGTAGGTGACAGTAAAAATATGAACATAGTGATGACTGAACTGCAACTAGAATGGGTCCAATATGCTTAGGAAGAGCTGTAAATCACACAGTAATGCATACCGAGGGTCATTATAGGCTCCATTATGGTAACATAGAATTAAACGGTTATGATTGTCAGGGTTTGAATCGCCTACAAGAAAGGTTGCTCAGATGTGTTTGAAGAACTCCCCACAGAGCACGTATGAGAATCTCCATGAACACTGCATTACAAATCAAGAGAGTGTTAGTGGCAAAGAAATGATGTCTCTGAACAATTCAAGGTAACTAGGGTAGAAATAAGTCAATGACAACAAGTAATGGGATCATTGCTGATGTAAGGTCTTAGTGTCAAGACCAAATAATTCATATACCAAGTCTGTAACGCCTCCAAAATGCTAATGACATGATTTATGGAAAAACTGCAGCGGAATACTTAATGATCGAAGGCGCTACCGCCGTCCTGATAAGGACAAGGCTCACTGAAACCATTTGATCTTACAACTCATGTTCAAGTCACAATATCTATTAAACTGAAACACTCTAAGACCAAAGTTCATAATAGTTCAACTTCAATACAATTGAGTTAATCATACCATTTGCTAACTCCACTCACACTAAACAACTATATTCAGTATAGACCCAAGTTGGCCCTAAGGTCGATCCCAACATTCATGATATGCTTAATCCACTGTGAGCATCTGATAACTTCGAAAAGAGCTTGCTAAAAGGAGAAATATGTGATACTTCATCACGTAAAATGGAAAACATGAAAAAAATTTGAAAATGTGAGCAAAAACTCAATACATACATTCTTGTATTATAAAATGAGCATAGAAACACTTTTGATGGGTACCCGCTTTTTACAATTCATTTAGTTCGCCATAATAATGAAAATGAAAGTAATATGAAACAGAATTGCTCATAATTATCTGGATGTGAACCCTTGTAATGACATGATCTACACATAGGTGTACACCTGTCAATCCGATCAAGAGTTGGCTTGAAGCCGCGCGGGTAAAATGATGGGCTGATGCCCTATAGATGATAGCTGACGGGGTCACAAGTTAAATGGCAAATCACTATATAAACTTATTCATTGATAAACTCATTAAGAGTTGTAACTTGATAAACACGTTATGCTTTCTGAATACACAGGCAATGGATATACCTTGAGTCCTTAGAAATGTCATCTGACTTGACACTGTATTAATCCTTTAAGAAGTTGCAAATGACATCCCCTTACGGGTATCAACCATCACTGTACCCAAGATCAGATATATTAACACACCCCAATAAGACTCTCACATCGTGGGGCAAAACGGACAGAGTTCCTCTTAAAAACTTACTAAAACTCAAGCTTAAAGCCTTACAATAGATACCTGAAATGGAGAGAAACACTTCAATAGCTCAACGGCCACACCTCGGAGTTCATAACTCAATGGATCACACACCCGGAGTGCACGATTGCAAAAATTTAAACAAATAAGATAAAACATACAATGTAACTCCTAGATAAATGAGAGCATGCCTCACTAACAGGTGACCCAAATGGTTCCACACTCCACTTTGCTAATGCTTGAATCTCAGGATATTATCAAATGATTGAGTCACCCAAATGGAAATGGTTCCTCTATATATGCCTATACATATGAATTTATAGTCAGTAGCTCATTTAACTGGTCCAACATAACTTATACACACCTTAATAGCTAACTCATAAACACTTGATTGATGACAAAATAGCTGGGAATTAGACTCACCAAGTTTGTATCATAGTCTTCTCTTCTTTTAATTACTATTTTAATGCAACTTTCCAATTCTTCGATGAGGATTTCATACCATTTTGTAGTCCTTGTTTATCACGTCATTAACACTGCACAAAATGGTGTAGAGTATCTAGCATAGATCATAAATAAAGGGATACAGATGAAGTGGCGATTTAGCGGAGGGTTCAAATTCGGTGAAAGCCGGTGACTATTAATCATGGTGTACAATTAATGGTGAGTTTGGTGACTAGAGATGAGAAGATGACTATGGAGAAGCCCAGAATAAAAGAGCTACTCTCTAGAATCCAGGAAAGGGAACAATTCAAATAATAGCGACAAAGGAGGAGAGAGAAAAAGTGAGGGGGGAAGAGATGGCATCACGTGAGGAGTGATGAGAATTATGGGTATTTCAATATTTTCAAATTTGGTATTAAGTTGCACAATTTTAGGTTGTTATTGTTGGATCGAGTTTCTAAACCATTTACGATTCGTGTGGCCGTGCCTCTGGATTCGGGATTTTTTTAATTCGATATTAAGCCGCATAATTTTGAGTTGTTATTGTTAGATCAAGTTATGAGTCGTGCAAAGCCACAGGGAGTTTACTCCGCATAATTTTGAGTTGTTATTGTTAGATCAAGTTCTGAGCTGTGCAAAGCCACAGGGAGCTTATTCCAGTACTACACGTATACGAATAATATGGTGAACAGTGTTGTGTCATGATGAGCGTTATAAGTGAATTTGATAAGCATCATTAGTGTGTATTAGCAGTTTTTACCAGACCAAAGGGGCGTACCACTGTTTAAGAGCGCATATTGTACTTCATTTTGACAAAATACTGACATTGCCCACGAAAGAACAGTAGTATAGTACACACTCGGAAGACACTATAGAGGATTGACATCCCTGCACCTTTTTCATAACAATAACAATAATAAGGAGGGAGTCAACGAAAGTCTAAGATGTAAGATATAGCTCAAATGATTGTATATTCTCAGTGCGTACTGCTAACAAGTTTATGTGCGTGTGTTGAAACTTAGTCATTTACACGCATACATCATTTAGAACACTGAACATAGACCCTATGCGGAGATAGGTAGTGTGTTAACTTCTTCTACCTGGACAAAAAGATTCAATAACCAAAATTTTGATGATAGTCTACATGCAAAAACAATGTGCAAGTAACAACTTCCCTTTGCTATTTCACTTCAGATTCTTAATAATTTTATAGAGAGCAGAGTATGTTCCGAAAGCAGACGAGACAGCGCCAACAACGATAATTAAAACACACGCAAAAACCTGCAACAAAGCAGAAACCCAAAATAAGCAAGAGAGTGGATACAAATATGGTCGCAATTAGTTGTGTATTGATGGGGGAGCAATAATGAATCTACAAAGATCATACATTCAAAGGACAAAGACAGCCAGTGGAAAATAATATCACTGCTCAAGGCCAAACACTATAACACTACGAAAACAATAAGAAGCCAACTTTGTTCCCCTAGTACGAATCTTGAATTCTTGAATAACGCCATAAAAGGACACATTCAAAGTATAGGCAGCACACACAAGTTCCCAGATCATGTCGGTCCACACGTATGCACTTATAGAAAATCAAGTTGGTACTTTTTTTTATTTTATCAACAATAATCGAAGGTAAAGCGTACATGTTAATGACCCATAATAAAACATTTGCGCCATGAAAAAACTGATGCCAAATTCGCAAATCGTATTAAAGGTCATAACACTTCAATTCCGTGAGAGATGATGCTAGAAGGATGTACCTACTACACAATGATTTTCAAGTGACTACTAAGATCACATGTAAGCAAGCAGACAGGATTTCAAGAATTTTATGTGAACCATAACAAGCATAAATAGAAATTTTCCACATAAAAATGAAGGACAAGAGATACCTCAACATAATTTAGCTTCCCCCATAGGATACTCAGGTAGCAAGCACAAGGCAGTATCAAAGTCTGCCAATAATAAATCATGTTAGCAAAATCAGTTAGTTCCACTTGTGTTGTGTGTTCTGACAATACTATAGTAGAATACAGGATGCCTGATACGATAGAAGCATGGATTCAAAATGTGGCCAAAACGAGACGAAACGACCGGATTGTGAAGGTTTTGAAGGTGGGCAATCTGCATTTTCATGCCGTGATAGCTGCGATATGGATCGCGATCGCCGTATTAGAGCGATTTTGCCGCACCACTACCGAAATAAAATCGCGACTGAAACCGCATTTGAATCCATGGATAGAAGTGACAAAAAGGACACTAGTATTTCTAGGAACAAATTGATATGAATCAAAGAAGATGAACAAACAAGGGACCTTTTATTTATTTTTAAAGGGAAATTACATTTGGTGCTCCTCCAACACTTGCGAGTTCCATCTTGTCATAACAAATTTTTGAAATCCATATGGTACCGTTATGTTATTAATAATATCTCAACCATAAGCTTCGTTCTAACTATTCCATCAAATGCTTAACAGTGGGTCCTGTTTTTATATTCAAATCACAAAAATGTCATGTGCCCACACCCCAAAAATCACAACAATAAAACGCTTAAAAGTAGCCGCATCTCTCTCCTGCTCATCCCTCACATTTAGTATGAAAATAAGTAAATAAATCACAACTTGAACCCTAACTAAATGCATTCAATATCTGTTTGTGGACAAGAACAAGACCCATGTTAAAAAATAAATAAATAAATCTTGCACACAAGAATCATACATAAACTGGCAAAAACCACATTAAAGATTCCTACTGTGGAGTCCAAATTTATGCCCTAATGAATTGAATGAGCATATTTTGAAAGGTGCTTCAACACAATCTTACTATGCCAACCCAAATATTAATCCCCGCAGCTCCATTAGTCACATAATCAATAGCAGCTTCAAAAATTCCGGCAGCAAGCAAAAAAATATAGCAAGTACCTGGGCAAGAACTGCCCGAAAATTAAAGGACTAATTCTAGGGTTAAACACCAATCCATTTTCCCTCAATTAGATCTTAGTAATATTTTTGGAAATGAAAAGAGTAGACAGAAAGATCCCATAAACACTAAAACAAATGCCAACCCCACCTCCCTCCAATTGGCAAATGGAATAGGGTGAAGTAGAAACGAGGATGTGAAGATAAAAGGCACTAGAATCCAATTCAGAAAGCCCTTGTCTCCCTCTACAGGAATGTTATCCGGAGTTGAGATTTGACAATAGTCCTATTTTTTTTAGTATTTGAGAGAGGAAGACGAAAGCTCTAAGGCTATGGCTGACACGCAACAATGTCTTCTTCACAATTTCCCCAAGGAATGAGTTCATCATGTTGATGAATGGCTTGGAATCATTAGAGGAAGAGCCGGTCATGGTTACCAAGGTTGAGATTGCTCTGGATTGAAGGAGAAATTCAAGATCACAATATGTAATCTTGATATGATCCTGTAACGTGCGGTTAGGTTCATTCAGGATGCTAATTTGGATTGTAATTCGCAGTAGAATTTTTCTCAGATTGCTAAATAGAACTTTTGTACCAACAGCACCAAATAAGTTTTTTTTTTCTAATACAAAAAGTGAACATTGATGATAACAATATGTACTTTAGGTGTGTTAGACGATAATAATTACTTTACCCAGCTAGCAATGGTTCATATTTTGAGCAGATTTAATGTTTTTATATCAATATCGAGTTTGAAGATGTTATACCTCAGTATAATGCAACAATTACACAATGGTATGCAAATGTGTATATTTAAAATGCAAGAATTTTCAAGTGTAAGCAATCGCAAATATTTAAAATGTACTTGCATCACTATGTCCTTCTAACTTGGTGATGGTACAAAAACGTTAAATATGCTCAAAGTACGAACCACTAATAGCTAAATATTAACATTGAGTTGATTATCGTCCAAAAGTGTTGATTATTAACATCCAATGTCCCTAAAAAAATTAATTGCATAAAGATTTAGTTTCATTCAGCCCAAATAATATTTACATATTCCTGGGAGTGCAATGAATTAAATAACTAAAAGTGGGGTCCTTGAGCATGACCCTCAAGCTTCGCATGAACTTGGGCACTTGAATCGATGACCTTTGCATCTCCTACAGGGATTTAGAAGCCATCAAGGGGTTGGTCCAGGGATAAGGGATATAGGTTTTCCAAGGCTGGTTGGATGCTCTCGATAATTGGGTTAGTGTCGAAGTTTAACTAAGTATTTGGAGTTCGTTTAAGGGTTCTAGCTTGGTCGAAGCTGCAATGATTTGCTCCAGTGGTGCCGCGGCAATAGATATGGTGAGCAGAGGACTTAGGAAACCCTATCATCACGTGAGAAATTACAACAAACTATCCTCACCGAAGAAAGTTTCACATGCCCACCAGATCCTGGTTGAAATTGGTTTATCTCAAAATGGGTACTTCGAATTCTAACCCTAAGACGTTTTTGTTGATGATGAAATTTTTGAAGATGAGGGCAAAGAGGAGAGAAAAAGAGGCAAGTAGGATGGTCAACGGAGGGAGAAACTCGAAATAAATTAAGGGTATCTTAATCACTACAATTAGATTTTAAGAGTGTCCGCGCATTATTTTGTTTTTTTTTTTTTTAAGTACGAGCACCATTTGGATTTAAAAATTCTTACATATACCAAATGGAATCTACAAAAACACATGGACACCTTCCCTTTTTTAAAAAGGATCTCCACATCTGATCCGATTCGAGACAAAATTATCTGATTCGAATCCGAGGTAGAAAAATTCGTGTCCTACTCCGATAAAAATAATTCGAATTCAAGTCAGATTTGGATCGGATTCAAAGGACGGATAAAATCCGATCCGACTTTAAATCCAATCCGATTAGTTTCTTAAATATTTCAAATTTCAAATTTAAATTTTAGCTTTTAAAATTTTTTGAAATAAAACCTACCCAATATAACCCCCACCCTTTCCACCCCCAACTGCCAGCTCAGTGTTATTTTTTTTAGTCAGGCAGTTGTTTTTAGTATGTAAAATTTTAAATATTGAAACCCTAATACTCCCCCCACTTACTCTTTTTCTCTCTTTGCCAGTTCGCCAGTTGCTCTCGATAGTCGCACTCCGGTCTCAGCCTCTCGCTAGCCACTCACAACTTCTCGCTACTGTTTAGCCAAACTGTCGAAGTAGTCCCTCCTCGTTTCCTCTCTCTCTCTCTGTCTCTCTCTATCTTCTCGTTACTTTCTACAACGCTCACGCTGAGCATTTCATCGTCCCTCTAGTCTCTCATGAGTGCACATCTCCTCTTTCTCCTTAATTTAATAGTTCATATAATAAAATCTAAATATAGCTTTTTATGACTTGGAGTGTTGCTTAAATTTATGGGGTTAAGTAAGAACAAGAGAAGTTAGACTTTGGATTTTGCCATTTTAGGGTTTGGGAAAGATTGTTGATTTTGATAATTTTTTGGGGTTAATTTGAATTGATGATTTTGTTAATGTATTATGTTTTAATAAGTGTTCAATTTCCACAAAGCTCTATAATAAAGCCTTCAACCTCCACTTTTAGCAACCTAAATGTGTCATTGGAAAAGGTTAATGAGGCCCCAATTGGGTAATATGTGGTGATATTATTATGGTTGTGAATGTGATGAAGATGTAAATGGAATAGACATGCTGAGATAAAGAAGGAGGAATATATAAATCAGTGATATGATCAAAATTATATTCTAATACTTAATTCTAATGAAAATCTCAGCTCCATACAAATAACACTCGTAGCTATCATTATATATACCCCTATTCGGAGACCAATAGAGAAGAAGGGCTAAATGAATCCACTGGAGTATATATACTCTTCAAATTTTTCTTTTTATGAGTAGGACATGTTATTTGTAGTATTTTAGATGTATCTCGTAGTTATTAAAACTTGTAATTGTTGGAACATGTTGTCGTTTGTTGAGCTTAAAATATGTTCCTTTTTTCATTCTTCTTTTAGCTTAAATGCTCAGGTTTCAGTTTATAAGAAATACGAACGCACATTATCGCATCACTCGATGGGTAGAATATAGAAAAATTGTATAAAAATTATTGCATTGCGAAAGGAGTTATTTCGGATCAGATTAAATCCGACTCCGATCCGATCCGATCCGATTCGGATCAAATCCGAAGGTTCTCCTTCGTTCCGTCGGATCAGATTTAGATCAAATTTTTGGATCCGAATATAAAAGGATGCGTATTCGGATGTTCCAACATCCGATTCGAATCCGATCCGTTGACATCCCTAGTCATAAACTAGCGTGCTTATACTTTTCAAATCAGTTGAAAGGCTAAATGAAATAGCATACGTACCAGTGGCAAATCTAGACATTTAGAATAGGGGTGTCCAACTATTAACATCATCACTAATATATACTACAAAATAAAAGGTCATATGATACATACTAATTACTATAGTAGTCTATTTTGTACAGACATTGTTTTTTTTTTTCAAATCTTCCGTCTTATATTTCCGCATCAGCAGAACTTGATATGCAATAATAATATGCCTCACATCTTTGGTAGTCTATTACTATGCTTATTCCCTGCAATTCTTCATATTTTACGTGTCATTCACTAAAGTCATTCGTTACAGAGCACACAAAGCACATAGCATTAACACCAATTAATAAAACCAAAAAGCAAAATAACCATGAACATGCTAAACATGAAATAAAACTACAAATAAGTAATCTCCACCATAGTGTTACACCAAACGGAAGAGGGTGGGGGAATAAATCAACATCAAGTTCGAATAAGTAATTTGTGCCAAGTTAAAGAAAATTTTGCACCAGGCACATATTGCAACTAAACAGTCAAAAAAGTCAATAATAACAATAAAAGAAAATCAAAGAGACTAATATTATATTAAATTGAAAGTCTAAAATCCAGATAAGAGAGAGGGAGGCAAATAGAGAAAGATTGGGAAAGTAGAATGCAGTTTTGCTTGACCGAGAGAGAGAGAGAGAGAGATTGGGGTTTGGGAGAATTTAATTCTATTTTATTTTTTCATCAAATTTGAACTTTATAGCTATAATTTTTAGATTTTAAAAAAAAAATAAAAAGGTTAATATTTATGTTGGGTATATCTAGATAACGTCCATAACTTTTTGGGCTTATTTTAGGAGTGTTCACATACATTAATCTAACCAATTCAAAATAGTTCATTAAAAATCATTTGGCATTAGAGGTGTCCATGAACACCCCTAATCTCTACAAGGATCTGCCCTTGACCCATACAAATACTCATATTAAAAGTTTTTCCTAGGTTACATCTTTTCCTATGAACTTCTAAATATTGTGCCTAAAGAATGCATTCATTATAGTAGAGCAAGAGTTGCACAATGCAAAATAGAGTCAGCCATCAAATGAGAGAGATTGGCAATGGGACTTCTAATACATCCATGATGTAGTTGTTGATGCCGTCAACAAAATCTCTATTTTTGTCTGAATAGATACTATCAAATGTAGATGCTACAGGATACAGATGAAATCGGTTAAGTTTGGAAATTGGGCTGGGCTTAAGGAGAGTCAATAGTGTTAGGCCCCACTGCTGGAATTTAGTTATGCTTTGTATTTTCTTTTTAAGTATTTGACCACTTTTAGTTGTTGCTATACAAAGGCATTTTGTAGCTCAGTATTTTTCATTCAGAAATCAACATGAACATCCTCATTCCACCAATATCTCTCTCAAAAGAGATCAGCGTGTCTTGAACAACACGTCTCCAACGCCTATCTCCACTACAGCTTTCATTCTGGCTAAGATGAGAAGGACGGAAGCTCAACCTCAATCGAACAAATCACTGGAAGTGGTCCTGTATGGCATTCTGTAGCACCAAATGCATTTTTACAGCACGTCAGAGCAGAATGAGGCTAGATCAACGCATTGTAACAAGCCTTTGGATAATTTCTGGCTTAGATGAAGGAACGTGAAAACAGCAGGATAAGCCTATCGAATCAATCCATAACTTCGAGTTAATTGCATATAAAGTGCAGGATCTGGTAGTCTTAAGCCTAACTTTGTGATACTTTGAGCTGGTTTCCATGCACTTGCAAGGGAAGTGATGTATATCAAGTAGAGAATGCAACAACCCACATGAACAAACAAGAGAGAATTCAAGTTGAAGGGGAGAAACAAACCGAATCAAGAAGAAGAATGCAAGAGCTTGGATAATCGAGTGACCTTGCAAGGGATAACCTTAAGAGCCACCCTTGGAGAACACTTAGGCAATCCTCTTTAGATCAACTAGTGACTGAATTTAATCACTTTCTAGTTGAGATAAAAAGGACCTAGAGACCCACTTGAGTTGCCAAGCTTAAGATACACACTAGGAGTTTTAATGGAGAGAGTTTTCTAACTCACAAAGCTCATATATTTCAAAAGTGATTACAAATGAGGGCCTTGGCTGGTTTTGTTCCCCTTTGGCCGAATCCCACTCTATCTAATGCAGCAAAATTCAAGCTAAGTACATGTGGGGAAGAGTAATTACATCCCATCAATCTCTTGCTAGCTTCACACCTCATCACTAGCTTAATCTACCTCATTAGGGATCACGATGTCTCCTAAATGAATTGTCAAGCTTACAAGGGTCCTAGAATGAAGCAAAAATAGATCAAATCAGCAAGTGGCAAAGCAAAACCCAAGGCAAAGTACTCCCTTGTACCGGCTAGCTTGTAACCGGTTAAAGGGGGATTTTTATTGTCCTTTTGGCCGGTTAATAGCAACACAAGGGGGTGCTTTGGGGGGGGGGGATTTGAACCCATGACTTGATAAATATTTATGTCCCCTTTCATGCCCTAAAAACTCAGAAAGAATGGACCTAAGTTGCTGGCCCAAAACCTCTCCCATTTCGGGTTGTGCTGGATTGGCGCCTACACTGCAGCACTTTGGGAAACTTGCTGTTTGACCCACCAAATGACCTACAAATCCTTTGGAACTTGTTTTATTGGATTCCTAACATCTTAAACTTAAAGAGAGGGGGTAATGCAGTCAATCATCCCCTCACCTTCAAGTCCTAAAATATGCACAAAGTTGGGCCAATTTTCGGATGTTTCTGCCCATGTTCTGTCCGAGTGTTCTAATGTGCTCTTGACCAAGGCATGCATGTTTGGACCTCCTAAGGGCTTGAATGGATGTGGGGAATAGTTGGTTGCTCTTTTGAAGCTTGGTCTTGACGGTCCCCATCAGGAAGGCAGAGGTATGGTATCAAAGCTACATTTTGGGAAGAAGTGATATGGCTTGGGAGGACGTTGTGGTGGATTTGTGTCCTACATTCATAGCTGAGATTGTGAAATAGTAGTGGAAGAGTTTACTAAGTTGAAACAGATGGCAACTATCGATGAATATTTGGTGATGTGTGAGGAACTCAAACCTCCCATGTTGCTCAAGAATCCCGTGGCCTAATGAATACTTCAATGATAGTCTTATTCAGAGGTCTGATAGATAAAATTATTTGCAAGGTCCTTTAACCCTCTGTCCTTGGCGGATGTTGTGCACTATGCTAGACTTCAGGAGGCTACCATATTAGCACTTACGATCCTGAGAAGCACCCCACATGAAACTATACTAGAACACAGAGCCACACTAGCAAGGGACATTTTAAGGTTCCAAACAAGCTCAAACCCAATCACTGTAGCCTAAGCTCCGAACCTTGCCTCCTGTAGAGAGGGCTGACAAAATGGCAAAGGGGTTGTGATTTTTCTGTGACCAACTACATGAAAGGGACACAAGTGTAACATCCAAAACACAGCTATTCCCCATCGCATGAGATACAAGGAGAGCATGAAGACCAGTTAGCATTAGAAGAGGATGGAAATTAGGACTACCATTTGGAAGGGGAAGCTCCACAGATTTGAGTCAATGCCCTGTGCAATAAGTATGTTTACAAGACAGATTGGCTGAGGCTAAAGTGTTTTATAATAACAGTGCAATAAGTATCTTTACAAGACAGACATTAAAGCTCATCATAGATAGTTGGAATTCCTACATATGCGCTTTGGACTACCAAATACAACAGCAATCTTCTCAGGACTCGTGAATTTTACTTTCAAAAGTCCAATGAGATGTGTTTCAGTTTTCTTTTATGATATTTTAGTATATAGCAAGTCCATTGCAGAACACATATTGCATTTGCGCACAATATTCACTATTACGAAGATCAATACAATGTATGAAAAGAGATATAAGTGCTCATGCGGAATGCCTACTGTAGAGTATTTGGGGGCAAGTTGTATCTGCTTCATGGGTAGAGACTGATCCTAGCAAGATACAGGCTATCATAGATGGCCCACACCATAGAATGTGAAAAAGCTGAGGGGTCTGAAGGGACTAGCTAGCTATTACAAGGAATTTATTAAAGATCATACAGAAATCAACATGCCAAAGGGAAACTGCCAATGGGTTGAAGAGGCTCAAAAGGCTTTTCTCTCAGCTCAAACAGGCCCTCCATACAGCTCTTTGTGGTGTACCTAATTTCTCTCTAAACCTTCATTCTAGAGAACTGATGCATCTCCACCTGGGATTGCACCTGTCTTAATGCAAGATAAGCACCCTCTGGATTTTAATGAGCAGCTCATTGGGACTTAAATGGAAAATATATCAGTGCATGAGAGAAAACTTCTGGCCTTGGTGTTCGCAGTATAAAAATGGCAACAAAATTCATTTTTAGAACCAATCAAAAGCCCCAAATATCCCCTAGAGCAATGACTTTCTACCGCCTTCGAAATGGCTGTCAAAGTTAATTGGGGTTCATATATGCGATTCAGTAAAAGAAAGGGGTAGAAATGCATTATCTAGAATTCCAATGCAAGGTGTTATTACTAGCTATTTCAGTTTTTCAGACTGATGTTTTGGACCATATAAAAGCTAGTTGTAACAGGACTTCAAACCTACTCAGCAACAAGAAGTGTACAACAGACTAGGGGAAATATACCGTGGTTGATGGCTACTTAAGGAGGAAGGCGAAGCTGGTGGCAGGCCCAGATGAGGAATTAAGGGACAGGCCCTCGCACTGGGTTCACGGTTCTATGGGGGGCGTGCAAGAAGGGCTGTCACTTTAAAGAAATTATGGCAACTCTTTTTTGGAAATACAAGACAAAGGATATCTAGAGTTTTGCAAGAAACTACACATCTCAACCCTGCAAAGACCCCACCGTTGCATCACCAAGCTTATTGCAGTCTCTCCCCAGTCCAAGTTCCAACAGAAGTATAACAAGACATCTCCAAGGATTTTATTGAGGGTCTCCCTATGCCCTTTGGTATGCAGGTTATATTAGTATTTGTGGACAGATCAGGAAAGTATGCTCACTTGATCGGACAGTCTCACACTCTCACCCTTACATAGCAGTGGAAGTGGCACAGGCATATCTAGAGTCCTAGAACATGCCTTTGAGGGTTATGGATCACCCTACATCATAGTGACTGATAAGGATCAGATCTTTCTGAGCCAATTTTTTTAAGCTCTATTCACAATTCATGGTACAGATTTGTTCGGTTGTTCCTCTCCTATGCATAAAACCCTCAAATAAATGGACAAACAGAGGTATTCAACAGAAACCTGGAAACCTACTAGAGGTCTATGACAGCTGATGCACCCAAAGCATGGAGCAAATGGTTGCCCTTAGTTTCAGCAGCGGTACATCATCACATACCACACTTCAACTCAGCTCTAAAAAATATTGATCATCACTCTATCCTTTACCATAATAGAAAATAATTTGTGATCAGTGCAAAGTACAATACGACCCTGGCATTCTTTTTTTTGGGGGGGGGGGGGTTGCGGCGGATAGAGGCCACTCCTAAGTACTGATATGATTCTTATTCCCCAACTATTTCTAGCAGCTGCTTTGCGGGTTGAATTCTATCCTATGGTGGTAATTAGATTCTTTCTTATTAAGATTAGGTCCATCCAGCCTCCTCTAGTCAGTTGCTCTAAAATTCTAAAATTCTAACCCTTTCAGTCCAAACAGAGTTCAAGCTTCTTTCCACTCCATGGTACATTCCTACAAGCTGTAGTTACTTCATGCAAGGGGAAAATAGGACAAAAAAAAATAAAAGGAAAGTTAAAGAGGAAGAAAGCACAAGTTGTCTTCAACATAAGGCAATATTTTTTTTGCTAATCAATGTTAGGGCCTATACACATTGGCAAGTGTATGTTGCCTGGGATGCAACAACTAAGTAATTTTTTTAAAAAAAATTGTGCACAGAAATTCTTTAAAATTTGAAAAAGAACATTCAATAAAATTTCAAGAAACTCCAAGCAACTTAAAAATAGGACAACCTTCCACAAAATTTTCGGATCCGCCACAACCTACGCACATAATATATCAATCCTCTTGAAAAAGCCAAATGCCAAAATATCCAAGGGGGTATCACCTCTTTGCAATACCAGTAGCTTTCAAAATGATTATTTCATCATCAGTGGGAACCCCTTCAAACTATATGCAGGTTTCCATAGCATATGCTACTAATCTAACATTTCAACAAGCTACTATGGCAAACAGCGGATTGTCATAATAGGAAAAAAATATCTTCTGTTACAAAATGATTGAACATCTGGAAAGGTCATATAAGGAATTTTAAAATAAGCAAATAGCATCAACAAGGATTAGTATTTTCCAAAATTCAAAATTGGATATTAAACTTGCATCATAATTGAATTATTGGAAGCTATTGCATTCAATATCAACTACTTCAATGTTTGGCATTAAACAATTTGTGTGGAGAGTATTAAAGTTGCTCAATAATGGATTTATGTTTTCAGTTCCAGGAGGATTTACCCATGTACGAAGATATGAACCACATGCTGGTGAAAATAAGAGGAGCGCAACCTTGGGCTTTGATGCAGAACTGTCATGGGGATAGGTTTCTTAATATTCAGTTGAGTCAATATTCTGTTATGATGGACTGAATAGGGAATGAAAGGGGATGTGGAGGGGTTGATGAATTGGTGCTTTTCTTTTTTGGTTGGCCAATTCTTAAAAAGATAGTTTTTAATGGTAATTAAGGCCTGCTAAGTTTTGATATTCAATACAACATGTTAGTGTGTGCAAAGTTGGACCTTTACGGTTGCTTGGTTTTAGAAAGTGTGCCACATGTAAACCTAGGTTCAGTAAAGTGCAAAGCTCAAACATCATTGCATGGACATTTGATAATGTTGCAACTTGAAGAGGCTCATTGAGACGTGGTGCGCCTCAAGTTGAGTTCCGAAACTAAACCATCCTTCATGTCAAAGTGCCAATGAAAGGATTTAGACTCCAATCCCAATTATTAAGCATTCTGGTACCTTCCCTTTGCGCTTTGTGCTTTAGTTTTTGGGCCCTTTGTGCCTCTTTAAAAAATGGGTTTAGAAAGCTATTATCGCTTTACATCAGGAACCTCGTAGGATGTTTAGAACATTCTTTTAAACACAAATTATGGGCCTTGCATTCGTGATGTGACCTCCTTCTACCTGCATTTTGCGCCTTAGTTTTTGGGTATCCTTTGTGCCTTCAAAAAGTAGATTTACGAGGCCTTTACCAGATTATCTCACAAATCTCTTCTAATGTTCAAGGCATTTCTTTAGGAAAATCTGTTTTGAGTACAATAGTTTCTTTAGACTATCTTGTCAATTTTGGAGGGTGATTCTAAAAACTTCCCCAAAAATAATTAATAAAAGTACAGGTATTATGGTTGAGTATCTCACACCCTATGCAATCTGATACAATCACCGATATTTTTATCTCGGGAAGCCTAAAATGCCCTGGTGAATAGGACCTTACAAAACAGAGAAGCTATGATCCAAGTTCAGAGGTTTGACCTACTCAGAGCACAACACAGAAGTGAAAAGGGTGTTTTAAGGTAGAAGAATGGGTTGGTTGAAGCTACAACCTTATGGGCACAATGGAGTGCGGAGGATACAATGAGAAGCTTAGTTAGAGATGCTTTGGGCCTTTCCAAGTCAAGGTATAGACAAAGTTGCTTGCGAGCTTGCACTCCAGCTATTCAGGATGTTTTCCACATTTCATAACTTAAAAAGCTTTTAGAGGAGTTCTCCCAGCAAGGCCTTGTACCCTAACAGGGTTAAAAGGGCCCCACACTTCTGTGTTGCCATCAGCACCTATACCAGGCAGGAAGATGGGTAAAAAGCATAATCAACTTATGGTCTAGTACGTAGTACTGTGGGAAGGAAAATATGAATCAAAAGCAACTTGAAAGGAACCTACAATCATGGAGGCACAATAAACAGAATTCTTCAGGACAATATGTTATAGGATATAAGCAAATTGGGTTGGCCTTGACGAGTGTTAGTTACGCATGGCCCCATAGCTTGAAGTTACCTTTGCCTTTTATTTTCTGTTGTAATTTTTCCGCAAGTATACGGTTAACGTTGTAATACTAACACGTATCGTCCTCAAGGACGGTTGTAAAATGTGGTTAACAAAAATTCTAAATTAATTTAAAATTAAATGGTAATTTACCAATTCTAAAGTCAAGTTATTCTACCAATTGTCAAACTAAGTGAACCATATTAATTCATGGAAATGGAGACTCTCACTCGCAAAGACATAGTACCAAGTGAGAAAGAGGCACCAAACTGTAAACAATTTAGGATATCAACACCTTGCCGCAATTATTCTGTGAGTTTGAGCAGCAGCAGACCACGAAAGGCAGAAACAGAGGGCATGAGCAATGCAACGCAAATAAGAATGAAAGCAAAGCAATGGAACTTCAATCCCAACCCAAACGTTTGAATTAGCAACACCAGGATTTAATATCTCGAAAGCTTCATTCGTATTCAACAAACTCAGGCTCAATAACCTGAAATTGGTGAAACTAAAACCTAGATTTGAAAGTTGCAATAGAAAAGAAATCAAAAACTGAAAACTACAACGCCAACTCGAGTTTGAAACCCATAAATCAATCGAAATTGGAGCTACCCTAATCTCTACTTAGTCTACGCTCTCACTACTCTATGCTACTCGAAGCCTCCATTAAAACGCAGCTCCAGCCCCTTCATTGCCCTCCAATTATTGGTTGCAACTGACGAATTAATGATGGTGATGATGATGAATAACGAAAGAGGAGAGAGAGGGAATGAGAACGGTTATGGTGGGGGAGACGAAGAGCCATGAAGAAGGAGATGAAGGGTCATGTGTCGAGGTGGGGGGAGGGGCTGTTCGGGTTCTGGGCAGAACGAGGAAGAAGAAGGAGGTAAGGGAAGGGGGAAAGGTTGTCATGTGCAAGGCACATGACTCAAGTAAATGAAAGAGAGAGAAGGAGGGTTGGGTTGGGAGAGCTGGGCCACTTGCAAGGCAAAGGGGAGGGGGATAAGCAGCTGGGCCACGGAGAAGAGAAATAAAGGGACCGGCCCAGGAAGAAAAGAAAGGAAAAAGAAAGAAGAAAAGGGGAAGGAAAACGTGTGGGCTTCGGTTGCGGCCGGGCTGGGTTCCCACGAAATGGGCCACGGGGAAGAACGTCTGGGTCGCTTGCTTTCTTCTTTCTCAATTGCTATGACCCAACCCAATTCATTTTCTCCCTTTTTCTTCATGCAATTCATTTATTCTTCAAATGTGTCAAATTCCTACAAAATACATAAAACTAATATTAAAATCATAAATTCATAAAATATTTTGGGCAAATATTAGGTAATAAAAGGTATTAAAATGTCAAAATTTCAGGTTCAACAAATACCCCCACACCTAAGTTTTGCTCGTCCTCGAGTAAAACAAAACTAAAAAGCCTAGAAAAAGAAAAGAGAAACCCACAAATATACTATGTAAAAAACTGGGAAAAGACATATACACATTCTAATCAACTAAACCGCCCATGTAACAAAGATAGTGGTCGGCATATAAACATAATGTACACTTCAAGGCACCATACCCCATGAATGACATTAAAGCACTAATTTCTCATCCCATGTTGTACACTAAAACTTTGAATCCTTCCCTGTGCTCGTGTGTGCTGGTGTCTCATCATCCTAAGGTTTATGTTTCCAAAATCAAACTCAATCCCACTTAATTCACACAAATTACATGATTGACTCGTTAACAGTGGAAGCAAGCTTTCCCAGTAGCAATATTGCCTCAATGCGTAACACCCGGTAGCGCATGCCTCAAAGGGTTGCTTTGTCATTCCAAATTTTATTTCTTTTCTTTTTTTTTCCTTGTTTTTTTTTCTTTTTTTTTGTCCTTTTCATTCTTTTTATTTTTTTTATATATTTTTTTTCAAAAACAAGTGGGAGAGCCGAGAAGGAAAAACGAAAACCTCAAGACAATGAATATAATATAAATAGGGATTGGATTGCACAACGATAATGAACAAATGGGATTAGAATTAGAATCAAAAATGCCACATCAAGGACAGAGACCTAACATGCACATCATGCGTATATACAACCTATCTATCAAAGTACAGAGGATTTATGCTAATCAAAATAGTACAAAAGTTCCCCAGAAACAAAACAAAATCTTTTTGTAGTTTTGTGTTTTTTTTTTTGAAATCGAAAACAAAGTTTTCCCACCCCCACACCGAAATCTCACAATGTCCTCATTGGGAGTAGGAAGAAACATAAAATCCTAAAATAAAGACAAAAAGAACCAACATATATACTAAAGAAAAGAAAGAGGGAAAAAAAAGAAAAGGATAAAAGAGAGAAGGGATGAAAAGAAGTTCTTAGCAAACCAGATCGGGTGCTAAGTACACCCAAGCTATCATCTCAACTCATCACTGAGCAGAACTCGGCTCGCGGAGTATCAGACACTCCACATCTTCTTTGCTAGGCAACTCCAGAAATTGCTTCAATCCGTGGCCATTCACCTTAAAAGTAGCACCACTATCAGTGTCCTGAATCTCGATTGCACCATAGGGAAAAATACGTGAGACAATGTAAGGACCTGTCTATCGGGACCTTAACTTCCCTGGAAACAAATGGAGCCTGGAGTCATACAAGAGCACTTTCATGCCCGGGGCAAACTCTCTCCGAAGGATACGCCTATCACGAAACAACTTAGCCCTTTCTTTATAAGAACGAGCACTCTTATAAGCCTCGACTCTAATCTCATCAAGCTCATTCAATTGCAGTCTACGCTTCTCACCAGCCTCAGTCAAGTCATAGTTCAGTTTCTTAATGGCCCACCAAGCTCTATGCTCTAGTTCCACAGGAAGATGACAAGGTTTACCATAAACAACCCTATAAGGTGACATACCTAAGGGAGTTTTAAAAGCTGTTCTATAAGCCCAAAGAGCATCTACGAGTTTGTCAACCCAATCCTTTCTATTTCGGCTCACAGTCTTTTCAAGAATCTGCTTAATCTGTCGATTAGACACCTCAACCTGACCACTGGTTTGGGGATGATAGGGGGTAGCAAGCCGATGGACAATTGAATACCTCTTCAGTAAGGCATCAAAGGACCTATTATTGAAATGGGTGCCCTGATCACTAATAATAGCACGGGGCATGCCAAATCTAGCAAAGATGTTCTCCCTCAAGAACTTCACAACAACTTTAGCATCGTTAGTCCTAGAAGGGACGGCTTCAACCCATTTAGACACATAGTCCACAGCTAACAAAATATACTCATTCCCAAAAGATGATGGAAATGGTCCCATAAAGTCTATACCCCACACCTCAAAAATCTCCACCACAATGATGGGGTTCAGTGGCATCATATCCCGCCTGCTTATCCTACCCAACTGCTGGCACCTAGGGCAACTCTTACAGCACTCAAAAGCATCTCTAAACTGAGTAGGTCAGTAGAAACCACATTGAAGAACTTTGGTTGCAGTCTTCCTACCACTAAAATGTCCCCCACATGCTTGATCATGACAGAAAGAAATGACACTTTTCACCTCATGGTCAGGAATACACCTTCTAAACATTTGACCAGAACAGTACTTAAATAAATAAGGGTCATCCCAAACAAAGAACTTTACAAGGTGAAAGAACCTATCCCTATCATTCTTCGTCCAACTCTCAGGGATCCTACCAGCAACTATGTAGTTCACAATATCAGCATACCAAGGATCAGAGTGGACGGCATATAACTGCTCATCAGGGAAGCACTCATAAACAGTGGACTCACTTTCTCTATCATAAAGAATCCTAGACAAATGATCAGCTACAAGGTTTTCAGAACCTTTCTTATCTCTAATCTCACAGTCAAACTCTTGTAACAACAATATCCATCTAACAAGTCTAGGC
>JACYFF010019584.1:59031516-59069364 GCA_017589665.1 Selenicereus undatus
ATCAAAAACTGAAAACTACAACGCCAACTCGAGTTTGAAACCCATAAATCAATCGAAATTGAAGCTACCCTAATCTCTACTTAGTCTACGCTCTCACTACTCTATGCTACTCGAAGCCTCCATTAAAACGCAGCTTCAGCCCCTTCATTGCCCTCCAATTATTGGTTACAACTGACGAATTAATGATGGTGATGATGATGAATAACGAAAGAGGAGAGAGAGGGAATGAGAACGGTTATTATGGGGGAGACGAAGAGCCATGAAGAAGGAGATGAAGGGTCATGTGTCGAGGTGGGGGGAGGGGCTGTTCGGGTTCTGGGCAGAACGAGGAAGAAGAAGGAGGTAAGGGAAGGGGGAAAGGTTGTCATGTGCAAGGCACATGACTCAAGTAAATGAAAGAGAGAGACGGAGGGTTGGGTTGGGAGAGCTGGGCCACTTGCAAGGCAAAGGGGAGGGGGATAAGCAGCTGGGCCACGGAGAAGAGAAATAAAGGGACCAGCACATGAAGAAAAGAAAGGAAAAAGAAAGAAGAAAAGGGGAAGGAAAACGTGTGGGCTTCGGTTGTGGCCGGGCTGGGTTCCCACAAAATGGGCCACGGGGAAGAACGTCTGGGTCGCTTGCTTTCTTCTTTCTCAATTGCTATGACCCAATCCAATTCATTTTCTCCCTTTTTCTTCATGCAATTCATTTATTCTTCAAATGTGTCAAATTCCTACAAAATACATAAATCTAATATTAAAATCATAAATTCATAAAATATTTTCTGCAAATATTAGGTAATAAAAGGTATTAAAATGTCAAAATTTCAGGTTCAACATTTTCTTCTAAGCGTTTTACCATTTTTAGTTGGTTCCATATAAATTAAGACATTTTGTAACTGAGTATTATTCATTCAGAAAACCAATACAGACACCTTCATGCCACCTATTGCTCTCTCTAAAGAAAACTCAGTGTCGTCTCATGCAGCAAGTCTTGAAGGCTTGTCTCCATAATAGCTTTCCTGGCTGATGTATCAAGATATAGGTTTTCTTCTGATTTGAGAAGATTTATGTTGAGGTTCTCAACGTCAGAATCTTGTTATGCTGTTCATTACATTTTATAACCACCATGGCTTTTTGATATGTTATCTTTAGGATGTATACCTAATCAAGAATAATTCAACTCAACTATCGTTTTATTTGGGGGGGGGGGTTTGAGTGTAAGATTATTGTCATGGACAATTTGATTAGTTTGAACTTTGAACTCAATGCTTTTCATCTAGCCGTGCCTACTAAAATCCACGAACACTCACAGAAAAGGGGAAAACAAATTCCCATGTTCCTCAACCAAACCCCACACAAGAGACAAAGAGAGATAGAGACGCAACAGTGGTAGTAGCACGACTTAGGCCACTGGCAAACTCCTTGTAGGCCATGGAGGAAGGTAAGGTCAGATCAATTTCGACACTTAATTTTTGATGTATCACGCTCACACTCTGATACCAAAATTGATGTAGTCACGCTGGGAAAAGAGGGAATGAAAGGAAAGCTTAAGTGTTTAGGAGAAAAGAGGGAAGATGGCGTGAGAGGAAAAGAGAATCCAAGGCCTTGAAGAAGGAAATCAAGGCATTAAAATTGATATCAATAGAACTGAAACGTTTCTTAGATACAGATTTCACCACTAGGAACTATTTCAGGGCCTTTAATCCTATATCAGGATACAGATTTCACCACCTAATCAAGATCAAGACTCACTTGAACACCACTCTAATTGGCCTAATTAGAGATAAGCAAGTAGAGAATTTTAAAGTAACACACACAGAGGAGTTTATAACTCAACTTCTGATTTCAATTTCTCAACACCCATCACAAAAGGGACGTCCACCCTACTTATAAGGCACGTCCAGCCCCTTCCTTAGTCACTAGGTAATCCTTAACAGATTACTTAATGCTTAGGAAAGTCACTAAGTACATTTAACTAGCTAAACTTACAGTTTAGTACATAACTGAACTAAAACAGGCACAAACGAATACAATGGCTTAAAACTAATTAACTCAAGCTATAGTCCTTGATGATTGTAGGCTGCAAGAGTCATGTTTCCTCCCTTAGAAGGAAAGAACACACGGTTGCCATCTCAAAAGTAGGAGAGGAATGCATGCTTGACACCTCGTGCTGAAGTGGACGAATGAATGCTTGCAAAATGGGTGAATCTTCCTCTTCCATGTGGCACTTGTTGCATTCATGAGTCACCTAGTGACTAAGCTCAAGCTACCAGCATAGCACACACACACCTTGAAGGAGAAAACCCACCTAAGAGGGAAAACGCCTAGGCTAAGCAACTGGGCTGGTGACTAAGCTCAAGCTACCAGCGTAGCACACACACAAACCTTGAAGGAGAAAACTCACCTAAGAGGGAAAACTCCTAGGCTAAGCAACTGGGCTGCTGGGTGGCGCATACTAGCCGAAGTTCCATGCTATTGGACCACTGCATTTTGATGACTAATCTATGGTTTTCTTCAATGGGGGGAAACATCAAGATGTCTAGAACACCCCCCCTGAAAATCACGATTTGGACATCATTAAGTACTTTAATCACCAAGATCTTTGTAGCCGTGCAAATGCTTACGCCTACTGGACAGCTTTGACAAAATGACTGAATTGACCCCTTTAACGTGCTCTTCTACCTTTATGCTTAACATAATAAATAAACTAAACATCCTAACGGAATTAACAAATAAAGAATTACATAATTTGGATGTCGTTTGGACTATGAAATAATAAAAACAAAACCGGGTACGTGCAAGGGGGTGAACCCGGGTACCATCTCTTTTTGGGCTTGCGAAACGGAACTTGTTTCTTGGACTTGGACTTGTGTAACTGGACTACCTTGACTTGGGGAATTTAATTGGGATGTGTCTGATTGAATTAGATCATCCTCCCCTTGTTTGAAATGATTTGACCTCAAATGGTACAGGTAATCACCTTCTTCGTATGGGCTCAAATTGGCTACGTTGAATGTAGCTGAAACTCCATAATCCCCAGGGAGATCCACCTTGTAAGCATTGTCGTTGATGCGTTCTAGGATCTCAAATGGACCATCTGCTCTTGGCATAATCTTGTTCTTGCGTCTTGCTGGAAAACGCTCTTTTCTGAGATGGATGATGGATCCAAACTAAATCTCCTGGTTGGAACGTCTTCTGCTTCTTCTTCCTGTTTGCGTGAGCAGAATAGGATAGGTTAGATTGCTCAATTTTATTCCTAACCTGTTCATGCAGCTTCTGAATTTCCTTTACTCTCTGATCTGCATCTGCACTGGGCTTCTGATCGAGGGGGCGTCAGATCTAAGGGAGTTATGGGGTTAGTCCCATATACTACCTTGAAAGGTGACACGCCATTTGCTCGACTTGGGTCTCTATTGTGGGCGAATTCTGCATGTGGTAACAAAAGATCCCAAGCTTTCTTGGACTGGGCGAAATCAAGTTTGACCGTCGGTTGGGGGATGACAGGTTGTGCTGTATTTCAGTTTTGTCCCCACCTTCTTCCATAAAGTGACCCAGAAATGACTTTAAAACGTAGTATCCCGATCTGAAACAATGGATCGTGGAATACCATGTAATCTAGTCACTTATTTGAAATACAAGTTCCTGAGTGCTGCATTTAGGCACACACAGGCGTGTACCCTTAAATAGAAATCCTTCTTGAATCACATAATCATCTTTGGGGTGCTTTTAACATGCACCATAGAGCTCCCCAAAGTCTTCATCTCCATAATACAATAATTTTAGATGCTTAAAACCCAGAACAGAAGCATCTAATTAGAATAGTAATAGATATCTTCTGGACAAGGCATCAACGCCTTTATTCAGCTTCCCCGATTTTTGCCGTATAGTAAAATGAAATGACTGGATAAACTCGACCCACTTAACATGCTGGGAGTTTAATTTATGCTGGCCTTGAATATACTTCTAAGCTTCGTGATCAAAACGGAGAATAAACTCGCTGGCCATAAGATAATGACTCCAGTGCTCCAACATCGAACTATGGCATAACATTCTTTATCTTAAGTGGAGTATTTTCACTAAAGAAGGCCAATGGTTTGCCCTCTTGAGTAAGAACACCACCAATACCAACGCCAGATGCGTAGCATCCCACTTCTAATACTTTGTCAAAACAGGGAAGAGTAACACTGGTGCTTGCGTCAGCTTAGCCTTCACTTCTTCAAAGGTCGTTTGTGCCTTAGGGGTCCATCTAAAAGATGATCCCTTAAGCACCTCAGTCATTAGCGAGAGCTTTGTGCTAACTATAAGCTCTTCAACATTTCCTATATCTTTCCTCCATGGCTACTTTTGATGAGTTAGCAGAAGCTTCACTGGTCTGAGCCAGTTTTGATCTATTGGCTCACTAGGGTCAACGTTGCAGCTTATAAACCAATGATGTAGTGACTCAAAAGGGTAAAGAAGATAATGATTGAGGATTAAGATGTATGACACAGAACATCAGTAAAGTAGGAATCAGTAGGTTGTATCATCCATGGAGTGTTTTATGTTGGCACATGATGTAAGGTTTTATTCAGGAGCTCACATACAAAATACATTTGCTTATGGCCTTCAATAGTCACTCACTAACCCAAGTAAAGTTATCCCCTCTCCACTAACAAAGCCCCCCTCCCCCCAGCCCATTCTTATAAATAGCTCTTATTATGTCCAAGGACTTGTTTGAGATTGATATGAAGATTTTGATATTCACAGAGTACAATGATAAACCAACATCAATTCCGTAAAAATGCTGAACTAGGAGTTAACTATGTCACAAAATGCTCAATTTTTTTAAAGAAAGAATGACAGTGTTCCTACCGGAGAAAGAAACAAGAGTAATCACAATGGAACTGATGATGAGAATATGACATGAAGAGGAAGAAAAGCAATCAGAATTCCAAGGAGGCAAGACAGTTCTTGGGGGCAGTAGCGTTGGGACAAACCACATGGGGCATCATGGGAAAAGAGGTGAGAATAGTTGTTGTTTCTCCAATTTTTCCAAATAATGTTTTTTCCAAACATGAGAACAAAATTCACATTTGACCTTTTTCTTTAAATTCCCACTCAAATTTATTTCCTAACTGTTCTATTTCCTAATTTTCTTAACTTCAAACAAAGTCATGAAGGAGAAATAAAGCAGTGGAATATTGCTAATGAGTCTAACCCAAAGGCCCCATAAGTTATATGTGAAATGAACATATGAGTTAAATAGAGTCTAATGTATACTTGCTTGGAGCAGTAAAATCAGATTAAGTCATAAAGGTAAAGCAGAACTTACAACAAGCATTGTAAGTAAACACCCAATCAGTGCCATCACCAGACCTGCAAATATAATCATGAATACATAAATAAAGGAAAACCTTTGCGGCAAACCAGTAATTCAAACATGTGGTTCATATGCTAACTTTGATTGGTTTTCTTTTTCTTTTATTCATCAAAATAGAAACACATTCACAAAGAAACAAAAGGTACCAAATGTCCTCTGAGAATATAAATGCATTGAGACAATATAGGTGATAGAACTTACCAAAGAAGGGGATAGTAAGACCAACCAATAAGGACGATATCACCAGAGTTGTTCGGATGAGAATTGCAAATATGTGAGATTTGCCATGGTGAGATGGTATCAACTCCTCCAGACTCATCGCCACGGGCGACATGGTCAAGGCATATGCGGCCACCATTGAGGAAAAACATGCTTCCAGCAAACAACAATGCAGGTGCAGCAACTTTTACCATCTATGACGCAACTACTTCCATAGAAATTAGAAAATAATGCACATGCAAAAAAGTATAGTATCTCAAAGTTGTAACCTGTAACTACTCACTAGGTATCTTGCAGTCAAAAGCTTGGAGATTAATAAAAGGGAGAACTGCCATGACACCCCTTTTTCCTAAACAACTTGAAATTTATAGGCTGAAGCATAAGTCCAAACACAAAGGAGAAATTATTCCGTAAAATAACAATGTTGTCCTTCAACTGCATAATTTTTTAAAGGATATGCAAATGCATGTAAAGGCAAATATGTTCAGATGGTTAGCACACAACAATTTCATTACCACGTGCAATTGTATATGATTCAATTGATAAAGTATAAATACTTTTAGAAAAAAGGGCCTCTCGCTTGTTTTTTTCTTAAAAGAATTATAGATCGTATCGTCATAATTAAATACAGTATTAATTTCTACATTATCAACATTTTGCGGCAATGTAACAAGGAAATGGTTAAACAAAAGTATGGGTCCACAGTATCATATGCAAGTAGCTGGACCCAAGCATCCAATTTCAATTTTCGAATATAATTCATTGATCAATAGAATGCTAGATTGGGGCCTAAAAAAAATATCCCTAACTTTGGATGTACTGCGAGTTGGAAAAAAAAAAAAAAACGGATGCATTAAATTTTGAAAATTCAAGTACTGTGAAGGATATTTTGTAAATGGGTTGACCACCTGCAATGAAAACCATAGGTGTGATTAGCACCCAATTTGACAACGTGCAAATAAAATATTAAGAATAATGCCAAATTCAACAGATAAAGATTCCGGTGTCATACCCACATGTCTGAATCCACATGGAGCCAAGTAAAAATAAAACATAAAGGAATAGTAACCTGATTTTAATCAAGCTCCATCACCCCCCCCCAAAAAAAAACAAATATAAGAAAAGGGACCCTTTGGGGGGTTACTTTAAATAGACATCATAGAAATTTAAGCCTAGAAGATATCAAGAAAAACAATGTTACAAGTCCAGGGACCCTCAAACCTCTCAAGTAGCAATCCTACAAAGTATGGGCCTCAGGAAAGCCTAAAAGACATCAAATACCAGTCCTACAACTCTTGGACAGCCTAAAAGACATCAAAAGATAATCCTAGGCAACATCATAAGACTAATGAGGGCAAAGAAATAATCCAAAAGTTACTATTATTGCATGCCTATGGTCATCCAAGGTTCCCCTGAGGCGAACAGCATACCCAAGCTTCTCTCTCTTCAGTTGACGAAAGATACAGCACCACTCATGGTCATCAGAGGTTTCTTGAAGTCTTTGGTCTCCGAGAGGCATCGCCATCGTTCTCACCAGCCGGATTCTCTCTCCCTAGGCAATGTTTCTCTCTCTTGCTCATTTTTTCTCAAATCTCTTTCATGTGGGTGGGTATTTGGGTAATATGTTCCTAGTACCTGGTTGGCTGGCCTTTTCTGTCATCGGTGGTGCTTTTGTAGCCAGAGTTCATGTTACTGGCCTTTTCTCTGGCCTCTGCAAAATCTTTTCCTGCTTTTCTCTTCTCAAAATCGGCTGATTGATCTGTTGGTAGTGTTCTTTTTTCTGTTTGGCCTCTGGTGAGTATTCAATACGTTATGTTTCTGGCTGCCTCCTGCCTCCTGTTTCATTCTGGGTGTTGTCTTTAAGGGTCAGGGAACTCTATCCTGTGCTACCGCTTGTTAAGAAGTGTTTTCTTGAGATTTTCGGTTGTTAATTTTCTTCCCTTGGTTTTTCTTGGCTCTTCTCTATGCCATTCCCCTGAGGGTTGAAGGTAAGTTGTTTGAGTTTTGTGGGTGTGGAGGAGGGGCTTTTCCTTTTAAGGTGTCAGAACTCAGAAGTGAGCAGGAAGAAGACTTCAGTCATTAGGCTTGGTGTTGATGAATTCAGATGTTTAGCTAGGGAATTGGTGGGCTTCTGCTCTGCTGAGGGAGAGACACTTTGGGTGAGTACTTTTAAATTGGTGGGTGACGTTGTACGTGGCAACTTGGGCGATGCTTTCTCAAAGCCGCTAATGCGGTGGAGATTAGACCTGGCAGAATTTGATCCAACCCGGAAACTCGACCCAAACCCGCCCGAAAATTTAGGGTTCTGAACAAGATTTTTCAACCCGAAAGCAAAAAAAAACCGAACCCAAGAAACCAAAAAAAAATCGGGTTCAGTCGGGTCGGGTCCGGGTCAACCCGACGGGCCAGCCCCTTCCATTCTTTTTTTTCCCCACTTGCAAGCTTGGGCTATTTTACTTGGGAATGGGCTTCGGCTGAGAGGCGAGAAGTGAGCCCATGTTCGTGACTGAGAAGCAAGAAGTGAGAGTGTGAGACACTGAGAAAGTGAGAAGTGAGAACCCTAGCCATTCATCGCTTCGTGGTTCGCATATCGCCTCCTCTCTCTCTCTCTCTCTCTCTATAGCTGTTTTCGTTGCTTGCCTACTGAGATTTTGATCACTTCAAGAATTCAAGCATTAATCTCTTCGATCTCTTCTTTGTTTTTGTCTTGCTACGCTCGAATTCTTCCGATCTGCTTTCATGGTGCCGTGTCGAGGTAGCATAGGTGCGTCTCGAGGTCATGGAAGAACGGCATCAGGTTTTAATAGTCCATCTCCATCTCCTTTAGGCCACAATACAACTCGTGCTCCCATCAACCCATCAGGTTTCTTTCCTCTTTGCTTTTGATGAAGTTAGTGTGCTCTGTTTTTTGCTTAAAGCGTGTGTCAATAATACATTAATACTCAATATACTCTGTTTTTGCTTTTATAGTTTTATGTGCTCTGTTTTGGCATGGCAAAATTTAGAAGTTTTGATTTATTGTTAGTACTAATCTGTTTTGTGTGCTCTGTTTTATTATTTTGGCAAGTCTTAAAGCACTAATCTCATCCGATCTTGTGTTATTAGTAGTAATCTGGGACTGGTGGTTTTGTTTTATCGTTAGTGACTTTGGTTTTTGACTTAAGTTGGAATTTAGAAGTTGAAGCTTTTTGTTTTATTGTCTGTCATGATTTGCATCCAAAATTCAGAATTCTTGAAGCCAACTATTAGTGTCTTTCATGATTTGTATCTCAATTGTTGATGTCTTTCATGACTTGCATTAGAAATTCAGCTTAGTTATGACATGGTTTAAGAGTGTCATGTTGTCCTATACCTTAAACAATTAGCTCTTCAAGTTTACAATTAGAGGAGAATTATAGTGTTGGATATTAATTTCCCAGCAAGATCAGAAGAGTTATTGGAAAGCCATGATTTTCATAAAAGCCAAGGCAAGAGGACGAATTGACCATTTTAATTCATTCTTAAGCACTTGTTTGAAAACAATACAATTAGCTCTTCAAGTTTACAAATGGTGTTTTGACCATTCTGTCTATCTGTCTCTCACTCTCATTAGCTTCCACACCTTGCTTTTCTTTTCATTTGTTTTTTGTAATATTTTAATTCATTCTTAAGCACTTGTTTGGATAAGGTTGATGCATTAATTTGAAAAACATGGAGTCTGGAAAGATGTTAACACTAATAATTTTAAACATGAAGTCCATTTATTTGTTATTTCCTAGCTAGCCAGTTACTAGAGTCATTTTGCTATCAACATGTTTTGCTACTAATCATTTTTGCACTAAGTTATTATTGAAGTTTTTATAGGGAGTTCCACCCCTTCGATGCCAATTACAGTTGAAGTAGATGACGATTCTCCTTCAACCAAAAAAAGACGTTGGACCTCTCCTGTGTGGAAGCATTACAACATAAAAGAGGGCAAGCACTTCTCCGATGGCAAAGTTCATGCTTATTGCAAGTATTGTAATGGAGGACCCGTCGATGCTGATTCCTGCAATGGTACGTCCAACTTTGAGCGTCATACTGAAAGTTGTAGTGCTCGTTCAAGTACTAATATGGGTCAAATGATGATAGCCAAAGATAGAAAATTAGCTAGAAAGTTTAATCGATTAGAGTGTAAAGAATTGGTTGCCTAAGCCATAATTAGACATGGGTATACTTATACATTTGCCGAGCATGAGGGAACCCGAACAATTCATTTTTATTTGAATGAGGATTGTGTTCCAATATCTAGGAATACGACTAAAAGTTATTGTTTGAAGATCCACAAATGTGAAAAGCGAAGACTTATGGAATCATTGAGCCTACTCACAAGTAGGATTTGTGTGACTTCTTACTTGTGGACTTCTTGCATAGGTCATGGTTTTCTCTCCTTAAAAGCTCATTACATTGATGCTAATTAGAATTTGTATTCTAAGATTCTAAATTTTATTCACATGCCCCCTCCTCATAATGCAAATGCCTTGTATGACAAAATCCATGATCTTTTAAAGGAATGGAAAATTCATAAGAAAATCTTCACAAGCACATTGGATAATGCTCGAGCAAATGATAATAAGCAAGACATGTTGCGTGATACTCTTAATGTGCATGCTCGATTGCCTTGTGGTGGTGAGTTTTTTCATGTTCAATGTGGCGCACGTGTTAAATTTGATTGTCAAAGAAGGCTTGAAATTGATTGATGTGGGGATAAGTAAGGTGAAGGATTTAGTGAAATATGTGATCGGTTCTAAAGATAGCAAATTGAAATTTGAGGAAATTGCTTTGGGTCTTGGAATTGATTGTGCTCGAGGTTTAAGGTTGGACTGGCCAACTAGGTGGAACTCCACCTATAAGATGCTAGACAGAGCATTGCCTTATTGAGCTGTCTTTGCAAGTATGAGGTGGATGGAGAGGTCTACTTCTAGCTTTCCTGATCTTCCCACAGAAGACGAGTGGTCTAGAATTGAGAAAATTTGTGACCTTCTTCAACCATTTGATAAGATAACCACTATCATATCTGGTACAAAGTATCCTACGGCAAACTTGTACCTTAAAAATGTTTGGAAGATTGAAAGCCTCTTAGCATCATGGACTTCTTGTGAGGATGTTGTTCTTAAGAGCATGGCAATAAAGATGAGGGGAAAATTTAAGGACTATTGGGAAAATTATAGTATGATTCTCTCCTTTGCTGCCATTTTGGATCCTCGACACAAGTTTCAATTGATCATGTATTGTTTTCAAACACTTAATGCTAAAACTTCTGAAATGAAGTCCAAGATTGTGAAAGATCAGTGGTACAAACTCTTTGGGGACTATGTGAAAGAAAAACCCTAGGCAAATAAGAGTGGTGCAAGGAGAGGAAAGGATGACCCAGCTGTAAGTTTCATAATTTGATTTCTATTTTATACTTGTTCATTAGAAGAGAAATTATCTTATTTATTTGTACCTAAGAATATATTTTCATCTTATGTAGGGTTTTGCAAATTTTGATAATGTTGGGAGTATCCAATGGTAGAACTTCATAATTGGATAAGTACTTAGAGGAGTATAGATTAGATCATACGATCGACTTAGACATTTTAAGCTGGTGGAAAATGAACAAAAATCGATTTCCTTCTTTATGTAACATAGCAAGAGACATCTTGAGTATCCCTATTACTACAGTGGCTTCTGAGTCATGCTTTAGTATGGGGGGTAGAATCATAACTAAGTGGAGAGCTTCTCTTAAACCCGAGAATGCAGAAGCATTGGTTACCCCTCGTAGCTGGTTGTTTAGATATAAGATCGATGGGGTAAATTTTACAAACATAAATATTTTCCTTTTTGTATTTTATATACAAACTATATCTTACAATAAATACATTAATTTCACTTGTAAATATTTGGTCGTGTAGATGAGGATGATCAAGAGCTGAATGGTGTATGTGCTCAGTTTTCGAAAGTCACTTTGAATGTTGATGAAGAAGAAGGAGAAGATGAAGAGGAAGAAGAAGAGGTGGATTTGGAATCGGGAGACCAAACCGAATTTGGCAATTCTAACATTAATTAGTTTATTAATGTTAGGTGTTTGATATTGAAGTATGACTTGGTTGTTTTATGACTTACAACTTTGTGCTTTATGAATTGTTGTAATGGTGACTTGGTCACTCTTCTATCTTGTAGTGACTTTGTGCTTTGTGACTTGTTGTAATAGTGACTTGGTTGTTTATGACATAAGACTTTTCTTCATCATGAATTATGACCTTCATCATGTTCAAAGAATGAAAAGTAAGTAGCTTCTTTGTACCTTGTGACTTGTTGTAATGATGATTTGGTTGTTTATGACCTAATACTTTTGTCGTGACGAAGTATCAAAGATTTATTTGATATGCATTCAAGTAACTTGAGCTTCTATAGCCGATATTAGTCGCCCAAAAATAGTAAAAAAGATGGCGATCACGACCCGTTGGGTCTACCCGAAACCCGTAAAACCGAAATACACTCGACCCGTATTCTACCCGAACCCGAAATACACCCAACCCGTATTTACCTGAAACCGAAATACAACCGACCCGTATTCTACCCGTCCGCCCGAATTGACAGGTCTAGTGGAGATGTAGGCATTGCAGGGATCGTTACATGGAACACTTCCAGCATTGCTAAGCCCGGAACGCATGTCGCTACTTATTGCACAAATTTATTTTAATTTAGGCTTTGAATCGCTTGCTTTCGAAACATAGATCTCGGGGGTATGAAGCGTTCTTGGTATTTATGTTTACGGGTCTTATGATATATGTATTGTGACTTTGGGAGATGAGATGCAAGCATGGATTCAAAATGTGGGCGAAACACGATGAAAAAGGCCGCATTGGAAAGGTTTTGGAGTTGGATGAACAACATTTTCATGCCATGATAGCCGCGATATGGAACGCGATTGCCGTATTACGGCGATTTTGCCGCACAGCTACCAAAACCGAAATCGCGACCGAAACCGCATTTTTAATCCTTGGATGCAAGTATGCAATTCAAGGGCTCTTTGGAAGAAGGGGCAAGGAGAACAATCACTTTCTTTGGGGAGGGAGTGGATTGCTTCAGGCCAGAACATTGATGATTTCAAGCGCACTCCTTGAGGTGGCTCATCAAGAAAGGCTTCTGGTTCTAATGTTAGCACGGAAAGATACTCACCCCTTTTTTTTAAAAATGTTGGATGCAGCTTCCCTTGCGCAAATCAATTTTGGGCCTGAAGAGATTTATTGGATATTTATTCTGACTCTGATTCTAGCCCATTTTCTTCGGGTTCGCTTTCTTTCCATCTTTGTGCCGGAGTCACCTGTACCACTTAAACGGTGGCAAGTGTTCATCGCGTCACAAATAGCTCAAGGACACAATTGAGTACTCTCATAGGAAGAAAAATGAGAAGGATAAGGTCACCCATGTTGATGACTGTTTTTCTACTAGGAACTCTGAACATGCAGGCAGGGTCCCTACACAAGCCGGGTAGTCCGCTGGACAAAAGTGCAAGCCTTAGAGGATAATTCTTCTCCTTTCCATTGGAAGAATGATAATGTTCACAATGATTCGCCTTAGGTGATGGGCAAATTTTTGATGCGGAGCAACTCCCAAGCTTGTGTCTACTTTTACTAGTGAGGATTAGGAACCGAGTTGGCCCAATATTGACCCTAGGTCAAAGACTAGGTCCCCCTTGGTCAATATTGACTTTGGGCCCTTAAGAAGGTGCAAGTAGGGTTAGAAAAGGTGATTGGGCCAATAGTACCCCCTAAATAAGAAACTAACCATTTAATTAGACCTAGAAAAGCTTACCCGAGACCCGAAACCCGAACTGAACAACCCGGACCCATACCCGACCCGAGACCCAAAATATGCTCACCCGAAAGTGGACCTGAAACCCAAATTGACCCGAACCGAACCATACCCAACCTGAAATTTTCTAAAATGTTGCTTGTTTTGGCATGACAAGCGTATTTGAGCAAAAATTGGTTGACCCGAAATCGACCCGACCCGAACCATATCCGACCCAAACCGAAACGACCCGAAATGTCACTTAACCCGAACATGACCCAACCCGAACTTGACCCGACCCGTACCAACCGAAACGACCCAAAATGTCACTTAACCCGAACATGACCCAACCTGAACTTGACCCGACCCGTACTCGAATCGAATGACCCATTTGCCAGATCTACATTTAATCCTCCCAAAACCACCTCATTAGCTCATTTGTAGTTTCTAGGCAAAATACTTTGCTTCATTTCTAGCTCAAATTTACCCAGGCAAATGAGCTCCAATTTCTATAAATTATACATGGATGGAAAACGCTGAATGTCTATTTTCTAACAAGTCTGGAATCGCACTCAAAATCCAAGTATTGATAAATTTATGGGCTAAATACCGAGTAAGGGTTAGTCCAGGATCAAAAAACACACGGTTCTGATTATGGGCTTAATTGAGGAGGTTATGGTTATAATTTTGGAGATTAATCAGCATGGGATGATTCTTCACACACAAGGGAAAAGTCAACAAGTGACATCACCTCATGTGGAGGAGTAGAGCCTACTCAAGGCTCTCTAGAAGATGGAGGATGAATCATGAAAAATGCAGCTCATAATTATTATAATTATCTTAACCATCTTGATTTATTTTCCTATGATATTTTGTATGCCTCCTATTGGTCCACTTGCCCCACTAATGTACAGCTAATTCTCCCTCTCATTGGGTATTTATGGACCCAATTACCTCCATGAAAAATTAGATTTGATGAATAATATGAGATCTTGAAGATTGATTTTCCTTAAAATCTCAAATTCTTTATCTCTATTAGGAGGGTGGTAATTTGAGTCTTCCCTTTAATTTAATCCTTGGTGCTGAGGCTTTAGAGGGTTAGAGAGGGTGGGCTGATTTATCTGCTTGCTACCTAATTCAAGTGTTGAATCTACTCCATTAGAGGCTTTCTTTATTTGGGAATTCCCTCTCCCTTTCTTGGTTCTTTTTTAGAGAAATTAGTCTTCAACATCCATTGGGCTCACCTACATGCATTTCATACATTTATTTTGACAAATGGAATTCACCGTGCGTCAATTTTATTTCTTTTTGCAAGACAATGTACCTTGAAATTAAGGGCTGAGAAATGGAGTCGCTTGCTTTTATTTCCTCTTTGGAAGCTAACAGGAAGAAAGGGAATCAAAAAGTTGTTAACATTGACAAGGAAGAGGTGGCGGAGAGGAAGCTTTCTTATGAAGACATCTATCAAGATTATTTCTTGGAATGTGAGGGGACTCCTTGTCCGATGAAGAGAGGGAATGTGAAATGGGTGCTTTGTAGGTTTTCTGTGATGTTATTCTTCTTTAGTCTAAGTTGGAAGAGGTTACTTAGTATTACTCTTAGATTTTAGGGTAGACGAACTTTGATAGGCTTTTCAGGGCATCATATGGACTCTCAAACTTGGATGCTTATTGACTCTCAAGTAGTGTCTTTCTCTATATGTTATAAGTTAAGGTCTTTGGGGTTTGGTTTGGATTTATGGCCCAACTGATGATAGTGTACGGGCAGATTTATGGGATGAGTAGTTTGCTTCCATGTTTTCATAGGATATCCCTAGGTGTTCAGGAGGAGAATTCAATGTGGTTATGTTTCCTCATGAGAGATTGTATTCAAGAAGATTGTCTTCCCTCATGAGAGTTCTCTGAATTCATTAATTCTTGTAATATGATTGGTCCACCTCTAGAAGGTGCATGCTTTGTTTGGTCTGGCCATGAGGAAATTCCAATGTTGTCTCGAATTGATAGATACCTCTACTTTATTGCCTGAGGATGATCATTTTCAGAGGGTTCATCAAATTGCCCTTCCTAAAATTACGTATAATGATGTTCCTATTCTTCTATATGTTGATGATCTTCCGCATAAGGCCCTTTAAATTTGAAAATTTGTGGCTTGAGGTGGAAGGTTTTTCTGATAAAGCAAAGCTAGTGGGATGACCTTAAAATTTCTGGATCCCCTAGTTTGATTTTAGCTAAGAAACTAAATTTAAAGTTGAAAGAGTGGAACAAATATGTTCTTGTTCAATTAGAGAGTAAGATGGCAACTTTGGCGAAGATCAAATCTTAAACTAAAAGGACCAACAACTTACCATTACTTTTGCAGATAGATAGAGTCCAAGGACTTGAGGTGAAGAATGAGCTCTCTATAGTGTGCAGTTGGATGGACATCTTTTAGAGGCAACAAGCCCAACAACATTGGATCAAGTTTGGTGACTGCAATACCAAATTTCTTCATACAGTGGCTAATACCAACTACCAAGAGGAAATTCAATGTCGTTCTTAGAATCAAAGTGCATGATTTGGTTTTTGATGAGGATTATACTGTGAACAGTGCGCTATTGTTCACTATTATGAGTATTTATCATGAAGAGCATCCATTAAGCCCAGCCTAGATGGATTTTTTACAATTCCATTAGTATTTGATGATGCCTTGGATCTTGAAACGGATTTTCAAAGGAGAAGTACGGAATGCCATCAACGACTTAGGGAAAGAGAGAGATCCAGGACCTGATGGCTTTAATATTGCTTTTCAAGTGTCGTTGGCGCATTGTTAAAGAGGACATCATAAGGTTGCTTCGCTGATTTTCATAAGACGTGCTTTTGAGAAAAGCTTAAATGCCACTTCTATTACTTTGTTCCTAAAGTGGTAGGGGCAGATGAAATTAAGAAGTCTAGGCCTATCAGCCTTGTGGAGAACGTACACAAATTTCCAGCCATCGCCTCTCGGCTGAGGAAAGTCATTGGCAAAATTGTAAGCCTGAATCAACATGCTTTCATTCACGGTCATCAAGCATTGATAGCTAACGAGTGTATCGCCACTTGTATCAAATCCAATCAATTTGGAGTTCCTTGCAAGCTTGACATTGAAAAGGCTTATGACCATGTTTCTTGGGATTTTCTTACGCTTTCTCTTGAAAAAATGGTTTCCCTAACAAGTGGAGCAGATAGATTTTCTTTTGTATCTCTATTGCTCGCTTTTTTGTGCTAGTCAACTGGGAAGCAACTGGATATTCTCCCGCTCAAGACGCCTTCGTTAAGGTGACCTTTTATCTCCCTTCTTTTTATTCTGGTGATGGAGGCCCTCAGTAGCTTGTGAACAGGCTATTGTAGTTGGTCTGTTAGAATGTTTTATGATCAATAACTCCCAGTCACAAATTATGTTAATTTCCCATTAACATTTTGCTGATGATAATCTATTTTCCCACTTGCTTTCTCCTGATCATAGCCTATTTTTTAGGCAAACTTAAGGAGAGCAATTTGTATTTTCTAACATGTATTCTGCTGTTATTTGAGGCAATCTCTGACCTGTGAGTTAATTTATCAAAAAGTTTCCTCATTCCGATTGGTGAGGTGCTATAACTTCATCAACAAGCACAATTCTTTCGCTGTGGAGTGTAGCATCTCCGATCTTCCTATCTTAGCCTCGCACTCGAAGCTCCTTATAAACGCAAAACAGTGTGGGAACCAATTGTGTAAAGGTTGCACAAGGTTACATTCTTTAGAGGGGCATAAAATAACATTATTGCAAAGCACCTTATGAAGTCTTCATGTCTTTATTTACCATTCCGTCTAGCATTTCCACCCAATTATAGAAAATCATGAGGGATTTCCTTTGGTCTAGCGATGACTCAAACAATGGTTTTCATTGGGGCAATTGGGACAATGTTGCCACCCCAAACATGAGTAGCATTGGCATTAGACGTCTTCGTGATATGAATGAAGCTCTCAAGAGGCTTGCCAAGGAAGAGAATGCTACGTGGAGAAACGTGATCGAAATGAAGTACAAGGTGGACAATTGTGGGTGGTGGAATAAGAAGAGCTCTCATGCTCTTGGGGTGGGTTGTTGGAAATCTATTATGAGTAGTGTAGACCATTTTAGACCATTTGCGCTCTCTTGTGCAATATAGGGTGAAAAATGGGTCAAAGATCTTGTTCTGGATTGATGTGTGGTGTGTTGATTAAGCTTTCAAGTTTCAATTCTCGGATTTTTTTAGAATGGATTGAAAGAAGCAGCAGTTGTCACTTGGATTGGCGATCAATACCACTAGAACATAACTTTCTTGAGAAGCCCGAATGACTGGGAGAAGGGTGTGCTGGGTCTTTCGGCTTTGCTCGCTAATATGAAGGTTTCTGATGGGGGTGATAACGAGATTCTTTGGCCCCATGACTCAAGTGGTCTATTCAGTGTCCATGGCCAAAAGTAATTGCATCGAGATGTACAAAGGGTCGACTACCCTTGATTTCCAAGCTGAGCGATTGGAAGTCTAAAGCTCCCACTAAAGCATTCGTTCTTGTTTGGGTAGCCCCGAAAGGAAAGGCTCCAATGAAGGACATGCTTAAAATGGGAAACTTCAAGTTGGCTAGTAGGTGTCCCATGTGGTTTGGGGAGGAAGAGTAGGTGGACTACCTTTTTCTCCACTGTTGGCGAGTCCCCACTTTGTCGTATCTGTCGCTTTGTTTGATGGGGTTTAGTTGGGCACACCCTCAAACCATAAGAGATGTTTTGGTGGCGTGGAGAAGAAGGTTAAAGAAGAGCACTTGGAAGGAGAGGAATTGCCGGATTTATGAGGACAAGGCTAGGACTTTTCATGATTTCAAACTCCATCTCTCTAGAATTTTCTATAATTGGAGTCAAGTACTCAATCACGGTACAAAGTTGACTTTTTTTGATTTTGTCGACATAATTATTGTCAAGACTCAAGAGCTTTAGGGCATGACATTATGTCTCCTTTTATACATGAGTGACATCTCCTTGGTGTCTTTTTAATACAACTTTTGATTACTTATTTAAAAAAAAGAAATAATCCAAAACTTTTCGAGTATAAAATGTCTAATTTCTAAGTTTCCTTTCCCTTGAAAAGACAATGATGGGGACAACCATATCACTTCTCTAAAAGGTATTTGGTGCAAAATGGAAATCAAAAAATACTTTTCGAGATACTAATATCAAACTGCATACCTAATGCTAGGGTAATAGTTTGTTTGGAAATATTTCTCTAAATCACAGTATTTAAACAGGAATAGAATTCTAATGTGATACCTTATCAGGACGATCTTTAGGGAAGTAGCTCTTTCTCAACTTAGAATACCAGAATGCCTTTTATCTCGTATCTCTTTCTTGTTTTCTACTTTAGCTAGCTAACTCTATCCTTTTCCTCTAAATAGCCGTTTATACATCATAATGTTCGGAGTCGCACTCTGAAAAGCTGAGTCTTTTTTAGTAGAAATTCTTTTCTATATTAGTTTGGTGTCAGAAGCACAGCTTCTGCCACCTGACACAGCTTGGATATATTTTCTGCTCACCCCCTTGCTGATGTGTCGTGGTTATCGCCGTTGAGTGATAACTGAGTCAAATACCTTCGGTTACAACTGAGTGTAGTCACACAACTATTTTGTAGCCATGCACTTGGTTACTAGCAATTGGCCACACATATTTCTTTATGTCTATTTAATTTACTAGAAAAAGGAAAAAAAGACCACAAAAACAGAGACAATGGTAATAGATTTAGAGTTTAGGAATACTTAATCTCAGAGGATGAAGGGGAGTGGCTTGATTTTATAGGCAAACCCACAAATTGGGTGGATTAGGAGACCACTCCTTAGTAGCCTTAAAAAGAATGTGTACTACCAGTACTATGCTGCTATTTAGATTTTAGACAATAGGCTTAAGAAGGAAGCTCTGTGGAATGAATAAGCTTTCAATAGGATAACAAGTTCATCAGAAAAGACGAAATAGTAGAATGGTGCTATTTAAGGACCATTTAATGTGGCAGAATTACTGTGCTCAGAGAAGCCTCAACTTCTGTAGGCTAGAGCTGTATGCCACAGATTTCTCCCAGCATTACTCAGGGCTGGCATAAGCAGTTGCTATATAAATGCTGTCTTCCAGAAACCAGTGGTAATAATTTGTTCATTTTCCAATCATTCTTTGGTTTTTCTTTGTGGGGTTTCTAGTTGCAACATGGAGACAAAGAAAACAAAGGCTCACTTTGGATATCATACCGTAGTCCAGATAGCCACCTTGGATGTAACCAAATTATGGGGCATGTTAAGGGTGAACTGTGATTCAGTTGATTCACCGAACATCAGATATCCAAGGACAGCAGCTCCACCACACATGAAAGTACAAATGGACAAATTGAATGATAAATAATATTGGTCAGAATAGAAAAACAAAATATATGTTCATTGATCAAACCCCATTTTACTCGGATTCTGCACTCCAATCTAACCTTTAGACACCTGAATGTGACACAATGCTTATGCACCATATCATACAAAAATCATTCTTGTAGTAACGTTTGCAGTAACGTAATGGTCATGAAATTGTGAAAAAGGCATGACCGCCAGGCCTATATCAGCAGTCACCACCGTACAACATGAATTTATAAATGCAAAAACATTCATACGTTGGATCAAAATTCAAATAGCTCCAAAACCATGAATTTATAAATGCAAAGGCATTCATACAACAACAACAACAACTCCCAGTGTGGGTCTCGCTTTCACGGGGGTTAGGGAGATCCAGATGTAGGCAACCTTACCTCTACCGGCATTTCTGCCCATAGAGAGGTTGATTCCAAGAGACCCACAAAAACCAAATTTTAAGGAGAAAGGTTTTGAGAAAACATTTTATGGGGCAAGCTAAGGGTGATTACCAGGGAATGAATTTATAAATGCAAAGACATTCATACTTTGGATCAAAATTCAAATAGCTCCCAAACCATTTAGTTTCAAATCCATGTGTGGGATACTTTTCGCACTTTGAAATCTTTTTAGAAATGATTTCCTAGTCTTTTTACAAGCCAAATTTTTGAGTGAGGAGTCCCTACGTATACAAAAAGTACAAGCATCACAGCCGCCCAGGGGGGGTGTAATCAGAACAGATCGTGTTAAAGCCAGTAGGGGGAGAGGGATTAATCACAAGATAAAAAGCTCAATTCCATTGGAAAATATTTAGCTCCATGATTTAATCAGATGCAACAGAAACAACGATAAGAAAGTAGCATCAGGATCCTCATGCAAACCCAGCTGATCAATGTAAACAAGAATCCCTGTCACTACAATTACCTGGTTAAAAGAACAGCTGGATATTGACTTGGTTTTGCCATTGAAGTATAAATGTTGGGGAAGACAGCGTGTCCAGAGTAACAATAACCATATAGACCAATTGCAACAGGAAGAGTTGATAGGTTTAGTGTGGATCCTTGACGAACAAAACCAATTTGATCCACCAAGCCAGCCCAAAACAGACATAAGACAACCAACACTGATGCAATGACTCCACCAGCTGGAACAAGGGAGGAGCATATTGTAAGTGTTTACTCATGGATTCCACATTTGAACAAAACAAGCCACTGATCTAATATATTGGCCTAAGGTAAAGAAAGCTACCTTCATTCAATATTCTGTTCATTTCAACATCAATGCCACCCTACTAATAGGGATTATGTTTATGAGATTCAACGCTAACGGAATGACGGGTCAAAGAGAAAAGTATTACTTTTACATAGACATTGCTCTAGAATGCCCTGAAATAGAGTGGCATCTTTATTTTTGTATGAGGGTGAATCACTATATTGCAGTTAAATACTGGTGGACACTGTTTCACTCATTGATGCTTATTAATACTATGACTGAGAGTTGCATATATGCCTAGAGAGATGCATGATTGGTGAGACCATATATAATAAAAAATATCAGTTGCGGCGAATTAAAAATTAGAATCATGTAATCATACAAGTTACAGCCTAGGGCAACGCAAAACTAAACCTCACTGCTGTACGCAACAAAAATTGAAAAGCAGTACGCTCAAATCTCCATTTCTCCATTTATGAGTCTATGACAGAGTTGTGTTACAATTCTCTACAGAGTTGAAAGAGTTGTTCAGCTTCCAATCATGGTAGAGTTAATGAAGTCCGTTGTTTTCCAAAGCAGACAGTTACACATGCCGTTTCGGTGAACCTATTGCAGTGGCCTCGTGGCAACAGAAAGGTAAGACCAAGTACATATGTACCCCTAGATCCCTAACCACCCCCAAAGAAATGACAAACAAAAAAGATAAAAATTGTACGCCGAAGCTATTGGATGATACTATAGAGTATGGTATGGTACACAGCCGTGTGGGGAAGACAACACAATTTCTAGAATCTAGATTCAAGAGTGAACTGTATCATATGAGTACCACCAGAGTAGACATTTTTCATTCAACTTCAAGACAATAAAAGGATACACATCCTCACCTGATATATAACTTGGAAGGCTGAGATCTCGCAACCAACATGTAGGAAGTACAGCAAGAGTGGTTGCCAATGCAAATAGGTGGTGACAACCTAAATCAAACCCACCAAGAGCCAAATGTGCATTTGGGAAGAGAGATGATAAGTTATCACTTTCCAGTATTATGTACTCCACACAACATGCCTGTAAGGAGAAAATACAATTTAAGGTATTGAAACGTCAAGTAGAGAGCCAAAAATATCATCCCGACAATCAAACTCTTATGATAATTTATTAATGCTTCACGCAATCAAAATTCTTGGAAAAAAAAACATCAATCATCCAAAGAACCACAAATATCTTCTCCACAATTAGACTCTCCTAATCATTTATTTGTACCTCAAGCAATCAAAACCATCAAGAAAAAAAGAAGCCTAACATCCTCTAGAGGTGATCACAATTGAACATGAAAGAGAATTCAAACAATACAACTCTCTATCTTGCTTCAAGTCAAAATTAAATAATCTAGTTAGCTGCTTCAACATCAATTGAAGAGTCCTCCAAATGCAAATGTTACAGTAATCCATATAACATTACCCATCTTGTGACAATCACATCTTTGTGCTCTAAAAAATAAGGAGATGGATTGGTCTCTGAATGTTTTTCACCAAATTGCTAATTTATACACTGATAAAAGTATTCAAATCAAAATGTTCAATGAATTGTTCTTTTACAGAACAATAATCATTTATCCCTCATGTACCATGTAAAGATAGATAAACAGCTACAATGTTTATACCTGCATATTGATGATTATTTAAATCAGTAAACAAAAGGAGACATCTACAATATATAATGTAGATGCATTTATGTAGTTGTACTTCCAACTACAGTTGTCAGGCATTTGTGTCATATATCAGCATTTGAATCAGCATTTCATTATGATGACCAACTCAAATGTTTGGATATATGAACAAATACAGGAAACATCTTGCCATGTACTCCAAGCTGGCATTAAATTGCCATCCAACAGTTTAGGATCAAAATTGGTCACAACATCAGCACAAACAAGGGAACTAGAAGACATTATAGCCAGAGCCTTATATGACAGTAAAACTTATAGGTATAGTTACAGAAACCGACCAACACTTTGAAACAAATAGTCAAAACACCTTGGAAGGAGAATAGGAATCATAGCAAAAACAATTGCAAAGCCATGTGAGCAACTGAAATTTTGTGCAGCACGCACTCAAAAGCTGACGATGAAAAGTTGCACTTACATATAACTCCACATAAAGGATTGTCTGCAAGCAGAAATGACAGAAGACAAAGTCAGCAACCAACCAGCTTGAGCAATGTTTGCAGACATTTCAGAAAGAATTGAACATCAAGCAATATAAAAAAAAATTGCAAAAAGCAACAAACATGCATTTAGACAACTTTAAACACTTCCTGTAAGGAATAGTTATAATTTTTTAGCCCCGAGGAATGGGGGAGAGAAGTGTCCCCCATAGCAGAAGGAACTTTGTACAAGAACACCATCATTGCCTATCCTTGTAGTGTGAAGTAGTAATACACACATTTCAGACTTTCACATATCGGTTGGAAAGGAAACAGCATGTCTATAATTCAGTTCCAGGTAAAAGGATTTTTGTTTTTGGGGGGAATCAACCTCTCTACTTATAGTGTACTTTCCTACATTTAGATCTCCCCAGGACCTACTTTTGGGATCTATTTTGTGGTGGTGATTGTTGAATGAAGATTTAAGATGTTTGACCCTTCTCATTCTCCTGAAAATACCTTCCTACGTGCCACTCAAAGGTCATGGTTTTCCAAAGTGATGTAAGCCTTATGGGCCTAAATTATAGGTTTCGTGCTTTATATTTCTTTGATGTCCATTTACCACTATTCTAAACATTTGATGTACCTTGAAAGCTTTTTTAATATTTTTTCCATCAGTAATAAAGTTCCGTAAATGAATCATGTAGTACTAAAGTTATGCAGTTATTGCCACCTCAATCTTGACTATCTATATATTTCATTAGTAATAGTGTATAAGCAAATCTCAAACCAAACCACATGCAATCAAAACCTATTTCAATAGTAAAACAAAGATATTCAATATATAAATCCCTTCTAAAGCCTTCTCCTATTGCTAAAGAAAACAAAAGGAGCATGGAGAAGCTAAATTTTAAAGAGAACTTACGTGGCACAAAATTACTCCTTGTTCTTAAACAAAATATATTTTATAAATCAGATGATACTTATAATTTCCATATGTTATTTCAAAGTTGTATTTTAGAATCAGAATCATAGGGAATTCTTTTACGATAACATTTTCATTCTCATGATAAATATAGTCTTACCTTTCTAGGCGGTTAATGTTAGTCATACACTTCATTATCATTATTTTACCTCACTACAAGACTCGAGGACACGATTTTTCCACCGACGGAGAATAATAGAGATTTTTTTTTTGGGTAAGTAATCAAAGATGTATAATAAAAGGACACCAAGGGGATGTCACCCATGTACAAAAGGCGTAATACAAAAACATTATACCCTCAAGCTCTCATCCATTGTACAATCGATAAAAGCTAAAAAATTGAACTCTTTGTTACCACTAAGCCCCACACTCCAACTATACAACAACCTCAAAAAATAGCACTCGAAATCTTGAAATGACAAGATTTTGTCCTCAAAAATACGAAGATTTCTCTCCTTCCAAGTAGCCCACCAAATAGCCAAAGCAATCATGTTCCAAACTCCAAGGACCCAGCTCTTCTTCATCCTTCTCCTCTAAGCCACCACCACTTCTCTCACATTAGAAAGTTGAACCCAACTTATCCCCATTAACGAGAGAGATAAATCCCAAAGCGAAGAAACCCACCGACAATGTACAAGAAGACGATCCACAACTTCCTCCAAACACATGGAGCATCTACTTGGACCTCTAAAATTTCTTCTCTTAAGCATGTCATCCGTGGGAATCTTGCCTAAGGTGGCTGCCCAAGGAAAGATACACACTTTTGTAGGAGCATTAGACTTCCAAATGGACTTGGCAGAAAAATCACAACCGTCCAAGGCTTCAATTTGTGTGGAACAAAAACTCTTGACACTAAAGGAACCCTTAAAGTTTAGTGGCCACACAATCTCATCATTACCTTGGGATAGAACCTTTTTGCCAGCAATTACGGCTAACAAAATACAAATACTATCCTCTTCTCAATCATTAAGACTCCTTACAAAAATCAAATTCCAATGGTTAACGTCACCATTCCAAGAAACTACTTCTTTAACCGTGGCATACTTCAGACAAGCCATCCTAAAAAGATCGGGAAAAAGATTTTTTAAAGGACGATCCCCACCCCAAACATCGTGCCAAAATAACACCCTTCAGTCATCCCTCACCTCAAAATGCACTAAAGATTTGGAATGCTCAAGACCTACTAAGATAGATTTCCAACAACCAACCTTGTGAGGATAAGGACTCTTTTTACTCCACCAACCCAACTCATCTATCCCATATTCTGCCTTGATCACATTTTTCCACATAGCACTATCCTCTTTTGCAAACCTCCACAACCATTTGGTCTTCAACACTTCATTCATAACACGAAGAGGTCTTATGCCATGTCCGCCCTACTGTTTAGGACGGCATACCTCATTCCAATTGACCCAGTGGAGAATAACGAAGATGAAGCTAAAAGGAAGGAAGCTAAAATAACAAATATAGGGAATAGTCTTATACTTGAGAAATGATTGCATTTTTAATACTATTTTCATATAGGATATTATAGGGTATTTTAGATTAGTCGAAATAAGGTTATTTAAGAATTTTAAATAACATTTAGTTTTCTATTTTATTTACAATAGGTTCAGGTAAGGTTTAGCTTATTTTCCAAGTCTTACAGTCTTATAAATAGATTATATGTCGCGGGTTGTTATTCATCTACTACAGAATATTGAATGACTATTCAAATAAGCAAACGATATACTGATTTGTCCCCTATTCTTCTCTCTAAATTTCACTTCTTCTTCCCTGATCTTTCCTCTTCTAGTCCATATTCCCTTGTTTTCCCCTTTTCCCTTTCCCTTTCTCGATCAGTTTGGTATCAGTGCTTCCCTATTCTTTATCAACGACAGAATGGGTGTAGGGTGAACTCAAAGGGATATTGAAAGATAATTAAAAAAATGGGATGATTGTGCTTGATTGGTGGGAGAAAATGAATGTTCCTTTGCGTTGTCTTGGTTTTGTATTAAACATAACATTTTATGATGCTCCTTATCTTAGTGTCATGGTTTAGGTGGGTTAGAAGATAACCTCAAAATTTGGATAAAGAGGTGGTCATGGGTGTGATGCAATCTCTCAAAAAGAAATCTGAAAGTGCAAAGGAGGAAAAGCTTCTAAGGGAGCAGTATGCAGCTTTCGACATCAAGAAGCGCTTAAATGTTATGGTTGATGCTCAACAAGATGTCGTTCAAGCAGACTTAATGGTCAACTTGTCTCTAAAACTCCAAACTTACGGCAGCTAGGTGAAGTTGCAAAAAAAGGCCCTACGTCAACCAAATAGGGTCCATTCATTTTAGCTTTTAGCAGTTAGTAACGGTTAGGAATCGTTAGTAGCTTTTAGGTTTAGCGATTAGCGTTATAGAGCATTTAGGATTATCGACAATAATTTTGTGTAAGTAATTTTTCTTATTGGCACTATTATAAATTTGAACAACAATTATACGACAGAAAGAGTCGAACGGCATTTGAAAACATGCATTTAAGCAGTGTCTTTGCAGCATTTAGATTATGGGCAATTTTGGCAAAGTATAAATCATTTGTTAACCCAATATATATTTGAACCACTGTTTTGCAACTAATCAAGTTGAAAGCCATTACTTACAAACAGAACTTAAATTACGCAACATACATAAGATGACAAAAGTTGAACTGTATTTGGGTGACAACAATTCAATAGTTTAAAACACAACAAAATTTACATATCAAAGTTGAATAACTTTTAACCTTTGTTTTCATTAATTAATATTACCCTTGCACAGTCATTTTCATAGTCATGAATGTTAAGGGTAAAAATGTCACTTTAACCTTCTTTAAAATATATTGAACCAATATCCATGTGGTTTGGGGTTAATTAATAAGCTGACAATCAAATAACGTTCATCACAAATTGAGGACAAAAATGTTAATAGAACTTATTGACTTTATCGTTAATTCCTATAAAATTGATTTCGCCATTCAAACAACCGATTGGTATTCTAGAAATGGTTAGTAGCATTTAGAACAGTGTTTAGCATTTGGCAGCGTTTGGAGCAGTTGGTAGCATTTGGGCGTGGTTAGCAGCGTTGAGAAATAGCAATTACCATTTGGGAGTGTTCGGAAGTGTTTGGCGTTCACCAAACGGTGAAACGATCAGGTGCTTAGAAGTTATGTGGCTAAAGAAATTGGAGTACATATTCATAAATGCACAATGTCAAAAGAATTTGGTTGAATTGTGTTATAGCTTATCAATTAGTGTAAATTCACTCCAATATCCAACTTGTAGTCTGTGTTAGCAAAACTACATGGATGAACTCATAAATTTTGGGATATTGATCCCGAAACGCCTCTTCTAGAAAATTGAGGGCCAAGACTCCAGAGATAAGAGGATGATCAGACTCATCACTGATGAAAGAAAGATATCATAGGAAGACAAGCTTTCTATTTTTCTTTCCCGATCCTCTTTTCGTCTTCTGATTTTATTACTGCTCGTATGGAGAAAGTGGCTATTTTTGCTTGTTAGTTGTTAAGGCCACTACTCAGCATTCTTCTATGTTTCTTTTTTTCCCTAGCAATCTCAGACTAGAAGATGATGACTCAACTTAGCAAGTATTAGAAAGTTGAAGTAATCTTAAATGTACTTCTAAAAAAGTTGAAAGTAATATGACGTAAACTTTTTGGAAGATTGAAACGAATGTTCTTGAGACTTGCCAGAGAATTTTACGTGAACATTCTGATTCTGAATTTGAATTTGTTTGCCATCCCAATATATTGGCAAGAGTTAGCGACAATTAAAATTTTTGATTGAATATGTTGGGCACAATGACAAAGGAGTTGCAAGCAATGAATGCTGACAGGACCAAAAACACCACCAAAAAGATAAGGTAATATTAGCACGACACTTGGATGAGATCTTTGTTTTGTAGTATATGTAGGATCAACGTGTACTTGGTACCCCCCCCCCCAAAAGTTTTTTAACTAGTGAACCGAAAAAAATGAACCGTAAATTATGATCGTAAATAGCACTTAGCTAGACCCGAAATCCTTTCATTTTACCTCTTACAATCACAAACTTATTCCTCGATGCAGACCGATCCCCAATCCTGGTAACTATGGGCCCAAGCCACCATATCTGGTTTTTTCATACTTCTATGAAGCCCACCCCTATTTCCATGATCCCCCTTCTAAAAACAATATAAGTGTTGCTCTTTTCATTTGTCTGCCTAGGGACCAAAATGATAATAGTTCATTCAATTTTTCGTACATAGAGATGGATAATTGTAATTTAAAATTCTCATATTTTTAAATTAGATTGAACAAATGTAAGTACTTGAATGAAATTGATATCAGTATCTCTTAATCATAACATAAACATAGAGTTAATAATTGAGAAATGGAAATGTAATCCAAAATCTTGGGGAAACACCAATATGGAGAAATAGGGAATAAACATGTAGAGATATGAAGAAATCATAAATCCCTATAACTAATCTTAAGGAACTAATGAAAAAAGAAAGGTGCTATCTGAGCGAGTATCAAGGACCACAAAGAGAAGTAGAGGAAGACCCAAAACGTAGCGAAGGTGATCACATTGGAATTGCCCCACCTAAATCTCATAAAATATATAGAGTCTAGCATATTAGGATTCTGTAACAAATCCCAAGGGAACCCCCATCGTAATATTCTAAGATGTGCGGATTATCTCTCATCCCTACTTTTCCTTCGTTTTTGTGTGAGCATTTCTTTGTTATTTTGGAAATCCTCTTTTGTTGCTACTCTTATTTATGTCATATCATATTTTATTTTGTCATCTCCGTTTGGCACATCTCCTAATGTTTTCACCAATACCAATCAATCATTTCTTTAAACATTATTATATTTTCCTCTTCTCAGAATAATTTAATATTGTATGTCATTCAAATGACCTCACTACCCATGTCAATTTGTTTTTGCGATAGTCACCACCCATGCCATTTAGTTTAAATAAGATAGAAGTCATATTGCATACCCAACTTGGGGAATAATCCACCCTGGTATACTGTTGTCAACATAATATATATGCAACATGAATTCACAAAGAAAGACAAGGAAGAACATACTGAGATTGCAAATCTTCCTATTCTGCCAAATACAGCTTGACCAATGTCTGGATAGGTCTCCAACCCAGGGGCACTATCCAAGCAATAATGTAAAAGAAGTCCAGTGTAGAAAGAAAATACAGCATATATTAATAATATAGTGAGACTAAGCCATCCTCCCTCCTTCACAGCATAAGGAGTAGAAAGCATTCCAACTCCACACAAAACATTCATACCTGTTAAACATCCACATAAGTACCATCAGCCATTAGTTAAACACAGACTATTCTCTTCAGACTTCTGCTATTCCAACTTCAAGTTGGTCGATTTATGTTGTAAAGAAAAAAGAAAAAAATTCAAATTGCAACCATGACCAAGTGTTCTAAGACTTTATAAGATGGCCTGCACCTAGATAACTTGAATGGAACACTTGTCAACAGATAAAAGAAATAAAGTGTCAGGCCATGAAGGGAATGCACTCCCCTTTATTATTCCTTTTCCTTCATTTCCATATAAGAGAATGCATGTATATATTTTTGTTTATCTTGGGTACAAATTTTATTAAATCTCTTTCATCTCAAACATTCAAGAAAATGGTCAAATCCCTAAGCAAGACCCTAGATTCCCCAGTTTGGACCATCATAAAGTTTGTCCTACATCAGTCAGGCTTCAACCAGCTGCAAGACATTGGTCCCAATTGGATCATGAGAGTGAAAAACAGTAACATGGCAAAGCTAGATCTAATGTTTTACTTCAGTTAACTTGCGAAAGCCCCAGTCATTAAACAATTTGATCCCTCTTCCCTACAACCAAGCACAGCCTAATGATGGTATGACATATATATTGCTATACGGATATCTTTTAATCATGGAAGGCTGGAAGAATTTGTTAATTGTACCGCCTAAACTTTGAATTCCGAAGTTACTAATCCTTCTACAGCAGGTGGTTTCAGACCTGTTGCATATTGGTTTACAAAATGATGTACATATCTTGAGTTGTAGGTTGCATCTAGTTATCGATGACCTGGTTAATCAACTCTTCCGTCCTTGGTAGGTTGATTTTGAACAACATAATCCTTCCTGAGGAGCCTATAAAAGGATGTACAATATGTTTCATCTACATGCATCAACAACATGGATTCGAAAGGAGCCTATGATCAAGGAATGGTTCCCTCTTCATCAACTTTTAGAGCAATTTAGTTTAGTTCGAAAATTTGTTAATTGGGTTATGACATGTGCAACTGAAAGAGCATCTTATGCTATTGTTGTCAATGGTCAACTTTGCGCCACATCTAACACTAGTAGAGCACTTAGACAAGGAAATCCAATGCCTCCTATTCTCTTTGTATTTTTGAAGCAATACCTCAATAACACTAAGATGCATAAATTGAAAATGAGGTTGTTTTGTGCAAAAGCAGTTGCATTGAAAGAGTTTGGGATTGCTACATTAAAGCAATTGTGTGTAACTAGAACCAAAACTTCAAACCATGAGTGAAACCAAATTTTGAATCCTTCAAGGCACTTACGCTACAGTCTGCTTTCAACTTCCATTGCAAATATTCTAAATTGTTATCACTCACATGTGTTTTGCGGATTATTTACTGCTTGTCACTCAATGAAATATTGGCTTAGTTCAGTGCAATTCTTATGAAAGCCTTTTCAATCTTTCTCCTCTGGCCTTCATCTTAATCTGTCTAAGAGCTTTCTTCACCTTGTTGGAGCGGATATAGTTACTAAAGGTGAAATTATCTCATTCATTGAAGCTTCTTAAAAGCAAGGAGCCCTTTGTATTTTTTGGAGTATTCCTTGTCCTATCAAAACCCATGTTTTCCTCAATTCAGAAGTTAGTGTTTGTTCTTATCCAAATCAGGTGTGCTCAACTGACCAGGACCAAGTGCGTGCTCTTTGGAATCCAAACTTCTTGAATTTTTTCCTCCCTTATGAGCACAAAGGTTGTCGAGATGACTGCAAGTGCTAAAGGTTTGCACGGGTTAGCTGGATTAAGCAGGAAAGCTTTGTTCGCTGGGACAAAGTTTTAACCCAAAAGTTCTGAGCTAGTCTCAGAAGTTATGAGGTAGCAGGAATGCCATGAATTCATCACTACCATGTTGAACATAATATAAAAAAAAGAGGCATATGGAGATTCCAGTCAATGTTACCTGGATGGCCATGAAGGTATTTAAATCAACAAAATGGCTTACTGAAATTTTTCAGGATGGAACTATATCATGTCATAGTGCAGATTTTTTATCAAAAAGGATTACACCAGGATCATGCAGAAAGTGACTTCTTGCAGCAATATATAAATAGAGAGCCTCGTACAGCTGTTTTTATCATTGGGGTTTTTCTTTCTTTTTTCAACACTTATACATTGGCTTGCTTTATTGGGGGACTTCCTGCACTGATAGAACTGATGAGCTATAGTATGGAGTGTAGGTGTATTACACGAGTATGATGGACAGGGTTGTGCATGTTGCCTCTTCTGGTGTAGGAGCATTAGGGTTCTCCCACTGGAATTTTGACTGAAAGTGGATATATTAGCTAAATTGGTCATAGAGAAGATAACTGCAGCCGAGTTCAAAGAAGCTCAACAAAACCACAACAGTTAATTTCTGAATGATATATTTCAAAGGCAAAAGTATCGTGAAGGAAAAACTTTTTAAGCCAATATATTTCAGGAAATGATGATCTTGTCGCGAATTATACATAGCTATCCTGAAACGCACATCAAGAAATCATGCATTAAGGACGCTTCCAGGAGGTGTATTTAATTGTTGCACGAATTATGAGGTGGTTTAAATCTTGTCTATTGGGTCTCAAACAGCACCATACATATACTCCTTTTTGCAGATTAATAAAGTCTAATAATATACAAAAAATAAAATAATGGAAAACTTCTCGAACACAAACAAGTATCTTAACTGAATAAACTGAAACTGCACCTCAATGGGATGCTCAAGAAAATGTAATAGAATGAACTCATTTCACTGATCTAGACACCAATTAGCGCTCTTTTGTTTTATGCATTAGCACAGAGCACTACGTATATCTATGGATTCAAAATGTGGTCGAACCGCGACGAAACGGCTACATTGGAAAGGTTTTGCAGTTGGGTGAACCGCATTTTCATGCTGCAATAGTTGCGATATGGATCGCAATTGCCGTATTACAGCGATTTTGCCATACCGCGACTGAAACCGCATTTTGAATCCACGCATATATCAAACACGCTTTAATGCTTCATCTAAGTCCAGGCTACCGGCACACAAAGATATGCCCATTCTTACAAAAGCATAGGGTGCATTTGAATTAGTGAGGCTATATCCTCAAGGATGTAGAGGCTATCAGCTATTAATCCCTGAAACACTTAATTCCTACCTTCGCCTTAAGAAGATAAAGTAACAGAAAATTTGCTACTAGGATTAGCACTGCTTAGTATGCCTCATGAGGATAAACAATCCTCAACAAAAGAAAATGAAAACAAGAGAATACAGATCGTTATATCTCTATAACTCAACATTAAGCACAGCCTGCCCATATGTACTTTGCCGACTAACGGGGAATTCATGTGGGATTTTGGATGGCTTGTGCTCAGAACCAGCCTTTTTTATAACAGAATGCCTCCTTGATGGAACATAAGGTAATAGAGCGTGAGAACTACGCCTTTGAGGTTGTTCCCCTTCTCCTGATGTTGGTAAGAGCGGTTTTGTCGCCTCAGTAGTGTGCCTCTGAGTCAATGATGAAGACAGAAAAGAACTTCCAAACCTTGACAATGAGGAAGTGCCTAGAAAACCAATATTTGGCGATGACACACTACTATACAAATCAATGGATTGCCTGAAATAAAAAAAATTGAGCACAAATAAGTATTGTGAAACAATACTGCCAAAAAATAGAGCTACGCCTACAACGCAATACCAAGAACAACGACATCTCTTGCTCATGTCATTTTGCAAACACAGATGCCCTGGTCTGATATGGTTAGTTCAAAAATGAACTTAGCATAGTTTAAAAAAGCGTGCCCAGCGTCAGACACCACGTACATGTCTTGGAGGGAATGAGATGCGCCTCAACAATGCAAGGCTATATTTTCACCTTTTTTCTTTTTTTCCCTGGCCTTATTTTTACCTTTTTGCATTTTTTCTTTCCTTGGGAGCTGAAAAGTGAGTTATGTTTGATTGCTTGCATGCTACATGTATGTTTCAGGGAACTAAGATGATAATATAACATACTTTGAGGCCATTTGTGGTAATAATAGTTATATTGAAGTGTAATCACTTCTTTAATGTATTTATCTAACTTGTTGCTAAATACGAATGAGTTTCAAACATTTTTGCACATCAGTGATGCATTGGTCTTCGCCTCGCACCTCGGGAACCTATGCGCTTCAGTGTGTCTCGCCCCTTTTAGAACTAAGGAACTAAGAAAAGATGCATTTCATTGCCAACCTTTATAACTACAATCCTTTCTGTTTCATGAAGATCTAATTCTGGCTTGATCAGCTTAACTACGCATATAAAGGTCAATTTCATCTTTCAGCCTTATGCTTGAATTCCAGTTGGGACTTTGTGGGGATCCTAATTCCTAAGGCCCAGATGGCCATGATTAATGGATTATTATCAAATTTGATATCATCTCAACTTCATTTTGCACCTAAGACAGATGGAAGATCTTGTTCATGAAAAAGAAATTCAAATAAAAAAAAAAGTAACTTTTGGCTCCATTTCTGTCCAAAATAAATAGACATTTTTCAGTTTAGATTATCGGGAACTAAAGCAAAATTTATCCCTCTAAGTTGTGCTCTACTTCCTCTTTCTAGAGTAATACGTAGTTAATTGTTACATAACCACCCAACTTTTCTACAATTCAGGACTAAGGCTGTAACATGAGCCCCCCCCCCCCCAAAACCACAGGGATTGAATAGCCCCTGACGTCTTTTCTAGGCAACACTTTAAGGGGCGCATGACTTGTCTATCCAAAATCGAACTCCAGTCATTTTCAAATGCCTCTGGTCTCTTCAATGAATAAAACACCATAACATAGGCTCAGTGTGAAAATTTTGAACATGCACTAACGGACAGAGAAACATAATTGCAGCCAAAGGTAAAGTTAGTTGATCAAAATTGAGCTTAACGTGAACTACCGGGTGGTTTTTTAGCATCACTCTTTCTATTAGGTTTATCTGAATTATAATCTTCATATGAGGAGCTAATGACAAGAAAGACATGAAAGTATTGCCTAGGCTGCCAAGCACCTCAACTTAGTGTGTGAGCTCAAGCTTGATGAGTTATTTGCTTACTTGCTTCTTCATAAGAATTTCTAGATTGGCAATTAGTAATTGGAGCAAAAATGCAACATCATAAATGCTCAAAACTCATTATAAATTTGGTAACAACATTCATCTAGATGACATTGGTAGAGATCATGGCTAATGAAGAACATTTGATATGTTAAATAAGCATTTAGAAGTTCAATATAACCTTATTTGACACCATTAGCATAAAGGAGTTTATCTTGCGTTGAATTCTCATTATCTATAATTTAGTTGTTGCCCACTTGATTAGGAGCTAGGCGAGGGAGTTTTTAAAAATTCAACAAACTTCAAATGTCAAAAGCAATGGCTAGACAAATGGCCATCCATATAAGCCAGATAGCTCCTTTTATCTGGTTTAGCATAAATGAAACTAGTTTGATTTTATTTTCAGTGAACAGAACAAACACGACTTTTATTGGTCTATAAGACCCAACATAAAGGAGGGGGGATAAGAAGAAAGCAATTCCTTTGCACAATTCCGTATTAAAAATTAAAATTTCTACTTTCTCACGGTAAATAGTTTGAAAAAGAGTAAATCCTGTCTAGCCAAAGTAACTAGTTTTGGGGACTCTCACGGTATGTGAACGCAAGGCACGCAAAAACATAGATTGAGATATTTCAAAACAATAATAATGCAAGCTAGCATTCGCTAAGTGGATGCTACACTTTTAGCACCAATTTCCCTATGGTTCTACCACTAACACTAATTTCTCTGCTTCAGGTGTGATCCTCTAATTCAGGATAACAACAAATTTGGACGCCATTTCCATTAGTTCAAATCAAGTAGTGATTTGCTACGGGTTTGAGCAACAGAACTTCCATTCACTTCAACATAAATAGAGACAAAAAGAGTACCGCTAACTCTGCGGCCAAGGGGTAGTGTATGAATTGGGTTTACTCTGCTCGCCGTCTCGCAATGACGAATTGGACAAATCCGAATGATTCCCTTCCCGATCATCCTCCTTTTTTGACGATTCTCTTGGTCATCTTCGTCGCTTTCAATGTAAAAGGTTTGATCCGACACCGAATTCTTCATTTTTCTCTCTCTTACTCTATTACCAATAAAACAGCATCAAATAAAGTTCTTTAAAGCATCCCAATAACGCAAAAAGATCATGACAAAACTAATCAGACGAGATCCTAATTTCAACAGAAAATATAATCAAAATTCTTATTCTCTACAATTTTAGTTCCTCAATTAGTGCAACAGATTGCTAACCTAATTAGAAAATTGGTATGAACCACATCCGAAGTATTATAAGGTTAACAAGGAGCCTATAGTACATCAATAGATGAATCAAATCACCAAAACCCAAAGCGCCAAAGACAATAAATGAATAAATAAACACCCAATCATAGATAAGTCTTCGTCACTATCTAGTCGCATTCATGGAACGAGGATAGAGATCTACTATTTACTCCACCACAAATAAGAGAGTAAGAGAGGGGGCGTTTGTGGGAAGGACTACAACCTTCTGTTTGGAGAAGGACAATGAGATGATAATCAAACAGCGGACTTCAAACTGCAAGCTGTAAGAACCTTTTTTGATTTTTTGGTTCAAAGCAAGTTGTAGGATTTTGCTTGGGCTATGACTCCATCCCCACAAGATTTTGAGAGAGTGGGGAAGTAGTACTTATATTATTGTAGACCATGTGCGCCCAGGTTGATATGGACAATATTGATGTGTTGGCAAAGTAATTTTTGTTAAAAAAAACCACCCACTATTCAAAATCCAAACTTCCATCGCCAACTGCTTTCCTACTCCTGCTCGAACACTAACTAACCCTCCATGGTTGAAATTCCTCTCCCTATCTTAAACTATTTAATGGCGACAATCAATTCACACATTAGTTTGTCTTGCTCCAGCCAATTGCACCAACTTTGCATGGAGAACCGGCTTTCTTGTTCAATTCCAGCGGTCACTGTTCAATTCCGGCGAGAATAGTTCGAGCTTTTTATTCAGTTTGGTTGAAAGGATGAACAGAGGAAGGTAGAACTATTGACTTACAAGAGGAAGCCTAAGTACAATATACACATTTTCGAGTGTTCAATTCACTCCTTCATTCTAATTTAATAGACCTTACTTTGAATTATTCTTGTTCAATGCCTCATTCTTGTTTTCTGAATTGTTCTTGTTCACTTCCTCATTATTGTTGGTCATCATTGTTGTTGCAATTGCTTTGCTGCTGAGGCAATTAAAACGACCCAAAACACACCCATAGTTAAGTCTATAAGAGAGCAAACCCAGACATGAATCAATTACTGAACAAACCCAGAAAAATGTATAACTCATTGAATCAAAGAACTAAATGAAAATTTGCACACAAGAAACTCTAAAAATTGACCAAATCCCCATCCAAAACCATACTCAGAAAGCTGGATTGCCAAGGAAATCGATGGAATCTCCAGCTAAAATTCACTAACTCGAAACTGTTGAAAGCTAGGGTTTTGAAACTCACCTGATTCTGCAACTTCTTGTGTTTACTATTGGTGCCATGGACTACAGAGAGAACGCAATAGAATTACTGAACTGTTAATTTTTCGGTTTGGTAGGAAACCAAACCAAACTCAGATTTTGGAACACAAAGCTCAAAATCATAGGTTTCGTAGGAAATAACTAGTTCTTCATCTTCTTGTTCTTGTTGTTGCGATGCTGAGGATAGAGAAATCAATAGGCAGTCATTCGAACTGTAGGCATACCGAAGTCGACAGAGGGAACTCAAATTTCTTCATCTACTTCACCATTGTACGGAAATTGAGACAGAACTAGACCTGGCAAATGGGTCATTCGGTTCGGGTATGGATCGGGTCAAGTTCAGGTCGGGTCATGTTTGGGTTAAGTGACATTTAGGGTCATTTCGGTTTGGGTCGGGTATAGTTTGGGTCGGGTCGATTTCGGGTCAACAAATTTTCGGTAAAATACGCTCGTTATGCCGAAACAAGCAGCTTTGTTGAAAATTTCGGGTCAGGTATGGTTCAGGTCGGGTCAATTCGAGTTTCAGACCCACTTTTGGGTGAGTATATTTCGGGTGTCGGGTCGGGTATGGGTATGGGTCATTCGGTTCGGGTTTCGGGTCTCGGTTCAGTTTTGCCAAGAGTAGATAGAACGAACAATCTCACAGAGTTAAGAGATAGAGAGAGTCAAAGGATGGTTTGTAGAGAGAGAGAGTCAAAGGAGGCTAGCTGCAACACCCCCAGCCCCTAGGGCCGAAAGCGTTACGTTTTCCTAACATCTTACTTAAATTTTGGGACGAACGGACAGAATTTCCCCTGAAAACTGAACGTTCCCAGGCTAAACGCCTTACAAAAGTCCCTGTCAATCAACGGAAGCGTAAACATTTAAAACATAACTCAACG
>JACYFF010019584.1:59074959-59096675 GCA_017589665.1 Selenicereus undatus
CTTCGTTTTTAACCCCTTTTATACATTAGTTAACTTTAGTCACATTCGAGCTAACCACGTTCTTATAACTTCAAAATTAATCCTTTTTCATGAATCGCTAAACCCTTGAATCGAAGCTAAACGTATTAAACCAACTTCGTTTTTAATTCTTTTTATACCTTAGCTTATTCTAATCAAATTCAAGCTAACCACGTCTTTATAACTTCAAATTAATCTCTTTTCATGCATGGTTTTCATTCAAGTCCAATTCACGCATGGTTCCCTTTATACGCACATAACTTGCATCGATTTACAATCTCAGGCATAAATTAACCAAATGCTTCGAACCTAAACATGTACAGCCCATTTCTTGTCATTTCTAACAAATCTAACTAACCCTAACTTGACATGCAACATGATTCTGCTGAAAACGTTTTCGAAATTAATACTAATTTAGGAGGCAAGGAACACCCACCTCGGTCCTAGCTTAGAGCACACAAATTAGTAGGAATTGAAGCAAATTCGAACACCAATTGCTCAGAGTCTCCTCTGTCCTTCGCGCAATTCACGACCTAGCCCAAATCCAAAACCCTAGCTCGCGATTTTGTCCAATTTTCACACGATTAGTGACGGTTTGAGATAGAGATTCAATTTAAGAAGGCTAAAGGGTCGAAACTCACCATGCAAGTGAATTTTGTTCGAGCATCGGTTCTAGTCGCGTTGAATTCGGCCAAACCGTGGCTGATTTGGGTTGAATTCGACCAGTCGACTGATGGGGGAGGTTGATTCTGGGTGATTGGCCGGATTCCGGCATGTGGGTGGTGCTTCGAGGCCACCCGAAGTGCCGCTGGCCGGCTCTATTCGCGGCGAGGAGAGGGGGTGGTGGTCGCGCGCAGGGGACCGCCGTGGTCCCTTCCTGGCTCGCCGGCGATGCCCGTGGCGGTGGTGGCTGGCGGGTCTGCGTGAGGAGGAGGGAGAAGTGGGGAAGCAGAGGAGAGAGAGCAGCGTGACATAGAGAGAGAGTGAGGGGATGTCGAGGGAGAGGGTCTCACGGGCATGAAGAAAGAAGAAAAGGGGTAGGGCGATTTTACCAAAATGCCCCTCCTTTCTATCTGTCTTTTATTTTTGTTCCAGGCTGCTTAGGAATCAGTACTGCTAGCTCAGTTCGTACCCCGAACTCTAACTCTTCTAATGTTGACAATCTAATCGTATTCAGGAAACGACTAAATAAATCGAATAACAACTAAGTTAAACTATCGATATAATTTAAAGGTGCAAATAGCACGAATTAACTTTAAAATCAATAATAGCGATAAAAATCCCTTTTTATAAAATTATAGTTTTCAAAAGCACATCGATAATCATTTAACTCATATAGTTACTAAAAATACCATTTTATAACATAAAAAGGTAATACAAGCAACTTAATATAAAAATAACGAAAACGGGTCTTACACTAGCTCTGTGTTGTGAGCTATAAATTAATGTTATTATTATTTTACCTTGAATAGTTTGTATGTGATGTAATTCAATATTATTAGAATTTAGAAAATTTTTCTTAAGCAATTGCAAATTTCAATGATGTTTGGGGCTGCTAATTCTTTATTTGAGAAGGTATGATTTTATCTATGCATGAGCGAAATAAATATTATTCACTAATATATTGGACTTTTGTTCAATCACCTTGCCTTTTTACGGTACACACAATATTTTTCATAGTGTTATCTGTTCATGTGCCCACAATATTGTTCATGGCTCTATTTGTTCATTTTAAATATGAGATTTATTCTTGCCTTTTTACTTCAAAGAGTTGTTAATGTGCAACCTGCATTGAGTTGATTTTATTTCTTGCATTCTTTTTCATATTGGAATTGTTCACATCTATATGTGTAATTATTAGACGAGTATGAATGTAACGTGTGTGTGGTTATTTACTTGTTGTGGAGGTTGTGGGAAAAATTTAAAAGTTGAAATATTCTTAAATCTCTTTATTGAATGTTAAAGATAGTCAATTAATGAGAAGAAACCTTCTGTTCGACGTATAATTAATAGCTAATAATGTAACGATTCGCTGGTTCAGCTAGAATTGTTCACTTTTTCGCATTGATTTATTCGAAATTTCACGTTTACTTCTCTTTATACATTTAGTTGAACCTTTGTTTTTGTCTTATTTACACTTCACTTTATTCATTAAATTTATATTGATAGGTATCACGTTTCTAGATGTGCATGAGAGGACAGTGTAAAAGATGACATTCAACTGGTGATATGTTATTGTCAATATGGATCTTATTTGTAAATATATGTAGACTGTAATTGGGGAACTTTTGACTAAATAATTGACTTTTTAGCAGGGTTGATAGCTCAAAAGAAAACAATGAAGCATGTGTCTTTCAGTAGCCGTTTCAAGAATCACATATTGTTGAAGATTCCGGCGATGAACAAACTCCAGAAGGTTGAAAAGAATCACTCATTTGCACAAGGAAAATTCTAAACATCACAAATGATAAACTTGCTCAAGTTGAAAAGCATATTCGGTTTGAATTGCATCATGATCACTCTGCATCCAAGCTTTAAATTAGAACCTCAAATGAACAATCTTACTATAGGAAGGCTACAAAGAATCATTCTAAGAAGGCTGACAAACAAAGTAAAGTTTGGGATGGTAATCTAAGCCATATAATGGCTTTTAATAGGCTATTATTCCTAATTGTGAGGCTTGATTATGAACAATGGACAACTGCAATGGAAATGGGTTTTGGAGGGTTCCTATCTGTTAGAACATCAATCATCCATAAAGATCTTGCTACATGGTTGCTTCATAAGTTTGACCTAGCAAGTAACACATTGAAACTTTCTGATAATAGAGTACTAGAGATAACTGAGGAAGATGTTCATGCAACTTTAATGTTACCTATGGGTTAATTAGAAGTTCAAGTAGCCTCGACATGCGAACCAAAAAATGAATACGCCAAACTCCTTGAACAATGGAGAATAAGGTGGAATCTTGGTAGAATAAGACACCACAAGTTGGAACGATGGTTGACCAATTTCTACAAATAGGAGACCATGGAGATGAATTCAAAAGAAACTTTGTGTTATATATAATTTCAACATGTATTATTGGGAGTATGAATGACGACTATGTCTTTAGAAATATTAAAGTCGTTGGTGGATCTTAACCAAATGGTTAAGTACAATTGGTGTGCATTTCTCCTGTAATGTCTAAATGACACAGTAGTGGAATGGAAACAAAATCTCACTAGATGTTTCAGATGACCACTCTTGTTTCTCGTGCTTAGTGGAATCCCACCTAAACAACATTGTTCATTGATGTAGATGTATTTGTTCATTACCTAATATATACTTGATCACTAATGTCTGCTATGTCATTCCTTCTAAGATGTACAAACTGAGATTTATCCTTGCTATGAATTACAACTCTTTTATCTGCATAGAGTTGAGTTTAGAGAAAAGAGATGCAAAGACCGATGGTTTTCCATGGTAACACGTTGCACAACTGATGTAATTGAACAAAGGGCTAAAGATGAAAGGGAATTCCTGGGAAAATATAGAAGAGGCAAGACAATTGATAGAATAGACTATTAGTCCATTATTCGTGAAGGTGAAATTGAGTTGCAAGAGGAATTCACAAGCATTTAAGCACGAGAAAACCAAAAGCACACCGACCTTGCTGCATCAACCCAGGCCCTCTACCTGCTCCTTAGCCTTCATGTTCAGAATATGGAAGGGAAAGAGAACCTCCAATGGCAAGGCCCGATGATCCAATTAAGGTATAATAATATACATCTACTTTGAGTTATATATATGTTTTTGACATCCTATTGTAGAAGTAATGCATTGTACTTGTTCAATAGTACATCATTAAGTGTTATGTTATTCATATAAGCTCATGTTTATTGTTGTACACCACAATGTATTGCGCTTGTTCACTAGAATGTTGTTGTGTATTCAGTTATTTGTATGAATTTGAGTTTATTATGTAAATGTTTTGCATGTTGCAATGAAAATAATATTGCATTTACTTCATCTATGTTGTTCATTAATCAATGTGAGTTTAAAAACAGGTACATGCTAACCGGCTAGGCTATTATCTGGGGAAATTGTTTGAAGTTATAGCAATCTTTGGACAAAGGTTTCCTATACAAAGGTGATATCACACATCGCACATCAACACATAAACGTTCAGAAATGTCTGAATGAAGTTGAAACTTAAGGCTTGACTCAGAATGAGCATTTTTCAGTGATCCAGAATTCTTCGATGCATATTTGAAAATGGAAGTTGTAGCGTTAAAGCATTACCAACGTCGAACTCCAATAGATTACACTCCATCAACTTTCGATCTTGGCATCCCAGTTTCACTTAAGTGGAGAATTTTTTGTAATCAGCTCCCCTATCAGACAAAACTCATACAAGAAGCAGTCCACCTGCATACAACGACGAACAAGTGTGTATAGGTGAATCTGAAGGCCAACATACATCAATGCATGCAATAACAAATATTACTTAGCGATATTCTAAACCAGCACATCACAAAATGCAGCAAGAAAAACATAATAGCATATAGCAGATTAAAGACAAAGTACTCCAAAAGCTAGAAGGCAATGTTAAACAAGCTTTGCAAAATGCACCTCATCGAGAGAGAAGAGTAATAAAACTACTGTCATTCATATGTTGATCACCATATTTGGGAGATTATATGGACATTATCAAAGATAAGCTAACCCATAGTGAGAAGGTTGTGGTGGATTATGCATTCCTGCCTTTCGATGTAGGCCATTCCAAAACGTAAGTATCTATATAATTTAATGCCTCTAAGTTTTATTATATTGGAAGTGTTAATGCTATTAATTGCATCTACATATATATCAATAGTGAGGAGCTATATGAGTTCAATGCTCCTAACAAAGCACACAGACTATGGATAGATAAAGAGGCAATAACTTCAATGGTAGCTGCAGACAACCATTCGGAAAATAGCATTTTGGATGTGTGGTCTATTATAATGAACAAGAACCAATTATCAAGGGAAACAATGCGTTCAAGTAGATTTTTCTTCACCGCATATGTCTGTATAAGTTACACATGTTGACGTATGTTCATTATCACATGAAATGTTTGTCACAACCAAGCCTTATTCTTGGGTTCATTTGACTTTTAATTGATTTGTATACTACTATCCTACATGCACAAAAAACATCCTTTAAGTACTAGGAGTTCTACAAAGTCATGCAACTTGAAACCCGAAGAACCAACTGGCTTAACTTGAATACGACAAATTTAGTAAGTTTCTCCATATTTTGTCATATGTGTTCACCAATCCACACGTACATTCACTACAACATATCTTTCCAATAGCTACACTTATTGCACATTGTTTGATAAACTTATAATTGTAACAAACAAAAATTGATACACTTGCCCCAGCCGTGAATGTCTCGCGTGTGAGTAAAATTACATACACTTTGTATGTAGCTATCCTATTGCGCGCACAATTTGCTTGTTGCAGCCTTAAGCGTAGGTAATCATGGCAAAGTAATATTGGTATAGGTTTAATTAGTAGCATAGAAATTGAATCGGCTACATCTCAGCTGTAGCTACTTTTTTTTTTATAGTTCACAATTAAGCTTTCCATGTAATCTCCAATATAAATTCTAAATTGTTTCTTTTTTCAGCAAGGTTTGAAAGGCTAATCAATCCATCAAAATTAATTCACAAATCAAAATACATACAACCCAAAAGGGGGCCATCCATATTGAGTACCAGTGGAATGTACGTATATATCCATATTCTCCAAAACCAAGTAGATTATAATCTGAGCTATACATGATATCATCTAACCTGTACTTAATTAACTATAATATCATCCGAGTTGTACATAAGTTGCACATATACTGGGCCCAAAAAATTCATGCCCATCTAATACTCGTTTCTCCAAAATATCAAAGTTCAACCAATTAAGAAGATACAGGATGAACTAATATTATCTTCTCAATTAGGTAAGCAATCTGCTTTGTCACTTTATGCCATGTTTTAGTTGCCATTAACTGGTTGATCGGGAACCTACATAATCAAAACATGGAATATATTAGGAATGGTAGTAGATTTCAACACCTTGTTGGTCACAAACATAAATAGAATACATCACAAATACATAATCCAATAAAATACATAAGCTCATATCATCATTTTGATTCATAGAAACTTATTCCATCAATTCCACGAGACCAATATGAGTTCTTGTATCGCAAATGAAACATCGAACTTCGAAGTGTGATTTTCTGAATCATTCTTCCAACCGACAAGCAGCTAAAATACAAGGGGGTTTCTTGGAATGCACAACACAGTTTGTTTAACATTTTGCAAATCATACTTACAGATGACCAACTCAAAATTAGGCTAGAATGTCAAGTTATTATCCCCATGTTCAAACAAGTAACTTAGCTTGTTTATATCAAATGCTAGCTTTCTACAAGAATTTTATCCCCATGTTCAAAATTACGCGATTGAAAGAAGTTTATCCCCATGTTCAAACAAGTAAGTTGTTCTTGTGGAGCCTCAAAGGTTAAGTAAACTTGAATGCCAAACTATGCTTGAGAAAATTATGGGGAAAATTAAGACAAAACCAATGAAGAAACTAGCTCTTTATATCAAACGCTAGCTTTCTGCAAAACCAATTTTATCCCCATGTGAATCATACTTACAGATGAATCATACTTACAAATCAGCCCCATAAATATGAAAAAGTAGGTCTCTCTTTCTTCTACTGTTTTTCTCTTTATATCAAACGCTAGCTTTCTTCAAGTCAACTCCATTTACACAAAGAACAAGAACAATTTTGACACTTTGAAATTACTATCAATGTGTCCCAAAACTTTTTTCTCAAGTTAGCATATATCGAAAAGTCACACTCCAAACTCACACATGCCAGCAAATCATCACTCCCTCAAATCCACTTCTTTGTCTCTCCCCAAACCCATCAACTTTCCTTCATAATAAATTAAACAAATCGAAACGCAGATCACTAACATCATCATCATCATCAACTAAGAATCCCCTGGGGCGATGGCAACAAACGTTACAGCAACATAAGAAAGTAAAAAGGAAGACGTGCCTGTGGGGCTAGCCAGCCAAGCAGAGGTTAGAGGAGAGAGATGAGCTTAGGAAAGTAGAGATATTGAATAACTGAGAATTGGGGGGGGATACTAACCTGTGGCCGATAAACCTCCCCACTATATGTATGAGCTCCTATCAGTAATGTGGAAGAGAGGGGGTTCACACATCTGCAGTCTTTCAATGCGGTTTGATACAGTGCAACTTGAGATTCCAAACGTGCAACGACTTGCACAGTGTTCAGTAGCATTTGCTGTTGCTGCTGCATTCTATTTTGTTGCTGGACAAATACATTTTACAGGTGATGTAACTTGGTAGTAGTAGCATCGTCAATTACGATATCTCCATCGTTCCGTGTTATCAGAACCATCACGGAGGCGTTTCACTTGTGATTTAGTAACTCCTATTCTAAAAAGTCAGGCTCGTCCAGGTTTATCATCACCCATTAAATGCGTCCAAACTTCTTTATCTATTTCAACTTCAGTTATATACAAGCCACTAGCCCCGTGACTTTCCATCCTCACCTTGGCATCATTCTACATTATGAAATTAGAAACATGCTTTAGAATAGTAAGGCCTTTGTCTACATTAATATGAAAGAACAAGTCAAATATATACCATGAAAGTTGTAGATTCAACTTCTACAAAAGATCCACTCTTCCTTCTATGGGTGGCGTAAAAAAACTCTACATATCCAGCTTGCCTTTTATTCTTCTCTTCTAATCAGAAATGACCAGGGAGAGGAGGTGATGTTACTGGGATATTGAAGTCCTACAAATTAAACATACTAGAAGATAAAAGGTTTTTAAAAAAAAACTCACAAATTCAGCACCACATTGTGCGAAACTCTTAGTCCCTGTTGTGTGCATGTGAGACTTCAATGCCTGTGCAGCCTTTCCATTTTGTGAGTATTTCTGTCAATGAAAAATGTAGGAGTAATTCAATACAAATGGAGACACAAGAAGTAGTTCTAGATTCTTTTGCTTAGCTAAAAAAATAAGCGGTTTTTGTCGTTCGCAGTAGAGTACCTTGAATTCAGCCGATTTTAGATAGTTCTTGTACTTAGACCATTGAGGAATTGAAAAATCTTTTGGGCGGGGTAGATTATCAAGCTCTTCCTCAATTTCAGTCACAACAAATTGATGTTGCTTCAAAGTTTGTTCTAAATCATCGCCAAATAGCCCTGCAGCTTGTAGAATTATCGTCAAGTTTTTTCAGAGATTACCTTTAGCTTGTTGGAAAAAGTGTTTGTTCTGCTTATGCCTCATGCTTTGAAACTTGATGCCAAAAATGTCAGTAAGGGCGTTCTCAACATCAACACGTTTAGGAATCAAAAATTTCAGCTGTGAAATATTGAAAAGGCAAAAAATGTTAATATTATACAAAGTAAAATATAATTAGTAAATTCAACTTGTCTAACAGAATGTGCAACTCATCCAATATTGATCCTAATTTGTTATTACAACTCAAATACTTGTGCAACAGTACTTAGGTAAACTTTTGATTAAACACTTCCATATATATAAAATTCCATGAAGAACCATTTAAGAAAAATTTACAGCATACCCGTAGATTCCTCAATAGTTCAGCACCATAGTTTTCCTTCGCCTCCTTAAAATCTTTAGTATCACGAGGGCAAAGATTTGGCTCTTTCATCAATGACGTTATCCACCTACTCAACGCACTTCTAGAATTTCCAATCGGTTGCCCAACACTATTAAATTGTACTAAAACCCTGTCACCCTCTCATAACTTATGTATATCCTTTGACTTGAAATCCTTCTTCTTTTTTACGTTCCCGCTTTCATCTACATATATGTTTGAAGAAGAATATCTTAACATATTAAAATTAAGGAAAATAATATTAGTTGCAAAGGATGAACAACAAGCATATCTTTAGATAGACCAATAACTTATGCATTGACTTCACAAGGAAAAAAAGGAACCAAAATATTACCAACAATGTCAATAACGTTTCCATAACTCTCATGATCTACTACTGGGTCTTGTGCTGGATTTGAGTGATCACTCATTGCATTTGACTCATCCTCATCATCTTAATGTGTCTCTTCTGCTTCATTGCTTGAGGGTTGTGATTGAGAATTAGAATCTGGAGATTGACAGCGGATATAACGAGATGGCATTGGCTGGGAAAACGACAGTTGTAATTGAGAATTATCTGACGATGGTGATAGTTGATCATTATTTGGAGCAGAAGGTGATGGCTTCTCAACTTGTGGCTGAAGTTTGGTAGCAAAGGCTAGTGTATATGGTAAAGTTTGCACAAAAGAAGAATGTCTCATAAGATGTGATTCATTGCCCAATGATCCAAGAGGCTGTAAATGTGTGTTACCGACAGATGGAGAAACTCAAGGTTGACCAGTAGCCATATTTGGTGAAATGGTATGGAAAACACTTGAGAAGTTATAGGGCATGGGACTTGTAGATGGTTGAGAGGTGGAAAGAGGGGGCAAAGTAATAGGTGGCTGCACACAAACATCAGGTTGAGGATGCGAAGGATGTCCATTTGAGGGTGACATTAATTGGGAATTGGGATGTTCAGGTGGGGATTGAGAACCATTGGTCGGACAAGGTGTCCTTGAATTTTGACGCCTCGTTTTTCTATTTCTGTACATTTTGTGATGACTGGGACAACTAAAAATTAATGACAAAAATTTCTTAACATAACCACATGAAAACTAACCAACTAAGCATTGTAAGAGTGTAAAAAATATTATCAATTATCGTGTCCTAATAACACCACCGACGGTGTAACTTCCCACGACAAAGAGATATTAATCATGGATGTTCAAAAACCACATAGCAGCAGCAATAAGTACGCGTACATTAGAAATGACACGTCTACAAATATTCCCCCTGATCTTTTAATGATAGCAGAGAAACAGCTTAACATCACTTTCACATCCCTTTCAGCAATCACCTTCAATTTGATAAAAATGAAAATTTGGGTGCTTTCTAAACTACATCTCAAACAGAGCAAATATAATTTGAATACAGAGTAGTTTCCAAGGAACTTAGCAACAAAAAAATGAGCAAGTTTCCAATGATGTGCTAGAAACTTAACAGTATGAGGTATATGTGATTACAAAGTGAGAAGGTTTAAAGCCCCCTTCTTAATTAAAAGGGTTAAAGTCTATGTTACTAGGGATAAATTATTAATTACTAGATATTAATTGGTTAAAGACTTCTAAACAAAGCTCTTTAAACAAAGTCCATGAAAAATCAATATTGATTAATCACTAACTTGGCATGAACCAAGAGCAAGAGAGCAAAAACATAAAAGCATTACAAGTTGCCAAATATTTTACATTCTATGGTTCGAGCCAAATTGCACGATATAAACCAGCCAGTAAAAGAAGAGACACCATTTCTAACATCATGCTTACCAACGATATTGCCGACACAATATGCAAAATAATAACAATGACACCAAATGACTATAAATTCAAACTATCACAACTCTTAATCTGTGGATCCGGCCATCACGATCAAGAGGGAACAAAATAGCAGGAAATATACAAAATAATAGAACCTGGCCTTTATGATAAGTGTTATTAAATATATGAATAGACAACTTTTGCTTTTTGCATAATCTTAATGCTTTGCATTCCAACAACCAGAGAAGAGGGGGGGGGGACACTTAGGCAACAGATTGATTGATTCACGCCTGCCTTGAGAGAGATAAGGCTGATGAAGCAATAGCGAATAAACTAGTTCCATGCAGTTGAAGGGCAAAAACAGAAAATGAAAGCAGCAATAGTGGGTCTTAGTTTTCAGACTATGACAACTCTACAGTTATTGTCATAGTAAATGAGAATGATCCTTCACTGAAGAAACTTGAGGAATACCAAGCAGAGCTGAAGAAACTTCAGACCAATAAGGTACTAAATTTTTTGTATCCGTCTAATAAGCAAAGCAATTCTAAAGGTGTTCGGCATGCAACAAATATGAAGTTTCTGAACTAGGCTACAATGACTAAGTGAGCTTCTCTAGTGTTTTTTCCCCCATTTTTGGGGGACAACTAATACTGGTCATGTAATTGAATCTGCCAGTTGTAAGTATTATTATGCAGATGTATGAGTTTCTGGGTTAATTCTCTGCTGTTTTTTCTAACATTTCTGGATGGGTTTCATTAAATGCTTTGATCACCATACTCTTGTGACCTACAAAAATGGATGAACAAATTAAAATTCGAAGTAGGTTTCATTTCAGCAAATAAAAGTGCACATTGGTGGTTTATGTAGCCTCTTCCTTAGCCCCCTTGTAAAGCAATCATATCTAATTCACATCCTATCAGTCACTCAGTGCTTCTAACTCAACCAAATTATTCTCTTCATTGGTGAATTTGGTTGTTGGTGGCATGTCACAATTAAAAGGCAACTTCTATCAATCCCATGGGCTAAAAGAAGGAAGGTCGGTCTCTTGAAACCTCCCCCCCCCCAAAAGGAGGGTCATTGTGTAAGAAGCCTCCCAAAGTATGTGCAGTTTTACATCATTTAGGGTATATGGATTTTCTGCATCATATCTAAGCTTTCACAGCTGATGACATCTTGGAAGTGTCAATCAGTTTGTAGTTAAAGGGGGAAGATATACCTGTGGCTTTCATACAGGTTTTACAACTGCTGGCTTAAGATTTCTGCTTCTTATTGCCACAACAAGCATATAAAATGATGCGATTAATAAATATTTGGCTTCATACTGTCATTAACTTTATAACAGCTAAGCACTCAAATTAGCTTCATACTGTCATTAACTTTATAACAACGAAGCACTCAAATTACTTTTGTTTGGATGACCCATCACGAAAGCAAACATGTCTTATCTAATTGACCTTATTTGTTCAAGATTTCAACAATACATTAGCAAGTACCCCCCTCTAAAAAAAACCCAAAAACTGGGGCATGATTAGAAATCAATGTAACCTACAAATTCAAACTCTTACAGTGTGAGACAAGCAAAGCCACACAGAAGTAGAAGTCGGAGACCAGACCTTGCCGGAGAACTTGCGGGAGATGTTGTCCGAAGCTTTGCAATCTGAAAAGGTGAAACCGTATCAGTGAGAGAATGAGGCGAGAACAACGAAAATAGAAAGGAAGAAAGATAGATAACGGGGACTCTAACTGATATGCCACTCGGAAATTTAAATTTCGTTTAATTCATATCTAAATGACCGCATTTTTGTAGTGAAGGCAATATATCAAAAAGGAGTAAACTACATAAGGTAACAAGATTACCTTAATGACATAGAAGGTCGCATATTTCATTGGTAACTTCAACAACTAAATATGCACTATATTTAGTAAACCAAATGAGAAATCATGTAGTAGTTGACAAGGTTTTCTAAATAAATTACTTCTTAAATAATAACAATGTTACAAAAGAAAAGCACTACTCTTTATGCTATGATGAATCTCCAGATGTCACAGAATTGCACAAGATCACCATCAGTAAAACAGTTAAGCACCAATTATTCATCCTTGATGAATTGGAGGGCAAAATTCCGTGTAACTTTCCCTATCATCCTCCTCTACATTTGTGCCCATTTCATACAAGTCTCTTGGCTTTGTCCTGATGATGTGCTTCTAATTACCATCTCTATAGTCATCCACATAAAATACTTGCTTCACTTGAGATGATAACACAAATGGATCATCTTTTAAATTTCTCCCGGTATGAATGGGCTCTGAAAAGTTCACAAGAGGAAATCCAAATTTATCCAAGTTGAATCCTCTAGCAGACTTAATATTATCCCATTTTCATTTAAAAAGCACCACCTTAGACCTTCCATAGTAATCTAACTCATAAATTTCATGGAGTTGCCCATAATAATTTTGTGATATACCGTTTCCTCCAATTACTTGTACGACTACACCAGAGTTCTGAGTATTCCTTTGGAGTTCACGGTCCTTGGTATGAAATCGATACCCATTGATAATAAAGGCCTTATACTTTTTCACATAAGTACTCGGGCCTCGAGCAAGGGCTATTATTTCTTCTCCATAATTTTCCCTCTCCATGGACAACACCTGCAATTGTTTCATATAATTATCATAATGACACCTATAATTTATCATGAAATTTGTTTTATGAGTGTTGTTGAACCTGGTCACGAAGCCAAGAAGAGAAATCTTCTACAATCCACTTAGCTTCCAATCGGTCAGTAACTCTTCCACTATAAGTAGTGCGTCGTTCATGCAAATATTTTCTACAACAATCACTAGGTTAAGTATGTAATAGATATTTGACATGTCTAGATTATTATTTTTCAACAAATCATGGTACTTACTCCAAATAAGGGTTGATGTGGTCACTATGCAATAACATATAGCGATGTGCTTGAGCATGTGAGTTATCATCAAGTTGGACACTCTCAACTGCTCCAATAATACGACCCCCAGAATTAAACAAGTACTTTTCCTTATTAACCTCACTATCATCATTTCTTTGAGCACGATTTAGTCGAGTCTCAACACCCTTAAAATACCTTGAACAAAAGATAAGACACTCACTTGCAATGTACCTTTCTACCATTGAGCCCTCCGGTTGAGCTCTATTACCAACACTTGATTTTGGGACCACCAGAAACCTTTACAAGTTTTGTAAAATTTTTTATTAGTATAAAAATATAATTAATTCAATCATGGATCACAAGAAATTCAAAATTTACCTCTCGATAGGGTACATCCATCGATAAGAAACAGACCCTCCAAGTTTGGCTTCTGAGACCAAATGAATGATCAAATGAACCATGATAGTAAAAAAACTAGGGGGAAATACTGCCTCTAGATCACACAACGTTCTTGCAACTCGATTTTGCAGTTCATCTAATTCACACGGATCAAGTACTTTCGCACAGATTGCCTTAAAAAAATAACATAATTCAGATATCACCTTCACCACCTTTTTTTGATCATCAGAATGCATGGAGGCCCTACATGCAATAGGCAAAACATCCTGCATTAAAATATGACAATCATGGCTCTTTAGATTAGTAAGCTTTCGATCTTTCAAATTGACCCCCTTAGAAGTATTTGATGCATATGCATCAGGAACCTTAAGATCCTTCAGCACTTTTACGAAAGCACTCTTCTCAGAAGCTGACAAAGTGTAGCATGCATGAGGTATATAGGACTTCTTGTTAGGATGATCAATCACATGGAGTTCAGGCCTTATACCCATGTCCATTAAATCCCTTCGCGCCTTGTCATTATCTTTAGACTTTCCATCAACATTTAGCAATGTCCAAAGCAAATTATCACAAACATTTTTCTCTATATGCATCACATCGAGATTGTGTCTAAGAAGATTATGTTCCCAATAAGGCAAATCAAAGAAGATACTTCTTTTCTTCCATAGTACTTGCTCCCCATCAACATCATCTTGAACAAAATCATCATTAGCATTCTCAACAAGGTTAACATGAGCGCTTGAGTTCGGATCATCAATAGCATGTTCTTGGAAAGCATAAGGTATGAGATTACCTCTATGTTCTCTTACCCTCTTATTTGAGGATTTAGAAGTATTTCCATATTTGAAGGAAATTCCATTAAACTCTTATAGTATATCACATCTACTTGGCTGGCTTGGAGGGCTACCAAACTCTGTAGAGCCATTAAACATATCTCTTTGAAGTCGATATGGATGGTTCAGTTCTAGCCACCTTCAATGGCCCATGTAGCTAAATTTTTTTCCATGTTTTAGCCAAATGGACTGGGTAGAGGGAGTATAACTAGGGCAAGCAACACAACCCTTAGTACTCCAACCAGATAAGTTTGCATAAGCAGGAAAATCAATCGTAGTAGAGTGAGGAGCTGCCTGCAATGTGAAATGCTCTTTAGCAAAAGCATCATAAGCATCTATGCCATTCCATAGCATATTGAACTCATGTATTAATGGTTGCAAATAAACATCAATATCATTTCTGGGACCTTTCTCCCCAGGAATAATCATTGACAAGATGAACGATGTTTGTTTCATACACAACCAAGGGGGCAAGTTGTATGGGATCAATATATCTGGCCAAGTACTATATGTAGTACTCATTGTACGAAAAGGATTAAACCTATCACTTGCAAGTCCAAGCCTAACACTGCGAGGGTCTGAGGCAAACCCTTTATATTGTTTATCAAACTCCTTCCAGGCTAAACCATCTGCTGGATGCCTCAATTTTCCATCTCTTGGACGATCAGTGTGATGCCATCTCATATCTTTAGCCGTTGTTGCACAAGAATAAATTCTTTTCAATCTTGGAATCAAAGGGAAATAACGCAACACTTTGGCAGGCTTTGGCTTCACTGGCTTACAAGAATTCAGGTCATCTGCTTCTGCATTTGTGCCTTCATCATGCTGAGTCTTATATCGACAAGCCTCACAAACAATACATGACTGTTTATTTATTGTTGGACCCCAATATAACATACAATCATTGGGACATGCATGGGTTTTCTCATAACCAAGGCCCAACTCATTTGTCAACTTCTTAAACTCATGTGTGGAAGATGGCAAAGATGTTAAATGATACAACTGCAAGTTGAATGCTAACTTTGAATTTTTGCACCCATCGTAAAGCTTTTCATCACAATCATCCACTAGTTTTTGAAATCTAGTACCATTAACATTTGGTAAAGCACTTGGATGTTGAGTATCTGGTTGAATATTGTTATAAGTAACATCAACATCTCCATCCCTACCTTTGTCTGCATCTACAACCATATTCTCAATTATTTCTGTTGTTTCACCAATTTCTCCATCAACATCATCTTGGTCAATACTTGAGTTTACATATGCATGTCTGACCACATCCTGAAGCAGTGACCTCAAATCATGCATAGTTTCAGAATTGACACAAGCTGCACTTGTTTCACCAAATTGAGGCATTCTATTTTCAGTGCCACAAGTGCCATGTTCTGGTGTCATTTTTTCCCCGTGAAGCACCCATGTGGTATAACCATGTAAAAACCCATATTTTAGAATATGACTATGAACAACATCACATGTCCATCTTTTCTCATTACAACATCTCACACACGGACAAGATATTGTCCCTTGCACAACTTTTTCAGTTGCAAAATGAATAAAACATCTGGCCCCTTCCCTATAAGCTTGGCTATGAATAGGTAATTTGATCCAAGTTTTGTCCATTCTGTCAAAAGCATGAAAATTTAATTTTTTCTATTTAAAAAAGGACATTATCTCATAAATAAAGGTCGCTAATAACACTAATGCACAATAAACATCACAAGGGAATTGAAACTCGTTAGTTCACCAGTATCAATCTCTTATTGTTTAGATTGATTAGTAGCCATTACCATTCATAGAGTAAAGTAAACAGAAAATAATAAAACCATCTAAGCATGTCATATTAAAAATTAATATGTGCAAAGCATTGTAATTGTGAGTTTCATCATAAAACATAAATTTATTTTATTAGTCTCTTTCTCTGATTCACTAGCCTATGCATTTATCACCATAAGATTTGAACTACAAATTGATACTAAGATATAAAGTACCTGAAAACAATTTCAAAATGAACTGTAACTTTAATCTTTCTTCAACTTGCAATGTACGAAATCCTAAAGGACAAATATTAAAATTATAATAGCATTAGCAACATATAACACATACTAAATTATATAATATGATAGTCGAAAGACATAGGGATAACATGCCGTATTGAATTGAACAAACCTAAAATAGCATTTCCTCCTAATAGAATAATAATAATCTATTCATTTTCTTTTCTCCCCTTGCTTAACAAAGTCCTATCTTAGAAAACTAAACAAGCTCCATATATTTAATTATGTGGTTCTTCAAAAGCTTAGAGTGATGCTGTAATACATCAGCAAGATCTGCACTTATGGAACAAAGTCCTATCTTAGAAAACCAGTCTGCACCTTTTCTTGAAAAAGAATTATATTATAATCTTTACCTTGTTTAATTTAGACCAATTTCCATCAAAGTTTAAAACCAACTTTATGATCGCTTTGTTCACCACATAATGTGATTATCATATAACCCCTAGCAATGAGAATATTATACACATGTGCTGACCATGAGCATGTACACTACTATGTCTCTGACCAAAAGGGACAAGATAAAAAGAAGATTATGGGGGATGCTAGGCCACCAATCCACCATTTGGACGTAAAAGGAAACTAATTAAATTTATATTCAATCCCTTTAGATTTAAACATAATTAACCCTCCACAAATCCACTCATGCCTTCTTTAATGTGCTTAAATTTCCAGGTGACAGTTCACAAAATTACACAATTTAAAAAAAGCATTCTTTCTCACACATTGGTCTCTCGTCTATGGCAATTCCTAAGGCTATATTACAGTTGCCACAATTCATACATCCAACTCCTCATTACGGTTTCAAATGAGGGTTTGACTTAGCCACCTAAGCTAGCCCATCTCATTTCCAGAGGGCCAAATTTGACTTCTGTTGAGCGATTTTGAGGGGGGTCGAAAATTAAATTAAAGAAAAGAAACCTCAAATACTAGATTGTTAGTCATAGTACTTAAGGGTCGGTCCATAGGGAAAAATGTTGAGATTATGATCATTTGAACAAAATGATTAAACTAATTAACTAAACTTAAGTAACTAAACAAAACGATTCAAACTAAACCTAAGCACTCAACTAAACGAACATAGGTGTGTAAAGTAATTGAACTAAACTATACCTGTACTCACAACATTCAACCAAATTAAACCACTACCAAAATTATTTGAAATCCAAAACAGAGGATAAACCAATCCAGACTACCGAAACACTGAACCAGAAACAACCCCAAATTGAAATCAAAGCTTGAATATAGAATCATTCCTAATTAATTCAACTATCATCAGAACAGAGGAGCAACAGGGGCAGGGAGAAAAATCGAATAAACCAAACTAACCTAAAGCCAAAGCAACAGTAGAGGAAGGGGATTAATGGAAACAGGAAGGGAAGCAAACTCACAAAGGCTACACGGCAAGAAAGTAATCGAAGCAAAAACAGAAAAGCAAACAGCAGCATCTTCAAACATTCAATCGCCAGAATCAAACTTTAACCGAGATCAAACATGCTTAAAGCAGAACAAAGCGGAAAATGAATAAAGCAGAAAAGCCAAACCAGTAAAGGTGAGGGTTCATGACCCAGAAGACTAGAAAACGAACCTCAAGCTCCTCCAAACATGGCGATTTCTTCATTTTAAGATTTGAACAGAACAGAAACCAGGGAAGAGGGGAAGAATCGAATTCGAACAGGGGAAGGGTAAAAATCGAACGAAATTGGACAAATTGCAACCTAACTTCGCGATTCATGAACAATAATCCCAAATCAAGCTTAATTACAAGGATTTAAATGCTGGAAACAACTAATAAATTGAAACCCTAAATCGAAAACCCAGTAATGAAGCTGAGATTCGAAACCCTAATCCAGAAAAATGGAAACATAAAACAGAAATTCGAATATGAAAAGGAAAAGGAAAGCGAATTTAAACCAAGCCTAAACGAAATTAAACCTAATCTACTCCTAATTACCTAGAAAACTACCTAAATTACCTAAAATTACGTAAAACTCGAACCCCCTTCAATGGCGTCGCCTCCTTGCTTTATACCCAACCTCCTTCGTCTCTCGACCGTCGATTTGCTGGTGTGCGTGGACGGTGGATGAAGGTGGTGACGATGCTGATGTCGTGGCGTGTGCAGCGTGAATGAAGGGTGGTGGGATGGGGATGAATAGGACGAAGTCGAAACCGTGGGTGGGGTTTCTGGTTTTTGGGAGTTACTGTGGGTGAGGGTGATGTGCTGGAGAAGAGAGAGAGATGACGAGGTAGAGAGAGAGTGGAGCGAGATGGCATGGCGATGAGGTGCTGGGTTTGTTTCGAGTTCCAGGGGATGGGTTTCTGGGTATTGGTTTCGGGGAGGAAGAAAGAGAGCGTCAAAGAGAAGGACGAAATGAAGAAAGAATAGGGGAGGGGGTATAAGCTGAACCGGGTTAAGTGAACCGGCTGGTCCGGTTTAATCTGGATCGGTCTGGTTTTTTTCTTTATCTGCTTGGGTTGGTTTTCTTGGAACTTTGGACCGGTTTTTGAATTCCCGAGATTTCTCCATTTTCTCATATTTTCTGCCATTTTCAGCCCCTTTTCCACATTTATAAAAAATCTGCAAAATAAAATAAAATCAATTAAAGACCTAAAAAATATTATTAAAATGAGCATAAAATCGGTGAAAAAGTACCTTAAAAATAGCACATTTTTAGGTCAAACAAATACTCCCACACAAAGATTTTGCTCGTCCTCGAGTAAAACAAAATAAACTAACTAAAAGAAAATGAAAAATAAGAAAAAGAAAATCCTAACTCACTGTCGTAGGAATCACGATTGCATTTAGCATATGCAACAAGCCCTTTAATCCCCTTGGACTCCCAAGTGGACGAGTGAGGTCTCGTGAGGGTTTCAAAGTGAAATACCCACAAAATTATTACAAAAATAAAAGAAAATCTTTTTGGGTTTTCTCAAAACTGATATGTACAAAACTCGAGAAACAGATGCACAAATTCTAATCAACTAAATCACCCATGTACTCATTATTAACCTGTATATACATAACATGTACTTCAAAGCCCTCTACCTCTAAATGACATCAAAATACTAATTTTTCACTCCATTGAACATCAAGATTTGATTCCATCCTGGTGTTTATGTGAAAGTGTATCATCATCTCCAGGACTCAGATTTACCAGAATAGACTCAATCCCACTTGGTTGACATAACTACATTATTCTTGTACCTTTGGAGGCAAGCTTTCCCAGTAGCAATATTGCCTCAAAGGGTAACACCCAGTAGCATGTGCCTCTACGGGTAACGCCTAGTAGCGCATGCCTCAAAGGGATACTTGTCATTCCAAATTTTATTCTTTTTCTTTATTTATAATACAATTTTTTCAATTTTTTTTCAAAGTAATCATGCCACAAGCTGGTGGGAGAATCATTCATGAAAACCTAAGACCTAAAGACAACGATGAAAGAATAAACAAGGACTGGATCACAAAACCCATAATGAACAACTGGAGTTAGAATCAGGGCTTAGAATATCACAATTGAGGTTTGAGACTTATCATGAACATCCTATTTATATACAAGCTAACAAATAAAGCATGGAGGATTCAAACTAATCAAAAAAGGTACACACATCCCTAAAAAGAACGAAAATCTTCAAAAATTTTGAAAAAAAGGTGGCACCTCACCCCCACACCAAAACTTCATAATGTCCTCATTGTGGGAACTAAGGCGCTAAAAAGCCAGCTCATAAACTATACGTTCGTAAAACGTAAAATATATACAACTAGGACACGACGAAAATCAAAAACAAAACCAAAAACCAAATAAAACTAAAAGGAAAATAAAAATCAAAGAAACACACATATTTACACAAGCAAAACCAAGACAAAAATCAAGGACCTACTAAATTGCAAACTAAACCAAAAGAAATCTAAAATAGAATAAAAGAAAAGAAAAACAAAAATGAAACAAAAATGAAATGAAATGACTAAACAAAAATGAAATCAAAGGAAAAACTAAAACATGCTAGGCTAAAGAAACAAAATGAAACATAAGAAACAACCCTAGATATTCACAATTAACAAGTATTTACAAAATCCTAATATATACAACTAAGTACGAAAAGGAAGAAAAGAAATAAAAAAGAAAAGAAGAGTGGAACGATCATACCGGGTTGGACACAGGTTGTACCCAAACTATGAAGCTTATGGAGCATCAACCACTCCATATTAAGCTGAAAAAGTGCTACTCAAATCAAAACTCGTTAGAGCACGCAACAACTTATCAAACACAGAAGCCCAACTCTCAATAGTATAGCAACAATAGAAAACAGAGAGTCGGCACCAGATTGAGTACATCCATATAACCATGAAAGCACAGGTAAAGGCCTATTTAAACTTATCAAACAATGGGGCCCAATCAGGAAGGAAATAAACATACTCAAAGAGAACCAGTGGTGAGGTCATTGGCCTAGAAACTATATTAGCATGAATGAGTAATTTAGGCCAAATGGAGGATGCACATTTTACAAGTCTGTTAATATCAAAAGGCACAAGAGTCTGGTCTAAAGTAAAGTTCTCAGTAACAACGATCTCAGACTCAACATAATCAGACTTGCAAAATTCAAAAAGGAAGTCAATCTGGATGGACTTAAAAGAAAATGACTCATAATCAACACGAAAATCATCATCAGAACTTCCATGGATACCAAACTCACCAGAAAAAGATTCATACTCTACAGGCAGAATATTATCATCAAAGTCCAACATAGTGAGTTCAGGTATCTCATCATGCAACTCCCGTGTAATATCTTTCCATTCATCTGAATCATGATACTCTACTTGGAGCGTGTGGTGATGGGCCGGAAGTATATTGCTTGAGTTTAGTTGCAAATTTCCACTTTGATGAAGGATATGACTTGATATAAAGGCTAAGCCACCAATCAAGCCTAAGGATCCACGAAGAATTGCATAAAGGCAATGCCACCAACAACTCTATAAAGGATTCCACTCAAGACTCACCACCTTTGCAAAA
>JACYFF010019584.1:59113157-59156040 GCA_017589665.1 Selenicereus undatus
GATGAGTGTTTTGGCAAAGGGGTGAGTTGGTAAGGGGGATTCTGGTTTATTTTGTGAGGTTAAGATCCACTCTTTAAAAGCCTTGAATTCATGATTTGAAGCTTTTAATAGAGTTTCACTAAAGGTGAGTAGACAACCAGAATGGTCATGGCCTTTTGTGGGTTTGTGTTTGTGGAGTTCGGATGGGGACAATGGTTTTAAGGTGATCTTCTTGCCTTCCTTGAACAAGGAGTAGGTGTTTAAGAAACCATCATGCATCACCTTTCTGTCATATAACCATGGCCTGCCTAGTAAAATGTGACAAGCATCCATGGGTATAACATTACACCAAAGCTGATCCTGGTAACTCTTGCCAATGGGTAATGAAAGCCTAACTTTTCAAACCTAACTTTTCAATGATCCATGTTCAGCCATTGTATGTTGTATGGATGGGGATGGGCTGAAGCTTGCAAAGCTAACTTTTCAATCATGGTAAGAGAAACCACGTTAGCACAACTACCACCATCAACAATTAAAGAACAAACCTTGCCTTGGACCGTACACCTAGTGTGAAAAATGTTGTCTCGTGAGTTTGAGAAATTGTTGATTAAATGTGACATTCAAGAACCTGAAGAGCAAACCATAGTTAGATACTTGAGTGGTCTTGATCCTAAGTATTCTAATGTGGTAGAATTGAAAGCCTATGCATCTTTTAATGATGTTTGTGTACTAGCTCACAAAGTGGAACAATAAGAGAAGGCTAAACAACCCCACAAACCTCAACTTGCAAAGCCTTTCATTCGGAACCAACCTTTTAACAAGGGGAGTTCCAACCCACCACCAAAGCCACAAATGCCTTTCCCTCCAAATCCACAAAGAACCGTAGCACCTCAAAAGGCTCCAACACCCCCATTTCATCCTAACCCTAACCCACTGAGCAATAGAAGGTGTTTTAAATGTCAAGGTCTTGGTCATATTGCTTCTGAATGTCCAAACAGAAAGGTCATTACCCTAGCTGAATGGACGGCTGTTAAAGAAGACTTTGAAGAAGAGGAGAACGAAAGTGAGAGTGAGCAAGAGCATAAAGAGGCTCACGAAGATGTCACTGAAGAAGCTGATGAAGGTGAAGTCTTGGTCCTAAGGAGAGTTCTAAGCAATCACAAAGGAGTTAAAGATGAGCCAAGAGAGAACATATTCCATACAAGGTGTACCTCTCAAGGTAAAATATGCTCTTTGATCATTGATGGTGGTAGTTGTTCTAATGTTGTTTCTCTAAGCATGATTGAGAAACTAGGGCTGCAAATAATGACTCATCCACATCCTTACAACATCCAATGGTTAAATCAAAGCAAGGGAATTCAGGTGAACTCTCGTTGTTTCGTTTCATTTTCCATTGGAAAGAATTATAAAGATGAGTTATGGTTTGATGTTATTCCTACGGATGCATGTCATATTCTTTTGGGAAGACCATGGTTGTATGACCATAGAGTCATGCATAATGGCTACCTAAACACCTATTCATTTACCAAGGATGGCAAGAAAATCACAATAGCCCCTTTAGCCTCATCCAAACTCCATGAAAAACCCCCCACAAAACAAGCCCAAACACAGTGAGTGTCTACTAGCCGTGAGTGAGAGTGTATTAAAAGGCTTCACAACAAGAGTTTAAGGCCTTTAGGGAGTGGATTCTAAGCATCCAAGAAGAACCTGAAAATTTGATGCCCACTCATCCCATTGCCAAAGCAATCATTGAAAACTTCTATCATCTATTCCCTGAGGAGATCCCCACGGGTTTACCTCCCAAAAGAGACATTCAACACCACATTGATCTTATCCCTGGTTCCATGCTACCCAACAAGCCTGCATATAGGATGAACCCAAATGATACTAATGAGATTCAAAGATAAGTTGCAGAATTGCAGGAAAAGGGTTTGATTCGTGAGTCTTTGAGTCCATGTGCCATTCCAGCTCTTTCAGTGCCAAAGAAAGATGGTGGAATGAGAATGTGTGTTGATAGCAGGGCCATTAACAAGATTACTATCAAGTACAGGTACCCCATACCAAGACTTGAAGATATGCTAGATGAGTTACATGGCTCCAAAGTGTTTTCAAAGATTGATCTTCGAAGTGGTTACTACCAAATCAGAATCAGAGAAGGTGATGAATGGAAGACTGCTTTCAAAACAAAAGGTCGACTATATGAATGGTTGGTAATGCCTTTTGGTCTTTCTAATGCACCTAGTACGTTTATGAGGTTGATGAACCAAGTGTTTAGACCTTATATTGGCATGTTTGTGGTAGTATACTTTGATGATATTTTGTTGTATTCTAAGAATAATCATGAACATCAAGATCATCTAACCCAAGTTATGCTTGTCTTAGAACGTGAAAAGTTGTTTGGTAACCTTAAGAAGTGTGCTTTCTTGACTCCTGAAGTTCCATTTCTTGGTTATATTGTGACTGAAGATGGTATAAAGGTAGATGAAGGTAAGGTAGAAGCCATTCGTTCTTGGCCTATACCTAAGAGTATTCATGATGTTAGAGCATTCCATGGTTTAGCTTCTTTCTACAGGAGGTTTATTCGGAATTTCAGGACTATTATGACTCCTATGACTGAAGTTATCAAAGGTACAACCTTTATATGGAATCCAAATGCTCAATCTGCCTTTGAAGAGATCAAAGCTAGACTTACTCAGGCACCGGTGTTGTCATTGCCATGCTTTAGTAAAGTCTTTGAAGTTGAATGTGATTCCTCTGGTGTAGGCATTAGTGGAGTTCTTACACGAGAAGGTAAACCTCTAGCCTTCTTTAGTGAGAAATTGTGTGATTCTAGAAGGAAATACTCCACTTATGATAAAGAGTTCTATACTATTGTTAGATGTTTAGAGCATTGGAATCATTATCTTATTGCAAGTGAGTTTATCTTACATTCTGACCATGAAGCTTTGAAGTATATACAAGGGCAGTATAAGTTAAACTCCATGCATGCCAAGTGGGTTGAGTTTATGCAATCATATCACTTCACTATCAAGCACAAGTATGGTAAACTCAGTCAAGGTGCAGATGCTCTATCCAGGAGGTATCTCTTATTATTTTAGTTAGATGCTTGTGTGCTTGGTTTCGAGCATCTACAGGTTCTATACGCCAATGATGAAGACTTTGGGGCATTATATGTTGCTTGTTCTAAACACCCCAAAGGAGATTTTCATGTTCTAAACACTCGGCTATGTATTCCAAAGTGTAGTACAAGAGAGTTGCTGATTCAAGAAGTTCATGGAGGATCCTTAGCTGGACATTATGGTGAGAATAAAACTGTTATTATGCTAAGGGAACATTACTATTGGCCAGGTGTGGAACGTGATGTGCAGGATATTCTAAAGAGGTGTGGAACATGTCAAGTTGCCAAGAGTCATTCACTACCTCGAGGTTTATGCACTACATTACCTATTCCTACCTCTCCATTGGTTGATGTAAGTATGGACTTCATTCTTGGACTTCCTAAAACCCAACGAAATAAGGATTCTATCTTTGTTGTGGTTGATAGGTCTTCTAAGATGTCTCATTTCATTCCATGCAACAAGACCAATGATGCTACACATATTGCTGAGTTGTACTCCAAAGAGGTAACAAGGTTACATGGTATCCCAAGGTCAATTGTTTCTGATAGGGATGCCAAGTTTTTGAGTCATTTCTAGATTACTTTGTGGAAAAAGTTAGGTACTAAACTAAAATATAGTACCACTTGTCATCCACAAACTGATGGGCAAACTGAGGTTACTAATCGAACCTTAAGGAATCTCCTAAGAGCTTTTATTAAACCTCATGCCAAAGCCTGGGATTTGCTTTTACCACGTGCAGAGTTTGCTTACAACAGGACCCCAACTAAGGCTACTAGTTTATCTCCATTTAAAGTGGTCTATGGAATTGATCCCCTTAGTCCACCTGATCTTATTCCTAGGTCATTTGATCAGAAGCCACATCCAGATGCAGCTGCAAGGGTAGAACAAGTCAAGAAAGTTCATGAGTTGGTAAGGAGCAAGATTGAGAAGACTAATGAAGCCTATCAAGCTCACGCTAACAAGCACAAGAAGCAAGTGGTATTCCAACCAGGAGATCTTGTATGGATTCATCTTAGAAAAGAGAGGTTCCCATCCAAGAGGAAGAACAAGCTAATGCCACGAGCTGATGGTCCATTTGAGGTACTTGAACGTATTAATGACAATGCTTACAAAGTTGATTTACCGGCTGACTATGGAGTTTCAGCCACATTCAATGTAGCTAACTTGCAAGCATACCAAGATGATGATTACCTTGCTTATTTGAGGATCAAATCTTCTCAACAAGGGGAGGATGATGGAGTCCCCAACACCATTGCTAAGGAAGAAGGTCCAACAACTCGTTCAAGGTCCATATCACACTCCAAGTTGCAAGCATTGCTTCAAAATGACCATGATGTTCAAGGAAGTGTTCACAGGCTAACATGCATCAAAATGCCCGGTTTTGTCAATCTCATTACTTAGGCCTAACGATGGCTTAAGTAATGAATTTTTGCATTTTTGGAATCCTGAAGAAGTCTACAATCAATTCCAAGCATTGATTTCAAATCATGCACACAAGAGGATGAAGAATCAAGGAATTTTGCCAAACCGGTCCAGATTGCCCTCCAAATGCACGGTTTAAAGTTTGTGTTTGATTACCCCACTTAAACACATCCTAACCTTGATTTCTTGGGGGGGGGGGATTATACACATCCTAAAATTAACCCCCCTATGTTTAAAACCCAAATCATGACCACTTTTGCTAAGCTAAATTGATGCCTTAAAATCGGCCAGCCACGGGTTGAACCCGGTTCAAGAGAACCGGTTTATTTCCTCATCAAACAGTCGGCCACCCTCCTTGTCTACATAGTTTGGCACACTTCCCAAGCTTGGCACACGTCCCAAGGTCACCTAGGATTGGTTGCTGCATGGGAAAGAACAACCAATGGGAAGGCAAAGCAAGAAATCATGTCTCTTCATTTTGATTGGCTAGCCGAAAAGTGACCAAGGAATTTCGGCTGGTCACATGCACTCTAACTTCACTTTCAGCGTGTATTATGTCTAAGCATGAGTTTATTTGATGTATAATTGGATTAGACAAAGTTTAGATTCATGATTTGATGTATTATGCTAGTTAAGCATTGCTATACTATGTTTTAAGCTACACCGATTGTAATTAAGCTAAGCTAACACCTTTCCTCACTAGTAAGGAAAGGGGAGGTGCTTGCTAGCTTACTTGCTTGTTTAGTCTTCATTTTTTACTGCATACAAAAGGCTACCTCACGGCCATCAAGGGAACATAACTCATTTTGTATGAAAAACTCAAGTTGAGAGCATTTGCTTTCTCCCTTTCAAATCCTTGCTTGCTTATCTTAGTTTAGGACAAACTAAGTGGTGTTCAAGTGAGTCTTAATCTTGATGAAGTGGTGTTTCTGTATCTTAATCAAGCTTAAGGGCCCTAAACTCAAAGATTGGTGGTGATTCTGTATCCAATCCAAGGGTTTAGTTCTACCTATCCTAGTTTGTATTCCACGGTTTCTAAGTGAAGTTATTAGCTTGAATTCTTAAGTTAATTACTTTCACTTAGTATATCCTTCATATTCCCTCATTTTCCCATTTCAAACACTTCCATTTCTATCCATTTCCACGGCTCATACATCACCAAAAGGGTTAGAATCAAAGCTAGCAACAAGAACCTCCAAACCGTGCTTAGCTTGCTTTTTCTAGCTTCTGTGGACAGCAAAGTGGGACGGTGTAACCGTGCATAAAAGCACGACTGTGCCACCCTTGGCCGTGACTAAGGCTTGGTTTTTTACTCCCCTTTGACGTGTGTTGGCTTGGGTAGTGTTCTCCCTTGACACATAAATCACTCACAGTGTCTCATCTCGTTATCCATTGGTAAGAGCTATCAAGATGAACTTTGGTGTGATGTAATACCCATGGATGCATGTCATGTTTTGCTAGGCAGGCCATGGTTGTGTGACAGAAAGGCAATGCATGATGGTTTCCTGAATACATACTCCTTTTCTAAGGGAGGAAAGAAGATTACCTTAAAGCTATTGGCACCATCCGAACTCCTCAAAAACAAACCCATAAAAGGCCTTGATCATTCTGGTTGTTTACTTTCCTTTACTAAACCTCTCTTAAAGGCCTCATATCATGAGTTTAAGGGTTTTAAAGAAAGGATTCTACACATCCAAGATGAACCAGAATCACCCATGCCTACTCACTCCATTGCCAAAGCACTCATACAAACCTTTTGTCATTTATCTCGAGAGGAGATACCCATGGGTTTACGTCCTAAAAGAGATATCCAACATCACATTTATCTCATTCCTAGTTCAATCCTTCCTAATAAGCCAGCTTATAGGATGAACCTAAAGGAAACCATGGAGATACAAAGGCAAGTGGAAGAATTGATGTCAAAGGGGCTTGTACGTGAGTCCTTAAGCCCTTGTGCCGTACCTGCATTGTTGGCTCCTAAGAAAGATGGCAACCAATGAATGTGTGTGGATAGTAGAGCCATAAACAAAATCACAATCAAGTATAGGTATCCCATACGTAGACTTGAAGATATGCTAGATGAGTTATATGGCTCAAAAGTGTTCTCAAAGATTGATCTTAGAAGTGGATATTACCAAATCAAAATACGTGAGGGAGATGAATGGAAGACGGCATTCAAGAATAAAGGTGGCTTATTTATGTATCTCCCAGGGGTTTATGCTAAAACTCAATTCAAGAGTGAAAGCTTAAAACCAAGAGAGAGTACAATCAAGCAAAACTCAAAGGAATGGTACGTTATAAACTAGGTGTGAGGCAGCAAAAACGTAAGGAAAGGGATGGAATTTATAATCAAGGGATTCTAAATGGGAAAAAGGAAAAGAAAGTATAGATACTAAACTAATCTTTGGATATAGAAATCACCACGAAAGACTAGTCTCGGTAGAAGTAAACTCTTACTTAGATACAGATATCACCACGAAGCTTGAGTTTAGGGCCCTTAACCTTAATTAGGATACAGGAACACCGCCTAATTAAGAATTAAGACTTACTTGATCACCACCTTAATCGACCTAATTAAGGATAAGTAAGTGAAGTGTTTAGGGTGTACGAAAACTTAAAAGCCCTCAAACTGGTTTTTCATTCAAAATCAAAGTGTATTCCTTACAAAAGGCCGTGACTCCCCTTAATATAGAGCCAAGCATGCACCTAAAGAACTAAGCTAGCAACTGGGGGTTTCCTCCCTGGGAAGGAAGCGGATTAACTAAGCTAAACCATGCGCTTAGTATAAATCATAATGCTACCCTACTTAACTTAAGCTAATTACAATAAAAATATAAAGAAAAGTAAGACAAATGATGTTTACATCCTTTAATACAAGTAATTAGCTCTCAGCTTTACTAAAGAAAATAAGAAGCATCAGCCGTAAAGTGCATTCGCCTTTTCGGCTCACCAATCATATTGCAAGGTGTTGTTTTCTCTTTTGTTTTCTCATTGGATCACATATTTCAAAGCTTCTTCAGCAGCAAATTATTGTGTTTCTAGCAGCCTTGGATGTGGTGTGATGTATGCAAGCAACCAAGCAGCTGGGAAAAGCTCGCTTGAGAAGGAAAAACACATCATGCTCAAACCGGGTTCACTAGGCAGTTTTTTGCCCGGTTTTCTGACCTTATTTCCACCAATCAAAAGCGAGTATGATTTTGATTTGAAGCCATGGGGGGAAACCTTAGGGTGTGTACAAATGCTCCCTACAAAGAAATCAAGGTTAAATTATGTTTAAGTAGAAGATTTCTACTAAAACATTTTGTCATGCAGATTTGGACCAAAACTGATAGGATTCATAAAATGGCTTGATTTCTTCACTTCGACTGAGCATGATTGATTTTGCTTGCTTGGACCTGAAAGGTAACATCTAGGGGAACCCAAAAATGTAAAAATCCAAGACTTAAACTATAATTAAGCTTAAGAAATCATATTCCCAAAATCAGGTACATTCTGGTTGAACTAGGCAAATTGTATAGCTTGGATTTAACAGCTGATTTGAATGGGCAAATGAAGTCCAAATGCGATGAAACTTCTTTTGTTGGAAAAATAACTTATTGAAATTCAAATCCATGGTAAAATATTTGATTTAAACCTCAAAGAGGCTTAAGTAAGTAGGCTCACAAAAACTAGATATGCTATTGGCTTGAACTCGATACCTTCTGTCTTGAATCCTTTGAAGGTTTGGACAAAAAAACTTAATTTAAAGTTGACTTAATTGCATAATTAAGTTTATTAGGATGTTAATAAGCTCTCTTAGTAAAGAAATCAAAGTTAAATTAAGTTTAAGTTGACGAATCAACTTAAAACTGGAAATGGTTCAAAAAGATTAGGGCTAATTGAGGATGGCATGGGCTGAGTTACATCATCCTCCCCTTGCTAGAACAAATTTTCCCTCAAATTTGCTCGGTACTCACCACCTTCCAAATTTGGCTACCGCCTTCCTCGATCAAAAGGCTTAATCAACGCTACCCACCTTTGATAAGAAGCTTGCAATAAAGATTTATTACAAGTAAAAAGGACATTGGCGTGGTGATGGGCTTTGTGGTGGTTAATCGTGTGGAATTCAGATTGATTTAATGGAATTAGAATCAAGGTAAACCCTTTACCTTGTTCAGAAATGGTGAAGGTGTTTAGGAGTCCATCTTGAACTCATTGGTTATGTTAAGCACAAAGGCAGAAGAGCACGTTAAAGGGGTCAATTCAGTCGATTTATCACAGCTGCCCAGCAGGCGTTAGAATTCGTACGGTTAGAAAGATCTTGGTGATAAAGGCACTTAATGACGTCCAAATCAAGATTTTCAAAAGGGGGTGGGTCTCTTGATGGAGTCCCCACCGCCATTCACAAGGAAGAAGGTCCAACAAGGTCCATTACACACTCCAAAGTTCAAGCATTGGCTAAGATTGTTGAAGAAAGCCAAACTGAAGCATCCGGGTTCAAAGACCAGAAATTGCCCGGTTTTCTTCATCTCATTACTTAAGCTACATTGTGGCTTAAGTCTTAAATTTTTACATTTTTGGACTCCTTATGATGTCTACTTTTAGGTCCAAGCATTCATTTCCAATCATGCTCACAAGATGATGGGAAATCAAGGCCTTTTGCTAAACCGGCCAGTTTTGACTCAAAACTGCACGGTTAAATGTTTGAGCTAAATTGCCCTACTTAAACATGGTTTAACCTTGATTTCTTTGGGGGGGGGGGGTTTGTTTGTACACACCGTATGGTTTCCCCCTATGGCCTAAAAATCAAATCATGTTGATGTATCTTTGAGGGAAGAAGGAAAACCAAAGCAAGAATGCAAAGGCTCACGATTAGCAAACTAAAATTTCAGCGTGAAGCCTTGAACCCGTATGAAAGAACCATGAAAATGATAGTGCTAAACGCAATGTTTGGATACAGAATCACCACGAAACATAAGCTTAGGGTCCCTAATCTTTGATTAAGATATAGAAACACCACTTAAACAAAGGTAAGGACTTACTTGATCACCACCTTAATGGATCAGATTAACAATAAGCAAGTAAAGATATTGGAGTTCGAAAGCAAAAGATCTCAAATGGAGTTCTCATATTCAAGTCTAATGAACTAGCAAAGGTCGTGTTCCTCTTTTACATACTAAGCAAGCACACAACCAAGCTAGCATACACCTAACCTTTCCTTCTTAGAGAGGAAAGGTATTAAGCTAAGCTAATCTTCATGGTTTAGACTAACCATGTACAAAGCTTGATTACAACTAGTCTAATTACATTCAAAACACTGAAGAAAGAAAAAAAAATGATGTTTACAGCCTAATCATGCTTATTTAGGCTTAATACAATCGGCTTGTCTAGTAAATGAAAGGGGGGGCAGCCGTAAAGTAAGGTTTCTTTTCGGCTTACAAATGGGAGCCAAGAGACATCCTTTTTCCAGCTTGCTTCTTATTAGTTGCTCTTCTCTAGGTTGCAGCTTATGATTGCCTTCTAGAAGCCTTAGGATGTGTGCCAAGCCTTGAAGTGTGTGCCAGTATAGCTAGAATGCAGCAAAGTCACGACTGAAGGCAAAATAAACCGGTTGGAGTAAACCCGGTTCACGGGCAGTTTGTAACCCGGTTTTCTGACTTGATTTAAGCTTAGCAAAAGTGAGCATGATTTGGTTTTCAGGCCATGGGGGGAAACCTTAGGGTGTGTACAAACCCCTCCCCCCCAACAAATAAATCGAGGCTAAACCATGTTTAAGTAGGGTAATCTAACTCAAACATTTAACAGTGCAGTTTTGAGTCAAAACTGGCCGGTTTGACAAAAGGCCTTGATGTCCCATCTTTTGTTGAGCATGATTGGAAATGAATGCTTGGACCTAAAAGTAGACACCATAAGGAGTCCAAAAATGTAAAAATTAAAGACTTCAGCCACAATATAGGTTTAGTAATGAGATGAACAAAACCGGGCAATTTCTGGTCTTTGAACCCGAATGCTTCAGTTTGGTTTTCTTCAACAATCTTAGCCAATGCTTGGACTTTAGAGTGTGTAATGGACCTTGCTGGACTTGTTGGACCTTATTCCTTGTCAATGGTGGTGGGGACACCATCATCCTCCCCTTGTTGAGAAGATTTGATCCTCAAATCAGCAAGGTAATCATCTTCTTGGTAAGCTTTTAAATCAGCTACATTGAATGCGACTGAAACTCCATAGTCACCTGGTAAATCAACCTTATAAGCATTGTCATTAATACGCTGAAGAACCTCAAAGGGACCATCAGCCCTTGGCATGAGCTTATTCTTCCTTTTGGATGGAAATCTTTCCTTCCTAAGGTGAATCCACACGAAGTCTCTAGGTCGAAAAACCACTCTCTTCTTGCGTTTGTTGGCTTGAGCTTGATATGCTGCATTAGTCTTCTTAATCTTGCTCCTTACAAACTCATGAATCTTCTTGATTTGTTCTATCCTTGATGTTGCATCAACATTTGGCTTGTGGTCCATAGGTCATGGGGTAAGATCAAGTGGGCTAAGGGGATCAAGTCCATAGACCACTTTGAATGGGGAAAGACCAGTAGCCTTTCTTAGTGTATTGTTGCAAGCAAACTCTGCATGGGGTAAAAGAAAATCCCAAGCTTTGGCATGAGGTTGAATCAAAACTCATAGGAGTGTCCCTAATGTTCGATTAGTAACCTCAGTTTACCCATCAGTTTGCAGATGACAAGTAGTACTGTATTTTAGTATAGTACTTAACTTCTTCCATAACGTAATAAAAAAATGGCTTAAAAACTTGGTATCCCTATCAGAAACAATGGACCTAGGAATACCATGTAACCTTGTCACCTCTTGGAAACAAAATGCACCAATATGTGTAGCATCATTAGTCTTGTTGCATGGAATGAAATGAGACATCTTACGGAACCTACCAACCACAATAAGGATAGAATCCTTGTTCCTTTTGGTTTTAGGCAGTCCAAGAATGAAGTCCATACTCACATCATGATGTATGCTAAAACTGCAAGCTTGACTTAATAATAGCTAGCAACTCAACATAGAAGATATGAACTGGCATGAAGGAATTAATTCCACCAACCAGAACTGTAAAGATTCACCACCAACCCCTAAAAGCAGAAATGCAGCAGGAGGATTGGATAAAGAATCACTCTCAGACACCACCTGGATACGCTAAAGTTAGAGAGATTTGTGAGGGTTTTGCTTAAACAAGCAAAGGGAGTTTTCATTCAACATAATCTGTGTATTATACTAAGGGACAAGCCTTAAATATTAGAGTACAATCAAAAGATCAAGGACCACAATTACTTCAGGCCAAAATTAGAAAACAGAAAAGACTTAAACTAGCTTAAACCAGCAGCTGGCTGGATCTTTAACACCTAACCCTTTGCTTATCTCCATTACTGAGGTGTCAACCTTTAATAGCATACAAGTACCTGCTAATGATGGCCTTGAGTGGGGATTTACAGTTGATTACACCGGGCTAAGCAAACCTGCCAGCAAGTACAGCACCATGAAATCCAACGGATAAAAGGGTTTTTCTTACATTCTAAAGCTGGATAAAAGCTACGGCTAAGGGAGCCGAATATGCTACTTTACAGCCATGATGGATAAATATTTAGACACATTTCCAAGCCCTTAGATTGTCCAAAATGGGCTGCTAAGTCAGAGGACTAAAATCCTCCCTAAAACTACTACTGTTGTTGCTGCTGACCTACTGCTGAACTACTGCTACAGAATTAAATTCGATGGCAAAATTCAAGTAACCTTTATCATTTAGGAGCTAAATATGAGCTGATAAATGAGTTAGGGTACTGATCAAAAGGGAATGAATTCTTTTGGTTTGACTGAGTTACTGGAAGCAAGCATAAAATAACCTTAAGCCTGCTAGCTACAGGTTGCCTTATTAACCTGAACTGAACTAAGGCTGTTGTGTGAGCCTTAAAAGACTTGGTTTTGCTAGTAGTGATGCTAGGGTGTCCAACAAAGCAAAGATCTCCTCGAGGTGGCCTCCAAACTAAGCTGCATTGCTTCACAGAATAGGCCTTGCTAGTGATTGAGTAGTAAACTCTTCTCTGGTTTTGGATGAGGGTTTTAGCTAGCTCTTGTTCTACATCAGCCTCCCCTCCTTTGAGAGGATTTGCGCTCAATTCCCTAAAGTCAATTTCATCCTCTATGTAAGGACTCAGATCACCCATATTAAAGGTGGCTGAAACAGCTATATCCCTTGGGAGTTCTAGTTTGTATGCATTGGCTCCCACCCTTGCTAGAACTTTGAAAGGTCCATCCCCTCTAGCCATCAGTTTACTTCTCCTCCTAGTGGGGAACCTCTCCTTCCTGAGGTGCAACCAAACAAGGTCCCCAGGCTGAAATTCCATGCCTTTCCTGTTCTGGTTGGCCTTAGCTTTATAAGCTTTATTAACCTTGTCAATGTGTGCTCTAATCTGTTCATGGAGCCCCTTCATGTCTTTGGCCCTCTTTTCAGCTTCAAAACTGACCTTACAGTCAATAGGTAGAGGAATATGGTCAATAGGGGTCAGGGGGTTAATTCCATACAATGCCTCAAAAGGTGAACATCCAGCAGCTCCAATAGGAGTTTTGTTGTAAGCAAACTTAGCAAGAGGCAATTTAACATACCATTCCTTCAAGTTCTTCTGGACCGTGGTTCTTAGGAGGGTGGACGGGGTTCTGTTGGTAACCTTAGTTTGGCCATCAGTTTGAGGTTAGCAAGTTGTGTTGTATAGGAGCTTGGTACCCAACAGATGCCATAAGCGTCTCCAAAAATGAGACTGTCACCTACAACGGTCTTGGGGACTCCATGCGGTCTGATGATTTCTTTAAGGTACAAATTAGCAATATGGGAGGCATCATCAGCCTTGTGACATGCCATAAAATGAGCCATTTTGCTGAACCTGTCTACCACTACCATGATTGAGTCTTTGCCCTTTGTGTCCTAGGTAAAGCAACAACAAAATCCATACTTACATCCTCCCAAGGCCTTCCTGGGAAAGGAAGGGGTGTGTAAAGACCCTGATGGAACTGGCTCTTGGCTTTTTGGCAAATGGAGCACCTGGACACTACCGTGTGCACATCTTCCCCCATTTTGGGCAAATGAAAGGGCTCCTTGAAAAGGCCCAAGGTCTTGTTCATCCGAAAGTGCCCAGCAAGTGGTCGACCATGGGCCTCTCTCACCAGCAACTCCCTTAATGGACATGCTGGAATACACAGTTTGTTCCCCTTGAACAAAAACCCATCTTGCATCACATAAGGCCCTTGAGCCGGAGTGCTGCTAACTAACTCCTGGAAAGCTGGGTCTTTAAGGTAATAGGCCCGAATGGACTGCAATCCCAGTAGCTTTGCACCTAGAATAGAGATCAAAGCATATCTCCTTGATAGTTGAGAGTGCATCTACTACCACATTCTCAGTTCCCTTCTTGTGCTTGGCAGAAAAGTTCAAAGCTTATAGAAACTCTACCCATTTGGCATGCCTGGCATTGAGTTTAGGTTGGCCATTAAGAGACCGCAATGCTTGATGATTTGAATGTAGGACAAAAGCCTTAGGCTTCAGGTAGTGACTTTAGTGACTCAAAGCTCTAACTATGGCATAGAATTCTTTATGATAGGTTGAGTAGTTGAGTTTTGGACCACTAAGCTTCTCACTAAAGTAGGCCAGAGGCTTCTTGAGTTGTGTAAGAACAACTCCAACGCCCACCCCACTGGCACCACACTCAACCTCAAACAATTCTTCAAAATTGGGCAAGGGCAATACTGGTGCTTCACATAACCTCTTCTTGATGATTTCAAAGGCTTTCTGTGCTGTTGGTGGCCAAGAAAAGTTGCCCTTCTCTATGCATTCAGTAAGAGGAGCCATGATTGTACTGAAATCCTTGATGAACCTCCTGTAAAAGGAAGCTAGCCCATGGAAGCTTCTGACTGTAGTGACTGAGTGAGGTACTGGCCAGGATTTAATGGCCTGAATCTTGGCTTCCTCCACCTGAATTCCATCACAAGACACCACATAACCAAGGAAAATAACCCTTGGCACTAAGAACTCGCACTTTTCCAACTTCCCATACAGTTTCTGGTTCCTAAGGGTGGTGCAAACCTGCTTAAGGTGCTGAATGTTATAAAACTCAGTTTTGCTGTATACGAGTACGTCATCAAAAGATACAACCACAAACAGACCCATGTAGGGCCTTAGCACTTCATTCATGAACCTCATAAAGTTTCTAGGTGCATTAGACAACCCAACTGGCATGACAAGCTAATCATAAAGCCCTTACTTTGTCTTGAAAGCAGTTTTCCATTCATCCCCTTATCTCATTCTGATATGATGATAGGCACTTCTTAAATCTATGCTGGAGAAGATCCTGGAACCATGCAGTTCGTGCAACATATCATCAAGTCTAGGAATAGGACACCTGTACTTGATTGTGATGTTGTTGATGGCCCTGCTCTCTATACACATTCTCCAGGTACCATCCTTCTTTGGCACTAACAATGCTGGGACTAAACATGGACTCATGCTTTCCCTCACATAACCTTTATCAATCAGTTCCTAGACTTGCCTTTGCAGGTCCTTGGTTTCAGTAGGGTTACATATATAGGTAGGCTTGTTAGGCAATGGGGCTCTAGGGAGCAAGTCAATTTGGTGCTCTATACCCCTTTTAGGAGGGAGCCCAGGGGGTAAGTCTTGGGGAAAAACATCCTAAAACTCCTCTATCAAGGGCTGAACAGAAGGGTGTAATGCTGCTGTATCGGAGTGAGGGGCAGACTCCACCATTAGTACAGCAAAAACAGGCTTTCCCTTGGTAATAGCCATTTCCACTCTTCCCCCATTAACAAGTAAGGCACTCTCCTTATGTACAACCCCCCCAATTTTAGGTTTTTGTGTTTGCTTAGGGGGTAACGGGGTCAGTGTCATCTTTTTACCCTTCCGTTTGAAGGAATAAGTGTTGTGTTGGCCATGATGAATGGCATCCCTACCAAATGGCCAAGGCTTGCCTAGGAGCAAATGGCAAGCATCCATTGGCAAGACATGAAGCATAACTTCATCTTGATATTCACCAATTGAAAAAGGAACCAAGGTTTGTTTGGAAACTATTACCTCATTCCCCTTTTTAAGCCATTGCAAGGAATAGGGTCTAGGGTGACTGATGCTGGCCAGATTCAGCTTGTCGACCATTTTAGTAGAAACCACATTAGTGCAGCTACCCCCATCTATAATCAGGTTACATGTCTTGCTGGCTACCTTGCATCTGGAGTGGAATATTTGCTCTGTTTGGCCAACCTCAGGTGGGGCTTCAGTGGAATGAAGGACCCCTTTGATCATGCACATCTCACCTTCTTCAAGTGGCAGGTAAGAGGTTTCACCTTCTTCAGTAGAGTCTTCTTCCTTATCCTCTTCTACTTCCATATGATCCAGCTCTTCAATTTCTCTAATTGTGAGTACCCTTCTGTAAGGGCAATATGCCTGGAAATGGTCATGGCCATGGAACTTGAAACATTTGCTTTGACTTTTAGGAATGTCTCTGGCAACCTCTTTTCCCTTTCCCTTGTCATCCTTATGGGTAGGGTCTAGTTTGTAGGAACTGAAAGGTTTCGCTAGCATAGTAGGTTTGGGAGGGGCACTAGAGTATGGTCTTTTGGATTTGAACTGTTTTTCTACCTTAACAGCTAGTTTACCGACATCTTCAAATCTCCAAAAAGGCTGCAGCTCAACCCTCTCTAAAATAGCAAAGTTTAAGCCCTTGAGAAACCTGGCAATGGTTTGTTCAGGTTCTTCCTTCAAGGTAGATCGGATTTGCAACTGCTCGAACTCCATGATATATTCCTCAACCTTCATACTCCCTTGGTGCAAGGAAGTGACCTTTAGATATAGCTCTTGCTTGTAGGTGGTTGGCAAGAACCTCTTATCCATATTCTTTTTTAGTTTCACCGAAGTTTTGACCTTAGGCTTGCCTTCCATTGCCCTAGTCCTCTTCAGGTTCTCGTACCACAGTGAAGTATACTGTTTTAGATTCAAAACAGCAAGCTTGAAGGCCTTTTCTCCAGAATATCCTTTGATTTCTATGATCCTTTCCACAGCCTGAATCCATTCCATGTAATCTTCAGGCTTCAAGCTTCCATCAAATTTCGGGGACTCTATTCTGAGGTCCTTGAGGTCATCCCTGTGCATTCTCCCCCTCCTTGGCCTAACATGTCCAGTGGAAGACTGTCTGCCATATTGAGAATTAGGAGGGGAATCAGAACCTCCAGGAGGGTCCTGAGGTGGTTCCCATTCTCTTCCTCTAGGCTGATTCATGAGCTGTTGAATATGAGTTGTAAGGGTCTTGATGCTTTCTTGCATTTCCAGAATAGCCCTATCTGTCCTAAGCTCATGAGCCTGTTCCAGGGAGAGACCTCAAGGAACTCTAACACGTTGCTGGGGTGGGGAGGAAGTGTTTTTCGTTTCTGTCATGGTGCTGGGTGAGAAAAATCAGAATGCTGGGGCTGTTTGAGGAGCTTCGTTCTTTGTGGCTGGAATTGTGTTTGGTCTAACAAGGTTTTCTTGTGTTTGAACAACCAATAAACAAAGCTATGGGAGAAACAACAAAGGATAACAGAAGCAACTCACCAAGAACAAAGATAGGCTCTGATACCAGCTGATGTATCCTGGAACTGCAAGCTTGACTTAACAACAGCTAGCAACCCAACATGGAAGATATGAACTGGCATAAAGGAACTAATTCCACCAACGAGAACTGCACCACAAACCCCTTAAAGAAGAAATGCACCAGGAGGATTGGATAAAGAATCACTCTCAGGCACCACCTGGACAGGCTAAAGTTAGAGAGATTTGAGAGAGTTTTGCTTAAACCAGCAAAGGGAGTTTTCATTCAACATAATCTATGTGTTACAGCAAGGGACAAGCCGTAAATATTACAGTACAATCAAAAGATCAACAACCACAATTACTTCTGGCAAAAATTAGAAAACAGAAGAGACTTAAACTAGCTTAAATCAGCAGCTAGTTGGATCTTTTACACCTAACCCTTTTCTTATCTCCATTACTAAGGTGTCAACCTTTAACAGCATCCAAGTACCTGCTAATGATGGCCTTGAGTGGGGATTTACAGCTGATTGCACCGGGTTAACCAAACCTGCTAGCAAGTACAACACCCTGAAATCCAAGGGATAAAAGGGTTTTTCTTGCATTCTGAAGTTGGATAAAAGCTTATGCTAAGGGAGCTGAAACTACTACTTTAGGGCCATGCTCGATAAATATTTAGACACATTTCCAAGCCCTTAAATTCACCAAAATGGGTTTCTAAGTCAGAGGACTAAAAGCCTCTCTAAAACTACTGCTGCTGAATTGCTACTACAGAATTAAATTCCATGGAAAAATTCAAGCAACCTTTATCATTTAGGAGCTGAATATGAGCTGTTAAATGAGTTAGGGTACTGATCAAAAGGGAATGAATTCCTTTAGCATGACTCAGTTACAGGAAGCAAGCATAAAATAACCTTAAGCATGCTGGCAGTAGGTTCACTTTATTAACCAAACTGAACTAAGGCTGCAGTGTGAGCCTTAAAAGACGTGGTTTGGTTAGTAGTGATGCTAGGGTGTCCAACAAAGTAAAGATCTCCCTGAGGTGGCCTCCAAACTGAGCTGCATTGCCTCACATAATAGGCCTTCTTGGTGACTAAATAACAAACTCTTCTCTAGTTTTGGATGAGGGTTTTGAACTAGGTCTTGTTCTACATCAGCGTCCCCTCCTCTGAGAGGATTTGCCCTCAAATCTCCAAAGTCAATTTCATCCGCTATGTAAGGACTCAGACCACTCACATTGATGGTGGCTGAAATAGCTATATCCCCTGGGAGTTCCAGTTTGTATGCATTGGCTACCACCCTTGCTAGGACTTTGAAAGGTCCATCCCCTCTAGCCATCAGTTTACTTTTTCCTCCCGGTGGGGAACCTCTCCTTCCTGAGCTGCAACCAAACCACGTCCCCAAGCTGAAATTCCATGCCTTTCCCATTGTAGTTGGCCTTGGCTTTGTAGGCTTTATTAACCTTCTCAATGTGTGCTCTAATATGTTCATGGAGCCCCTTCATTTATTTGGCCCTCTTTTCAGCTTCAAAACTGACCTTGCAGTCAGTAGGTAGAGGAATATGGTCAATAGGGGTTAGAGGGCTAATTCCATACAATGCCTCAAAAGGTGAACATCCAGTAGCTCCAACAGGTGTTCTGTTGCAAGCAAACTTAGCATGCGGCAATTTAACATCCCATTCCTTCAAGTTCTTCTTGACTTGGGTTCTTGGGAGGGTGGACAGGGTTCTGTTGGTAACCTCCGTTTCCCATCAGTTTGAGGATGGCAGGTTGTGCCGTATATGCGCTTGGTACCCAACAGATGCCAAAGGCTTCTCCAAAAATGAGACTTTCACCTACGATGGTTTTGGGGACTCCATGGAGTTTGATGATTTCTCTAAGGTACAAATCAGCAATATGGGAGGCACCATCAGCCTTGTGACATGCCACAAAATGAGCAATTTTGGTGAACTTGTCTACCACTGCCATGACTGAGTCTTTACCCTCTGTGTCCTTGGTAAAGCAACAACAAAATCCATACTTACATCCTCCCAAGGCCTTCATGGGTCAAGAAAGGGTGTGCCAAGACGCTGATGGAACTGGCTCTTGGCTTTATGGCAAATGGAGCACCTGAACACTACCCAGTGCACATCTTCCCCCATTTTAGGCAAATGAAAGTGCTCCTTCAAAATGTCCAAGGTCTTGTTCATCCCAAAAGGCCCAGCAAGTGATCCCCCATGGGCCTCTCTCACAATAACTCCCTCAATGGAGATGCTGGAATACACAGTTTGTTCCCCTTGAACAAAAACCCATCTTGCATCACATAAGGCCCTTGAGCTGGAGTGATGCTGACTACCTCCTGGAGAGCTGAGTCTTCAAGGTAATAGGCCTAGATGGACTGCAATCCCAGTAACTTTACACCTAGAACAGAGACCAAAGCATATCTCCTTGAGAGTGCATCTACCACCACATTCTCATTTCCCTTCTTGTGCTTGGAAAAAAAGCTGAAAGCTTACAGAAACTCTACCCATTTGGCATGCCTAGCATTGAGTTTAGGTTGGCCATTAAGAGACCTCAATGCTTGATGATTTGAATGCGGGACAAAAGCCTTTGGATTTAGGTAGTGACTCAAAACTCCAGTATGGCATAGAATTCTTTGTCATAGGTTGAGTAGTTGAGTTTTGGACCACTAAGCTTCTCACTGAAGCAGGCCAGAGGCTTCTTGAGTTGTGTAAGAACAGCTCAAAAGCCCACCCCACTAGCACCACACTCTACCTCAAATAATTCTTCAAAATTGGGCAAGGCTAGTGCTGGTGCTTCGCATAACCTCTTCTTGATGATTTCAAAGGCTTTCTGTGTTGTTGGTGGCTAAGAAAAGTTGCCCTTCTCCATGCATTTAGAAAGAGGAGCCATGATTGTTCTGAATTCCTTGATGAACCTCCTGTAAAAGGACGCTAGCCCATGGAAGCTTCTGATTGTAGTGACTGAGTGAGGTACTGGCCAGGATTTAGTGGCCTTAATCTTAGCTTGATCCACCTGAATTCCATCACAGGACACCACATAACCAAGGAAAATAACCCTTGGCACTAAGAACTCACACTTTTCCAACTTCCCATACAGTTTCTGGTTCCTAAGGGTGGTGAAAACCTGCTTAAGGTGCTGAGTGTGATGAAACTCTGTTTTGCTATATACAAGTATGTCATCAAAATATACAACCACAAACAAACCTATGTAGGGCCTAAGCACTTCATTCATCAACCTTATAAAGGTGCTAGGTGCATTAGACAACACAAATGGCATGACACGCCATTCATAAAGCCCTTGCTTTATCTTGAAAGCAGTTTTCCATTCATCCCCTTCTCTCATTCTGACATGATGATAGGCACTTCTTAAATCTATCTTGGAGAAGATCCTGGAACTTTGCAGTTCATCTAACATATCATCGAGTCAAGGAATAGGATACCTGTTTGATTGTGATGTTGTTGATGGCCCTGCTATCTATACAGATTCTCCAGGCACCATCCTTCTTTGGCACTAAGAATGCTGGGACTGAATGTGTACTTATGCTTTCCCTCACATAACCCTTATCAATCAGTTCCTGGACTTGCCTTTGCAGCTCCTTGGTTTCAGTAGGGTTACATATGTAGGTAGGCTTGTTAGGCAATCGGGCTCCAAGGAGCAAGTCAATTTAGTGCTCTATACCCCCTTTTAGGAGGGAGGCTAGGGGGTAAGTCTTGGGGAAAAACATCGTGAAACTCCTCTATCAAGGGCAGAACAGAACGGTGTAAAGCTGCTGTATCTGAGGTAGAGGCAGACTCCAGCATTAGCGCATCAAAAACAGGAGTTCCCTTGGTAATAGCCCTTTCCACTCTTCCCCCACTGACAAGTAAGACACTCACCTTTTGTACAACTCTCCTAGTTTCAGGTTTTTGTGTTTGGTTAGGGGATGAAGGGGTCAATGTCATCTTTTAACCCTTTAGTTTGAAGGAATAAGTGTTAGATTGGCCATGATGAATGACATCCCTATCAAACTGCTAAGGCCTGCCTAGGAGCAAATGGCAAGCATCCATTGGCAAGACATCACACAGAACTTCATCCTGATATTCACCGATTGAAAAAGGAACCAAGGTTTGTTTGGAAACTATTACCTCATTCCCCTTTTTGAGCTATTGCAAGGTATAGGGTCTAGGGTGACTGATAGTGGCCATATTCAGCTTACTGACCACTTCAGTAGAGGCCACATTACTGCAACTACCCCCATCTATAATCAAGTTGCATGTCTTGTTGGATACTTTGCATCTGGAGTTGAATATTTGCTCTCTTTGGCTAGCCTCAGGTTGGGGTTCAGTGGAATGAAGGACTCTTCTGATTCTGAGCATCTCACCTTCTTCAAGTGGCAGGTAAGAGGCTTCACCTTCTTCCGTAGATTCTTCTTCCTCATCCACTTCTACCACCATGTGATCCAGCTCTTCAATTTCTCTGATTGTGAGTACCCTTCTGCAAGGGCAATCTTCCTTGAAATGGCCATGTTCATGGAACTTGAAACATTTCTCCTGAGTTTTAGGAAGGTCTTTGGCAACCTCTTTTCCCTTTCCCTTGTCATCCTTATCGGTAGGGTCTGGTTTATAGGAACTGAAAGGTTTCGCTGGCATAGTAGGTTTCGGAGGGGCACTAGAGTAGGGTCTTTTGGATTTGAGCTGTTTTTCTACCTTAACAGCTAGTTTACCGGCACCTTCAAATCTCCAGAAAGGCTGTAGCTCAACCCTCTCTAAAATAGCAAAGTTTAAGCCCTTGAGAAACCTGACAATGGTTTGTTCAGGTTCTTCCTTCTAGGTAGATCGGATTTTCCAACTCCATGATATATTCCTCAACCTTCATACTCCCTTGGTGCAAGGAAGTGACCTTTAGATATAGCTCTTGCTTGTAGGTGGCTGGCAAGAACCTCTTATCCATATTCTTTTTTAGTTTCACCGAAGTTTTGACCTTAGGCTTGCCTTCCATTGCCCTAGTCCTCTTCAGGTTCTCGTACCACAGTGAAGTATGCTGTTTTAGCTTCAAAACAGCAAGCTTGAAGGCCTTTTCTCCAGAATATCCTTTGATTTCTATGATCCTTTCCACAGCCTGAATCCATTCCATGTAATCTTTAGGCTTCAAGCTTCCATCAAATTTCGGGGCCTCTATTCTGAGGTCCTTGAGGTCATCCCTGTGCATTCTCCTCCTCCTTGGCCTAACATCTCCAGTGGAAGACTCACTGCCATATTAAGAATCAGGAGGGGAATCAGAACCTCCAGGAGGGTCCTGAGGTGGTTCCCATTCTCTTCCTCTAGGCTTATTCATGAGCTGTTGAATCTGAGTTGTAAGGGTCCTGATGCTTTCTTGCATTTCCAGAATAGCCCTATCTCTCCTAAGCTCATGAGCCTGTTCCAGGGAGAGACCTCTACCAACTCTAACACGTTGCTGGGGTGGGGAGGAAGTGTTTTCCCTTCCTGTCATGGTGTTAGGTGAGAAAAATCATAATGGTGAGGCTGTTTGAGGAGCTTGGTGCTTTGTGGCTGGAATTGTGTTTGGTCTGACAAGGTTTTCTTGTGTTTGAACAACCAATGAACAAAGCTACCGGAGAAACAACAAAGGATAACGGAAGAAACTCACCAACAATTAAGTTCGGCTCTGATACCAGCTGGTGTATGTTGAAGCTTCAAGCTGGACTTAAAACCAGCTAGCAACTGCACATGGAAGATATGAACTGACATAATCGAATTAATTCCACCAACCAGAACTACAAAGATTCACCACCAACCCCTTAAACCAGAAATGCACCAGGAGGATTGCATAAAGAATCACTCTCAGACACCACCTGGATAGGCTAAAGTTAGAGACATTTGAGAGAGTTTTGCTTAAACCAACAAAGGGAGTTTTCATTCAACATAATCTGTGTATTATAGCAACAGACAAGCATTAAATATTAGAGTACAATCAAAAGATCAACAACCACAATTACTTCTGGCCAAAATTAGAAAACAGAAGACACTTAAACTAGCTTAAATCAGCACCTCGCTGGATCTTTGACACCTAACCCTTTGCTTATCTCCATTACTGAGGAGTTAACCTTTAATAGAATCCAAGTACCTACTAATGATGGCCTTTAGTGGGGATTTACAGCTAATTACACCAGGTTAAGCAAACCTACCATCAAGTACAACACCTTGAAATCCACGGCACAAAAGGGTTTTTCTTACATTCAGAAGTAGGGTAAAAGCTGATGCTAAGGGACATGAATCTGCTACTTCAGGGCCATGCTGGATAAATATTTAGACACATTTCCAAGCCCTTAGATTGACCAAAACGGGCTTCTAAGTTAGAGGACTAAAATCCTCTCCAAAACTGCTGTTGCTGAACTGCTGCTACGGAATTAAATTCCATGGCAAAATTCAAGTAACCTTTATCATTTAGGAGCTGAATATGAGTTGATAAATGAGTTAGGGTACTGATCAAAAATGGAATGGATTCCTTTTGTATGACTGAGTTACTGGAAGCAAGCATAAAATAACCTTAAGCATGCTGGCTGCAGGTTGCATTTATTAACCTGAATTGAACTAAGGTTGCTGTGTGAGCCTTAAAAGACTTCGCGTGGCTAGTAGTGATGCTAGGGTGCCCAACAAAGCAATGATCTCCCTGAGGTGGCCTCCAAACTGAGCTGCATTGCCTCACAGAATAGGCCTTGCTAGTGACTGAATAGCAAACTCTTCTCTGGTTCTGGATGAGGGTTTTGAACTGGCTCTTGTTCTGCATTAGCCTCCCCTCCTTTGAGAGGATTTTCCCTCAATACCCCAAAGTCAATTTCATCCTCTATGTAAGGACTCAGATCACCCACACTGAAGGTGGCTGAAACAGCTATATCCCTTGGGAGTTCCAGTTTGTATGCATTGGCTCCCACCCTTGCTAGAACTTTGAAAAGTCCATCCCCTGTAGCCATAAGTTTACTTTTCCTCCTTGTGGGGAACCTCTCATTCCTAAGGTGCAACCCAACAAGGTCCCCAGGCTGAAATTCCACGCCTTTCCTGTTCTGGTTAGCCTTAGCTTTGTAGGCCTCATTAACCTTCTCAATGTGTGCTCTAATCTGTTCATGGAGCCTCTTCATTTCTTTGGCCCTCTTGTCAACTTCAAAACTGACCTTATAGTCAGTAGGTAGTGGAATATAGTTAATAGGGGTCAGGGGTTAATTCCATACAATGCCTCAAAAGATGAACATCCAGCAGCTCTAACAGGTGTTCTATTGTAAGCAAACTCAGCATGAGGCAATTTAACATCCCATTCCTTCAAGTTATTCTAGACCATGGTTCTTAGGAGGGTGGACAAAGTTCTGTAGGTAACCTCAGTTGGCCATCAGTTTGAGGACGGCAGGTTGTGCTGTATAGGAGCTTGGTACCCAATAAATGCCATAAGGTTCTCCAAAAATGAGACAAGAACTTAGTGTCCCTGTCACTTACAATGGTTTTGGGGACTCCATGTAGTCTGATGACTTCTCTAAGGTACAGATCAGCAATATAGGAGGCATCGTCAGCTTTGTGACATGCCACAAAACGAGCCATTTTGGTGAACTTGTCTACCACTACCATGACTGAGTCTTTACCTTCTGTGTCCTAGGTAAAGCAACAAACAAATCCATACTTACATCCTCCCAAGGCCTTCATGGGACAAGAAGGGGTCCGTAAAGATCCAGATGGAACTGGCTCTTGGCTTTATGGCAAATAGAGCACTTGGATACTACCATGTGCACATCTTCCCCCATTTTGGGCAAATGAAAGTGCTCCTTCAAAATGTCCAAGGTCTTGTTCATCTCAAAGTGCCTAGCAAGTGATCCCCCATGGGCCTCTCTCGCCAGCAACTCCCTCAATGGACACGCTGGAATACACAGTTTGTTCCCCTTGAACAAAAACCCATCTTGCATCACATATGGCCCTTGAGCTGGAGTGTTGCTGACTAAGTCCAGGAAAGCTGAGTCTTCAAGGTAATAGGCCTGGATGGACTGCAATCCCAGTAGCTTTGCACCTAGAAGAGAGATCAAAGCATTTCTCCTTGAGAGTGCATCTACTACCACATTCTCAGTTCCCTTCTTGTGCTTGGCAGAAAAGCTGAAAGCTTATAGAAACTCTACCCATTTGGCATGCCTGCCATTGAGTTTAGGTTGGCCATTAAGAGACCTCAATGCTTGATGATTTGAATGCAGGATAAAAGCCTTAGGCTTCGGGTAGTGACTCTAGTGACTCAAAGCTCTAACTATGGCATAGAATTGTTTGTCATAGGTTGAGTAGTTGAGTTTTGGACTACTAAGGTTCTCACTGAAGTAGGCTAGAGGCTTCTTGAGTTGTTTAAGAATAGCTCCAATGCCCAACCCACTGGCACCAGACTCTACCTCAAACAATTCTTCAAATTTAGGCAAGGCCAGGTCTGGTGCTTCACAAAACCTCTTCTTGATGATTTCAAAGGCTTTCTGTGTTGTTGGTCGCCAAGAAAAGTTGTCCTTCTCCATGAATTTAGCAAGAGGAGCCACGATTGTACTGAAATTCTTGATGAACCTTCTTTAAAAGAAAGCTAGCCCATAGAAGCTTTTGACTGTAGTGATTGAGTGAGGTACTGGCCAAGATTTAATGGCCTCAATCTTGGCTTCATTCAACTGAATTCCATCACAGGACACCACATAACCAAGGAAAATAACCCCTGGCACTAAGAACTCACACTTTTCCAACTTCCCATACAGTTTCTGGTTCCTAAGGTTGTCGAAAACCTGCTTAAGGTACTGAATGTGGTCAAACTAAGTTTTGTTGGATACAAGTATGTCATCAAAATATACAACCACAAACAGACCAATTTAGGGCCTAAGCACTTCATTCATCAACCTCATGAAGGTGTTAGGTGCATTAGACAGCCCAAATGGCATGACATGCCATTCATAAAGCCCTTGCATTGTCTTGAAAGCAATTTCCATTCATCCCCTTCTCTCATTCTGATATGATGATAGGCAATTCTTAAATCTATCTTGGAGAAGATCCTGGAGCCATGCAGTTCATCCAACATATCATCAACTCTAGGAATAGGATACCTGTACTTGATTGTGATGTTATTGATGGCCCTACTATCTATACAGATTCTCCAGGTACCATCCTTCTTTGGCACTAACAATGTTGGGACTGAACATGGACTCATGCTTTCCCTCACATAACCCTTATCAATCAGTTCCTGGACTTACCTTTCTAGCTCCTTGGTTTCATTAGGGTTACATATGTAGGAAGGCTTGTTAGGCAATGGGGCTCTAGGGAGCAAGTCAATTTGGTGTTCTATACCCCTTTTAGGAGTGAGGCCATGGGGTAAGTCTTGGGGAAAAACATCCTAAAACTCCTCTATCAAGGGCTAAAAAAAAGGGTGTAATGGTGTTGTATCTGAGTTAGGGGCAGACTCCAGCATTAGTACAGCAAAACGAGGCTTTCCCTTGGTGATAGCCCTTTCCAATCTTCGCCCATTAACAAGTAAGGCACTCACCTTATGTACAACCCTCCCAGTTTCAGGTTTATGTGTTTGGCTGGGGGCTAAAGGGGTCACTGTCATCTTTTTACCCTTCAGTTTGAAGGAATAAGTGTTAGATTGGCCATGATGAATGACATCCCTATCAAACTGCCAAGGCCTGCTTAGGACCAAATGGCAAGCATCCATTGCCAAGACATCACACAGAACTTCATCCTGATATTCACCAATTGAAAAAGGAACTAAGGTTTGTTTGGAAACTGTTACCTCATTCCCCTTTTTGAGCCATTGCAAGGTATAGGGTGTAGGGTGACTTATGGTGGCTAGATTCAGCTTGCTGACCATTTCAGTAGAAGCCACATTAGTGCAGCTGCCCCCATCAATAATCAGGTTACATGTCTTGTTGGCTACCTTGCATCTGGAGTGGAATATTTGCTCTCTTTTGCTATCCTCAGGTGGCGCTTTAGTGGAATGAGGGAACCTTCTGATCATGAGCAACTCACCTTCTTCAAGTGCAAGGTAAGAGGTTTCGCCTTCTTCAGTAGAGTCTTCTTCCTCACCCTCTTCTACCCCCATGTGATCTAGCTCTTCAATTTCTCTGATTGTGAGTACCCTTCTGTAAGGGCAATATGCCTAGAAATGACCATAGCCATGGAACTTGAAACGTTTCTTCTGACTTTTAGAAAGGTCTCTGGCAACCTCCTTTCCCTTTCCCTTGTCATCGTTAGGGGTGGGGTCTGGTTTGTAGGAATTGAAACGTTTGACTGGCATAGTACGTTTGGGAGGGGCAGTAGAGTAGGGTCTTCTAGATTTGAGCTGTTTTTCTACCTTAACAACTAGTTTGTAGGCATCTTCACATGTCCAAAAAGGTTACAGGTGAACCCTCTCTAAAATAGCAAAGTTGAAGTCCTTGAGAAACCTGGCAATGGTTTGTTCAGGTTCTTCCTTCAAGGCACATCTGATTTGCAACTACTCGAACTCCCTGATATATTCCTCAACCTTCTTACTCCCTTGGTGCAAGGGAGTGACCTTGAGATATAGCTCTTACTTATAGGTGGCTGGCAAGAACCTCTTATCCATTTGCTTTTTCAGTTTCACCCAAGTTTTGACCTTAGGCCTACCTTCCAATGCCCAGGTCCTCTTATGGTTCTCGTACCATAGAGAAGCATACTGTTTTAGCTTCAAAAAAGCAAGCTTGAAGGCCTTTTCTCTATAATATCCTTTGATTTCTATAATCCTTTCCACAGCCTGAATCCATTCTAAGTAATCTTCAGGCTTCAAGCTTCCATCAAATTCAAGGGCCTCTAATATGAGGTCCTTGGGGTCATCCCTGTGCAGTCTCCTCCTCCTTGTGCTAACATCTCTAGTGGAAGACTCACTACCATATTGCGAATCAAGAGTGGAATCAGAACCTCCAGGAGGGTCCTGAGGTGGTTCTCTTTTTCTTACTCTAGGCTGATTCATGAGCTGTTGAATCTGAGTTGTAAGGGTCCTGATGCTTTCTTGCATTTCTAGAATAGCGCTATCTCTCCTAGGCTCATGAGCTTGTTCTAGGGTGGGACCTCTAAGAACTCTAACACGTTACTGGGGTGGGGAGGAAGTGTTTTCCCTTTCTGTCATGGTGCTAGGTGAGAAAAATCAAAATGTTGGGGCTATTTGAGGAGCTTGGTTCTTTGTGGCTGGAATTGTGTTTGGTCTGGCAAGGTTTTCTTGTGTTAGAACAACCAATGAACAAAGCTAGGGGAGAAATAGCAAAGGATAACAGAAGCAACTCACCAACAATCAAGTTGGGCACTGATACCGGCTGATGTACGCTGAAACTGTAAGCTTGACTTAACAACAGCTTGCAACTCAACATAGAAGATATGAACTGGCATAAAGGAATTAGTTCCTCCAACCAGAACTATAAAGAATCACCACCAACCCCTTAAATCAGAAATGCACCAGGAGGATTGGATAAAGAATCACTCTTAGACACCACCTGGACAGGCTAAAGTTAAAGAGATTTGAGAGAGTTTTGCTTAAACCAACAAAGGGAGTTTTCGTTCAACATAATCTATGTATTACAGCAAGGGACAAGCCTTAAATATTATAGTACAATCAAAAGATCAACATCCACAATTACTTCTGGCCAAAATTAGAAAACAAAAAACACTTAAACTAGCTTAAATCAGCAGCTAGCTGGATCTTTGACACCTAAGCCTTTGCTTATCTCCATTGCTAAGGTGTTAACCTTTAATAACATCCAAGTACCTGCTAATGATGGCCTTGAGTGGGGAATTACAGTTGATTGCACCGGGTAAGCAAACCAATCAGCAAGTACAACACCCTGAAATCCACGGGATAAAATGGTTTTTCTTGCAGTCTGAAGTTAGATAAAAGTTGATGCTAAGGGAGTTGAATCTGCTACTTTAGGACCATGCTGGATAAATATTTAGACACATTTCTAAGCCCTTAGATTGACCAAAATGGGTTGCTAAGTCAGAGGACTAAAATCCTCTCTAAAACTGCTGCTATTACAGAATTAAATTCCATCACAAAATTCAAGTAACCTTTATCATTTAGGAGCTGAATATGAGTTGATAAATGTGTTAGGGTAATTGTCAAAAGGGAATGAATTCCTTTGACATGACTGAGTTACTGGAAGCAAGCATAAAATAACCTTAATCATGCTGATGGCAGGTTGCCTTTATTAACCTGAACTGAGCTAAGGCTGTTGTGTGAGCCTTAAAAGACGTGGTTTGGCTAGTGGTGATGCTAGTGTGTATAACAAAGCAAAGATCTCCCTGAGGTGGCCTCCAAATTGAGCTGCATTGCCTCACAGAATAGGCCTTGCTGGTGACTGAATAGTAAACTCTTCTCTGGTTCTGGATAAGGGTTTTGAACTAGCTCTTTTTCTGCATCAGCCTCCCCTCCTTTGAGAGGATCTGCCCTCAGTTCCCCAAAGTCAATTTCATCTTCTATGTAAGGACTCAGATCACCAACATTGAAGGTGGATGAAATAATTATATCCCCCAGGAGTTCCAGTCTGTATGCATTGGCTCCCACCCTTGCCAGAACTTTGAAAGGTCCATCCCCTCTAGCCATCAGTTTACTTTTCCTCGTAGTGGGGAACCTCTCCCTCCTGAGGTGTAACCAAAAAGGGTCCCCAGGCTAGAATTCCATGCCTTTCCTGTTCTGGTTAGCCTTAGCTTTGTAGGCTTCATTAACCTTCTCACTATGTGCTCTAATATATTCATGGAGCCTCTTCATTTCTTTGGCCCTCTTTTCAGCTTCAAAACTGACCTTACAGTTAGTAGGTAGAGGAATATGGTCAATAGCGGTCAAGGTGTTAATTCCATACAATGCCTCAAAAGGTGAACATCCAGTACCTCTAATAGGTGTTTTGTTGTAAGCAAACTCAGCATGAGGCAATTTAACATTACATTCCTTCAAGTTCTTCTGGACCATGGTTCTTAGGTGGGTGGATAGGGTTCTGTTGGTAAGCTCAGCTTGGCCATCAGTTTGAGGATGGCAGGTTGTGCTGTATATGAGCTTAGTGCCCAACAGATGCCATAAGGTTCTTCAAAAATGTGACAAGAACTTAGTGTCCATGTCACTTGCAATGGTTTTGGGGACTCCATGCAGTCTGATGATTTCTCTAAGGTACAGATCAGCAATATGAGAGGCATCATCAGCCTTGTGACATGCCACAAAATGAGCCATTTTGGTGAACCTGTCTAACATTACCATGACTGAGTCTTTACCTTTTGTGTCCTAGGTAAAGCAACAACCATATCCATACTTACATCCTCCCAAGGCCTTCATGGGACAGGAAGGGGTCTTTAAAGACCCTGATGGAACTGGCTCTTGGCTTTATGCCAAATGGAGCACTTGGACACTACCATGTGCACATCTTCCCCCATTTTGGGCAAATGAAAGTGCTCCTTCAAAATGCCCAAGGCCTTGTTTATCCCAAAGTGCCCAGCAAGTGATCCCCCATGGACCTCTCTCACCAGTAACTCCCTCAATGGACATGCTGGAATACACAGTTTGTTCCCCTTGAACAAAAACCCATCTTACATCACATAAGGCCCTTGAGCTGGAGTGCTGCTGACTAACTCCTGGAGAGCTGAGTGTTTAAGGTAATAGGCCTGGATGGACTGCAATCCCAGTAACTTTGCACCTAGACTAGAGATCAAAGCATATCTCCTTGAGAGTGCATCTACCACCATATTCTCAGTTCCCTTCTTGTGCTTCGCAAAAAAACTGAAAGCTTACAGAAACTCTACCCATTTGGCATGCCTAGCATTGAGTTTTGGTTGGCCATTAAGAGACCTCAATGCTTGATGATCTGAATGGAGGACAAAAGCCTTAGGCTTCAGGTAGTGACTCTTGTGGATCAAAGCTCTAACTATGGCGTAAAATTCTTTGTCATAGGTTGAGTAGTTGAGTTTTGGACCACTAAGCTTCTCACTGAAGTAGGCCAAACGCTTCTTGAGTTGTGTAAGAACAGCTCAAAAGCCCACCCCACTAGCACCACACTCTACCTTAAATAATTCTTTAAAATTGGGCAAGGTTAGTATTGGTGCTTCATATAACCTCTTCTTGAGTTGCCCTTCTCCATGCATTCAGTAAGAGGAGCCATGATTCTGCTGAAATCCTTGATGAACCTCCTGTAAAAGGAAGCTAGCCCATAGAAGCTTCTAACTGTAGTGACTGAGTGAGGTACTGGCCAGGATTTAGTGGCCTCAATCTTGGCTTCATCCACCTGAATTCCATCACAACACACCACATGACCAAGGAAAATAACCCTTGGCACTAAGAACTCACACTTTTCCAACTTCCCATACAGTTTCTGGTTCCTAAGGGTGGTGAAAGCTTGCTTAAGGTGCTGAACGTGATCAAACTCAGTTTTGCTGTATACAAGTATGTCATCAAAATATACAACCACAAACAGACCTATGTACGGCCTAAGCACTTCATTCATCAACCTCATGAAGGTGCTAGGTGCATTAGACAGCTCAAATCGCATGACCTGCCATACATAAAGCCCTTGCTTTGTCTTGAAAGCAATTTCCATTCATCCCCTTCTCTTATTCTAACATGATGATAGGCAGTTCTTTAATCTATCTTGGAGAAGATCCTGCAACCATGCAGTTCATCCAACATATCATCAGGTATAGGAATAGGGTACATGTACTTGATTATGATGTTGTTGATGGCCCTACTGTCTATACACATTCTCCAGGTACCATCCTTCTTTGGCACTAACAATGTTGTGGCTGAACATGGACTCATGCTTTCCCCCATATAACCCTCATCAATCAGTTTCTGGACTTGCCTTTGTAGCTCCTTGGTTTCAATAGGGTTACATATGTAGGTAGCCTTGTTAGGAAATGGGGCTCGAGGGAGCAAGTCAATTTAGTGCTCTATACCCCTTTTAGGAGGGAGGCCAAGGTGTAGGTCTTTGGGAAAAACATCCTGAAACTCCTCTATGAAGGGCTGAATAGAAGGGTGTAATGCTGTTGTATTTGAGTTAGGGGCAGACTCCGGCATTAGTACAGTAAAGGGGTAAAGGGGTCAGTGTCATCTTTTTACCGTTCAGTTTGAAGGAATAAGTGTTGGATTGGCCATTATGAATGACATCCCTATCAAACTACCAAGGCCTGCCTTGGACAAAATGGCGAGCATCTATTGGCAAGACATCACACAGAACTTCATGCTGATATTCGCCAATTGAAAAAGGAACTAAGGTTTGTTTGGAAACTGTTACCTCATTCCCCTTTTTGAGCCATTGGAAGGTATATGGTCTAGGGTGACTGATGGTGGCCAGATTGAGCTTGCTGACCATTTCAGTAAAAGCCACATTAGTGCAGCTACCCATCTATAATCAGGTTGCACGTCTTGTTAGCTACCTTGCATCTAGAGTGGAATATTTGCTCTCTTTGGCTAGCCTCAGGTGGGGCTTTAGTGGCATGAAGGGCCCTTCTGATCATGAGCATCTAACTTTCTTCGGGCGGCAGGTAAGAGGTTTCACCTTCTTCAGTAAAGTCTTCTTCCTCATCCTCTTCTACCTCCATGTGATGCAGCTCTTCAATTTCTCTTATTGTGAGTACCCTTCTGTTGGGGCAATTTGCATGGAAATGGCCATAGCCATGGAACTTGAAACATTTCTTCTGACTTTTAGGAAGATCTCTAGAAACCTCTTTGCCCTTTACCTTGTCATCCTTAGGGGTAGGGTCTGGTTTGTAGGAATTAAAAAGTTTCACTCGCATAGTAGGTTTGGAAGGGGCACTACAGTAGGGTCTTCTCGATTTGAGCTGTTTTTCTACCTTAACAGCTAGTTTGCAGGCATCTTCAAATGTCCAGAAAGGCTGCAGCTCAACCCTCTCTAAAACAGCAGAGTTGAAGCGCTTGAGAAACCTGACAATGGTTTGTTTAGGTTCTTCCTTCAAGGCACATCTTTTTTTCAACTGCTCGAACTCCCTTATATATTCCTCAACCTTCATACTCCATTGGTGCAAGGAAGTGACCTTTGGATATAGCTCTTGCTTCTAGGTGGCTGGCAAGAACCTCTTATCCATATGCTGTTTCAGTTTCACGCAAGTTTTGACCTTAGACTTACCTTCCAATGCCCTGGTCCTCTTCAGGTTCTCGTACCATAGTGAAGCATATTGTTTTACCTTCAAAACAGCAAGCTTGAAGGCATTTTCTCCAGAATATCCTTTGATTTCTGTGATCCTTTCCACTGCCTGAATCCATTCCAAGTAATCTTCAAGCTTCAAGCTTTCATCAAATTCAGGGGCCTCTATTCTAAGGTCCTTGGGATCATCCCTATGCATTCTCCTCCTCCTTGGCTTAACATCTCTAGTGGAAGACTCACTGCCATATTAAAAATCAGGAGGGGAATCAGAACCTCTAGGATTGGCTACAAACCGTGGAGCGGGTGTTCGACTACAAGGACATCTCGGATGAAAAGAAGGTAAAACTAGTAGCCCTTAAACTTGGAAAGTATGCTTCTACTTAGTGGGCTAATGTTTTATCTAAGAGGGCTAGGAAGGGGAAGGGAAAGATTAGAACTTGGAGGAAAATGAAAGAGAAACTCAAAGAGAAGTTCCCTCCTGTCTCACTACCTTCAAGAGAACTTTTCTAGACTTCACCATTTGAAACAAGGGACTTTAAGTGTGGAGGAGTATACGAGGGAGTTTGAATAATTGATCATCAAATGTGACCTTAAGGAAGATGAGGAGCAAACTTTGGTGAGGTATCTTGTTGGGTTGGATGAGAAGATAGCCCACGTGGTGGAGTTGCACCCCTACACCACCCTTGAAGAGTTAAGCTCTTTAGCTCACAAGGTGCAACTACAAAAGAGAGTTAGGGGGAAGAGTGAAGCCTTTAAATCACAAAGTCGACCCTACACTCCTCAAAGGCCTTCCTACACTACTCTAAAACCCTTTAACCCTCCAAACCCGAAACCTCCTCCACCCACGGTCCCCAAAACAGCCCTTTAAATGCCCCCAAAACCCAAAGAGACAAGGAGGTGTTTTAGGTGCCAAGTTCTAGGCCACATTGCCTCCGAATGCCCAAACAAGAGAGTGGTCACCCTAGCCAAATACCAAGCATCTTTTGAGGAAGAAATGGAGGAAGAGAAGGAATTGTACTTGAATGAGGCCCTAGAAGAAGCAGAGGAGGGTCCGGATGAAGGTGCGCTATTGGTGGTTAGGCGAGCTTTGAGTGGAATGGCTACTCAAGATGGGAACGAACAAAGGGAGGCCATTTTTCACACAAGACGCACCATTGGAGGCAAAGTATGTTCCCTCATCATTGATGGACGGAGTTGCACAAACGTGGCATCCAAGACCTTGGTGGACAAGTTACAACTCACGGCATCTCCACACCCTTTTCCATACACCATTCAAAGGCTCAACCAAGGCAAAGGTATCCAAGTTTCATCCCGTTGTTTGATTTCTTTGAGCATTGGAAGGAATTATAAGGATGATATTTGCTGTGATGTGATTCCCATGGATGCAGGTCATGTACTCCTTGGTAGACCATTGCTTTTTGATAGGGCTGTCATGCATGATGGCCGAATGAACACCTACTCCTTTATCCTAGCTCACAAGAAAATCACCTTAACCCCCATTCGTCTTTCCCAATTCCTCAAACCAAAAGAAAGCCCACAAAAGGATATCTTACTCACTAACCTCCTCAAGGCCGAAAACCATGAGTTTGAGTCATTCAAGGAGTGGCTCCTACTTGGCCTAGAGAAAGCCTAAACCATTACTCACTCCCACCCCCTCCTAATCCCTCTCCTCCAAGCCTATGATCATGTGTTTCCACAAGAAATACGTCACGGCCTACCCCCTCAAAGAACCATCCAACACAAAATAGACCTCATTCCCGGTTCCACCCTCCCAAACAAACCGGCCTATCGAATGAACCCACAAGAAACCCAAGAAATCAAAGGACAAGTGGATGAGCTTTTGGCCAAGGGAATGATTCGGGAGAGTTTGAGTCCATGTGCCGTTCCGACCTTATTGGTTCCAAAGAAGGATGGGAGCTTGAGGATGTGTGTGGATAGTAGGGCTATCAACAAAATCACCATTAAGTACCACTATCCCATTCCTAGATTGGAGGATCTACTTGATGAGTTGCATGGAGCCACCATCTTTTCTAAGATTGATCTTAGAGGTGGCTACTATCAAATTCGAATCCAAGAAGGGGATGAATGGTAGACCGCATTCAAGACAAAGGGGGGACTATATGAATGGATGGTCATGCCCTTTGGCCTTTCTAATGCTCCAAGCCCTTTGATGCGTCTAATGAATCAAGTCCTCAAGCCTTTCATTGGGAGATTTGTGGTGGTTTATATCGATGACATCTTGGTTCATAGCCAAGGTGAGGGGGAGCATGCTAATCACCTCCAACAAGTCCATGAAGTTCTCTCGCAAGAGAAGTTGTATGGCAATTTGGAAAAGTGTCACTTCTTCACTCCACAAGTGGTTTTCCTAGGGTATGTTGTTTCGGCACATGGGATACAAGTTGATGAGAGCAAAGTCCAATCCATCCAAGAATGGCCGGTTCCTTCATCCATTCACCAAGTAAGGGGTTTTCATGGTCTAGCCTCTTTTTATAGGAGGTTTGTCAAGAATTTTAGCACAATCATGGCTCCTTTGACCGAAATTCTCAAGTCCAAGAAGTTTGAGTGGAGTGAAAAGGCCCAAGCCGCCCTATCACAAGAAGGCCGACCCTTAGCTTACTTTAGTGAGAAACTCAATGAGGCCAAGCGAAAATACTCAACATGTGACAAGGAGTTTTATGCCTTGGTGAGGGCCTTATAACATTGGAGACACTACTTGGTGGGGGGAGAATTCATCCTCCACTCGGATCATGAGGTGCTCAAGTTCATACAAGGGCAACACAAGCTCAACCCAAGGCATGCTAAGTGGGTGGAGTATCTTCAAGCTTTCCACTTTGTAATCCACCACAAGTCCGGTCACTTAAACAAGGGGGAAGATGCTTTATCTAGGAGGTACTTACTCCTTTCATCCCTTGATTTAAGAGTCCTTGGGTTTGAATTGCCCAACGAATTTTACCCCAAAGATGAAGATTACAAAGAGACCTTTGAAGTATGCTCACGGCACCCCCACAGCCCATTTCACATTGAAGAGGGGTTCTTGTTCAAGGGAAACCGGCTATGTGTCCCTAAAGGACGTATTAGGGAGCTTTTGATGAAAGAAGTCCATGGAAGGGCTTTCGCCAGCCACTTTGGCATTGAGAAGACCACACTCATGTTGAAGGAACACTACTATTGGCCCAAGATGGCCAAGGATGTCGAGCATTATATCAAACAGTGTTCTACTTGTCAACTTGCCAAAAGTCATGTCTTACGTCATGGTCTTTACTCACCCTTACCGGTTCCACAAGCTCCTTGGGAGGATGTGAGTTTAGACTTCATTGCTGGCCTTCCAAGAACACAAAGAAACAAGGACTCCGTCATGGCGGTAGTTGATCGTTTCTCTAAGATGGCACACTTTGTCTCGTGTCATACTACTCATGATGCCACACAAATTGCTAGCCTCTACTTCCAGGAGATAGTGAGGCTCCACGACATTCCCAAAAGCATGGTGTCTGACCGGGATAGCAAATTCATGAGTCATTTTTGGCTCACTTTATAGAAGAAGATGGGCACTCATCTCAAAATTTACCACCTCATGTCATCCCCAAACGGATGGCCAAACCGAGGTCACCAATAGGACCTTGGGCACTTTGTTGAGGGTCCTAGCTAAGAAGAGCACAAAGGGGTGGGACGAGTTGCTTAGCCATGCCGAGTTTGCCTACAATCAAGCTCTAAGCAAAGCCACGGGCCTCTCTCAATTCCAAGTTGTCTATGGGTTTAATCCTTGCACTCCCATTGACCTCACACCCCTCCCTACTCTAACCAAATTTAGTTGGGAGGCCAAGAAGCGAGTAAAGGAAATCCAAGAGCTCCATGCCCAAGTGAGAGCTAGATTTGAGAGGGTCAATGATCAAACCAAGGATCGGGTCAACAAGCACCGAAAGAAGGTCCAATTTGAACCCGGGTATTTAGTATGGATCCACCTAAGAAAGGAGTGATTTCCAAGCAAAAGAAGGTCCAAGCTTCTTCCACTTATGGATGGCCCGTTCAAGATCCTTGAAAGGGTCCACGCCAATGCATTCAAGGTTGATTTGCCTGGCGAGTATGGGTATCTGCTACATTCAATGTTGCCGACTTGAGGCCCTACTTTGATGAAGAAGACGAGCTACCAAGTTTGAGGACAAACTCTTCCCAAGTTGGGGGGGATGATGGGGATCACCCCCAAGAGGTTCTTCTAGTTCAAGAGATCTTGAAGACTGTCCAAGGGTTAGAAATCGATCAAGGAGGCCTCACTTGCATTCTACCGGGTCCATCCTGCACATGGCTCGAATTTCTGACCTTGGTAGCTTAAGGTACCAAGGGCTTTAAGCCCAAATTTTGGTGTCCCTAGAAATCTTGGAGAGTTAGCTGCCGAACAAATCAAGTTTCAGCCCATTTGGATGTCATTTTCCCATCCAAACCCTTTGTTAAAGCCAGACTGTCCAAAACTGTTTTCTAGGTCAGATTATGACCGGTTTGGGGAATCCCATTTCCCCAACCTAAAGTACTCCTACCAACCTAGAATTTTGAACCTAGATCCCTTTTTGAGTTGGATAAAAGGTTGGGAAAATAAACCCGAGCCAAGCGTACCCCAAGGAGGCTAAAAGAAAGGAAACTTCTAAACGTGTTTTTCTGAAGTCAGACTGCATCACCTCACTTGTTCTGCTTATAACTTCTGAAAGGCTGCACCAACTGAGCTCCAAAAGTAGTAACTAGAAAGAAAACATTCTAAGCTTTATATTAAGGTATGTTGGAGCCAATTTGGGTAAGTATAAAGGGAGATATGGCCGTTTGAAGTTGACCCTGCAAAACTGGAGAGCTGCCAGCAACTGTCAACATAACCTTTTGTAGTTATCTTGCTTTTTGTGCTTCCCTTTTTGTCTTGGTCCGATTAGCATGACTTGTAACCTTTGTAATCTGAATTTTAAGGCTCCCTCCTATATAAGGGGCCTTTAGGAGTGTAAGAAGGTAGCTTTGAATATTATGCAAATAAAATTGAGTGTTATACTCTCTCTTGAAATCCCTAGTTGTTATATCTTGAATTGGCTAGTTCAAGTGGTGCTCTTCTAGGTTCCTTTTCTTGCTTATGTGGTGATTTAATTCTGTTTCCACAAGTGAAGAAGGAATAGCCCAACATCTCCTCTAGGTGGCGCCTTTGGCTTATCCTAAACAAGGGAGTTGCATTCTATCTTCTAAACCGGTTTGAGGTACTAGTGTTCTTGGTCTTGTTCTTCAATCTTTCCTCTCTTATATCTTCACTCTTGACATCCCCTTGGCTAGATACATCAGCAGGCACGACACAAGGACTTAGGCTTTCACGAATCAAGCCATTGGCAAGAAGCTCATGCACTTGCCTTTGCACTTCTTGGGTCTCTTAAGGATTCATACGGTGGGCCGGTTTGTTTGGGAGAGTGACACCGAGAATGAGGTCTATTTTGTGTTGTATGGATCCTTTGGGAGGGAGGCCATGGGGCACCTCATTAGGGAAGACATCTTCAAAGGCTTTTATGAGGAGGGAAAGCAAAGGATTGGAAGAATCCATAGCTTCGGCCGGTTCTTGGCCAAGTAAAATCCAATCCTTGAAATCATCATATTCATGGAGTTGGGAATGGGGTAGGGTGGCGAGAAAGACATCCATGCTAGGAGTGTCTTGAGGCCTTTTTTGTGAGGTGGATTTGAGAGGGGTAAGGGTGATCTTTTTGTTGTCTTTGGTAAATGTATATGTGTTCAATCGACGTTCATGCATCACACTCCTATCAAACAACCATGGATGTCCCAAGAGGACATGACAAGCATCCATGGGCACAATATCACACCAAATCTTATCCTTGTAAGTCTTGCCAATTGAAAAGCCAAGTAAACAATGAGAAGAGATTTGTAAGCCTTTGCCTTGATTGAGCCATTGTATGGTGTAAGGGCTTGGGTGTGGAGAGACCGAAAGCTGGAGCTTGTCCACTAGAGTCTTAGAAGCAATGTTGGCACAACTTCCACCATCAATAATAAGAGAGCAAACCTTCCCTTTCACGGTACACCGAGTGTGGAAGATGTTCTCCCTTTGCTCCATGTCATGTTTGGAAGCAATTCCACTCAAGGCTCTTCTTATCACAAGCATTTCTCCTTCATCGGGTCCCTCTTTAACTTCTTCAAGAGCTTCAGTCATAAGAAGCTCCTTTTCTTTCCCATCATTATCATCATCTAGCTCCTCATAAGAAGCTTGATATTCGGCCAAAGTGACAATTCTTTTGTTGGGACACTCAGAAGCAAAATGTCCAAGGCCTTGAAAACGGAAACATCTCTTCTTGTCACCGGGCTTTAGAGGTTGTTTTGAGGGGGATTTCGTGGAGGGGGTCTTGTGCCTGAGTTTCGAATTGATTTGGGAGGGTAGTATGAGGGCTTTTGGAATGGGTAAGGACGGGGGTTAGGCTTGGAGCCCATGACCTTGCCCTCGACTCTCTTTTGCGACTCCACTTTGTGAGCTAAGACACTAAGCTCATCTAAGGAAGTGTAAGGGTGGAGTCCAACAACATGAGCAATTTCATCATTCAAACCACTCAAGTATCCGATCAAATTTTGAAACTTATCCTCTTTCAAATTACATTTCAATAACCAATTGCTCAAACTCTCTAGTGTATTCTTCTACACTCTTAGACCCTTGTTTGAGGTGGTGGAGTTTAAGGAAGTTGTCTTATAAGTAATGGGCTGGAAAAAACTTGGTCTTAAGTTTGGACTTCAATTTCGCCCAAGTTCTTATCTTCCCTTTACCCTTCCTGACTCTCTTAGTCACAACATTTGACTACCAAATGGAGGCATACTTTCTAAGCTTCAAAGCAACAAGCTTTACCTTTCTTTCTTCGGAAATCTCCTTGAAGTCGAAGACTCTTTCAACGGTTTGAAGCCAATCCAAGAATACATCCGGATCAAGTTGACCTTCAAAGTCGGGAATATCCTCCTTGATGTCATTATAGCTTCGGTCTTGAGGCCTATGATGCCTCCTTGATCTCCTTGCATGTACATCCTCTTCGGAATCACCAAGGGAATTCCTTTCATCATCCAAAGCATTCGAGTCCACTTGCTTGCTTGTGCTTCTTGAGCTCCTCAAAGTGCCTCGCCTTTCTTGCATCATTTGACCAAGTTGAGATCGAAGGTACTTAACTTGGGCTTCTTGCTCGACCTTCTCTCTAAGGGCTTGCTCGGTCACTTGCTCTGGATTGAGGCTACTAGACATGATGGCTTTGGAGTAAGGAGTTGCACTTCTAGGACAGGGAGGAGGTGGCACGGTCGTGTGGGGTGGCACAGGGTGGCCGTGTTGCCTTTCTGTTTTGGCACCAGTTGGAAATTTGTTAGAAAAGTGTTTGGGCTGTTTTGGTGGTTCTTGTGTTTGGGTGATGGAAGCTTAGACAAGAGGGTAGCCTAAGCTCTAATACAACTTGATGTATTCAAGCTTCACTAATGCAAGGATTTGCAAAAGTGAATCAAGAATGCATTTGGGTAGAAGGAAGGAAGTAGAACCAAAGTAACCAAGAACCAAGATAGAATTCAAGTGGACTAGCAAGGGGGTGATTGAAGACCCACCTTGGTTTGCACACTTGGGCAATCTTCTTCCTTCAACTAAGTTACATAAATGAATCACCTTCTTAGTTGAGTTAAGAAGACCTAGAGACCCACTTGAGGTTGCCAAACACTCCAGATATAACACTAGGAATTTTGAGAGATAATAGAGACAGTTTTCACAACTCAAAGTTCAAATTCATTCAAAAGTTGTCCTCTTACAACCTAAGGCCTCCCTTATATAATGGGAGCGTATAACAAGCTAAAACAAAGGGGAACAAAAGAGCTTTACACGTCCAAAAAGCAAGAGGAGACCAAAAAGGAAAGACAAAATCTGAAAAGTGCTTTATGCTTTTGTCATCAACTTTTCATTTTACAAGGGTCAACTTAAAAAAGCTATATTTCCTAGGTTTCTCACTCAAATTGGATGAAATAGACCTTGCTAGAAAGATCTAGAAGTCGTCTTTCACGTGCCTCAAGTTTGCAGCAATTTGGAGCTACCGTTTAGGAGATATAGGACAAAAGGTACAGCATATGTAGATTGCAATAGTTTCTACAGCATCTGGAAAAAGGCTCCAATTGACTTATTGCCTAGAGACCTAACCTAGAACTCTTTATATTTCCTTGAACCATACATATTAAGGGTTCCAAAAAGTAGATTTTCAGCCTCTTAAGTCCACCTTAAGCTTGGGTAATTAGGCTTGCAAAATCGGGCCAAATTCTGGCCGAACTAGGCAGCATGTGCAACACTTCGTTGATGACTTCTTGGACCATGGCATGAACCTCTTTAACCTCCTTGGCACATATAGAGTCCTTTAGGCTTGTGGATTGGTCTTCAATTGGTTCCAAAGGATGGTCCCTATCTCTTGGACATAAGTTGGTGGTAGAAAACGAGCCTTGAGTTTGGATATCATTTTATCCCATGGTACGGATCTTTGATTTCCTTTCTCTTAGCCATTTTGAACACAAGTTAGTCCACCACATAGATGCATACTTTCTAAGTCTTAAGGCTAGCAATTTAACCTTCTTATCATAAGGAACATCTTTATATTCAAAGATTCTCTCAACAGTGCACAACCAATCTAAGAATTCCTCATAATCAAGCTTACCTTCAAATTCAGGAACTTCCATTCTGAAGTCATTGGAATTTGCTTGAAAGCGTGGCTCTCCGCTGGCCATTCTAGGCATTTCTTCTTCACTTAAGGTATCAATATCATGGCTATAAACTTGGTCACGTCCTCTAAGATTGACGAGTTTATTCATTCAGTTTTTGCTTTTGCTTCAAAACTGAACCCAATTGCATTCTCAAGTACTCATTTTGTGCTTGAGTTTCTTGATTCTTTTGTGAGTCCTCTGGAATTTTGCTGTCCAAGAACTCATTCTGTTTCTTTAAAAGCTTCGAACTTCTCCTCCAAGGTCATGCTTGAACAAGGTCACTTAAGCAAGTGAAACAACGTAGGATAGGGGTGGCACGGATGTGCTTAAGAGCACACTTCTTAAGGTTACCAAATAACTTTTCACGTTCTAAGACAAGCATAACTTGAGTTAAGTGATCTTGATGTTCATGCACATTCTTAGAATACACCAGAATATCATCAAAGTATACTACCACAAACTTTCCAATGTAAGGTCTAAACACTTGGTTCATTAACCAAATGAAAGTACTAGGTGCATTAGAAAGACCAAAAGGCATTGCCAACCATTCATAGAGTCCTCCTTTAGTCTTGAAAGTTGTCCTCCATTCATTACCTTCTCTAATTTTGATTTGGTAGTAACCACTTCAAAGATCAATCTTAGAGAACATGTTAGAGCCATAAAACTGATCTGGCATATCTTCAAGCCTAGGTATTGGATACCAGTACTTAATGGTGATCTTGTTAATGGCCCTGCTATCAACAGACATTCTCATTCCACCATCCTTTTTAGGCACCAAAAGACCTGGAACCGCACATGGACTCAAAGACTCATGAATTAATCCCTTCTCCTTCAACTCTTCAACTTGTCTTTGAATTTCGTTTGTGTCCTTCGGATTCATCTTATAATGTATATATGGTTGACCTCAAGCATCAGATTCGAGGGTAAGT
>JACYFF010019584.1:59156050-59240685 GCA_017589665.1 Selenicereus undatus
GCATTTTTATCTTTCTTCCCATTGTATATGTTTTTGTGAGTTTGCACCCCGCAAAAAAATATACATCATCTTATATGCTGGCTTGTTTCGTATGATGGAACCAGGAACAAGATCAATGTGATGTTGAATGTCCCTTTTAGGAGGCAAACCATTCGTTATTTCCTCAGGAAACAAGTGAAAGAAGTTTTCAATGAGTGTTCTTACAATAGGGTGAGTGGGCATCAAACATTCTGGTTCATCTTGTACGCTTAGTATCCACTCTTTAAATGCCTTAAACTCATGTTGAGAAGCCTTTAGGATGGGTTCACTCACGGACAATAAACAATCAACTTGTTTGAGCTTTTTTTTGTTGCTGAATTTCGTAGGGGTTAGATGGGGTTAAAGGGGCTAGGGTTATCTTCTTGCCATCCTTAGTAAAGGAGTAGTTATTTAGGTAACCATTGTGCATAACCTTTCGGTCATACAGCCATGGCCTTCCTAAAAGCATATGACATTCATCCATTAGAATCACATCACACAATAACTCATCCCGATAGTTCTTTCCAATAGAGAAAGAAATCAAGCACCGAGAGTTAACTTGAATTCCCTTGCTTTGATTTAGCCATTGGATGTTGTATGGGTGTGGATGAGCCATTGCTTGTAGCCCTAGTTTCTCAATCATGCTTAGTGAAACTACATTTGCACAGCTCCCTCCATCAATGATCAAAGAACACACCTTCCCTTGCACGGTACACCGTGTATGGAATATGTTTTCTCTTTATTCATCTTTAACCCCTCTTTGTGTACTTAGAACTCTTCTCAAAACTAAGAGCCCACCTCTATCAGCCTCTTCAACAATTTCATCTTGAGTTTCCTCAAGTTCTAGCTCACTTTCAACTTCATTTTCTTCCTCCTCAAAATCCTCCTTCACGATTGCCCATTCAGCCAAAGTGATTACCTTTCTGTTTGGACGTTCTGAAGCAATGTGACCAAGCCCTTGACATTTGAAACACCTTCTATTGCTCATTGGGTTAGGATTAGGTCTATTTTGAGGTGCTTGGGTTCTTTGTGGTGCTGGGGTTCTTTGTGGAAGGGAAGGGGGTGGATTTTGTGTCTTAAGAATAGGATTGGAACTCCCCTTGTTAAAAGGTTGGTTCCGGTTCAAAGGCCATGTGTTTTGAGGTTTAAAGGGTGGTCTTGCCTTCTTTTCCTGCTCCACTTTATGTGCCAAGGCACAAACATCATCAAGAGAAGTATATGATTGCAATTCAACCACATTGAAGTACCTAGAATCATGTCCCCCCAAGTACCTCACTATGGTTTGTTCTTTTGGCTATTGAACATCACACTTAATAAGCGACTTCTCAAACTCTCGGGTATATTCTTCAACACTCATATTGCCTTGGGTAAGGTTATGAAGTTGAGAATAGCAATCTTGGACATAAGTTGGTGGTAGAAAACGAGCCTTGAGTTTGGATTTCATTTTATCCCATGTACGGATCTTTGATTTCCTTTCTCTTAACCGTTTTGAACACAAGTTAGTCCACCACATAGATGCATACTTTCTAAGTCTTAAGGCTACCAATTTAACTTCTTATCATCAGGAACATCTTTATATTCAAAGACTCTCTCAACAGTATGCAACCAATCTACGAATTCCTCAGGATCAAGCTTACCTTCAAATTTAGGAACTTCCACTCTGAAGTTATTGGAATTTGCATGAAACGGTGGCTCTCCTCTAGCCATTCTAGGCATTTCTTCTTCACTTGAGGTATCAATATCATGGCTATAAACTTGCTCACATCCTGTAGGTTCAGATTGAAGAGTTTCTTCATTCAATTTTTGTTTTTGCTTCAAAACCGAACCCAATTGCTTTCCTAAGTACTCATTTTGTGCTTGATTTTCTTGATTCTTTTGTGATTCCTCTCGAATTTCGCTGGCCAAGAACTCATTCTACTTCATCAAAGCTTTGAACTTCTCATCCAAGGTCATGCTTGTTGAACCCATGCTTGAACAAGGTCACTTAAGCAAGTGAAACAACTCGGGATAGGGGTGGCATGGACGTGCTTAAGGGCACGGGGTGACAGTGCTACTTTTCTTCCTGACACGACTGAAAATAGCCGATTTTGTGGGTAGTGTTTGGGAATGTGTTTGGGTGGCTTTGGGCCGTGTGGGGGATGGTTTTAGGCTAGGATGAAACTTGCTCTGATACCAAATATGATGTATGTATCAAGGATTGAAAGAGAATCAAAGTTAGAATTCACTAACTCACGGTTTAAGCTAGCAAACTCAGCTTTGCCTCCCTTGAACCTGTGTAGATGAGGGCGAAATAGATAGAGCAAAACTCAATGTTTGGAGACAGAATCAACACCAAACATAAGCTTAGGGTCCCTCATCTTTGATTAAGATACAGAAACACCACTTAAACAAAGGTTAGGACTTAAACAAACATTAGGACTTACTTGATCACCACCTTAATGGACCATATTAAGGATAAGCAAGTGAAGATTTTGGAGTTCAAAAGCAAAAGCTCTCAAATGCAGTTCTGAAATTCAAGTCTAATGAACTAGCAAGGGTCGTGCTCTTCTTTTACATAGTAACCAAGCACACAACCAAGCTACCATACACCTAACCTTTGCTCTCTAGAGAGGAAAGGTATTAGACTAAGCTAATCTTCACGGTTAGTACTAACCGTATACAAACCTAGTTTACAACTAATCTAATTACATTCAAAACATTAAAGAAAGCAAAACAAATGATGTTTATAACTTAATCATGCTTATTTAGGATTAATACAACAAGCTTGTCTAGTAAAGGAAAGGGGGGGCAGCAGTAAAGTAAGGCTTCTTTTCGGCTGACCAATGAGAGCCAAGAGACATCCCTTTTGAAGCTTGCTTCTTATTGGTTGCTCTTCTCTAGGTTGCAGCTTATGATTTCCCTCTAGAAGCCTTGGGACGTGTGGCAAGCCTTAAAGCGTGAGCCACTCTAGCTAGAATGTAGAAAATTCATGGCTGAAGGCAAAATAAACCGGTTGTAGTAAACCAGGTTCACGGGGAGTTTGCAACCCCGCTTTTGACATGTTTTGAGCTTAGCAAAAGCGAGCATCATTTGGCTTTCAGGCCATGGGGGGAAACCTTAGGGTGTGTACAACCCCCCTCCTAAGAAATCAAGGTTAACCATGTTTAAGTAAGGTAATTTAGCTTAGACACTTAACCGTGTAGTTATATGTCAAAACTGGCCGGTTTGACAAAAGGCCTTGATCTCCCATCTTCTTGTGAGTATCATTGAAAATTAATGCTTGGACCTGAAAGTAGACATCATAAGGATTCCAAAAGTACAAAAATTCAAGACTTAAGCCACAATTTAGCTTAAGTAATGAGATGAACAAAACTGGGCAATTTCTAGTCTTTGAACCCGGATGCTTCAGTTTGGCTCTCTTCAACAATCTTAGCCAATGCTTGAACTTTGGAGTGTGTAATGGACCTTGTTGGACTTGTTGGACCTTCTTCCTTGTCAATGGTGGTGGGGACTCCATCAGTCAAGCACGCATTCCTCTCCTACTTTTGAGATGCCAACCGTGTGTTCTTTCCTTCCAAGGGAGGAAACATGACTCACGCAACCTAGAGTCATCAAATACTAGCTTAAGTTAATTAGTTTTAAGCCATTGCATTCGTTTGTGCTTCTTTTAGTTCAGTTATGTACTAAACTGTATGTTTAGTTAGTTAAATGTACTTAGCGTCTTTCCTAACCATTAAGTAATCTCCTACTAATTACCTAATGAATAAGGAAAGCCTTACGATGTTTTTAAAAGGCCTTGAAGCCTCATTTTGTTAGGATAACTTGATAAATTCTAAAGAAAAGCTTGAGTGAAAACTCTCTTGCAAGGTTGGATTCTCTTGTATTAAATTCCTAAGTGTTGTATCTCTAAGTTGGTTCCTTAGAGTGGTGATCTATTAGGTCCAAATCAAACTTCTTAGTGGTGCTTTTGCTATATCTATGGAGTCTAGTTTGGATGAACCCTTGAGGAGTTTGGTGGTGGTGATATCTGTATCCATCAGTCCCCTTAAGTCTAGCTCTTGACTCTTTAGGTGTGGATTCATTTGGGTGCGTTAAGTTCACATCTTTCACTTTCATCTTCGGATTCACTTGTTTTCTTTCTAAAGTGAGTTTGAGTTTGTACCTTGATTGTAAATCTTTCATGGTTTAACTTACACTCTTGAATTGAGTTTAAGCTTAACCCTTCATACATACATCACTTATATGAGTGGCTTGTCATGCCATTTGGTCTTTCTAATGCTCCTAGTACATTCATGAGGCTAATGAATCAAGTATTCAAGCCCTATATTGGCAAGTTTGTGGTAGTCTACTTCGATGGCATTTTGATTTACTCGAAGGATGAGCAAGCATATCAAGACCATCTGAATCAAGTCATGCATGTCCTCGAACGTGAGAAGCTGTATGGTAACGTTAATAAGTGTACTTTCTTTACCCAAGAAGGTACATTCTTAGGTTACATTATTTTTGGAGAAGGTATAAAGGCAGATGAGAGCAAGCTAGAAGCCATTCGGTCTTGGCCTCAACCCTAAAGTATACCTGATATTCGAAGCTTTCATGGATTAGCTTTCTTTTACAAGAGGTTTATTCAAAATTTTAGCACCATAATGGCCCCCATGACTAAGGTGCTTAAGAGTTCATCCTTTACATGGAACCCCAAAGCACAATCTGCCTTTGAAAAAGTGAAGAAAAGACTAGCTCAAGCACCTGTCTTAGCCTTGCCGTGTTTTGAGAAAGTCTTTGAAGTAGAATGTGATGCATCTGGAGTGGGAATTGGAGGTGTTCTTACTCAAGAAGGTAAACCATTAGCCTTCTTTAGTGAGAAATTGTGTGGCTCAAGATGAAAATACTCCTTTCCTTTTACTAGCTAGCTGCTTGTGTTAGTCTCAAATATATGTACCTAAGGCTGCAATCATCATTTGCTTTGCTTTCTTTTTTAGTTTGATTGTAATTAGCCTAAGTATATCAAGCATTGTAATTGGGTTTGATTAAACCCTGAGATTAGCTTAGCTTAACACCTTTCCTTCCTAAGAAGGAAACCTTAGGTGCTAGTGTGCTTCCTTAGTTGCTTGCTAGGTTACCCTTAAGATCATGTACTCCTCATCTTAAAAGGAGATTTTGACATTTTTTGAAGAAAAGAATAGAGAGCGTTTCTCTCAAAACTCAAAATACTAAACTTGCTTATCTTTAACTAGGCCAATCAAGGTGGTGTTCAAGCTTAGTTCTAATCTTTTTTAAGTGGTGATTTCTGTATCTTAATCAGGTTTAGGGGCCCTAATCTTGGTTTTGGTGGTGTTTATGTTTCCAAAACTCAAGATTAGCTCTATCCCATTCATCCATTTTAGTCACGGGTTCCTTGATTACAAGAGAAGAACCATGAGTCCATTGTTTCTCCCTTGATTCCATTGATTGTAAGCTTGATCCCCTTGAGCTTTACATCATTCTTAAAGCAAAAATAGAAGATGTGTGACGAACCAAACCAAGCAGAACCACTAAGCCAAGAACAAGTGTTTAGCCACACTTTTGATTCATCTAGTGAGGATGAACAAATGAGATTGGTTAGGCAGGAGCCACGGATGCAAGCAAGCTCTAATGACTTTGGAGTTGAAATCCCTAAATATGAAGGCAAGCTTGATCCAGAAGAGGTCCTAGATTGGTTACACACGTGATGGGGACCACCTTCATAACCCTTCTAACGTCTTCCCCTCCATTCCACAAGAGCCCAGCACCATCAAGGAAGTGCAAGAAATGGTCATGAATATCATGAACAACACCAATGACCCGCTGCCTTGTTCGGCCAGAATTTGGCCCGGTTTTGCAAGCCTAAATACCCACGCTTAAGGTGGACTTAAGAGGCTGAAAATCTACTTTTTGGAGCCCTTAGTATGTCATCTTCAAGGAAATATAAAGAGTTTTAGGTTAGGTCTCTAGGCAATAAGTCAATTGGAGCCTTTTTCCATTTGCTGCAGAAACTGTCCTAGTTTGCATATGCTACACCTTTTGCCCCATATCTCCCAAAATGTAGCTCCAAATTGCTGGAAGCTTAAGGCACGTGAAAGATGAGTTCATAAGCTTTCTAGCGAGGTTCTATTTCAGCCAATTCGAGTGAGAAACCTAGGAGATATAGCTGTTTGAAGTTGACCCTTGTAAAACCAAAAGTTGCTAACAAAAGCATAAAGCACTTTTCAGATTTTGTCTTTGCTTTTTGGTCTCCTCTTGCTTTTTGGACGTGTAAGGCTCCTTTGTTCCCTGTTGTTTCAGCTTGTTAGAGGCTCCCATTATATAAGGGAGGCCTTAGGATTGGAAGAAGGAATTTTGAATGAATTTGAACTTTGAGTTGTGAAAACTCTCTCCATTATCTCTCAAAATTCATAGTGTTATATCTTGAATGTTTGGCAACCTCAAGTGGGTCTCTAGGTCTTCTTAACTCAACGAAGAAGGTGATTCATTTCTGAAACTTAGTTGAAGGAAGAAGATTGCCCAAGTGTGCAAACCGAGGTGGTTCTTCAATCACCCTTGCTACTCCACTTGAATTCTATCTTGGTTCTTGGTTACTTTGGTTCTGCATTCTTCGTTCTACCCAAATGCATTCTTGATTCACTTTTGCAAATCCTTGCCTTAGTGAAGCTTGAATACATCAAGTCGCATCAGAGCTTAGGATACCCTCTTGGCTAAGCTTCCATCACCCAAACACACCCCAAACACAAAACCCACAAAAACAGCCCAAATACAATCCTTCACAACTTGCCAGCCGCGCCCAACTAGAGAAGCAGCACGGCCACACTGGCACGACCGTGCCACCACCCAACACTCCCCTTCCCATTTCAGTATACCAGCACGCCCACCCCGTGCCCATAGGCACGACCGTGCCATATTCCAGCACCCGCAATTCACCTTCTGCCTCCGAACACGCCCACACCATGCCACCCTATAGGATCGTACCATCCCCTCCCCATCCTAAAACAGCAACTCCTCACTCTTAAGCCATCATGTCTACAAGGCTTACTCCCGAACAGGTGACCGAGCAAACCCTTAGAGAGAAGGCCGAGCTAGAAGCCTAAGTTAAGTATCTTCAAACTCAACTTGGTCAAATGATGCAAGAAAGGTGAGGCACTTTGACGACCTCAAGAAGCACAAGCAAGCAAGTGGTCTCGGATGCTTCGGATGATGAAAGCAATTCCCTTGGTGATTCTGAAGAGGATGTACATGCAAGGAGATCAAGGAGGCATCATAGGCCTCAAGACCAAAGCTACAATGACTTCAAGGTGGATATTCCCAACTTTGAAGGTCAACTTGATTCGGATGTATTCTTGGATTGGCTTCAAAACGGTGAAAGAGTCTTCGAGTTCAAGGACATTCCCGAAGAAAGAAAGGTAAAGCTTGTTGCTTTAAAGCTTAGAAAGTATGCTTCCATTTGGTGGTCAAATGTTGTGATAAGAGAGCTAGGAACGGTAACGGGAAGATAAGAACTTAGGAGAAAATAAAGTCCAAACTTAAGTCCATGTTTTTGCCACCCCATTACTTGCAAGACAACTTCCTTAAACTCCACCACCTCAAACAAGGGTCTAAGAGCGTAGAAGAATACACTAGAGAGTTTGAGCAATTGTTATTAAAGTGTGATTTGAAAGAGGATGAGTCTCAAACGTTGATTAGATACTTGAGTGGGTTGAATGATGAAATTGCTCACGATGTTGAAACTCCACCCTTACACTTCCCTAGATGAGCTTAGTGTCTTAGCTCCCAAAGTGGAGTTACAAAAGAGAGTGAATGGCAGGGCAAGGGCATGGCCTCTAAGCCTAACCCTCATCCTTACCCCTTCTAAAAGCACTCATACTACCCTCCCAAATCAACTCCAAACTCAAACACAACACCCCCCTCCAGCAAATCCCCCTCAAACCCCCTCAAAACAACCTCCAAAACCAGGAGACAAGAAGAGATGTTTCCGTTGTCAAGGCCTTGGACACTTTGCTTTCGAGTGCCCCAATAAAAGAATTGTCACTTTGGCCGAATATCAAGCTTCCTATGAGGAGCTAAATGATGAGAATGATGGGGAAGAAAAGGAGATTCTCAGGACCGAAGCTCTTGAAGAAGTTGAAGAGGGACCCGATGAAGGAGAAATGTTTGTGATAAGAAGAGGCTTGAGTGGTATTACTTCCCAACATGACGTGGAGCAAAAGAAGAACATCATCCACACCCGGCGTACCGTGAAAGGGAAGGTTTGCTCTCTTATTATTGATGGTGGAAGTTGTGCCAATGTTGCTTCCAAGACTCTAGTGGACAAGCTCAACCTTGCGGTCTCTCCACAGCCAAGCCCTTACACCATACAATGGCTCAATCAAGGTAAAGGCTTACAAATCTCTTCTCGTTGTTTACTTAACTTTTCAATTGGCAAGAATTACAAGGATGAGATTTGTTGTGATATTGTTCCAATGGATGCTTGTCATGTCCTCTTGGGACGTCCATGGTTGTTTGATAGAAGTGTGATGCATGATGGTCGGTTGAACACATATACATTTACCAAAGACCAAAACAAGATCACCCTTACCCCCTCTCAAATCCACCTCACAAAAAAGGCCTCGAGACACTCCAAGCATTGATGTCTTTCTCACCACCCTAGTCCATTCCTAACTCCATGAATATGATGATTTTAAGGATTGGATTTTACTTGGTCGAGAACCGGCCGAAGCTAAGGATTCTTCCCACCCTTTGCTTTCCCTCCTCATAAAAGCCTTTGAATGTGTATTCCCGAGTGAGGTACCCCATGGCCTCCCTCCCAAAAGATTCATACAACACAAAATAGACCTCATTCCCGGTGCCACTCTCCCAAACAAATCGGCCTACCGTATGAATCCTCAAGAGACTCAAGAAGTGCAAAGGCAAGTGGATGAGCTTCTTGCCAAGGGCTTAATTTGTGAAAGCCTAAGTCCTTGTGCCGTGCCCGCATTGCTTATTCCTAAGAAGGACGGAAGTATGAGGATGTGTGTAGATAGTAGAGCAATCAACAAAATCACCATCAAATATCGCTTTCCTATTCCACGGTTGGAGGATCTCCTAGATGACTTTCATGGAGCCACCATATTTTCCAAGATTGATCTTAGAAGTGGCTACTACCAAATCTGAATATATGAAGGAGATGAGTGGAAGACGACCTTCAAGACTAAAGGAGTTCTCTATGAGTAGCTTGTAATGCCATTCGGGTTGTTAAATGCACCAAGTACTTTTATGAGGCTTATGAACCAAGTTCTCAAACCCCTTATTGGCAAGTTTGTTGTTATCTACTTTGATGACATATTGGTGTATAGCAAGAGTGAAGAAGAGCATACCGATCATCTACATCAAGTCTTGAGTATCCTATCTCAAGAAGAGCTTTATAGAAACTTGGAAAAGTGTCACTTTTTCACTTCTCAAGTCATATTTTTGGGCTATGTTGTCTCGGCCCAAGCGATTCATGTTGATGAAAGCAAAATCAAAGCCATCCGTGAGTGGCCCGTGCCTACGTCAATCCAACAAGTTTGAAGCTTTCATGGTCTATCCTCTTTCTATAGGAGGTTTGTGAGAAATTTTAGCTCTATTGTAGTGTCCATGACCGAAGTTCTCAAGGCCAAACGGTTTGAATGGATCGAACAAGCTCAAAGGGCCTTAGAAGAAATCAAGCTCAGGCTCACTAGTGCACCCGTTCTTGCCCTTCCAAGCTTTTCCAATGTGTTTGAAGTGGAGTGTGATGCTTCCGGTGTGGGGATAGGGGTTGTCCTATCTCAAGAGAAGAGGCCCCTAGCTTTCTTTACTAAAAATCTCAATGATGCAAAGAGGAAGTACTCCACTTATGACAAGGAGTTCTATGCAATTGTGAGAGCTTTGGAGCATTAGAGACACTATTTTGTGGGAGGAGAATTCATTCTCCATTCGGATCATGAGGCTCTCAAATTCATACAAGGGCAACACAAGCTCAAGCCAAGGCATGCAAAGTGGGTTGAGTACCTCCAAGCCTTTCATCTTGTGGTCCACCACAAGTCGGGTCAACTCAACAAAGGATCTAATGCATTATCAAGAAGGTACCTCTTACTCTCTACCTTAGAAACCAAAGTCCTTGGTTTTGAGTTTGTTAAGGGGTTGTATCCCCAAGATGGAGACTTCAAGGAAACCTATGAGAAGTGCTCTATCCATACACATGGTTTATTTCACTTGGAGCATGGGTTTCTCTTCAAAGGAACCCAGCTATGCATACCAAAGAGTGGGTTTCGTGAACTCTTGATTCAAGAGCTCCATGGTTGGGCTTTAGCCGAGCATTTTGGCATTGAGAAAACGTGTCCCATGCTTAAGGAACACTACTATTGGCCAAACATGTCCAAAGATGTGGAACATTTTGTAAGAAGGTGCTCCACTTGTCAACTTGCCAAGAGTCACCTTTGGCCTCAAGGTCTCTATTCTCCCCTCCCGGCTCCACATGGCCTATGGGAAGATGTAAGCTTGGATTTCATCACTGGGTTGCCAAGGACGCAAAGACACAAGGACTCCATCATGGTGGTGGAGGATAAGTTCTCAAAGATGGCACACTTTGTGGCATGTCATACCACAAATAATGCCTCTCATATTGCTAATCTCTACTTCAAGGAGATTGTGCGTCTTCATGGCATACCAAGAAGCATGGTCTCGGATCGGGACACCAAATTCTTGAGTCACTTCTGGCTCACTTTGTGGAGAAAGCTAGGCACTCATCTCAAGTTTAGCACAACTTGCCACCCACAAATGGATGGTCAAACGGAGGTGACCAACCACACTTTGGGAACCTTGCTTCGGGTTCTAGTTAAGAAAAGCATAAAGGGGTGGGATGAGTTGCATGGCGATGTCGAGTTTGCCTTCAACCGGACACCAAGTGAGGCTACAAGTCTTTCCCCCTTTCAAGTGGTGTACGGTTACAATCCAAGAACTCCCTTAGACTTGGTTCCAATTGCAAATCCAACCAAGTTTAGTTGGGAGGCCAAAAAGAAGGCAAAAGAAATCCAAGAGCTTCATGCCAAAGTGAGGCAATGAATTGAACAGTCCAATGAGCTAGCCAAGTCACATGTCGACAAACATAGGAAAGAAGTTCATTTTCAGCCCAGAGACTTGGTTTGGATCCATTTGAGTAAAGAAAGATTCTCAAGCAAGCGCAAGTCAAAGCTCATGCTAAGGTCGGATGGCCCATTTAAAGTGCTTGAAAAGATTGGTCCAGATGCATACAAAGTAGACCTTCCTAGTGAGTATGGAGTCTCTGCCACCTTTAATGTAGCCGATCTAAGTCCTTATTATGAGGAAGAAGAAGAACTTCCAAGTTTGAGGTCAAAATCCAATCAAACCGGGGAGTATAATGGGGACCATCTTCATAACACTTCCAACCTCTCCCCCTCCATCCCAAAAGATCCCAGGACCATCAAGGAAGTCAAAGAAGTGCAAGCAATGGTCAAGAATATCATGAACAACATCAATGACCTGCTACCCAGTTCGGCCAGAATTTGGCCCGGTTTTGTAAGCCTAATTACCCAAGCTTAAGGTGCACTTAAGAGGCTGCAAATCTACTTTTTGGAACCCTTAATATGTCAGCTTCAACGACATATAAAGATTTCTAGGTTAGGTCTCTCGGCAATAATCAATTGACGCCTTTTTCCAGATGTTACAGAAATTATCCCAGTCTACATATGCTGTACATTTTGCCCCATATCTCTCAAACGGTAGCTTCAAATTGCTGGCAACTTACGGCATGTGAAAGCTGACTTCCTGAGCTTTCCATCAAGGTATATTCAACCAATTGGAGTGAGAAAACTAGGAGATATGGCTGTTTGAAGTTGACCCTTATAAACTGAAAAGTTGTTGACAAAAGAATAAAGCACTTTTCAAATTTTGTCTTTGCTTTTTGGTCTCCTCTTGCTTTTTGGATGTGTAAGGTTCCTTTGTTCCCCTTTCTTTCAGCTTGTTAGAGGCTCCCATTATATAAGGGAGGCATTAGAATTGTAAGAAGGAATTTTGAATGAATTTAAACTTTGAGTTATGAAAACTCTCCCCATTATCTCTCAAAATTTCTAGTGTTATATCTAGAGTGTTTGGCAACCTCAATTGGGTCTCTAGGTCTTCTTAACCTAACTAAGAAAGTGATTTATTTCTGTAACTTAGTTGAAGGGAGAAGATTGCCCAAGTGTGTAAACCAATGTGGGTCTTCAATCACCCTTGCTAGTCCACTTGAATTCTATCTTGGTTCTTTGTTACTTTGGTTCTACAGTCTTCCTTCCACCCAAATGCATTCTTGATTCAGTTTTACAATACTTGCCTTAGTGAAGCTTGAATACATCAACATGGTGGAGAGAGTGTTTGAATACAAGGACGTTCCAGAAGACAAGAAAGTGGTTGGTGTCCTTGAAACTACATAAGTATGATTCTCTATGGTGGACTAAATTATGTGCAAAAAGAGTTAGGGAACGTAAACCCAAAATCAGAACTTGGGAAAAGATGAAATCTAAGCTAAAGGTTAGGTTTCTTCCACCTACTTATGTACAAGATTGCTATTCTCAACTTCATAATCTAAACCAAGGCAATCTAAGCGTTGACGAATATACAAGAGAGTTCGAAAAGCTTGTGATTAAATGTGATCTTCAAGAACCAGAAGAACAAACAATAGTTAGATACTTCGGATGACTTGATCCTAGGTATTCTAATGTTGTTGAATTGCAAGCTTATACTACTTTTGATGAGGTTTGCGTGCTAGCTCACAAAGTTGAACAACAAAAGAAGGGTAAACAGTCCTTTAAACTTCAAAATTCCAAGCCCTTAAACCGGAACACACCCTTTAACAAGGGGAGTTCTAACCCACCTCCTAAGCCTACAACTCCTTTCCCTTCGAATCCACAAAGAACCCCAGCTCCACAAAAGGCCCCAGCACCCCCAATTTGACCTAACCCCAATCCTATGAGAACTAGAAAATGTTTGAAGTGTCAAGGATTAGGCCACATAGCCTCAGAATGGCCTAACTGAAAGGTTATCACCTTGGCTGAAGGGGGAGCTGTGGATGAACAAGAGAAGGAGGAGGAAATTGAAGGTGAAAGTGATGAAAACCTTGAGGCAAACCTAGAGGAGGTTGAAGAAGAAGCTGATTATTGATGGTGGGAACTATGCTAATGTAGTTTCTCTTAGCATGATTGAGAAACTAGACTTGCAAGCTACGACCCATCCCCATCCATACAACATTCAATAGCTAAACCAAAGCAAAGGACTCCAAGTTAACTGACGGTGTCTGAGCTCCTTGTCCATTGGTAAGAGCTATCAAGATGAACTTTGGTGTGATGTAATACCCATGGATGCATGTCATGTTTTATTGGGCAGGCCATGGTTGTATGATAGAAAGGTAATGCATGATGGTTTCTTGAATACATACTCCTTTTCTAAGGGAGGAAAGAAGATTACCTTAAAACCATTAACACCTTCTGAACTTCTCAAAAACAAACCCACAAAAGGCCTTGATCATTCTTGTTGTATGCTTTCCTTTACTGAACCTCTCTTAAAGGCCTCATATCATGAGTTTAAGGCTTTTAAAGAATGGATTCTAAACGTCCAAGATGAACTAGAATCACCTATGCCTACTCACCCCATTGCCAAAGCACTCATACAAACCTTCTGTCATTTATTCCCACAGGAGATACCCAAGAGTTTACCTCCTAAAAGAGATATCCAACATCACATTGAACTCATTCCTAGTTGAATCCTTCCTAATAAGCCAGCTTATAGGATGAACCCAAAGGAAACCATGGAGATACAAACGCAAGTGGAAGAATTGATGTCAAAGGGGCTTGTACGTGAGTCATTAAGCCCTTGTGTTGTACTTGCCTTGTTGGCGCCTAAGAAAGATGGCAGCCAATGAATGTGTGTGGATAGTAGAGCCTTAAATAAACTCACAATCAAGTATAGGTATCTCATACCTAGACTAAAAGATATGCTAGATGAGTTACATGGCTCAAAAGTGTTCTCAAGGATTGATCTAAGAAGTGGATACTACCAAATCAGAATACGTGAAGGAGATGAATGGAAGGCATTCAAGACTAATGGTGGCTTATATGAGTGGCTTGTTATTCCATTTGGTCTTTCTAATGCTCCTAGTACATTCATGAGGCTAATAAATCAAGTGTTCAAGCCTTACATTGGCATGTTTGTGGTAGTCTACTTTGATGACATTCTGATTTACTCCAAGGATGAGCAAGCACATCAAGACCTTCTGAATCAAGTCATGCGTGTCCTTGAACGTGAGAAGTTGTATGGTAACCTTAAGAAGTGTACTTTCTTTACCCAAGAAGTTACATTGTTAGGTTATATTGTTTCTGGAGTAGGTATAAAGACAGATGAGAGCAAGCTAGAAGCCATTCGGTCTTGGCCTCAACCACATAGCATACATGATGTTCAAAGTTTTCATGCATTAGCTTCCTATTATAGGAGGTTTATTCCAAATTTCACCACCATAATGGCCCTCATGACTTAGGTGCTGAAGGGTACATCCTTTAAATTGAACCCCAAAGCACAATCTGACTTTGAAGAAGTGAAGAAGAGACTAACTTAAGCACCGGTCTTCGCCATGTCGTGCTTTGAGAAAGTTTTTGAAGTTGAATGTGATGCATCTGGAGTGGGAATTGGAGGTGTTCGTACTCAAGAAGGTAAACCATTAGCCTTCTTTAGTGAGAAATTATGTGACTCAAGAAGAAAATACTCCACTTATGATAAGGAATTCTATACTATAGTTCGGTGTTTAGAGCATTGGAGCCATTACTTAGTGGCTAGTGAGTTTATCTTGCATTCTGATCATGAAGCTTTGAAGTAAATTCAAGGTCAGCATAAGCTTAACTCACGCTATGCTAAATGGGTTGAGTTCCTTTAGTCATTCCACTTCACCATCAAGCACAAATCAGGAATATTAAATCAAGGTGCGGATGCATTATTAAGGAGACATCTCCTTTTGTTTCAACTAGATGCTCTTATTCTTGGTTTTGAGCATCTCAAAGGCTTATATACTGAAGATAAAGACCTTGGAGGATTGTATTCTATGTGCTTAAAGCACCCCAAGGGGGATTTCTTCATCCAAGAGGGCTATCTATTCAAAGGGGTACAATTGTGTATTCCTAAGTGTAGCACCCGTGAGCTCTATATTAGAGAAGTTCATGGTGCCTCCTTTGCTTGTCATTTTGGTGAGTCAAAGACCTTAACCATCTTAAGGGAACATTATTACTAGTGAGGAATGGAGAAGGATGTTCAAGACATTCTAACAAGGTGTGGAACATGCCAAGCTGCCAAGAGTCATACCCTACCTCATGGCTTATACACCCCACTACCCGTACCTACTGTACCTTGGGTGGATGTGAGTATGGACTTCATTTTGGGTTTCCTTAGAACCCAAAGGGGCAAGGAATCAATATTTGTAGTGGTAGACAGATTTTCAAAGATTGCACACTTCATTCTTTGTAACAACACCAACGATGCTACACACATTGCAGAGTTATAGTTGAAAGAGGTAACCAGATTGCATGGTATCCCTAAATCCATTGTTTCTGATAGGGATAGAAAGGTCTTAAGTCATTTTTGGATTACTCTTTGGAAGAAGCTTGGTACTAAGTTGATGTGTAGTACCACCTGTCACCCCCAAACTGATGGCCAAACTGAGGTGACTAACCGAACCTTAGGTACACTCTTAAGAGCTTTGATTAAACCTCTTGCTAAAGCTTGGGATTTACTCTTGCCCCATGCTGAGTTTGCGTACAATAAAGCTCCTAGTAGGGCTACTGGTCTTTCCCCCTTTAAGGTGGTGTATGGGATTGATCCACTAAGTCCCATTGATCTTACTCCATGGCTACAAGACCATAAACCAAGTGTTAATGCAGCAGCAAGAGTAAAAGAGATTCAGATGCTCCATGAGTTCGTAAAGGCCAGGATTGAGAAGACAAATGCATCCTATGAAACCCAACCCAACAAGCATAGAACAAAGATTGTATTTCAACCTGGAGACCTAGTATGGATTCACTTAAGGAAGGAAAGATGATGTATATTTTCAAGGGTATCATTTACATTCTTTCAACTCAACTTCATGGGAGGTAAGCTCCATTCAAATTCATGCATGGCAAGGATTTTCTTTGGTCCCACTCTTTGAGTTTCATTACAAAAGACACTTTATGGAGTTTTATTTGAACTTTAAAGTGCCTTATCCAAAGGGGCTTTCCAAGTGGGGATCAAGAGTACCATTCATTTCAAAGCTTAAAAACAGCTCAAGCTAGTTCTATTTTCTGTCCGATTTTGTGCATTATGCATTCCATGATTTTCGTGCACTTAGAATGCTGCAATATAGCTTTTTAGAAAGCTAATAAAGTCTACTTTCGGGTCATGTAATTTATTTAAACCCAAGTCAAGTCGTAGTTGTCAAAATAAGGCATAGAAGCCAAAGAGCCAGTGCTGGCAAAACATCCAGTTTATTTGCTCAGTTTTGTGGTAATTATTTCCTTAGCTTGGATGCTTCATTTTGGGTGTATGAGTAGTCATATGAAAGCTTAGGAAGTCTATTTTATGGTCATATAATTAAATCTAGCACAAGTGATGTATGTCTCAAGGATAGAAAGAAATCTAGCAAAACCCACCAAGTACACGACTTAAACAAGTGAAACAAAATGGCATAGGGTGGCATGGTCGTGCCTTAGGACACGGTATGGTCGTGCCAAAGTTCTGCCGAGCAGGGCTAGTTTTGGCAAGTTTCACAGTTTAAGATTGGGTTTGTGTTTGGGGTGGAGGCTAGACCAAAGGGGGTAGCCTTAGCTTTGGTTAATCAAAGTAATGGATGTATGAAATGCTTGTGAATGTACAGAATTGAAAGAGAATAAAAGTTATGATTCACTGACTCAAAATTAAGCTAGCAAACTCACTTTCCTCTCTTGAAACCGTGTGGATGAGGATTCAAATGGATAGAACTAAACTTAATGTTTGGATACAGAAACACCACCAAACACAAGCTTAGGGTCCCTAATCTTTGATTAAGATACAGAAACACCACTTAACAAAGCTTAGGACTTACTTGATCACCACCTTAATTGACTAAATTAAGGATAAGCAAGTGAAGTATTTGAAGAGAGACAGCTAGAAGCTCTCAAACTGAAAATTCATTCAAAGTATGCTATGAAGCTAGCAAGGGGGTCATGTGCTTCCTTTGTTACATGCCTAGCGAGCATCCTAGCAAGCACACACACACCTAGAGCTTTCCTTACTAGGAAGCAAAGGCGTTAGTTAAACTACTGCACCCGGTTAGACTTAATTGTCTACAAAGCAAACCTTAAGCTAATCTAAATACATCCAAAGCATTAAGAAAAGCAAGACTAATGTTTATTACATAGTAATCAACTCATACTTAAGCTTAAACATGCTGAAAGCTAGCTAGAATGTAAGTGGCCAGCCGTAAAGTAAGGTTCTCTTTTCAGCTAACTAATGGGATGTAAGAGACATCTTCATTTGCAGCTTGCTCTCTATTGGCCATTCTTCCCAAGGTTACAGCCCATGATTGATTCCTAGGGACGTCTGCCATGCCTTGAAGAGTATGCCACACTAGCTGAAGTAGATTGAACCACGGTTTTGAGGCAAAATGAACCGGTTTGGTTGAACCGGGTTCAGGCCTGTTTTTGCACGGTTTTCTGACTTGGTTTAGGCTTAGCAAAAGTGAGTATGATTTGGTTTTCAGGCCATGGGGGGAAACTTTGGGATGTGTATAAACCCCCCCCCCCAAACAATGAAATCAAGGTTATAGTATGTTTAAGTAAGGTAATTTAGCTCAAACATTTAGCCGAGCAGTTTGGAGGCAAAACTGACTGGTTTGACAAAAGGCCTTGATCTCCCATCCTCTTGTGGGTATGATTGAAAACTAATGCTTGTACCTGAAAGTAGACACTATGAGGATTCCAAAAATGCGAAAATTCAAGACTTAAACCACAATGTAACTTAAGCAAAGAGGTGAACAAAACCGGGTAAAATCTGGTCCTTTAACCCGATTGCACAACTTTGGCTCTCTTCAACAATTTGAGTCAATGCTTGAACTTTGGAGCTTGGAATGGACCTTGTAAGACTTATTAGACCTTCTTCCTTTTCTATGGTGGTCGGGACTATATGATCCTCCCCTTGTTAAGAAAATTTGATCCTCAAATCAACAAGGTAATCATCGTCTTAGTAAGCTTTCAAATCGGCTACATTGAATGTGGTTGAAACTCCATAGTCACCTGCTAAATCAACCTTATAAGCATTATTATTAATACCTTCAAGTACCTCAAAGGGACCACCGGCTCGTGTCATCAACTTGTTCTTCCTTTTGGATGGAAATCTTTCCTTCCTAAGGTGAATCCACATGAGGTCTCCAGGTTGAAAAACCACTCTCTTCTTGTGTTTGTTGGCTTGAGCTTGATATGCTGCATTAGTCTTCTCAATCTTTGTCCTTACCAACTCTTGAATCTTCTTGATTTGTTCTACCCTTGCTGTTGCATCCACACTTGGCTTTTGGTCTAATGGCCGTGGTGTGAGATCAAGTGGACTAAGGGTATCAATTCCATAGACCACTTTGAATGGAGAAAGACTAGTAGCTTTGCTTGGTGCCCTGTTGTAATCAAACTCTGCATGGGGTAAAAGCAAATCCCAAGCTTTGGCATGAGGTTTAATCAAAGCTCTTAGGATTGTTCCTAAGGTTCGATTAGTAACCTCAGTTTGTCCATTAGTTTGTGGATGACAGGTAGTACTCTACTTCAGTTTACTACCTCACTTCTCCCACAATGTAATCCAAAAATGACTCAAAAACTTGGTATCTATAAAGCTTGTTGAGAGCTACAAATTTAACCACTACTTCGATTATTAAATGCTTTTTTATAGCATAGGAAAGTAGGGATTGATCCACGAGGAAAGACTGTTTTAAAAAGGCCAGCTTAATCCTAAATGATTTTACTAATCCAATTTGTTAAATCTAAACTTAATAATTCTAAAATAACTAAAATGTGATGAATAAAAATCTGGGAAAAAAAACACCCAATGATGTTCCTAAATATTTTGGATTATATTATCGAAAGAAAATAGTAAAAAGCTTTCCTAAATAATCTAGAAAAATAAAATCAGAATAGTAACTGAAATTCTAATTAAAAATCAAAACAGCAAATAATAATCAGAAAATACATATTAAAAATGTCAAACAATAACTTAAAATATTATTCTTCAGGTATATAAGCTTATAACTCCTCAGTTGTATCCAAATAATTTCAGAAAAATCAAATCAGAAAATTACCACAAAATATCAATGCAGAATATTAAAGCTGAAATTAGAAATAAAATATTCTGCATAAATATAAATACGAAAATAATCAAGAAAATTATCCTAATTCTAGGACACAATTTTATGGACTTAAGAATACCTAATAATCGTGAATTAACAATTAAAATTGAAATTTTCAGAATTATTAACCTAAAAACCTCCACATATCAATTTCGCAAAATAATTCTGAAAAATTATCAAATAATTTTTAAAAATCACGAAATTAAATATGGGCAGACTAGGACACTATATAACTCTAAGAAATGATGAAAATTGAAAAATAACAAAAATAACAAGATCAATAATTATCCATCTCTTTTAAATATGCATACACCGATCAAGAGGTCTAAAGAATTTAAGATAGAAAAATTAAGGCATGGTATGGCTATAGAGACAATTGAACTAGATAGAACAACTCATTGAATTGACTCTAACTTGCCTTGTACTTATTTCTCTTTCCTCTTTTTTTTTCAAACTCCACTTGCGCACATATTCGAGGCCCATATAGGGCCTTAGAAATTAAACACTCCCTTCTCACACTCACCCGAATAGTGGTGCTGGAGCAAATAATTCATCATTATTTATTTTTGACTATTAGTTTGGTTCGATTCATTGATCGACCCAAAAATGGGCATGACTCTCCCAATCATGGGTTACTCCATACATAAGGCTCACTTGATGCCTAAACTTAAGGGGAAAACGTGCCTAGCCACCTATTCCTACCCATGTTGGTAATCTAACCTTTTTTCCTTTCCTTTTTCACTTTTGTTTTATAATAAACAGACAAGAAAATGTCACAATTTTAATTAGTTATTCTGCTAACTCAATAATCTAGGAGATGGGTAGGTCATTTTATTGCCTCTGTATGGCTATATAACATGATAAAATAAGATGGATAATCATGATAATTACTCACTAAAGAGATATATGAGGATCAACTTCAAACTTCTCTGAAAGATAGCTAGCATGCTTAGAAGTCTTCAGCCATAGAACAATAAACTAAAAAAACAATAAAAAATACAAAAAATTTTAAATAAGCAAGCCTAACATAAACTCATATCATGCATTATTTATAAGAGAGAAAAAAAAATTCAAGAATAAAACACTGCAGGAATTAAATGCAGGATGCACCCCCCACACTTAATTCATGCATAGTCCTTAATGCATGCAAAAAGATAGAAATAATGAAAATAAAAACGAAATTAAATGGGTACTTCCCTAAAAACGTTGGGTTGCCTCCCAACCAGCGCCTTTGTTTATAGTCGTTAGCTCAACTTCATAAAGCTCCTGGATCCTCTAGTTGGATCTCTTCCAGTAAATCATCATTAATCTAGTAAGGAACTTTTTGAAACTCAGCATGATCAAGACTCTTAGAAAGCACAGTCAAAAATTCATCCTCATTGGATAAGTCATAAATATCTTGGGGCAATTCAGCAATAACATCAAGTGCATACACGTAACTCACATCAGTAGGGAATCTCATGGCATCAAAAATATTAAATTTAATCACTTCACCATCAAATTCCATGGTTAATGTTCCTTCATGCACATCAATTTTAGTCCGAGTTGTTTTCAAAAATGGTCTGCCTAGTAAGATGGCAATATCATGACATGCATCACCCATGTTCATCACATAAAAATCAGCAGGAAACACAAGTTCATTCACTTGGACTAAGATGTCCTCTAACACTCCATTTGGGTAAATACTGCTCCTATAAGCTAACTGAAGCACTACGCCAGTTTTCTTTGACTCTCCTAAGTTCAGTTTGCCATAGACAAACCTAGGTATAACATTAATGGAGGCACCCAAGTCAAGCATAGCCTTATCAAAGTAAAGATTTCCTATCTTATAAGGAACAGAAAAGACACCTGGGTCTTTGCACTTAGGGGGAAGTTTCCTTTGAAAAACAGCAGACACATTTTCCCCCACACTTACCTTTTCATTCCCTACTAATTTTCTTTTAGTAGTACATAATTCTTTCAAGAACTTAGCATGACGAGGCACCTGTTTAATGGCATCAAGGAAAGGTATGTTGATCTCTACCTTCCTAAATGTCTCTAAAATCTCTTGGTTAGCCTCATTTACCTTAGAAGTAGGGCTTCTAAATCTACTAGGAAAAGGTAGAATTGGCTTATAAGGTTCTCTTTTCTTCTCTCCTATTTCCTTAGTAGCTTGATTAGATTCTGTGTCCAACTCTGGTTTAATCCCTTTGACCTCTAACTCAGGCTCAACCTCTCTACTCTTCCTAGGTTCTTTTAGTTCTTTCCCACTCCTAATTGTTATGGCACTAACATTCTCCTTAGGGTTAGGGTAAGGCTGAGATGGTAACCTATTTTGCATTTGAGCATGCAAGTTGCTAACTATGATATCAGTTGCAGTTTGTCTCTCTTGAACTTGCGTAATAGCTGTTTTCATACTCTGGAACCTATCATCCATCTTCTTAAGGACTTGTTCTAGTAGGAAGTTGGTCCTATCTTGACTAGAAGGTTGACAAGATGTTTGGTCAAAATCAGGTGGGTTGGTTGTAGGGCCATACCTAAGGTTAGGGTGGTCTCTTCATCCTTCATTATAGGTGTTAGAATAGGGATCATACCTCCTTTGACCTCGGTTAGAATCGACAGACATTTTCCTCTTGAAGTGTAGGACATGCATCAGTAGGATGCCGCTCTAGACAACAAATGCCACATATGACTGCTTTTTGTGCTCCCCCGGTAACAATCTTATTCCATATAACAGTAATGTGAGATAACTGACTCTCTACAGATGAACTAGATCCCATCTCATTGACCCTTTTAACTTGTGACTCCCTAGCACCAAACTGCTGAGTATTTTGGGCCATTACATTAAATAAATTTCTAGCATCAGCTAGAGTTTTATTAACTAGAGCCCCCCAATAGCAACATCAACCATCTTATGATCCATATGAAGCAAACCCTCATAAAAATATTGAATCAACAATTGTTCAGTTATTTGATGTCGGGGACAACTAGCACACAGTTTATTAAATCTTACCCAGTACTCACAAAAAGTTTCCCCATTCATTTGTTTGATTCCACATATATCCTTCCTAATTAATAGATCCAATTTGGGATGCTAGAAAAAATTTCTCTGGAAGGTCCCTAGTGGTGCTTTAGCTGTATCCAGGGAACTTAGTTTAGAAGAACCCTTGAGGAGTTTAGTGGTCTTTCTATATCTACCAAGCCTCTTGAGTCTAACTCTCTTCTCACCCCGTTTGGATTCATGTGGGTCAGTTAAGTACATATCTTTCATACAATTATTTATGGCATTTAATTTGTTATCTTTTCATCTTTATGATTGTTAACAGTCACAAAAAATTAGGTCCAAACTCACACCGTGAATTCCAAACCAGATTGTGGCTTATCAACCGTTAATTTGGATGTGTTTAAGGTCTAGAGACAAACATCATTTGGTATCAGAGCTTTGCTACCCTCTTAGGCCTTCATGCTAGGCCAAACACATTACTTAAGCCAAACAAAACCCATACTACTAAAAACCAGAGGCCATGTCTTCAGCGAGGGAAAAAAAGAATTTGGTCAAGTTAAAACACAAACTTCGGTTCCTTGAGCTATTTAAAAATAGGGCCTCATCCTCTGTTCTCTTATCCTTAACAAGGAAGAGGCAGTAGAGTTACCCTTAACCTCCAAGAAAAAATGGCATAAGAATAATGAGGTTTATTGGAACTTCTCTCCAAGGTGCGATGAGCATGAACATAAAGGAAGTTATGCAGACCTTTTAGACATGCTCAAAGAATAATTAAGCGACAAAGATTCTTGAAGATTTTGATCCATGAAGAATGCCTCGATGCTCAATGAGAATTAAGGAAAATTGCTTTTCATGAAGGGATCATTGATGTACATACACATCGATCTTAAGGTCATGCTCACATAACTTCATCCAAGGAGCCAAATTCAGTTCAAAAATATGTTGGACCTTATCATATTTTGACTTTATCACTAGAGTTTTTTAGGGGGGAAAAAAAGCATTTTATAGAGTTTTTTTTTTAACTTGAAAGGCCAATTTCTAATGGGCTTTCCAAATCCTTGAGCTTCCTGTATTCAAAGGGAAAACAAGAACTAAACTTAAAAATTAGCTCATGTACTTCTATTTTTGTCCAATTTTATGTAGCTCATACTCCACCCTTAAAGTATTTAAGAAGTGTAATTAGCTTCTTAGAAAGCTAATAAAATCTGCTTTTTGGTAATGTAATTTAGATCAATTTAAGTAAAGAAATCTTGTCAAAATAAGGTAAATACGCTAAAGTGTCAGGTCTATCTAATTGGGATAATCTGTAGCCTCAGTTTTCTTGTAAATGTTTCCTAAGGTAGAATGCTTCATTTTGAGCAAAAGGATAGTTATATGAAACCTTAGAAAGTCTATTTTTGGCTAATGTAATTTAACTTAGTTTAAGATAAGAGATTCTAGGAGAAAAGGACCAAAGTACATATGTTGCCAATTTCAAAACCATAACAGACCATGTCAATTAATACAGCTAGTTCCCATTTCTCACTAAGAGTTTTGATGTGATTCAAGTTATATAATAAAAAATACAATTCAAATTTCTTGTGAGTTTTGAAGCATCCCTTTTTAGGAAGTGACTAGAACATTATAGCTTTTAGTAGTTAGGAATTTTGTATATCGTCCCAGCAATGCGTCTGTCTATCAAGTTGATCATTGGAGGGTTATGGCATGAGTTTGCTTTAAAAAGGGAAAATATCGACATGCCTAGTAAGTTCAAGACGTCCTCTTTCCAATAAATCAAGTTTGACTAGAATTAAACATCATTTGCTAAAGTCAGAAAGCCATTCTGCAGTTCACTATTACACATGTCTGAATATTGAATGATTAATACTCTATGCTTAGCCTTATGATTTTGGTGACTTTACAACAGTGGGGTAATATTTATCAAAATCATGCCTAATGTTTGGCATTAAGACTCAAAAAGGGTAGTTATATGAAACTATAGGATGCCTATTTTGCGCTCATGTAATTTAACTTAGTCTAAGTCAAGAGATTCAAGAGAAAATCACCAATGTACATAAGCTACGAATTTCAAATCTAAAGCAGACCACTTCAATTCATGCAGCTTGTTCCCACTTATCAGGAAGACTTTTGATTTTGGTTTAAGTTATATAATAAAAAATATTTCCCAAAAGTTTCTTGTGACTTTTGAATCATGATTTTTGAGCAAGTGAGTAGAAAGTTATCACTTTTAGTGCTTGGAGATTCTACATACCAACCCAACAACTCATCCATCCACTTTTAGTGCCTAGTTAAAGTTCAAGATGTCCTCTTTCCAATAAATCAAGTTTCATATGAATTGGACATCATTTGGTCATTCAAATTTGATCTCAAAGATAGACAACCAACAATTCCTTGCTGCATAGATATCAACATTGAATGATTAATACTCCATGCTTAGGCTTCTCATCTTGCTGACTTTAGGGATCAATATTTGGCATAGTAATTATTAAAATCATGCCAAATGTTGGCATTAATACTTCAAAGGACCATGATTTATCCAACTGAATAAGAAGGGGAAGTCCATTTTACAGGCCACCTCAATTCTTATCTTCTAAAAGCAATCTAGTAATGCAGTAAGTTGCTTGTTTTTCTAAACAAACAATTAGCACATACATTAGCTTATTGCTTGTAATTTTGATACCACAGTTAGCCACTTCCTCAAGGAAATGAGGTGTCAATTATTGAAATAGTAACTTTTACCCCCTTGACCTTTTTCGAAATAACTTTTTAACCCCTCACCTACTAATAATAATTTTTAGCTACCTTTAGAAACTTGGTTTAGTTTTTAACAGCCCTCACCTTTTTTCTTTTAGACAAAAACTCTTAGAAGTTGCAGAAGAGGTCCCTCGATTTTGTAAACTTATGCAAGTAAGCTCTTTTTTAGGAAATATGCTTGTTCTTAATGATTAAATTTTTTATAGTGACTTTACTGGTACTAGTTATCACAATCTACTGCTTATATCTTATACATTATACTTTCTGTGGTTATAAAGCCATTGTGCTTAGCAAAATAATTAAAACATAATTAGTGAGTTTCAAACATTACCTAAACTTAGTCCGCCCTGGACTCTGGTGTTCCTCTAGCTTCCGATTTACAGATACTACTAAACTCAACCACACCTTGCTTAGATCAGGCACAACACATATCCATTTTATTTCCTATCTCAAACCGTAGTCAGTAATCAAGTTCTTTATAATTTTAAAGGATAGTGGGACTTTAATAAAGAAATATAATATTTAAGACATAAGGTTCAATTGGATAAGGTTCCCTATTGGGAAACTTCTATAATTGAAAGCTTGAAATTGAAATATTACAATGGAAATCTTAAAGTGGGACTTAAGCTAAGATCATTAGAGATGCTTGCTTATAGAGAAATGGAGAATCCCGATTTCTGTTGTACTCAAGAATGCTGAAATGACTGTGTTCCTTATCAGCACTCGACCTCTCCTTTTATAGAGGGAATGGGGTACTTAGGATGCCCTATTGGCTACAGTGCATAATGATTTTTCTGATGGCTACGGTACACACTGACTCTTCACATGACTATAGTACACACTTTATTTTATAGAGCAGACACTTGTCAAAATAGTACAATAGTGGGGCAGCCACTTTTTAGAGCTTTTAATAATGACAAGACAAGTCATCATTATTGAGATTATGCATGCCTTCATATCCAATTATATCTTCTAGACCATCATTATCTGGATAATCATCAAAACCTTCATGTCTGGAACCCATTTCTAAAATAACTCAAGAAAATATTTCTTTTCTTTTTCTGATAAGAACTTTACAGCTCCCAACATCGAAGAGATAAACAAAAATATCTTCTGACATTGCTCCTTCCTCCCTCATGTACTCTTTAAACTCATTACCATAGGCGAAAGTAGTTTTTCCACAATGCATTAACATTTTTCCTCGTTCAATTAATGCCCAAAATTGACGATAAATATTGAAAAATCCAATGGCTCTTACTAAAGCGGGATCAACAACTAATTTCTGTCATTCAGGAGCCCATTCTTATTGTTGATCATCGAGATCGTCGTAATCAACGATCTGAATAAGATAATGGGCTGGTTTGGCTTTTCCATTTTCGTATTAGATTAATGTGCTACACACTTCCAAATTTAGACATCTGTTAACTGGATTTTTTGTTGGACGTTCATGAGATGTAAGAACCCAATGGATTCATCAGAACATCCATTGGTGACATTTGTTAGTCTTAAGAAAAATGGAAACTTTGGACCTAGAATTTCTATAAAGCAAGGTACCATCCCGTACTCCCAACCTTTAATGATAGGGTGATTTGGAGATGTTGAATTTGCTGGGAAGCTAATACCACCAACTCCAGACTTGTCAGGAAAGTAGATAGTTGTGCCCTAAGACTCCTAGATATCATAGGAATAATGATGATAAAAGTTGATGAGGCTGCATACCACTCATTGAACCATTTTTCTTAAACATGAGAACTTATTTTTTCTTGAATATCATAAGGACATCTAAGGTAATTAACTTATGACTCTAGAAGGGAAAATCTTTTGGCTATTTGGTAGGTTGTAGATAGTAGACCAAAATGTGATATACTTTTCGTATGGAATTCCAGGTTATTAATAAGGACTTTATTAGAAGGAGAAATTCGTTCTAGTAGGAATGGCAATTCATTAAGGATTTCCTCCTTTTCTGGCAGGAGGTCAGCTTTGATGATCACCATTAGGGAGTTCTCGAGTTAAATTGTATTCCAGAGATTTCTTCGATCCCTGTATATGTTTAATAGAGAAGGAAAACTAGTTAAGCCATAATTACCAACGTAGGAGTTGCCTTTGCGCTTGCATATTTAATAAATTGTTTTTCACAAACCCAAGTATTACTTTGCAATAAGTTCGAATAAGAAAAGATTTTGGGGCTGGAAAGATTAAGAACTTTTTAATTCCCCTTATGACTGTAAGAATTTCTTTTTCCATTGTGGGATAGTTGCATTCTGCCTTATTAAAACTTCCACTGCAATATTTGCAGAGTTTTTCTCCTTCTTTGATTTTGAGTACCGCACTCCAGTGCTCATTGCTGGCATCTGTCTCAAGAATTAAATCATCTCCTCCATTAGGCAAATTAAGAACAGGAAGATTTTTACACATCTTTTTGAAGTTTTGAGAAATCTTTGTATCATTTGTAGTCCATGTCCAATTTACTTCTTTTTTGAGTTGCTATTGCAATGGTTTTCTCAGTTTAGCTAAATCTTTAATGAAGTCTGAAGCATAAGTAAGGCTTCCAAGAAACCTTTCTAATTGCTTTCTATCTTCAATATTTTTGAGAAAATTTTTTAATTTTTCTAAAATATGCTTTTGAAGGATGATTTGTCTAGCCTTTATCTCATAGCCTAAAAACTCAATTTCTTATTCTGCATAAATGCATTTGTTCTTACCAAGTATAATGCCATTATCAATACATCTTTGGGTGACAGCTAAGACATCATCTTTATGTTGTTTTATGGTTTTCGAAACGACAAGGATATCATCATTGTAAACTAAACAACAATGATTAAAGTCTTTAAAGATATTATCTGTTATTCTTTGGAATATTTGAGGTGCATTTTTAAGACTAAATGGCATTACCAGCCATTCATAATGTCCTTCTGGGCTAGTAAATGCAGTTAAAGGAATACTTTCCTCATCCATTTTTATCTTCTAATAACCACTTTTGCGATCCATTTTTGAGAACCAAGACGCTCCTTGAATTCTATTGAAAAAGGATAGTTTTGTTAGGAATATAATAACTATCAAAGACCGTATTATCATTAAGCTTTTTATAATTGATTACCATTCTTGCTTTTCCTCTCTTTTCTTCTACATGATTTCTTATCATGAAAGCAGGACTGGTGTGAGGACTTTTCCTATTTTTGATTAATCTTTTATCCAGAACTTCTTTGATTTGTTTATCAAATTCTTTGATATCTTGTTGTGTATAAACCATTTGTTTGACTCAGATAATAGTATTGGGATTTAACAGAGTAAGTTTTACATATGTCTTATCCTTATCCCAAAATTCAAATGGATTATCAAAGTAGAGTTCTTTGCATAATATTTATTATTGTTCAACAATCTGCTCTTTAATAAATAATTCAAGTAATGAGATTGTCAATTCTATCTGATGTGGTGCTGGCATTACCTTCTCACCATGCTAGCTGCGTGTAAACTTAACATTCCGATCAGTGTAGGTCTTACTTAATTTTTCAATGGTAACTGAGTGACCATTAATTGTGAACATTATTTGGTTTATGGCTTGTGTGCATAGAGAATATAATCTCTAAAAATTATTTTCAATAATCATATCATGAGAGGGTTGATCAGTAGCCCATATAACTGGTACAATGCCTTGAACTCCTCCTAATTCTATGGACAACCCTTCTATCGCTTCATTATGGCTCATAATACAATTATCAGCTATCCTTAATTGTAAAGGATTCTTGGGTTTTCTCCACATAAACTCTGAAAATAATGATCTTTTCCCAAAGCATACAGAATAATCACTATCAATGTAGGCACATAACTGATATTTATTATATCCCTCCAAGCATGCTTTTAGTGGGATGTAGATGCTATTAGGATTTGTATTAGTAGCTTCATAGCATATCTCCATAGTCATATTTTTTACTAATTCATCTTCATAGATTGGTTCACTAACTGTTCTAGTTTTGTACCCAATTAGCTTTCTTTCTAGACTCATACTTCAATCTACACTCGGTCTTACAAATTCAAAACTCATTCTAATCATTTCACTAGTCATGCTAATTATATCATCTTCTTTAAGCTCTTCTTTAGCTGATCAAGATCCTTCTCCCCAATCTGATCTTGTAGTCACACTTCTTAATAATTGGGGTTTTATGGTGATTTTACCCTCCTCATTAACTTTTATTACATTTTTGTTATTGATCTTTATCGGGTTGGCAAAGCTAGATATCCATGAACGATCGATTTTTATGTCCTGACAATTGGACTTAATTCTTTGGATCATTTGCATAGGGTTGGGACTTTCAAATTTTTCTGCTTCTATCATTGTTACGTTGCTCCTTAGATCTATAATACTATCTAATTTATAGATAATTTTCCAAAATATTTTTAATTGATATCCCCATCTTTTCATGTCCATCCCAACTGTTTTTATCTTAAGGGATAGAAAGTTTTTAGCAAATTCATCCTTTAGACTCACATAATATCCAGGTCGATAGTTAAATTCTACCAGTCCATCACATAAATTAGTCTTAATCCTTGTGATAATTTGATTATTAAATTTGGTAATGCCTAATATCACAAAGTAAGGCGTAAAGATCAATATCTTTACCATAATATTGCAATGGATTGATTTGAAGTTGGATAATTCCGACATGGATATACCTATACTTTCTATCTTTGTTATGTTTAAAAATATTTTCCTAATTAATGAGATTAACTTCCCCAACGTCATACTCACAATCCTTCATCTCTAGATCTCTTTCCATCATTTCACAAACATATTTGCTTTTTAGCTTAAAAATAATTTTTTTTTATAGATTATGTCTTTTTGGATTATGGGAAGAACCCAGCCCCCTTTGACTTCCTCATGATCATTGTCTACCAAAAATTCTTCTGCTTGAAGATCACCAAGGTTGATAGAGCTACTTTCCATTATATGACTAATTTCTTCATAAGCACGTTCTTCATATTCATAGTCCAATATAATCTCAATAATCTCTTTGTTATTACTTAGGGGTAGATTTTATGCCTCTTCTTCACTAAGCTCAACATAACGTAGGCTTTCCAACGTTTTAATAAGCTTGTTATTCTTTCTATTTTTACATTCATTAGCATAATGTCCTACTTCTCCACATGCCCAACATTTGTGGTTGTTTTTCCTTGCAGGGCAATAAGCAGCTTTCTTAAAAAATCTACATTTTTTAGTACTTGGTTTCTTATAATATTTTCTTCTGTACTTTTCTCCCCTTTGCTTGTTAAAGCACTTTTCCTTATAAAATTTTCTTTTTCTTCTCTTTTCAAGGTCTTCTCCCCATTGATGAGGTGAATCCCAACAACTTAGGAATTGCTTCTTAATTTTATTTTGCTTTTGGAGAGCAAAACATTGATCATTGGCCCATTTTCTTAAATAAGAGATCCTTGAACCAAGGGTGTCAACGACATTGGGTCATTCAACCCATGCAATGTATTTTTCATTGATTATGGAATCTATCGGGTACGACAATTTATCATAGAACAAACCAAGGTTAATTTCATTATGCCTAGTTTTGTAATAATATTGACTAAATTTAGCAATATAATTTTCTAAATATCTCATATCCCGTAATTCTATATTATTAATCTTTCTATGCCATTGTCTTGCCTTTTCTTTGGAATCAAGTTTAGCTCTGACAAATTCAATTTCAATTTCCTTACATAAACTCTTGAACGTTGCAACTAGTGTTTCCATTATTTTTAATGTATTTTTACCATCTTCAGTTAATGAATCATACCAGTCAGCTATAGTGTCAGAGAATCTATGTTCAATGTAGTTTAGGAAATTTGCAGTAGTCCAGATAGTATTTAGATTTAAGACACTATTCATGTCTCTTTTCAAATGTTCCGATATCTCTTCTCCATTACGGGCTCCATTTATGTTTAAGATGTATCCCGTTTGGCTAATCGAAGTAAGGCCAATTTCTTCAAAGGTTGTAGTTTTCATTGGAATAAACCCAAAGGAAAAATTTGTTGTACGTCAACTGGAATGTACCTAGGTCTTATGAAATAAGTATTTCTTCTAGAAGGTTCACCAAATTCTTCGGGTTTAGCAACAACATTGTTAACCAGATTGGTCTCTTTCTCACTTAAGTCAAGTTCTTCTCCGATTTCATTAATCTCATCGTCAGCAGCCATTTCACCATATGTTTTTTCCAGTTTTCTTCTGACTTCTTCTAATGGTAGCACATTCATATTTTCTAGCTTAACAAGGTTCATCTACTGATATATTTCTTCTAATTGGACATTATTAGTCTCTTCATTATCATCAGATAACATGTTATGTTTATCACTAATGCTGCCCATAATCTTATTTAATTCTTTTGCATTTTGTTCTTTCTCAAATATATTTTGCAGTTCTTCAAGAGTGTGTTGCTTATACTCCATTACCTTCTTCCTTCTCTGCCTTTTCAGTTGATTTTTCTCCTGACTTTTCTCCTACTTCCTTTTGCATTTTTATATCTTGTAAAGGAAATGGATTCTTCTTTTTTGGGTTTTGGAAAGGACATTTATGCTGAAATGGAGTACTGATACTAAAAGTAGATTTTTCACTATGTCTAACTTCGTTAACTAGAGGAAGGTGGATTACTGATATTTGCTTCTTAAGCTCCTTCACGTCAGTCTTAATTTTAGCTAATTCTGCCTTTAATTTTAGAACTATATCGGTTATATAGTTTAATCGAGGTGGTATTGGAGAAAGTCCCTCCAGTGAGTGAACAGTATTTGAATAATTTAATCCAACACAAGCAAGTGATGATTTAAGCATTAATCATAGTTAATTAGCTTAACTATCTTGATTAATTTTTGTCACGTGGGTCTGATACTAGATGAAAGAGGATCTAAAATACTTCTTAATGGGAGAAAATGCACATGCACAAAATTAAAAATTTTGAAAGTAAGTTTTTAAGTATTAGGGTTAAATTGCAAATTTTAAAAGTTTAGGGACTTAAGAAAAAATAGAGGGCACCTAAAAATTAAATTACAGAAACGTCAAGGTACTAAAATATTAATTCGAAAAGCTCAAGTTAAAAAAAATCAATATCTGAAACATGAGGGTACCCAAATGTGATTACCCTGTCAATTATCCCTTTGTTCAACTAGTTATTTTGGTTGCACTTAACTCAATCTAGTTTACTTTCACTTATAATTAGTCTACTCCTAGATGAAAGGGAGACTTGAGAGAGGATTGTAATGGCTTATATAAGGCCTTCTTGCTACGTGCAAAAGTAGATTATGAGTTTATGAAAATGCTTGAGTGAAAGCTATCCTATAAGGGTGGATTCTCTAATGGCAAAGTCCTAAGGGTTGTATCGCTAAGTTGGTCACATAGAGTGTTGATCTCTTAGGTCCAAATCAAACTCCTTACTAGTACATTCGCTCTATATAGGGAGCTTAGTTCTAAACAAACCTTGAGGAGTTTGGTGGTGGTGATTTTCTGCATCCATCAAGTCTCCTGAGTCTAGTTCTCTACTCCCTAAGTGTGGATTCATTTGGATGTGTTAAGCTCATTTATTTCTATATAATTATTTAAAAAATAAAATTTTCTTGTCTTTTCATCTTTACAAACCTAAAAAGTCACAAAAAATTCAATCCAAACTCAACCCTTGAAGTCCAAAACAAATTATAGCTTATGAGCCCCCACTTGGATGTGTTTGAGGTATAGAGACATAAATTGTTTGGTATCAGAGCCTGGCTACCCTCTTAGGCCTTATTTCTAGCTTAAGCATATCCCTCTACGAAAACACAAGTCATATAAAAAAAAAATCAAAATGTCGTCTCTTCAAGAAGGAAGAGAAAGAAGTTAGTCAAGTTAAAGCATGAATTTGACCTCCTTCAACTAGATATATAGCAATTAGGCCTTAACCTGTGCTCTCACGTCCTTGATAAGGACGAGCAAGTAGACATGCCCTAAACCTTTAATAAAGAAGGACATGTGGACAACGAGGATGATTCGAGCTTGCTCCTAAGGTTTGATGAGCATGAACATAAAGGAAGCAATTGAGAGCTTTTAGATACTTTCAAAAAAGAAAAAATAAGTGACACAGATTCTTAAATAATTCAAACAACTCTTATTCCATCAAGAATTCCTTATTCTCAACGTGAATTCAGGATAATTCATTTTCAAGAAGGGGTGATTGAGGTACACAAATCGGCCTCAAAGCTACGCTCACAGGACTTTTTCCAAGGAGGTAAATTCAGTTCTAAATCATGCTAGACCTTATCATATTTAGGCTTTATCACTTGAGTTTCATGGACAAAGGCATTTTATGGAGTTTTATTTGAGCTTCAATAGGGAATATTCCAAAGGGTTTTCAAATCCAAGAGCATTATTCATTCAAGTGAAAAACATACAACTAAACTTAATCATCAATTCAAGTTAGTTTTGTTGTTGTGTAGTTCTATGCAACTCATAGTCCACTCCTAAAATGCTTTTCAGTACCTAAATTTTGGTTCTTAAAAATCTAATGAAGTCTACTTATGGATAATATAATTAATTTCAATTAGATAGAGTGACCGTTACCAGTACAAGGCAAAGAATCTAAAATGTCAGTTCCATCTATATGGCACAATCTGCAGCCTCATTTTTCTTATAAATGTTCCCTTTGCTACAATGCTTCATTTTGAGCAAAAGAGTAGTCATATAAAATACTAGGAAGTCTATTTTATTTTCATGTAATTTAACCTAGTCCATGTCAAGAGCTTTTAGGTGAAAATGACCAACGTACACATGCTTCCAGTTTCAGAACCAAAACATACCACTTTAATTCATGCAACTAGTTCCCACTCCTCACGAACAATTTTCATGTGATTCAAGTTGTATAAGAAAATAGACATATCATAATGTCTCAGGGATCATTAAGCATCAACTTTGATGTGACTTCGATGTGATTCAAGCTTTTAGTACTTCGAGGTTATGTAGATAAGCTAAGCAGCTCATCAGTCCATTACAGTGGTCGTTAAAGGTTTGTAGCAAATGTTGTTAGAAGAGGGTAAAACTTCCATGTGCCTAAGGGTGTGTTTGGTAGGGGGAAAAATCATTTTCCTAGAAAATTATTTTCTATGAAAAATATTTTCCCAAGAAAAATGATTTTTCACTTACATTTTCAGTTGTTTGGTAGAATGGGAAATCATTTTCTTTCCACTTCATTTTTTGCTATTTGATAGAATGAACCCCCCGTCCTCACTTCATTTCTTTTTACCATCAACTGCCTTCTCTGCTCACTACTCTGATCCAACCGTACCAACGAATTATGTTTCTCTCTCCTCTTCAAAATCAAACCCAAAACATCAGTAACAAATATACCCAGTAACAAACCCAGCAAAAGAGATAGTCAACATTAATGAATCTCAATTTTTTCACTATTCTCAAGGATTACCCAGTTGACTTTGAGTGATATTAAATCCAGATTAAAGAAAATGACGAACGGGGAGACGATGGGTGTCTTAGGTTGCGAAGTTCTTCAAAAAGGCAACTATAACAAGATAAGAGAACTCAAGAAATAATTACAGAGATTAATGATGGAAATCATCGATGAACATGATGAACATGAAGAAGAGGGGAAGAATGAGAGACAAAATAAGAATGAAAATAGAGTGACTCTAGGCACAATTAAAAGAAAATAGAACGAGAGACAAAATTGGGCAACGAAAATGAGGCTTGGAAAATCGTTTTTCCTACTTTTTCAAGGGAAAACAATTTCCTTCAAATGGGGTAAAATGATTTTCCCCTCCTTGTTTTACCAAACGGCGTAAAATAGGAAAATCATTTTCTAGAAAAATGATTTTCTCCCCTACCAAATACACCCTAAATTAAATTTCTTGTCTTCTTTCCAATTAAATAAGTTTCACTTGAATCTAACATCACTGGTCATTTGAATTTGATTTTAAACTCAGACATTCTGCTGTTTACAACAGCACAGTTCTGGATATAAAATGATTAATGCTCCATGCTTAGCCTTATAATTTTGATGACTTTGCGGAGTCAAAATGTGACATAATCTTTCTTAAAATCATGGCTAAGCATTGGCATCAAGACCCTAAAGGAGCACACTTTATTTTGCTAAGGAAGGGGGGACCCATTTGTCCAATTTTATGCTCCCTAACTTTTGGCATTAAAACTCCAACTTAGTCCATGATTTATCTAACAGAAGAGGAGGGGAAGTCCTTTTACCTGGTTAAGGCCCATTTTGTAGGCTACCTGATTTCTTATCTTCTAAAGGCAATTTAATGATGTAGCAAGTTGGTTATTTTTCTAACCAAAATATTAGCAGATATATTAGCCTATCTCTTGTAATTTTGATACCACAGTTAGCCCCTTGCTCACGAAAATGAAGTGTCAATTATACCTTGGTTTAACTAGTCATTTTAGTTATACTTGACTTAATCTTGTGTAGTCTCTTATGTCTAATTAGTCTACTCCTAGATGAAAGAGAGACTTAAGAAAGGATTGTAATGGCTTATATAAGGCCTTCTTGCTGCTTGTAAAAGTATATTATTAGTTAATGGAAAAGCTTGAGTGAAAACTCTCCTATATGGGTGGATTCTCTTGTCCCAGTGTCCTAAATATTGTATTTTGATAGGGATAAAGCTATCCATGGCTCAGTTAGTTCCAAAGGGATATAAGGAAGTCATGATTGAGCTACTTAACTCACAAGGATATGCTCAAAATTGAAAAAGATCCAAAGTGCAAAAATTATCTAAGAGGAGCTAAAAAGGCCTGATTTTGTGAGCTTGATTATTAAAGCTTAAACATGGTTTAGGGAGCTTAAATCCAACATTTTAGGAGCTCGTTTATGCTAGCTTTAAAGGTATAAAAAGAGTTATAGGTTAAGTCAGAAGGAAATAAATTAAATGGAGACAAAACCCAAAAAGTAGCAAAAATGATCTAGTTTGGACCACCTAGACCTTTTGGCCAAAGGGCAGAACCCATGTAAGTCCAAATTGAGTCATATGAAAGTAGCGGCTTCGAGCTTTCCAAAAAATTTCATTTTAGTGATTTTGAGCAAGTATCTTGGCAGATGTGGAATTTTGAAATTGTGTGATGTGCACTTAAAGCAACAAGTAGCCTGTCCCTTTCACGTTTTGTATCAGCTCGCTTTTTGGTCACTTAGTTCCCATTGGCTATCCTAATTGACCCTTTTAAAATGCTTGTAATGGCTCTAAAACCCTTTTCCCTTATAACTATGCTTCCTTATAGATATAAAAGGCATATTTGATGTTGAATGAAAGTTGTGATTGACTCCTTCTCGTTTCAAACTCTCTCTTGCTTACCTTTCTTTTGGCTAAACAAAGCAGTGATTAAGAGTCTAATATATCTTTTGGTGGTGTGTCTCATCTCTAAGAGTGATAAATTGAGTCTAATCTATCTTAAGGTGGTGCGTCTTATGTCTATGAGTGATTAAGAGCCCTAGCATTGATCTAGGAAGTGTGCCTTACCCTTGTTCATGCTAGTTTATCTCTTTTGCTGTATTGTGCTAGTTTCGGACTTTTTCATTTCCCCTCATCTTTTTGGGTGTTCGTTTGCCTTTTTCTTACCTCAAACACCTTGTTTGCTCTTGGTACATCATATTTTGTATTAGATCTTTTGGCTAACCATCTTATGATGAAGGTTTTAACCCCAAACACAACCCTTTAGGTCAAACACAAAACCAATCCACAAAGAACTCAATTTTGTTGCTTTCACCATGAGTGGTGGTATGACTTTGGAGAAGAGTTTTAAGGCCCTAATGAGGAACTATGAAGACATGAAGAACCAAAATGAGTACTTGGGGAAAGAACTTGCTAGTGCCTTTAATACAGGGAGGAGGAACCTCTACAACACCTTCTTTTAATTCATCTGAATCTATCCTTAAAGAAGAAGAAGAAGAAGAAGAAGAAGAGGAAAGCAGTCCTTTTGCTTCCTCAAATGGGAAAGACTGTAGAAGGCTAGGAAGAAATGAAAGGCTCCTAATCATTCGCAAGATTTCAAAGTTAAGATCTCAAAGCTTGAAGGTCGTTAAGACCCAAATGATTCCTTAGAATGGCTCCAAACTGTGGGGATCATGTTTGAGTACAAGGATGTATGAATCATTATACTGGAAAACATGATCAAAAAGAGGGCCAAAAGGAACAAACTCAAGATTAAAAGTTGGGAGAAGATGAGGACTAAGCTTAAGGACCGATTCCTTCCTCCATCCTATCTCCAAGACAGCTACTCCATGCTTCATAACCTGGGGTAAGGAAGTATGAGCATGGAAGAATTCACTAGCAAGTTTGAGAAACTCCTTCTTAAATGTGACCTTAAAGAGGCTGAAGATCAAACTATTACAGGATACTTAGGTGGCCTTGATCCAAGGTATGCCAATGTAGTTGAATTCCAACAATACTCCTCTTTTGATGTTTGTGTCCTTGCTCACCAAGTTGAACGACAAAAGAAAGCCGAGCCCTTTAAGACAAAACATCCCAAAACCCCTCCAGCTAAAAGTTCACCTTTCAACGAGGGGAGTTTCCAACCCCCACCCAAGCTTACTGTCTCCTCTTCCTATTAACCTCCAAGGAACCCACCATCACAAAACAAACCCCCTCTTAGTTCTAACTCAAACAAGACGTGCTATAAGTGTCAATGCTTAGGCCATAAGTAGATGCCTAAAAATGGCATCTTATTTTTGATTGTCCAAGATGAAGATTATAACCCAACTTGCGTACTTAGAGCCCAGTAAAGTAATCCTTGAATTCGAGTCCAAAAGGCTGATAGAGCCTAAGAAGTCAAAATAAGCCCAAATTGATAATATTCGGCATTATGTTAAGATCTGCTCTAGTGAATATAAAATTATTGGGCCACTTGAAACTAAACTCAATAAGCTTTCAAGAAAAAAAAGAATCACTTGAAAGATGTGAAAGTTATGGCCAAAACAAATTCGACTTTCTTCAGCCCAGCCTAGGAACCTCGACGAGTTCCTGCTTCTAGGAACCAAATCGGGTCTTATAGATTGAAACTTGGTCGGGCTCCCTCTCCTCGAGTCTTTTTCTACTAGAGGGGATTAATTAACTGGAATTCTAGTCTAATTAGTTCAGGGAGACTAACTATTAGAATCCTCGCTGAATTAGTGTACCTGCTTAGCTTAACCTTAATAGGACTAGGATTAACTCTCCTATTTCAAAACCAATTCAAATTATCCCCTTAACCGCTATAAATACCACTATAGGTTAGGGGGATAGAATTTGATGAATCAATGAGGGAGGAATGAAGCATAAAACACATCAACATATTAGATAGAGGAGACCATCAAAATTGAGGAGAGAAATACTCTACACATAGAAGGTAGAGAATTGAGCTAACTATTAAAAAAGACATCACTCTACTGGTTTTCTAGGTAAATCAGGTGCGTTATCTCAAGGGAAAAAACTCTATCTTTCTTTACTCTTGTACTGTATTCCTCTTTTATGATTTTTTGTGCTAAATTACCAAAGATGTAATCTTTAGGTAATCCTTATTCGTTGCAACTTATTTGCTTTAGTTTTATTTGCATTGGATGAAAGTTTGCTCCTTTTGCCAGATCATATGAATGATTCTAATTGGTTGCCTGGATGTATTTTAGTATGATTAAGTTTTAATTTCCCATATTGATTAGTAAAGGCCATGAGTGGTGACAGATGGTGATAGCGTGCACTCTATTTCATCACCGTACCTTTGCCCCCAAATTTAGAACCTCAGCTCCATATCAAAGAGTCACGATGGGTCCCCACACTAGGGATAGTTTGGGGCCTTTCCAAAACCCTTTTGAAGCAGCTTAAATTTGTCCCTTCAATATGCCTACCAATATGGTATGTTTCAAAACGTGTCATGGTTTTTAAGTTTTCCTGAAACTCACTAGCGACTCTATTTAGCTAAAGGCTAGTTCTTTGTTGTTTTAATTTGTTCATGTACTATAAGGATTAGAGAAAACATATTTGGATTTAGCTGGTAAAATGTACCTATACCCGAATTAGGATACCTAACATGAACTAGGAGCCTGCCCGGATTCCTGCATGAGGCTTGCATCCTAGGTCTTGGCCAAGTCGAGGAAACTGGCAAGATATAACTCTAGTAGAAATGGACCTGGTCCTACCCAGGGAACTTGACTGGGTTATCTAGTAAGGCCCAGGCCCATTCTTCATGACTTTGTAGACTAGCACTGCATAAACCTGTAATAAAAAAATTAAAAATTGAAAACTTGTAATTTCTAGGAAAACATAAAGGTACCTAGCAATGAGTTCTAAGCCATTCGTGGGGGACCACACCCCCGGGGAGGTGGATCCTTACTGTGGCAACCCTACTTGGGACTTTTTTTAAGAGGGTGAGTTTCAAAATTTAATATGAGAGATTATCTTGATTATACTTGCACTAGGCATACTTGCATTATATGGTGCTGCCAGTTGAGGATCAACAACATCTCTAGGCTAAACCTTGATTTTACTCCTCGGGCAAGTGGCTAGTCACTCGGTGGGTCCATTTATACTTCCAATTGGGCATGCAGTTGCTTCATCCAGTCAAGACATACTTTCTTGGTGCATACAATTTAGGGAAGCGCCCAAAATGTCCACCCATACCATGTATCCCATGGGTGACGTACAAAGCATTGGGTTGTGAGAAGACTATTCACAACCTTACCTAAAACCTCTATAACATAGAACTCTTGTCTAGATTGGAACTCATGTGTACGACTTAGAATGCAATGTGTCTTTATGTGATTTAACTTTTTCTTAGCTCAAAGTAAGGCTAGCCAAAAAACTCGTACCTGTCTAGAACCTGCAAAACACGCCCCAACGGGGTATGGGCATGGGTGGTGAAAATGGAAGAAAAATGGGTATAGGGCAGGTATTGCTAAAATGGGTATGAGTATGGATATGGGTATGAGTATAGGTCCTACTAGCCCCATACCTGTTTTATTAAAACCCACCCCTTACTCGCCCCATATCCGCCCCCATATAAAACCTGTGCTTGTTGTTTTAAAGTTCTAATTTATTCCTTATACTTGGATATTTTGCTAGTTGCTTTGAGTTGAATGGTATTCAAGACGTCAGTGAGAGATTTTCTTAGAAACTGTAATTATCAAGTACTAATTTATTGCTTTGATTGGCAAACTTTTGGTTGTATTCGGCATGAAAAGATATGTTGTTAGAAACTTGGGGTTAATGTGACTTATTAGCTATTTGATGTCAAATATGGGTACAAAATGGGTTAAATTCTTTTTTGTGTATATGTACCTGAATAAAACCCATATACCCGCTTTACCTATTAGGTATGGGCATGCGTATAGCTTTACAACACCCGATAGGTATGGGTATGAGTATGAGTATTAATTTTGGAAATGGGTATGGGTGAGGGCATGGCTATGCCCGCCCCGTACCTGCTTCACTGCCACCCCTAGCCCAGAGGACTATGCATTGACACTATAAGCCCTATGAGAGTCTAGAATAAGAAAACGGTGAGTCTAGGAATTGGATTAGGATCTAAGATAATTTTGGGCCAATTGAGTTCTAATAAGACTCTTGATCTAGAATCTGAAAAGGATTCTAACTCCAATTTAAAGTAGCAATTTCAAACCAAAAAGGAGTCTAAGAATTGGGTTAGAAACCAAAATGATTTCTGGGCTAATTGAGTCCTAAGAGGACTCTTAATCTAGAAGCTACAACGGATTCTAACCCCAGTCTAGAATACTACTTTTGGCCAGAAGGAGTCTTAGGAATTGGATTATGAAGCAAATGGTTTCTCGGCCAACTAAGTCCTAACATTACTCTTGATCCAGAGTCTAAGAAAATTTCTAATTCCATAATAGAAATGTCAGCTCTGGTAAAAAAGAAAATTAAATCTCAGTCAAGATTGTAAGAAAAAAACAAAAAGAGAATGGACATTAGCAGCCTCTGTTTGGGTCAAAGGAGAAGACTGCGTTATGATAAGAACCCGGCTGGGATCTCTTAGGGTCTAGCTGGCTAAGCCGTCATTTGTATGTAGCATAGTCCAGTAGAGAGTCAGAATAAAAACGGTCAAATTTGGACTTGGTAAGAACCCGGTCATGATCCAGTTAGAAAATCAGGATAGGTCTCCATCCCTAAAGGTCTGGATTCACTCTGGGATCTCAATGTTAGGGTTAGGTCTATAAATCAGCATCGTTCATTTAAGTCTTAGTAAATCAACTATAGGATACTTGAGGTCAAAGAGTCGTGCATCATTGAGCTGCATCACGCATAGTCCCTGAGTCTATTTAGGCTAAAGGTACATAATATGGCATATTAGACCTCTAGAACACTAGTTCACTCTAGGTTGCATGCAACCATGTATCACATTCATAATGCATAAGTTCAGGTAAGACCTAAATATCATACCCAGGCATAAGTTCATGGTCGATGCATCATATTCCCTAGATCTCGGATCCCTACATGAGTCCATCTCGATCCACTCATGTGTAAAATCTAGCCCATTCTAGGCAAACCAAATCGCAATCATACTTAGATCACTATAAGCTTATGATTCACCCAAGAAAGACTTGAGTTCGACTTAGGCTTATAAGTAAGCTCTCTGAGGCCCACTTAGGACCTAATCCAAGATAAAGCTCGATTTATGCCCATATCTTAACCCCATTTCAGCCTAAACCTTTATGGCCATCAAGACATTGTCTCTTTATCTTCTAATTACAAGTCATTCACTATTTCCTTTAACCCATATCTAGCATGGCTGACCACTCATAATATTCCACCTGTCTAATCATCACTTTATTGCTCAAGATAAGGAAGAATAAGAAGGTAAACGAGCAAAGTCCATAAATTATGAGGCTTCTTATCTCAAGAAGAGCCCAAAGGAACCCCACTACCTAGGTTAAAGTCAAAATCAAAGTCAAAGTTTGACACTTCACCAATCCCAATGGTAGGAGGCAACAAACTAGCCCAACTCATGAATATGATAGAAAAACTGCAAACCATAATGGATGAGAGTAAGAACAGGAGAACACTGGTGCCCACTACACTCCAAACCCTTATTAGGGAAACATCTACCAAAGCCACTAACACTTGAAAAGGTAACTATCAGAATAGGGATAAGAAGGATAGTGGCTGCACAAGCAAGGAGGTCAATACTCTAGAACGGTACACCAAATTTACCCCTATTAGCACCATTTATACTCAAGCACTAGAACGCTTACTTTCTAAAGGTATGATCAACCTCCCACCAACCAAGCCTGCGACAGAAAGCACATAAAAGCCTAAAAACTAGGACCTGAACAAGTACTGCAAATATCACCAAGCAAGGGGATATGATACTAAGGATTGTAAGGGCTTCAAGAATAAGTTAGATAGCATGTTCAAGTCATGGGAGCTTCCTTTACTTGAAGCTACTCAGAACACCCAACAACGATAGCAATCTGCTTACATTTACATGGTAGGCATTTCATGTTATTTCAGAGCACCTAAGTGAAAAGTGGGACTCATATATAGTTGAATCCAAGACCAAAAACCTCCACACAAGCGGCCTTGAGTTCTGATGCATTTTAATCCTATGTCATGCTCAGCTTGCAATCATATGTTGAGTCTTAGAGTCACTTGCTTTCCATCATAAATCCAAGTCTGATGTAATCTTGATTCATTAATATAATCATCCCCTCCATTAGTTCTTTTGCATATTCTCATATTCTTTTTTATGGAACGCTTCTAGCCTATGACGAATCTAGATAAAAAAAGAAGAAAAAAAAGAGGGCCTAACTTGAAAACCTCATAAGGCAAGCTAGGCAAAAGGACAGAGAGAAAAATATATATAAAAAAAAAGACTAAGGATTTCAATCCATCATCTAAAAAAGGGGAAAGATTAAGAACTTCTTGCAAGATTAAGAACTCCTTGCAATATGTTATGCACCTTTGAAGAGTATGCCTAGCATAAGAGGCCTCCGTTAGCAACCTGCATTTATATCTTTATTACTTAATAAATTCCCACTTGGAGCCCTTTTGAGCCTTCAAATAAGCATATTTCCTGGGTAACCACATCCGACCTAACTAGGGAGTGGGAGTGTGTCATGGGCGATATTAATATGGATCAGCAATAAAAAAAAGAAGAAGAGAAGGCTTGGACCAAAATGGTCACACTGAGAAAGAAAAAAAGAAAAAGAAACAAAAAAAAAGAAGAAAAAGAGTTTTAAAACAAGAAAGATAAGACAAGAAAGAGATTGCTGATTTGTGTTAATTTATCACCCATACAAACTTAGGGATTTCATAAGGGTTGATCCTTCACGTCAATTCCCTTCCTTTGGCACCCTAACCTAGAAGCCTACCTTAAAAGTTCCTCCTAGAGGCATCCCCGTTTCAATTTGCATGAACTACATATGGCCTGACTCCATATTGGATACGTAGGTAACTCCTCTAAGGTCCGACCATGAAGATTGTTTTCTATAAAGAGGCATCTGAATTAAGTCCTTTAGTCTCTAAAAAAAAACAGAGAGAATAAAGAGCAGTTGGCCCTAAACTTGAAAAGGTGGACCAGGCAAAAGGAGAGTGAAAATAAAACCTTGGTTTTTTAGGACAAATAAGCATCCCATTAACTACACCCGTGGAGTCAGACTTTGACAAACCATTCACTCACATTATCTCCTCATCTCAATCATCATAGCCTTTAATCTGACTCTGTTCCAAAATTTAAGACTCTTGGTCTCAACCATAATTGTAAATTCAAGAGTGAATATTCATACCATATTCTCAACAGGCACTCACCCATTATGCAAAACGTGGGGCTCTCCCACATTTCCCTACATAGTTAAGGCTCCCTTCATGATAAATATTTTTTGATAAGGAGATAACCATATTCTTTGCACTAAACCAGTGGTTGCTCTTGGCGACACCAGTAAGAGCATCTTCCCAACATGGAAAGGATCACATTTACTCTACTAGACTGGGGGCTACTAAAACTAGCAAAAGCATCTTTGGCTATAACTATTATCACACATGTAGGGCTTCTATTATAGCAAACAGAGATTAGGGGTTTCTTGAGAACATAAGCACTTTAATGCGAAATTAAATGATACTGCTTGGAAAAAAAGATTCCCTATCCTGGGAAACTTATGACCCATGACATGGATCATTTCCCAATAGTCACCTAACTTTTTACCCATCATGCTTAGCCACAGAATATTGTCGTGCCTAACCCATGAGTCTTTTGTACCTTAATTGGGCATTATCCAATGGACTCTAAACTTAGCATGAGACACGCATGCATATGAGGTTAGGTAATCATCATGTCTACATAGTCATCATAATCATGCATGCATAGTCAGCACAATCGAGTCTACATAGTCATCATGCCTATATGGTCCCACTTAAGCTAGCAAGGGCATATACGTCAATGCATATGTCTTTAGCCTATTTATTAGACCGCCTTGAACCCCAATCACTTGGGAACCCTGAATTGAAGAAGAGTGCAATTAAACTTAAAACTTCACAGTGACCCAACAGAAAGGGCACACAACCTAGTGAGCCATGAATTTAAATCAAAGGCTCCCAATACGACATCAACAACTGTCATAGAAGACATTTATAATTTGACCATCGCCTTAATCAGGCTTAGTCAAAGTGAGGGCTCCAACCTCAAAGCAGGCTTTGTGCAAGCGTCGTCGCCCAAGATCCAAACCTTGTCAGATAGGACCCAGTCATAGAGAACACCTCATCCTCTTTGTCTTAACAAAAAAAGATGCCTCAACATCAAAGACATGTTCACATTCAACAGTCTCCCAACAAAAACATATCACTTTAATGCCTAAGCGGCTAAAAAAAAGGGGTCAAATTTGAAGCTTGGACGCCTCAATATCTCGTTCCATAAAGTACTCAAAGATCTATCTTTAGGCTTAAATGCTAATAAGTTCGCAAGGATCTAGCCATTAGTCTTTTAGATCAAATGCGAGCAGGTTTTCATGGATCTAGCCACAACTCTTTAGGCTTTGCCACCACTCACATGGTCATATTCTCTCCATAAGAAGCCAAACACCCAAGCAAAAGAACAAAAACAAGAAAGACAAGCCTTGGGGACCTAGGTAGGATCTCCATGTCCATAAGAATTCATAAGTATAAAAAACACAATGCATGCAAATAAAGGAAGAGCCGAAAGCACAGAAAGTAGTGAAGGGAGTACCCGGCTGGGTACCCCACTACCATGTGCTAGTGTATCTCTTCAATTTTACAAAAGAGGAAGAATCCAAGGCCAAATGGATCCGATGGGTATTCTGCATGCATGATTATCTGAAGCAAAGCATCTAATTTTAAGAAGAAAGAATGAAATATGTGTGAAAGTATTTCAAAATGTTCAATGGACCATCTACTTTGATTGGCATTCAAAGCATATAATACTTACAAATTTGTTTGCCAAAACCAACAATTCTGACATTTCGTCAACGAAGTCAGCCCGACCCGTGAAAATGTCTGGTGCTCCAGCGACACAGGAAAATAATTAAGCCTGACTTGCATGAAGGTTCGCTGCTTCTGTGACACAGGAATATGATAAGCCTAACCCACATAAAGGTTCGCTACTCCAGTGAAACAAGAAGATGATTAAGCCTAACCCACATGAAAGTTCACTTCTCCAGCAATACACAAAGATAATTAAAACTAACCTACATGAAAGTCCTACGCTCTAACAAAACAGGAAGATGATTAAGTCTAACCCATATGAAGGTTCACTGCTTTAGTGATACATGAAGATAACTAAGCCTGGTCCGCAGAAGGTTTGCTTCTCCGATGACACAAAAAGATAACAAAGTCTGACCCACATAAAGGTCCACCACTTCAGCAACAAGGAAGTTCACTAATCCATCATGCTGAGGACGGAGGGAACCATCATAGCCACAGTAGATAGGTGCCAAGATTTATTATCTTTGGTATTAGGACCCAGATTTTACATAGTGAAATAGGCAACCGCAAGTGAAGGCCATACTTTAACCTTCACCTTCCCAGGATCGATCAAAGTGGCTTCTAACTATAGAGGTATAAAAATGGCATCTTATTTTTGATTTCCCCCAATGAAAAAAATAATACCCCAACTTATTGATAGGGCCGCAAGCAGACAGTGGCGTTGTAGCAAATCAAGGTCGATTCTATAGAGATTAGGTTGATCTATTGGGTTATAATCCCTCAAGATACGCTAAGATAATCCAAAATTTGTGAGTGAAATTGATCAATGGTACTTATCTAATCTAATAGATAATCAATCAAGGAAGTTAATTAAACCAAACAATTTTCCAACTCAAGAATTAATCAAGCGCCTTTTCTTTAGATGGCTAATTCCAAAACAAACAATCAACTTATCAAACCCCTCTTTCAAGGTGGAATGAAATTCTTAAATCTAATTAACTTGCCATTTCTCAAGGTTCTTTGATTAATCTAAAATCATTAAGAACTCGATTATCAAATTTAGGGATTTCTTAAGCAGTGAGTCTTTCTCAAGATCCCAAACACTTCAGTCGAATCTTAGTTTTCCAATACCTAGTTTCGCCTTTTTAGTTCTTCACCAAATGTCTAAAACAAGCAAGAAATTAATCAAGCTTCTTATGAGCAAATCAACATCTAAGATTCAATAGAATAGACCCAACAAATCCAAAGCATTTTTAGATCAAAACAAGAATTCGTTCAATCACAACAACTTAACTCAATTCCAAGATTAGCAATCCAAAACTAAACAAAAAAATCAATACTAATATAAAGAGCATAAAAATCTAAAGAGAAAAGAGAAGAGAAGGGAGAGGAATTGCTTAGCTGATGCGCACTTGAACCGTCATTGCAAACCCAACCCAGAATCCTTGCAATCTTCACCTTCAACTTGTTCTCAACTATCTTTATTCTAATCTAAATCATAATCTCAATAGTGGATTATGGAGAGTGGAATGGGATGACATGATGAAAATGAGGTTCAGAAGCACCCTTTTTACATTAAAATTCCGGGAAGCCGAACAGTCACGCGAATTAATGGAATTAAAACTTCCAGGAAGTCGAAAAGCTGCGAGAAAACCAAAAGCCTTGCAGGAAATGAAGACACTGCTAATCATGACCCCCACCAAGGATAGATCATGGTGGCCACTGGCTCGACATTTTTCTGTTCTTCTTTCCTTCCACGAGCATGGCAACTCAGGGCATCCGTGGTGAGTCAAAAGGATGATTTGTAAGGGTTAATTCTTCATCAAAAAGGTTTCAAAACCTGCAAAAGTCATCAAAGTACTATACCCAAGCGTAAAACGGGAAAAAGAGTATATATTATAATATAGAGTACACAATTCTCCATAAAAATGCAACAAAATGACCCTAAAATAATATACACTTTAAGCACTTATCAAACTCCCCCACCCTTAAAACGTTTCTTATCCTCAAGCAAACAGTAGAGAAAACCGATAGGGGGGATGCATCTAAGACTCATAACGGTTAATAACCTCCTAAAAGTAAGCAAGTCATAGCATATCACAAGCAAGAATTCCAATTAACAGCAACCCCCAGTAGTACACAAAACATTTCAAAATCAAGAGGAGGAGAAGGTTTTCGAAAAAGTATAAGACCTCAAGCTCGATATCAAACTTGATCGCCCTCAAAGAATCACAAAGCATGTCATGCAAGCACAAGGAATTGATTAGAGCCAAATGAACTGGTAGAACCTCACTTTTGGGAAATCTTTGATTACTCTCACTCATGTGTTTAATATTGCATAGGTTCACTCAAGACTCATTCCAAAGATGCAATCTACCATATGCTTGACAAGACTCTCAAATTCTCTGCCACTAAAATGCAATGTGCATATGACAATCAAGAGGACTTTATATGGGTCGTAATGTGGCCTAAAAAGGGTTAAGGGAAAGAACTGGACAAATGCATTTGGAACAATATAGGGCTACTTAGCCAAGTGACTAGGGAGCTACCAACAAACCACCAAGCAACTATGAAGTTCACCAATGCTCCAAATCCCAACCATACAATAAACTTACCCCAATGAATTACATAAGAAATGAGTTGATAAAGAAGGAACTCAAGCTATTCACATATCCAATGCCAATCACTTATTTATTTTTTCGTTTGTTTTTTTTTCCTTTTCTTCTCTTTTTTTTGCTTTTTTTTACATGATTTTTTTGGTTTTTCTGTTAACATGATTTTTTATTCTTTTTTTTTGTTTTATTTGGGAAATGAAAGAAAAACTACAATTAGTAAAAGGCATAGAATCATTAACTATCAACTCACAACTGAATATATATACATACACAACCCAACACAAGAGGGAACCATAAGTAAAAGCTCAATATCATTAATCCCTCAACAAACTAACATACCAAAGCCACCTAAACTCTCCCTAAAACGATCTACTACATAGATGAAGTGATGCTCCATAAACTTGGCTGAGAGGTCGAGATCATGTGTTTGGCTAACGGCTAATGTGAATGGATCAGAACAAATATGGATATAAGCTCAAAGGGGCTAGCAAAAGAGAATAAACAAAGAATACAAAGTTAGGCTATTTGGCTATGTGGCTAACATGACCAAAGAAAGAAATGCCACTATCATATCATCAACTATGCACATACTAATGTTGTTTTGAACAAGAGTGAAGGCAAGTTCTAGAGATGCAACATGAAAGAGTCACACACATGAAAAAAAACATGAGACTAAATATAATGAATTAGTCCGAATAAGGCTCAAAATGTCACGGGACATCTACCAAAGTCTTAATTAGTTCACATAGTGAAGCTCATGTACCAACATTAGTGCTAAAGACTCCAAGGGATAACAAAGTTCCCAAACAAAACAAGGGTCAAAACAAGAAATATTTACAAAACCCACAGAATTTTTCACACCAAAAGGGATTACACAACAAAAGTTACTCCAACTTATGAAAGTTATTTTGCCTTGTAAAAGTATCACTGGAGGTTATCTTAAAACAATCCACACCACCCCTATATGCAAACTTAAATGCAAGTAAATGCAACATGCTAATGCAAATAAAAAGAAAGCTAAAACTATATGCTCTAAAAAGTATGCAAACTAATAACTAAAATAGAAAACATAGAAACCACCCTTCCTACATGCTCGGGTAAAGCCTTATTACTCAAAGGAAAGAAAAGTAAGAGAAGGGAAACAAAATATAACGATCTCACCAGGTTAGGTGCTGGATGCACCTAAGCTAAGGCCTCTTTAGAAATGGGGCAAATGCAACATCAGCCACTCCATCACAACTTCAAGACTTGGCGTATCAAATAGTCAAAGCCTGTAAAAGCTTGTCAAACACCGCAGCATGGGGTGCACAAGCTTGGCTATAAAAGAGCATGAAGATGAATATAACACAGAAAATTAGTGCTCTCTTCAATAAACCAAAGACTATAGGAAAATCAAAAGAGAAATCAAAGAAAGTACTCCATATGATTTTTCTGGGTGCATCCACTAGGTACATGAAATATGGGTCAAGGGTATACCCACTAAAGTAACCTACGGACACATAATCATCAAAATTCCCACCAGGCACATCAAACATGTTATCCTCATAGCCCAAATCAATATTAGCATCACAAATCATAGGATTTTTAATGCGTGTGTCAGTGTAATACTCAGGGGAAGGAGATGGTAATGAACAAATAGGTGAAACATGGGAATGATAATGGGGATTAGGGAAAACAATGTTACAATCAAGGCTAGGAGACTCGTTATGCATAAATACATCACATTACCGCTCCAAAGGAGTCTTATCTAGATCATACACCTCATCTAAAATGTCTTTCCACTCAAAGCATGCATCAACAACACTAAACCTAGTAATTCCCCCAAAATGCTCACCCGCCTCAAGCCCCGTGCACTGAGCTAAAGGAAAGGATGAATCATGTAAGGTCAAGACAACATCAGTGTTGCCCTAGGGTGATACAAACTCAGGCTTAGCCTAGCATGCATAATAACGATAAGTTTCGTGGTCAGTAGAATTACACAAATCACACCAAAAAGGAGCATAATAAGATCTAGCATAAAATGAATATCTAAAAATACAGTTAGCTTTCTCAAACTCAATTGAATCCCAAGCAATCCACTAAAGCAAATACCATGCCTCATCAACATTTTTACCATGAAAACCCCAATACTCTAAAAGGGCTTGTGTTTTACTATTCACACCCTCATCAACAATGTGTAAAATTTTGCATTTTCCCACACAATAACCACATTGAGCAAGAAAGACATTTAAATGCTTAAAATTCGTCCAAAATAATTCAAGCTTAAATTAAGGGAAATAGGAAATTGCCATTGTTTTTTTTCTTTCAACGATTTTTTAAATTTTTTAAATTTTAAAAATTTTTCTCGGTTTTTTTTCAAAAACAAAATGCTTAGTCAAACCTATTGAGAAAAATCCAATATTCTCCGCTAGTCCCCGGCAATGGTACCCAAAACTTGATAGGGTCGCAAGCACACAGTGGCGTTGTAGTAAATCAAGATCCATCCCACAGAGACTAAGTTGATCTACTAGGTTATAATCCCTTAAGATAGGCTTAGTGAATCCAAAATTTGTGAATGAAATTTATCTATGCTACTTATCTAATCTAATAGATAATCAATCAAGGAATTTAATTAAACCAAGTAATTTTCCAACTCAAGAATTAATCAAGCCATTTTCTTTAGATGGGCAATTCCAAAACCGATAATTGAATTATCAAACCCCTCTTTCAAGGTGGAATGAAATTCTTAAATCTAATCAACTTACCATTTCTCAAGGGTCTTTGATTAATCTAAGATTATTAAGAGCGCGATTATCAAATTTAGGGATTTCTTAAAAAATGAGTCTTTCTTAAGATCCCACACACTTAAGTCAAATCTTAGTTTTCCAAGATCACTTTCAGTTCTTCACCAAATGTCTAAAACAGGCAAGAAATTGATCAAGCTTCTTACGAGCAAATCAACGTCTCAGATTCAATAGAATAAACCTAACAAATCCAAAGCACTTTTAGATCAAAACAAGAATTGGTTCAATCACAAAAACTTAATCAATTCCCAGATTAGCAATCCAAAACTTAACCCAAAAACCAGTACTCATATAAAGAGCATAAAAATCTAAAGAGAAAAGAGAATCAAAGGGAGAGGAATTGCTCTGCTTAAGTTGTCGTAGCAAACCCGATCCAGAATCCTTGCAATCTTCACCTTCAATTGCTCTTAACTCTCTCTATTCTAATCTAAATCCTAATCTAGATAGTGGATTAAGGAGAGTGAAATAGGATGGGAGGATGAAAATGACGTTGAGAAGCACCCTTTTTATAGTAAAATTCTTAAAAGCTGAATAGTCATGCGAATTCATAAAATTACAACTGCTAGGAAGTCGAAAAGCTGTGAGAAAACAAAAGGCCTCGTAGGAAATGAAGACAACACGGACCATGGCCTTACCACGGACAGACCATGGTAGCCATTGGCTCAACATTTTTCTATTCTTCTTTCCTTCCATGAGCATGGCAACTCAACCCGTCCGTCGTGAGTCATAAGGATGATTTGTAAGGGTCAATTCTTGATCAAAAAGGTCTCAAAACTTGCAAAAGTCATCAAAGCACTATAACCAAGCATAAAATGGGAAAAGAAGTATAGATTATAACATGAAGTACACAATTCTCTCTAAAAATGCAGTAAAATGACCATAAAATGATATACAATTTAAGCACTTATCACTTATGTAGTTGTGGTCTAGCAAAGTAATCCTCGATTCAAGTCCAAAAGACTAATAAAGTCCAAGAAGCTCAAATAGGCCCAAATTGAAAATGTTCAGCATCCAGTTGAGATAAACTCTAGCGAATATAGAATTATTATGTTTATGTTACAACGTTATTCATTGAATAAGCTTTTCAGTGATATATTATGCATAGAGTCCAATGAGCAATGGAAAAGATATAAGTCGAATAATTCGATTAGTGCTGAAAATGGCACCCATTCACTATTTTACTTATATCTTATACCACACTTACCTAAAATTATGAAATTCATTTTATTGGAACCCAGACATAATAACCTTTCAAGGAAAAAAATAATCGCTCAGACAGTGGTCGAATGTAAAAAATATGGCCAAAATAAACCGGGCTCTCCACAACCTAGCCTAGTAACCTAGGCAAGTTCTTGCTTCCAAGAACCGGGCCTGGTCCTCTATATTGAAATCTAGTCGAGCTCCCTCTCCTCGAGTCCTTTTCTAGCTAAACGAGATTAATTAACTAGAATTTTGGTCTGATTAGTTTATCGAGACAAATTAGTTAGAATCCTAGCTAAAATAGTGTACCTATTTAGATTAACCTTAATGGGACAAGGATTGGGTCTCCTATTTTAAAACCCATTCAGACTATCCCATCAACCATTATAAATACCACAAGGGGTTAGGGGGATCGAATTTGATGAATCAATGAGGGAGGCATGGGGCATCAAAAGAGATCAAAATATTAGAGAGAGGAGAGCATCAAAATTAAGGAGTAAATACTCCGTACATGGAAGGTAGAGAATTAGGTGAACTATTAAAAAAGGCATCATTCTGCTGGTTTCCCGAGTAAATTGGGTGGGTTATCCCAAGGGCAAAAACTCTATCTTGCTTACCCTTCCACTCTATTCCTCATTTATGATTTTTGATGCTAAATTATCAAAGATGTAATCTTTAGGTAATCCCTGTTTGCTATAATTTGCTTACTTTACTTTTGTTTGCATTGGAGGAAAGTATGCCCCTTTTCCATGATTATATGAATGATTCTAATTGGTTGCATAGACATAAGTTAGTATAATTAAGTTTTGATTTCCATATTGATTAGTAGAGGTTGTCGGTGATGACGATAGGTGATACCATCACATCACCAAACCTTCGTCCCTGAATCTAAAACGTCGGTTCCAGATCAGGGAATCAAGATGGGTCCCTACACTAGGGATGGTTTGTGGCCTTTCAGAAGCACTTTTGAAACTATTTAAATTTATCCCTTTGGTGTCCCTACTGGCATGATCTGCTTCAAAAGGTGTCAATTTTGTAGGTTTTCCTAAAACTCACTAGCAATGCTATTTAGGTAAATAATAATTCTTTGTTATTTTAATTCGCTCATGCACTACAAGGCTGAAGGAAAACATATTAGGATTCAGGTGGCAGATTCTGCCTGCACCAAAATGAGGATACCTGATCGGACCTTAATGCAAGCCGCGTTCTTTGGTCCGGTCAAGGAAACTGTTAGGACCTCAGTCCAGCAATGACGGACCTGGTTCTACCTAGGGAACTTGGCCATGTTCTCAGGCCAAGCTCAAGCCCATGCTTCATAAGATTGCAAACTAGCATTGCATAAACCTGTAATTAAAAAAATTAATAATTTAAAACCTACAATTTCTAGAAAAGCATGAAAGTACCTAACAATAAGTTCTAAGCTATTCGTAGGGGATTGCACCCGGGGCAGTGGATCCTTACAACATATGGCCTTGGAGGGGCCAAGCCGTACAACCATCACCTTGGCTGAGTATGAGGTGGCTCATAAGGAGGAAGAAGAGCACGGAGACAATATTTGTCTAATATAGGGATAGAGGAAATTGTGGAATAAGTAAATGAGGGAGAGTTGCCAGTCTGAAGGAGGACTTTGAATGGCCTCAAGAGCAACAAAGATAAGCAAAGGGAGAATATCTTTCACTCAAGATGCATGATCAAGGGAAAGAGATGGCCACTCATCATTGATAGTTGGACTTGTACCAAAATTGCATCCTCAAGCATGGTGGAGAAACGCAACCTCTAAGCCTTGGTTTACCCTCACTCCAACAACATCCAATGGCTTAACCAACGATAGGGCTCTAAGTCAATTCTAGATGCCTTACTTTATTCAGTATTGATAAGAATGGTCATTCCAAGCTTTGGTGTGACATTATACCTATCGATGCTTATCATATTTTGTTAGGGAGACTTACTTTTTCACCAAAGATGGGAAGAAGATAACCATATCCCCTCTCACCCTAACTCAAATTACAAAATCACAACTACAAAAGAACCTAGACCAAACCAATTTCCTCCTTACTCCAAGAGAACCAGTTCTTGGGGCCTTATAACATGAGGGTAGGGCCTTTAGAGATTGGATCCTCCTCACCCTTTAGGAATCCGAAACTACCTATCCACAAATATCAGGAGGTTTAACCCCGAAAGAAACGTCCAACCTCATATTGTCCTTATTGCCGAATCCATACTCCCAAACAAACCAGCATACCGGATGAATGACTTCGAAATCATGGAAATACAAAGGCCATTTGAGGAATTATAGTCAAGGGCCTTGTTAGGAAAGTCTTAGCCCTTGTCCGTACCTGCCCCCCTTGTGCCAAAGAAGGATGCATCCATGAGAATGTGTGTGGGTAGTCATGCCATTAACAAGATCACCATAAAGAATAGCAACGCATACCAAAATTGGAGGACATGCTAGATGAGCTTTATGGATCTAAAGGCTTTTGTAAGGTTGATTTGAGAGGTGGTTATTACCAAATCCGAATTAGGGAAGGCGACGAGTGAAAGATCGCTTTTAAGCCCAAAGGGGGGTTATATGAGTGGTTAGTCATGCCTTTTGGCCTCTGTAATGCCCTCAACACCTTCATGAGGTTAATGAATCAAGTATTTTAGACCACCCATTAGGCACTTTGTTATGGTTTACTTCGATGACTTCTTGATTTATAGCCAAAGTAAAGAAGCGCACCTTGATCTTACTCAAGTCATGAAGGTCCTTAAAAGGGAAAAGCTTTACGGTAACTTGAAGAAGTGCTGCTTTTTCATTCATGAGGTGGCATTTTTTGCATTACATAGTATATGCGATGAAAGCAAAGTCCAAGTTAATGAAAACAAAGTAAAGGTAATTTGATCATGTCCCACTCCATCAAGTATTCATGATCTGTGAAAGTTTCTATGGACTGGCCTCCTTCCATAGGCAATTCATTAGAAACTTTAGCACCATCAGGACCCTATGATCGAGAGTCTCAAAGGTACCTCATTCAAATAGAATAAAAAGGCTAAATAAGCCTTTGAGGAGATTAAAAGAAGCTCACTCAAGCCCTGGTTCTAGCTTCCTTATGCCTCAAGAAGGTCTTGAAAGTTGAATGTGATGCCTTCGAAGTTGGGATTGGAGGAGTTCTTAATCAAGAAAGTTACCCCATTGCTCACTTTAGTCAGCAATTGTGTGACCCCAAGAGGATGTACTCCACATACGACAAAGAATTCTATGCCATCATTCGATCACTTGAGCATTAAGGTAATTATAATGAATTCATTCTCCACTACGATCTTGACACTCTCAAGTACATTCAAGGCCAACACAAGCTCAACACTTGTCATACCAGTTGGTTTGAATATATCCAAACCTTTCACTTAACAATCAAGCACAAATTCAGAAAGCTTAACAAGGGTGTTGATACTCTCTCATGGAGGTACCTACTTTTGTTTCAAATAAATGCTTGTGTTCTAGGTTTTGAGGATTTGAAATCTCTTTATATTGATAATAAGGACTTTACGAAGCTATTCAAGGAGTGTCAAAGGTGGCCAAGCGAGAATTCCTAGTTCACAAATGCTACTTGTTCGAGGGAACTCAGCTTTGTGTGCCTAATTGTGAAACTAGGGAGCAATTGATCCGTAAGGTGCATAGAGATTTCGTGGCCAACCATTTTTGTGAAATGAAGTTGCTCATCCTCAAGGGACTCTACTATTAGAATTGTATAGATAAAGATGTGCAAATTGTGATCAAGACGTGTACAACTTCTCAAATGGCCAAGAGTCACACCCTCCCTCGAGGACTCTACACCTCATCGCCTATGCCTAACTTTCCTATGGGGATGATGTTAGTATGCAATTAATCTTAGAGGAGCCACAAACTCAAAGGAATAAGGACTCTGTTCTTATGGTGGCATATCGCTTTTCAAAGATGTCTCACTTCATTACTTGCAACAAGACCAATGATGCAACTCATGCGGCCAATTTGTACTTCAAAGAGGTGGTCAAGCTCCACTGCATCCTAAGATTAATGGTGTTCAAACAAAGCACCAATTTTTTAAGTCACTTTTGGGTAACCTTGTGGAAAAACCTAAGCACGATGCTCAAGTATAGTGCAATTAAATTTAGAACTTGCAAGGGAGAACCTAATCAAGTCTTTGACCAGATAAGTAATTTTTTAAAATAAGGCAAGGATCCGCAAACAGTTATGGAACTAATACACATTATGAAGTGACATTAAGGGATATCCAGGCTAAGGTACATCTTGCAAAATTCATATGTTTCATATGAACATAATCATATATAATTTTTATATGGCAATATTTCATACTGTGTTTTTCACATAATAATATGAGTCCGCCTAATTTATCAACATATGCTTGTGCACTTATGTATGTACGTAATATACATATCATATTGACTACATTAGTTCTAACTGGCCAATGTCAACTGGCTTCAGCCGACGAGACTTCCCGATTCGTCTAGATATGCGCATATGAAAGGGGAAAACTACGAACTATAAGGGCTGAAGCATACAATAATAATAAGAATATGGCAACAATTTTATTTGTTCATTCTGTCCCTTTTTATTTTGAAAAAAAAAAATTGAATTGAAATGTGTGTGCTCACAAATGATCATTAAGTTGTATTTTTTTTTTATAATATAGGATAGATGTATTGAGCTTTGGTTTGCCGTTCAAGATGTTTTATTGTTTTCTTTTTAAGAAGGGTTTTCTTTGGCTATCGAGATAGAAGAAAAACTAGAAGTAACCTTTGAAGTCTGTGATACCTTTTTTTTAGTGCCCGTGACTCATGGTGGCAATCCATTATGTTCACGTCTTACAGTTTCAATGTTGTAAATATAGAGGAATGGTTATAACTTGGCTTATGTAACATCAAAAGTACTTGGACTTTCATTACAGTATGATTAGTTAAATGTAATGTACATAGGCCAAGTACTAGTGAGCATAACTAAAACCTTATGGATGTAAGGCTGACCTTAGATCATGTTTTGGTGGACCAGTTTGTAACCCATCTTAACTCGACCTAAAAGCCTTGCCTCCTGGGCAACGATAATGCCCATACTCCTCAATTATTCCGCTGCACTAGCCATTAATTAGTTGATTGAATTAGGTTGATGTAGTGGTTATGGGGTTAAGGTTTACAAAAACAAACTTGAAAAAGGATTATAATGGCCTGTAAAAGGCCCCTCCTACTACTTGTAAAAGTAGATTATGAGTTCATGAAAAAGGTTGAGTAAAAACTCTCCTACAAGGGTGGATTCTTTTGAGCCAAACTCGTCAGCATTATATTTATAATTTAGTTCCTTAAAGTGGTGATCTTATAGGTTCAAATCAAACTCCCTAGTGGTGCTTTAACTGTATCTAGGAGCTTAGTTTAGAAGAACCCTTTGGGGAGTTTAGTGGTGTTTCTGTATCTATCAAGCCTCTTGAGTCTAGTTCCCTTCTCTCCATATTTGGATTCATTTGGGTGAGCTGAGCACATATCTTTCATATAATTATTTGTGCCATTTAATTTCTTGTCTTTTCATTTTTATGAACGTCAATAGTCATAAAAAATTTAGTCCAAACTCGCCCCATGAAATCTAAAATAGATTGTGGCTCGTGAACCCTTATGTTTAAGGTCAGGGGACATACATCATTTGGTATTGCAGCTTGGCTACCCTCTTAGGCCTTCAAGCCAGGCCAAACGCATCACTTAAGCCAAACAGAAGTCATACCACAAAAAACCAGAATCCATATCTTCAAGGAGGAAAAGAAAGAAGTTGGTCAAGTGAAAACATAAACCTGACTTCCTTGAGCTTGATCAAAAAAAAATGGGGTCTCATCCTATGTTCTTTTATCCTTGATAAGGAAGTGGAAGTAGAGATGCCCTTAACCTCCAATAAAAAACTGCATAAGAACAACAAGGTTTATTAGAACTTGCGTCCAAGGTTCGACGAGCACAAACATGAAGGAAGTCATGAAGACCTTTTAGACACCTTCGAAGAAGAAACAAGCGAAAAAAGATCTTGAAGATTTTGATCCATGAAGAATGCCCCTATTCTCAGTAAGAATTGAGGAAAATTCTTTTTCAAGAAGGGATGATTGATGTTGGTCCCGAGGTCATGCTCATATAACTTTTTCTGAGGTGGTAAATTCAGTTCAAAATCATGCAGGACCCTATCTTATTTTTGCTTTATCACTTGAGTTTTCTAGAAAAAGGCATTTTATGGAGTTTTATTTGAACTTGAAACACCATTTTCCAAAGGGGTTTCCAAATCCTTGTGCATCATGTTCAAAGGGAAACAAGAACCAAACTTAAAAATCAACTGCAGTGCTTCTATTTCTTTCCAATGTTGTGCAGCTCAGGCTCTACCCATAAAGCATTCAAGAAGTGTGATTAGCTTTCTGGGAAGCTAATGAAATCTACTTTTTGATAAAGTAATTTAACCCAAGTTAAGTCAAGCAGTGTTACCAAAATAAGGCAAAGAGGTCGAAGTGTCAAGTCCATCCAATTGGGAAAGTCTGCGCCCTTAGTTTTCTTGTAAATGTTTTCATACCTAGGATGCTTCATTTTGAGGAAAAGGATAGTCCTACAAAACCTTAGGAAGTCTATTTTAGGTGAATGTAATTTAACCGAGACCAAGATAAGAGATTCTAGCAGAAAAGGACCAATATATACATGCCACCAATTTCAAAACCATAACAAGCCACATCAATTCATGCAGCTAATTCCCACTTCTCAACAAGAATTTTGATGTGATTTAAGTTATATAAGAAAAAAAGACATTTCAAATGTTTATTATGAATTTTCAAGCATCCCTTTTGAGAAAGTAACCAGAACGTTATAGCTTGTAGTAGTTGGAGGTTCAGCAGATCACCCAAGTAGCTCTCAGTCTAACAAGTTGATCATTGGAGGGTTGTAGCAAGAGTTTATTTTAAAAGTGGGAAATATCCACATACTTAGCTAAGGTTAGGGTGTCCTATCTCCAATAAATCAAGTTTAACTTGAATTGAACATCATTTGCTCATTCAAATTTGATCCCAAAGTCAGAAGGTCATTCTATAGTTCACTATTACATAGGTCTAAATATGGAACAACTAATACTCCATGCTCAGCCTTGTGATTTTGGTGACTTTATGGCATCAAAGTATGGGGTAATATTTATCAAAATCATGCCTAAAGTTTGGCATCAAGACTCCAAAAGTGTCGTCATATGAAACTAGAGGAAGTTTATTATACGCTTATGTAATTTAACTTAGTCCAAGTCAAGAGATTCTATGAGAAAACGGTCAATGTACAACAGCTGCCAGTTTCAGAACTAAAGTAGACCACATCAATTCATGCAGCTTGTTCCCACTTCTCATGAAGATTTTTTATAGGATTTAAGTTAAATAAAAAAAATGCATCCTAAAAGTTTCTTGTTACTTTTGAATCATCCATTTTGAGGAAGTGAGCAGAAAGTTATCACTTTTAGTTCTTAGAGATTCTGCAAATCAGCCTAGCAACTCATCAATCCATCAGGCTAAAGATTAGAGCCTCACAGGAAGAGCTTGCTTTAAGAGAGGGAAGCATTAATGTGCTTAATTCAAAGTTCATGATGTCCTCTTTCCAATCAATCAAGTTTGACATGAATTGGGCATCATTTGGTTATTCAAATTTGATCTTAAAGATAGAAGGTCAACTAACAGCTCCTTGTTGCATAAATATGAACATTGAATGATTAATACACCATGCTTAGCCTTATGATTTTACTGACTTTAGGCATCAAAGTTTGGCATACTAATTATCAAAATCATGCTTAAATTTTGGCATTAATGCTCCAAACGACCATGATTTATCTAGTTGAAGAAGGAAGGGAAGTCCTTTTACCTGGTTAAGGCCCATTTTGCAGGCAACCTGAATTCTTATCCTCTAAAGGCAATCTAACGATACAGTAAGTTGCTTATTTTTCCAAACAAATAACCAGCATATATAATAGCTTATCTGTAGTGATTTTGATACCACAATTAGCCACTTGCTCAGGGAGGTGCCCTTGGTTCTGCTAGTCAGTTTGGTTGTACATAATTGAATCTAGTTTACTTTCATTTGTAATTAGTCTACCCCTAGATGAAAGAGAGACTTGAGAAAAGATTATAATGGCTTATACAAGGCCTTCTTGCTACCTGTAAAAGTAGATTATAAGTTTATGAAAAAGCTTGAGTGAAAGCTCTCCTACAAGCGTGGATTCTCTTGTGCCAAAGTCCCAAGGGTTACCTTTAAGTTGGTTACTTAGAATGTTGATCTCCTAGGTCTAAATCAAAATCCTCGCTAGTACTTCTATTCTATCAAGGGAGCTTAGTTTTGAACCCTAAGAAGTTTAGTGGTGGTGAGTTTTCACACCTATCAAGCCTGTTGAGTCTAGTCCTCTTATCTCCAAGTGTAGATTCATTTGGATGACTTAAGCTCATTTCTTTCTTACAATTATTTAAAACATTTAATTTCTTATCTTATAGTCTTTGTAAACTTAAAAAGTCATAAAACATTCAGTCCATGCTCACCCCTTGAAGTCTAAAACAGATTATAGCTCATGAACCCTTATTCGAATGTGTTTGAGGTTTGGAGGCATACATTGTTTAGTATCAGAGCTTGGCTACCCTCGTACACCTTATTGCTAGCTTAAACATATCCCTCAAGCAAAACACAAGCCATACCTCAAAAATCAAAATGCCATCGCTTCAAGAAGGGAGAGAAAGAAATTAGTCAAGTTAAAGCATGAATTTTATCTCCTTCAGCTAGATGTACAACAATAGGGTCTTACCTTTGCTCTCACATCCTTGATAAGGATGAAAAGGTAGAGTTTCCCTTAACCTCCAATAAAGAATGGCATGTGGACAATAAGGACGATTGGAGCTTACCCCCAAGGTTTGATGAGCATGAACATAAAGGAAGCAATTAAGAGCTTTCAGTCCATCAAGAATGCCTTATTCCCAACAGGAATTGGGCATAATTCATTTTAAAGAAGGAGTGATTGAGATACACAAATCGACCTTAAAGCGACGCTCATGTGACCTTTTCCAAGGATGTAAATTCAGTTCTAAATCTTGTTGGACCTTATAATATTTAGGCTTTATCACTTGAGTTTCATGTAAGAAGACATTTTATGGAGTTTTATTTGAACTTCAAAAGGGCATCTTCCAAAGAGTTTTCAAATCTAAGATCATTATGCATTCAATAATCAATTTCAAGTTAGTTTTATTTATATGCAGTTCTGTGCAGCTCATATTCCACTCATAAAATACATTTAAGTAGCTAAAATTATGCTTTTTAGAAAGCTAATAAAGTCCACTTCTGGAGAATATAATTAATTTCAGTTAAATAGAATGATTGTTACTAGTATAAGGTTAAGAATCTGAAGTGTCAGGTCCATCTATATGGGACAATCTGCAACCTTAGTTTCATTATAAATGTTCACTTTACTACAATGCTTCATTTTGAGCAAAAGAGTAGTCATATGAAATAGTAGGAAGTCTATTTTATTTTCATGTAATTTAACTTAGTCCAAGTCAAGAGCTTCTACGTGAAGATTCAATGTACACATCTTGCTAGTTGTAGAACCAAAACAAGCCGCTTTAATTCATGTGGCTGACTTCCACTCCTCATGATGGATTGGATGTGATTCAAGTTCTATAATAAAATAGACATCCCATAATGTCTCTTGAATTTTTAAGCATCATTTTGATGTGACTTTGATGTGATTCAAGCTTTTAGTACTTGGAGGTTTTGTGGATCAGCTAAGCAGCTCGTTCGTCCATCACGCTGATCCTTGAAGGGTTGCAACAAACGTTGCTTAAAGAGTGTAAAACTTCCACATCACTAAATTAAAGTTCATGTGTCCTATTTCTAATGAAATAAGTTTCACTTGAATCTAACATCATTTGTTATTCGAATTTGATCTTAAAGTTAAACAGCCGTCCTACTGTTCACTATAGCACAATTCTAGATATAGAATGATTAATACTCCATGCTTAGCCTTATCATTTTGTTGAATTTAGGGCACTAAAATATGACATAATATTTATCAAAACCATGGCTAAACATTGGCATCAAGACTCTAAAGGACCACACTTTATCTTGCTGAAGAAAGACGGGAAAGATGTTTGTCCAATTAAAGACCATCTTATAGGCCACTTTCATTCTTGTCTTGTAAAGCCAATCTAATGATGCTTCAAGTTCCTTATTTTTTAAATGAATTATTAGCTAATGTATTAGCTTGTCTCTTGCAATTTTGATACCTCCATGAGCCACTAGATCAAGGAAATGAGGTGTCAATTATTCCTTAGTTTAACAAGTCATTTTGGTTGTAGTTAACATAGCCTACTTTACTTTTATTCAAAATTTGCTTCTCCAGGATGATAAAGAGACTTAAGAAAGGATTGTAAAGGCCTATAAAAGGCCTCTCCTGGTTCTTGTAAAAGTAGATTGTGAGTTTATGGGAATGCTTGAGTGAAAACTCTCCTACAAGGGTAGATTCTCTTATGCCAAAGTCCTAAATGTGATATTCTAAGTTGTTTCCTTAGACTGGTAATCTCTTAGGTCCAAACCGAACTCCTTACTGGTACTTTTGCTCTATCGAAGGACCTTAGCTTGGAAGAACCCTTGAGGAGTTTGGTGGTGGTGATTTTCTATATCTATTAAGCCTTTTGAGTCTAGCTCTCTTCTCTTCAACTGTGGATTCAGGGGAATTGAGTCTATATCTTTCATATAATTATTTGCGTAATTTATTTTCCTTTTGTTTGATTTTATAATCCATAAATGTGACAAAACATTATGTCTAAACTCACCCCTTAAGTCAAAAATAGATTGTGACTCATGAACCCTCAATTGGAAGTTTTTGAAGTCCAGAGACACACATCATTTAGTATTAGAGTTTAGCTACCTTCCTAGGTCTTATTGCTAGCCTAAACACATCTCTTAAGCCAAATAGAGGACATACCATAAATAATCAGAATGTCATGTCTTCAGGAAGGAAGAGAAAGAAGTTTATCAAGTTAAAACATGAGGTTAATCTCCTTGAGATAGATATATAAAAATATGGTCTCAACCTTTACTTTCTCATCCTTATTAAGGAGGACAAAGTGGAGTTACCCTTAGCCTCTAATAAATTATGGCATGCGAACAACGAGGTTGATCAAAAATTTGCTCTAAGTTTTGATGAGCATGAATGTGAAGGAACTTATCAAGACCTTTTAGAGACTTTCAAAGAAGTAAAACAAGCAACAAAGATTTTTGACGAATTCAAGCAACTCTTGGTCCATGAACAATGCCTTACCCTCAATGCCATGCTCACATGACTTTTTCCAAGGAGGTAAATTCATATCTAAATCATGCTGGACTTTATCATGTTTTTGCTTCATCACTTGAGTTTCATTAAAAAAGGCATTGTGTGGAGTTTTATTTGAACTTAAAAAGGACATTTTCCAAAGGGTTTGTTGAATCCAAAAGCATCGTGCATTCAAAGGGAAAATAAGAACTAAACTTAAAAATCGGCTCAAGTTAGTTTTGTTTCTATATAGTTTTATGCAGCTCATATTCTACTAACAAAATGCATGTAAGAAGCTGTAACTAGCTTTTTAGAAATCTAATGAAGTCCACTTTTCAGTAATGTAATTTATTTAAATTCTATTCATGGTTGCCATTATAAGGCAAAGAAATCAAAGTGTTGGGTCTACCTATATGGTCAATTTGCTGCCTCAATTTTGTTATAAATGTTTCTTTGGCTAAGATGATTCATTTTACGCAAAAGAGTTTTCATATGAAAGCTTAAGAAGTCTATTTTTTTGCATTTTATTTAACTTAGTCCAAGTCAAAGGCTTCCAGGAGAAAAGGACCAATGTATAATTGCTGCCAGTTTGAGAACCAGGGCTGACCACATTAATTTATACAGTTGGCTGTCAATCCTCATATAGGATTTTGATGTGATTCAAGTTGTATAAGAACATAGACATCCCAAGTTGCTTATGACATTGGAAGCATCTATTTTGAGCAAATACACAAAAAGTTATAGGCTTTAGCACCTGCAGGTTCACATCAGTTCATTAGGCTAAAATTTGGAGGGTTACAACAAGAGTTTGCTTGAAGAAAGGAAAGCATGCACATGCCTAGTCGAAGTTAGGATCCTCTTTTTCCAATTAGTCAATCTTTACTTGAATTGGACATAATTTGGCCATTCAAATTTGATCTCAAAGTCGAAAGGACATTCTACAGTTTGTTATTGCACAGGTTTGAATATTTAACGATTAATACTCCATGATTACCCGTATGATTTTGCTAAATTTAGGGAATCAAAATCTGGTATAATATTTATCAAAATAAAGCAAAACGTTTGGGATCAATGGTCCAAAGGACCACGCTTTCTCTAGTCAAAGATGCAGGGGAAATCCCTTTACTCGGTTGAAGCCTATTTTGCAACACACTTGTATTCTTGCCTTTTATAAATTTCTTATTTTTCCAAATAAATCACTAGCCGATGTGTTAGCTTATCTCTAATAATTTTGACACCTCTGTTATCCACTTGATTAATGAGATGAGGTGTCAATCCTTTGGTTCAGCTAGTCATTTTGGTTGTACATAACTTAGGCTAGTTTACTTTTATTTGTAATTAGTCTTCTCCTGGATGAAAATGAGACTTGAAAAAGGATAGCAATAGCCTATTAAAGGCCTTCATGCCTATGAAATTAGATTATGAGTTTTTGGAAAAGTTTAAGTGAAAAACTCTCCTACAAAGGTGGATTCTCTTGTGCCAAAGTCCTAAATTGTGCATCTTTAAGTTGGTTCCTTAGGGTGGAGATCTCTTAGCTCCATATCAAACTTCGTTTTAGAAGAACCCTTAAAAAGTTTGCTGGAGGCAATTTACTTAAGTGTTAGGTCTATCTCTATGGGATAGCCTGCAGCCTCAGTTTCGTTACAAATATTTCCTTAGCTAGGATGCTTCATTTTGAGCAAAAAAGTAGTTATTTGAGAGCTTAGTAAGTCTATTTTGTGGTCATATCATTTAACTTGGCCCAAGTCAAGAGCTTATAGGAGATAAGGACTAATGGCACATGCTACTAGTTTTAAAACTAGAACAAACCACTTAAATTCATATAGCTGGTTTCCACGCCTTACTAAGGATATTGTTGTGATTCAAGTTGTGTAAGATAATAGAGATCCTATTGTTACTTCTGATATTTAAAGCATAAATTTTATACAACTGAGCAAAAAGTTGTAGCTTTTAGTACTTAAAAGGTAGCGACTTAAGTTTGCGTCAAGAGAGGAGAACATCCACATGCCTAAAGATTAAGCATGTCCTATTTCTAATGAATCAAGCTTTACTTGAATTGGATATCATTTGGTCATTTAAACTTTATGTCAAAGTTAGACAGTCATTTTGCAATTTTCTGCTGCACAAGTCTAAATATTAAATAATTAATACTCCGTGCTTAGCCTTGTGATTTCTCTAACTTTAAGGATCAAAATGTGGCTTAATATTTACCAAAACCATATCTAAAGTTTAGCATCAATACCACAAAGGACCATTCTTTATTCAATTGATAAAGAGGGGAAATCCTTTTATCCGGCTAAAGCTAATTTTGTAGGCCACCAGCATACTTAACTTCTATAGCCAACTAGTGATGCGTTAGCCTTTCTTTTGTAATTTTGATAGCTCTATTAGCCAATTGATCAAGGAAATGAGGTGTCAATTATCCCTAGTGTTGGTTGTGTAAAACTTATGCTAGTTTACTTTTATTTGCAATTAGTCTTGCCCTAGATGAAAGAGAGACTTGATAAAAGATTGTAATGGCCTATAAAATTCCCCTATTGTGGCTTGTAAAAGTAGATTACGAGTTTATGTATAGGTTTGAGAGAAAACTCTCCTATAAGGGTGGATTTTCTTATGCCAAAGTCCCAAGTGTTGTATCTCTAAGTTGCTTCCTTAGAGTGGTGATATCTTATGTCCAAATCAAACTCTTTAGTGGTGACTTTTTCTACTGACAGCTTAGTTTTTAAAGAACCCTTGACGAGTTTGGTGATCATGATTTTCAATTTCTATCAAGCCTTTTAAGTCTAGTTCTCCTCTTCCTAAGTGTGGATTCATTTGAGTGAGTTGAGAGTGAGTTGAGTTCATATATAATAATTTGTATGATTTAGTTTTCTTGTATTTTCATTTTGTAATCCTCAATAGTCGTACAACACTTAGTCCGAACTCACCCCTTGAAGTCCAAAATAGATTGTGGCTGATGGGCCCTCATTTGGATGTGTTTGAGATCTAAAGACTTACATCATTTGGTATAAGAGGTTTGCTACCCTCCTAGGCCTTGTTACTGGCCTAAATACATCCCTTAAGTCAAACACAAGCCATACTAGAAAAAATCAAAATACCATGTCTTTAGGAAAGGAAAAAAAGAAGTTAGTTAAGTTAAAACATGAGCTCGACCTCCTTGCTCTAGATATATAACAATGGGGTTTCAACCTTTGCTCTCACATCCTTGATAGGAAAGGGGAGGTTGAGCCACCCTTAACTTCCAATAAAGAATGGCATAGGAAGAATTAGGTTGATTGGAACTTGCCTCCAAGGTTTGCTGAGCATTAACATAAAGGAAGTGATCAAAATCTTTAAGACACTTTCAAAGAAGAAAAACAAGCGATAAAGTTTCTTGAAGAATTCAAGCAACTGTTGGTCTATAAAGAATGCCCTTATTCTCAACAAGAATTGGTGATAATTCTTTTTAAGAAGAAGTGATTGATGTGCATATAGATCGATCTAGAGGCCATGCTTAAATGAATTTTTCTAAGGAGGACCTTTTCATATTATGGCTTTATCACTTGAGTTTCATGCAAAAAGGCATTTTATGTGAGTTTTACTTAAGCTTTAAAAAGCCATTATTAGAAGGGGTTTTCAAATCTAAGATCATCGTACATTCAATGGTAGAACAAGAATTAAACTTAAAAATCAGCTCAAGTTAGTTTTGTTTCTGTCTAGTTTTATGTTGCTCCTATTCCACTCATAATATTCATTTAGAAACCTACAAATTAGTTTTTCAAAAAGCTAATAGTCTACTTTTTGGTAATGTAATATATTTTAAGTTAAGCTGAGTAATTATTGTCGAAATAATACAAAGGATCCCAACTGTCAGGTTTGCCTTTCTGGGACAATCCATAGCCTCAATTTTCTTATCAATGGTTCTTTAAGTAAGATGCTTCATTTTACACAATTTAGTATTCAAATAAAAGTTTACGAAGTTTATTTTATGCTCATGTAATCTAACTTAGTCCAAGTTAAGACATTCTAGGAGAAAAATATCAATGCACATATGTTGCCAGTTTCAAAACTAGAACAAACCACTTCATTTCATGCGGATAGTTCCTACTCCTCACAAAGGATTTGAAGTGATGTGGTATCTGTGAAACCTCTACAGTCTATTTCTCTTCTATGCAAGGGTATATTCATTTGGGTGAGTTGAGTTCATGTCTTTCACACAATTATTTACAGCCTTTAGTTTTCTTGTCTTTTCATCTTTATAAACCTCAAAAGTCACAAAAAGATTAGTCCATACTCACCCCTTGAACCTTCATGTTTACGTGTTTGAGGTTCGGAGGCCTTCATCATTTGGTATCAAAGCTTAGCTATCCTCATAGGCCTTATTGCCAACCTAAACATATCCTTCAAGCAAAAAACAAGCCATAGCAACATATACAACAATGGGGCCTCCTCCTTTTCTCTCACAACCTTGATAAGGAAGAGGAAGTTGAGTGGCCCTTAACCTCAAATAAAGAATGGCACTGAATAATGAGGTTGATTGGAACTTGTCTCCAAGGTTTGATGAGCATAACATGAAGGAAGTGTTCGAGAAATTTTAAACACTGTTGAAGAAGAAAAACAAGCAAAAATACAAATCCTTGTCCACGAATATTGTATATTCTCCACAAAAATTAGAGATAATTCTTTTTCAACAAGGGTGATTAATGTTTGTATAGATCGGTCTCAAGGCCATGCTCATACAACCTCTTCTAAGATGATAAATTCCATTCTAAATCACGCTGGACCTTAACATAGTTTAGTTTTATTGATCAAGTTTCATAGAAAAATGCATTTTATAGACTTTCATGTGAACTTCAAAATGCCAATTTCCAAATCCAATAGCATCACACATTCAAAGGGAAAATATAAAACTAAGCTTAATATCAGCCCAAGTTAGTTCTGTTTAGGTCCAATTTTGCACAGCTCATACTCCACTAGTAAAATGCATTTAAGAAGCTAAAAATCATCTTTTTAAAAAGCGAATGAAGTCTATGTTTTGCTAATATAATTTATTTTGAGCAAAATCTAGTGATTGTTGTCAGATAAAGGGAAAGAAGTGGAGGTGTCAGGTTTATCTATAAGTGACTTTCTGCAGCTTCTGTTTTATTGTAAATGTTCCCTTAGCTAGGATACTTTATTTTGAGCAAAAGCCTAGTCATCTGAAATACTAGGAAGTTTATTTTTTTTCTTGCATTATTTAACATAGTCTAAGTCCAGAGCTTTTAGGAGAAAAGGACCAATGTACACATGCTATCAATTTCTGAATCAAATTAAACAACTTCAATTCATACAACTGGTTCTTCATCCTCACAAATTACTTTTGATGTGATTCATGTTGTATACCAAAATAGAGATCTCAAAGTTTCTTATGAATTTTGAAGCATCCATTTTAAGCAAGTGAGTAGAAAGTTCTCGCTTTAGTACTTGGAGGCCCTCCAAATCAGCCCAACAGCTCATCAATCCATTATGCTGAACATTGGTGGGTTGCAATAGGAGTTTACTTGAAAAAGGGAAACATCCACATCCTTAGTTAAAATTTCTACATGTGTCTTCTCATGAATCAAGTTTCACTTCAATTGGACATCATTTGGTCATTCAAATTTGATCTTAAAGTTAGAGGGTCATTCTGTAATTCGCTACTGCACTGGACTGAATAGCCAATGATTAATACTCCATGATTAGACTTATGGTTTTGCTAACTATAGGGAATTAGTGGCGTAATAATTATCAAATCCATGCCTAATGTTTGACGTGAAGACTCCAAAGGACCATCCTTTATCTAGCTAAAGGAGTGGAAATCATTGTATCCAATTAAAGCCAATTTTGTAGGGCTTGCATTCTAGCCTTCTTTGGCCAATTTAATGATGCTACAAGTTCCTTACTGTGCCAAATACATTATTAGTTGATTTATTATCTCATATCTTGTAATTTTGACACGTCCATTAGCCACATGATTAAGGAAATTAGGTGTCACTTATCCCTTGGTTCAGCTAATCATTTTGGTTATACTTAACTTAGGCTAGTTACTTTTACTTGTAATTAGCCTTCTCGTGGATGAAAGAGACACTTGAGAAAGGATTTTAATAGTCTATAAAAGGCCCCTCTAGTTGCTTGTAAAAGTAGATTGTGAGTTTATGAAAAAGCTTGAGTGAAAACTCTACTACAAAGGTGGATTGCCTTTTGCCAAAGTCCTAACAGTTGTATCTCTAAGCGGCTTCCTTAGGGTGATGGTCTCTTAGGTCCAAATCAAACTCCTTAGTGGTGCTTTAGCTATATCTAGGGAGCTTAGTTTTAAAGAACCCTTGAGGAGTTTTGTGGTGGTGGTTTTCTGTATGTATCAAACCTCATGAGTATACTTCTCTTCTCTCAAAGTGTGGATTCATTTGGCCGAGTAGAGTTCATACCTTTTATATAATTATTTGCAATATTTAATTTCTTGTCTTCTCATTTTATAAACATCAATAGTCATAAAATATTCGGTCCAAAATCACCCCTTGAAGATAAACTAGAGTGCAGATCATGAAACCTCATTTGATGTGTTTGAGGTCCGGAGATATGCATCCTTTGGTATCAGAGCTTGACAACTCTCCTAGGCCTTAATGCTAGCCTAACACAACCCTCAAGCCAAACACAAGCCATATCAAAAAAAATGGGGAATGTTATGTCCTAGAGAAGGGAGATGAAGAAGTTAGTTAAGTTAAAACATGAAGTTGACCTCCTTGAGCTAGGCATGCAACAATTGGATCTCAACCTGTACACTCTCATCCTTCATAAGGAAGAGGAAGTAGACCTAGCCTTAGCCTCTAATAAAGACCTGCAATAAAGAATGGCATGGGAACAATAAGGTTTATTAGAACTTGTGTCTAAGGTTTGATGAGCATGAACATGAAAGAAGTGATCAAGACCTTATAAGCACATCCGATAAAGAAAAGCAAGCGATAAAGATTCTTGAAGTGTAACTACCAACTTATAATTACATAATTAACCATTCGGAAAGCATGAGCTAAAGCGGCGTGGGTAAACTGAAGGGCTTATACCCTAATAATTGATAATCAGTGGGTCCACTTGATTATATGATAAAACAATGTCTAAAAATGATTCATGAAATACTTGTATATGATCAGATTTTAGTATTTATAAAAGATATTGAATTTTTGAAGGGTACAAGCAGTACATGCACCTTGTTTCTTTAAATATATGTTCCTTCCTTTTGGTGTTAACCAGTGAATGGCTTGGTGGTAATGACCTCATCTTCTAATTCAAGCATATCTTTTGTTAATAATTTACATTATTTTTATTTGCTAAACTCCTACAGTTGCGTATGTTAAGCAAATAAAATATAGATATATTTTTCGCTGTCTAATTTACTATTACTATTACTATTATAATTATTATTATTTTTGTTGTTGTTGTTGGTGGTGGCGTTCTTATTATTATTATTATTATCCTTTCAAGTAACGTTTTCCTCTTATCTTGTTGCAAATCTTTAAAAATCATTTCATCTCCTTGATTATTGATTGATTATGAGTTTGTTTGGCTCGTAGAATATAATTATACATAATTAATGTAACTTTTGAAATCTTGTTTCCTGCTTCTATTTCTTACCTTCCGCAATAAGTTATTTCCCCCCCTAATCCATGGCAAAACCTCAATCAAAAATTTGTTTTCATTTTTGAACTTTAATAATTATTAACTTTTCCAAACTTAATATTATTATATCAAACTTTATAAATTGAAAACTATCAACCTCTCCAACTCACATACTACAAAGTCAATAAAAATGTTTTCATAAATATAATACTTAAATTATGTCTAATTAATCCAAGTTCTCAAAATTTAACCAATTTTCCTTTTTTTTTCTTCCCCAGGCACCACTTAAGTAATTAACTCCTATCAAACGTCAATCTCCATATCTGATCCAAAATAAGTAATTTTTTCTTCAATTTAACAATAAATAAATCAAAACTTGAGGAAAGAAAGCATCTTCGACACTATCATTCAATCTCTAAACCTTGCATCCAACACCAAAAACCCTAACTTCATTTCGTCTCAGCCAACCAAAATTAGCACTCCAATTCATATTTAAATTTCTTTCTAACATCAAACAAATAGACTAAATTCACGAATTTAACAAAATTAATCAAAGACATATGAAAGAGAGTGGAAGAGACTTGGGTTTTACCTTGAAAAATTAGGTGGAATAGAAAAAAGGAAGAGAACTGGAGAAAGAGGTGGTCACGTGGCAGGCTTATGGCAATGTTGGGTGGTGTTTGCTGGTGTCGGGATGGCATACGTGGTGGTTTGGCTGGGTAGGGCTGATGCATTCCAAGGGAAGGAAAATAAGAGGGAGAAAATGGGGTTATGAGGCCAAATCAATTGAATTTGTTTATTTTTATCACTTTTTACTTTTTTGTTTTTGTTTCAACAGATTTTGTTGTTGATTTTTGTTAACCTTTTCTCTTTTTAATGTTCATTTTATTTATTTATTTATTTTTGAATTATACCCTTTCCTTTTAATTTACTAATAAACTAATTAATTGAAGGATGCAATAGGTAATTTATCTACTTATTCGTTCAAGCATTGTAAGTCAAAGTGAAGTTGCTATCAAACTAGAACTAAGAAAAGCTAGGATATCAAGGACTTACAACATAAGGAAATCCAAAGGTAGGCTTTGGACCTACTATTGTAAGTCAAAGATCAAGTTACTAGCAAACCAGAAATAGACAAAGCTATGATATCAAGGACTCACAACAAAAGGGTGCAGCATAGGCTGTTAGATCCAAAACTGAAGAAATGCAAATGTAGGCTGCGGACCTACTATTATAAGTTAGAGATCAAGTTGCTATCAAAGCAAAACTAGGCAGACCTAGGATATCAAGGACTTACAATAGAAGGGTGCTATACAGGCCATTAGATCCAGATGACTAAGTCCTACAAAGCAACAAAGCCATGGGAAAGCATCGCAGCAAAATGAGACCAAATTGGGAGGGACTTTACTACATACATTAAGAATCTACCCGGCTAGTTTTACGCTTCACACTCTTGGGGGGCAATGAGGTGTTAAAAACCCGACATGTGGGCAATTTTATATGCTTCTTTATTTAAAGTCTTTATCTAGGTTCTAGTAGTTAACTTTCATTAGCGAGAAAAAATAGAAGAATTGTGTGTGTGCGTGTGCGCGCGCACATGCTCACGTCCTAGAGGGAGAGGGGTTTCCTTCTTATATAGTAGTTCGGAGAAAGAGAAAAACTCCCCTAAGGACAACGGAAACCTCCCCTAAGGACAGCGGAAACAGCATAGCAGCTCCCCAAGTTGGTTGGAGGTGAGGTCTGAACTAAAAAAACTAATCACAAAAAACCTTGCGCCTAACCTAGGACTCGCAACATGTTCCTAGTTGTAGTGGACGGGCAAAACCTACCTCCTACCCTAGTAGTTTTTACAATGGAATAGACTAGTGGCATGCTAACAGTATTGGTAGAGTGCGAGTTAAATATATGTTACAAGAGGATGTTAATATGAGGTGATGTGTCACCCTAATGGCTATATTTTTGCTATTACATCCACAAGGTCCTAGGTTTGACTCTCACACTACCAATTTGCATAAACAGCATGCTTTGGATATGTTTTAATCCTGGCTTTTTGTGCTTTCTGACTTTTGCTGAGAGGAGTGACAAGAAGAATTTAAGTTTTAATATTTATAACCCCAAGTGCAAGGTCTATCATCCAGTAATCAAGGTGTCATGCACTAGGAGTTGGGTTTCAAGTATCGAGATTAGCTCAAGTCGTTCAAGCTAGGCTAAGTGAAAGGAAAGAAAGGCAGGCTAAACTAAGCTAATGAACATACGAAAAGAGACTTGGAGTTTCGATTTGACCGATTGACGAACTACGCAATCGAGGCGAGTCCTAACCTGCCAAACCTATACTAAAAACTAAGGATGGTCGATTACACCATTGAAGACCACCCAAGCCCTCTCTCAAGGAACATAAGCTAGCTTAATTAGCCTAACCGCCTATTTTCGTGGGGTTAGACTAATTAGACCACGAGATTAACAACCCTCGGACCAAGTTAGGATCGGGGACTATTTTCATGTCAAAATCCCAGCTATCCTCTCTCTCAACACTAGCTAATCAACCTCCCTTCTCGGCGTAAGTCAGTCGCCCAAAAAATATGGAAGAAAGCTCTCTCAAGAATTTCATTGAACACTTGCAGGTATAAGAGAAAATGCTATGTTCAAACCATAAATTGGGTGTGGTTAGGTCTAATCCAAGACTAATTAGCCATCAAGAGGCTAATTATAATCCAAGCCAACAAAATTTAGCTACTAATCATCACAAGAAAACCATGAAATCAAACCACAACTAAGCCAGCAAGCATGAACCAGGGAGAAGAAAGGATCAAACCAATCTAATCTAGTAAGGTAATCTAACATGCTAATCTAACATGGATTAACTATAAAAACTAAACATTTAAACCAAACATAATCTAAACTAACATGCTCCAATGAAATAAGGAAGAACTAAATATGAAATAGAAAGAGAAAGAGAGTAGAGAAAACTTATTTTTAAATGGCTTGAATGAAAATCTTCAAGCTTGAGTTCAAAGCAACCAAAATAAAATCTAATCTCCCTAATCGAATTCCCCCATATTGAGGTTTTTACTAGCTAAACCTAATCTAAAACTAGCTAAAATTTTCCAAATAACCCCCAAAAAGTCCCTAATAAGGCCCTTAAAAAAGAATTCAAGACGTGGGAAAAATAGGCGCAACAACTGGCATCGTTCGTCGCACAGGTAACTGGTGGCCGTCGCCACCAAGACAACCGGTCGCGACCAAGATAGTTGACCGTCTCCACCACCTTCCTAGCCACTTGCAGGGTGGCGACAATTGGGGGTGGTGCGCACAACTCCCATCGTCTCTTGCTTTGTGATCTTCCGACTTTTCTTGTTCTGTCTTTGCTCCTTTTTGTGGTATTTGCTCGATTGAATTTATTGCCTATAAAATTAAACAAAACAAGCAAAAATCCTAAAGATTATACTATAATACAACCTAAAATTAGGCAAAAGAGCAATGTAAAATATGACAATTTAGTATCGAACAAATACCCCCACACTTATCTTTTGCTCATCCTCGAGCAAAACAAAAGAATAGCTAACCTAGGTACCTAACTCACTTTCGTAGGAATCACCGCTGCATTTAGCGTCGGCGACAAGCCCTTTAAACCCCTTGGTTCCTCCAAATGGACGAGAGAGGTCTCGTGGTGGTTTGTAAAAGATATACCCACAAAATCTTTGAAATATTTTTGAATTTTTTTCAAAAGCAAAGCGTACATACAGGGCAAAAGGGAAAATATCTACACACCTAGATCGATTTTATCACCCTAACAACCTAGTTACTAAGCCATATACAAGCAAAACATACATTCAAGACACACATAGGCAAAAATTGTATTCAGACTCCCTGTTTTCACCCCCACACAACACAATGACACGATTTGCACACCTTGGTTCTCCGTGCAAAGTGTATTGACTCTTCATGCTAGGCTAAAATAGGGCAAAAGGTCATCTCCGCTTGGCTTATGACTCCTTTTATTTTTGCTCTCTTTTTTCTTTTTTTCTTTTTTTCTTGCTTTTCTCCTTATTCTTCTTCGCCTAGGTGGGTAGTTCTTGGCTTATTAGGCCTTGAACTCCCAGAGGAACAACTTGGCACATACATTGACTTCTTCCTTATTTAGGGGTTTTATTTGGATGTGCAGGGCACTTATTCAAGCCCAAATGGAGGTGCTAGAGTTAAGCTCACTTTTGCATCATGCTTTTCTTTTCTTTTTTTCTTTTTCTCATAATGAAGCCAAAACTGAAAGTCAATTAATTAAGTAGAATGTCCCCAACCCAAATTTCAAGAACTAACAACAAAAGTCAATGGTACAATGTACAAGATAGGCACAAAACCACACACATGAAATGGGGTTATTATGAGAGACTGGAAATCACATTGTAGACAAGTGTTCCATCATATGCATATTTCGACCTATATATAAGCTAGCAACCAAGCTACTAAAGGTCAAAACCAATCACAAAGGCACAAAAGTCCCCCAAAGCCAAAAGGAAAAACTATATAAAAATTAAAAAATTTTAACAAAAATATAGACAAAAGGGTATATGACTTCCCCACCCTACACCTAAATCTCACAATGTCCTCATTGGAAGCCAAGGAATCATAACAACCACAAAAACGTACAAAACACAAAACAAAACAAAATACATAAAAACACGAAAGAGCACACATATACAGAAGCTAACACACTCATCTAAAAACATAACCTCACCCAATCGACAATAAGACCACAGATATATACAAAATAAACACCACCAACAATGAATATATACAAATCAAACAACGCCACTAATCACAAAACGGAAATATGCACAAAAAGCACACAAAAGATATTATAGCCATCAATTTGCTCTACAACATTCCAAATTTCACCTCAAACTGATCACCAACAAAAACCCAACCTACCAGCCACAACTAAAAAGAAAAATAAAGAAAATAAAAAGAAAGGAGGGAGAATTAGAACAGTTATACCAGGTCGGGCATTGATTATACCCAAACTACGCCTCTCTAAGATGGTGCTATGGGAGGCTCGATGAGCATTAGTCACTCCTCCTCGTATCTCAATACTCGAGTCTTCGACTTGGACACTATGAAAGCTTGCAAGAGCTTACCATGTGCCTTTGTATGCATCCCAAAATGGTGTGAATAAGAGAACACTAATGTGATCATAGCAAAGAAAGTCAGTGCCCTCTTAAGCTAATAAAAGCCACAGAAAAATCGAAAGAATAATCAAAGAAAGTGGTCCACTCAATTTGCCTAGACATGTCCTTTAGGTATGCACAATAAGAGTCAAAGGAGGGATTATACCCTCTAATGTCACCTAAGGACTCTTGGAACGCATGCAAGTAGAGGGGGTAGTGGGAACTAAGGGGGATGAAGTGGGCGCTAAGTCAAGTAACTCAGTGTAAATGGGGTCAATATGCTCAGTGGTAGGAGTAGCACTAACCCTCACACTATCACTACATAACTCCTCAAAAGAGGGCTCTAACAATGCAATCTCATTCGACCAATCAAGAGAATCATCCTCAACACAACTAGTATCACCCATAGGAGACTCACCTATCTCTAACCCTGTGCACTGAGCAAAAGAGAGGGAGAAGAAAGTAAGCTCAAGACACCCTCTGTAGCATCCCTATGTGTGCTAGACAAGGATGGAGCGATAAATGGAGGGTTAATCACTCCCTCTAAGCCGATCAAAGGTGTATGAGCCATAAAATCAGCCTCTAAGGGAAGAGAGGGCTCATAAGCATCATCAAGACTAACCTCAAGCGTAGGAGAAGATAAACTAGGGTTGGTCTAATAAAATGGGCCACACTCCCTCATCTCACTCATAAAAAACTCATGTGGCTCATTCATTGTCTATGTTATGGCATTAAGTTTTGCATAGCATGCATCGGAAATATCATAATAAGGACAAGAATTCGTATCATGGTCAAAAGATTGACAATGAGAGCACACTAGAGGAGAATAAGTGTGCAAATTATAGGAAATGCGGGAAGGGCACACAAAAGACTCACTAGCGTTCTCGTGGTGCCATTGATACCAAGCCAAATATTCAAACAAATCCCACATATCATCAGCACCCAATGAGCACATACCACCATGACACATGGACTCAAGAGTGGCTCAAGTCTCATGTGTTATCCCCTCAGCCACAACATTGCATATTTCCCATTTTTTCAAATGTGAAATGCATATATTGAGCACAGTAATAATTCAATCTAGAAAAGTATTGCCAAAAAGGTTCATGCCTAAATTGAGTTAAGTGGAAAATAGCCATTTTGATTTTTTTCAAATTTTTTATTTTTTAAATTTTTCTTGGATTTTCTAAAGGCCTAGACTCGAATGCTCAAGTAAAGCCCGGTATTGAAAAGTGTCAAATCCCTGGCAATGGCACTAAAAACTTGATAGGAAGAATTTAAGTTATAATATTTATAATCCCAAGTGCAAGGTCTATCATCGAGTACTCGAAGTGTCATTCACAGGGAGTTCGGTTTCTAGTATCAGCATTAGCTCAAGTGTTTAAAGCTAAGCTAAGTGAAAAGGAAAGAAAGACAAGCTAAACTAAGGTAATAAACATAGGAAAAGAGACTTGGAGTTACGACTTGACCAATTGACGAACTAAGCAATCAGGGCAGGTCCTAACCTACCAGACTTGTACTAAAAACTAGATATGGTTGATTGCACCCTTAAAGGCCACTAAAGCCCTCTCTCAAGGATCATAAGCTAGCCTAATTAGTCTAACCACCAATTTTCATGAGGTTAGCCTAATTCAACCACGAGATTAGGAGCGCTCGGACCAAGATAGGATTGGGACTATTTCATTTTAAAATCTAGGCCATCCTCTCCCCCCATACTAGCTAAATGACCATACTTCTCATTTTAAGTCAATCGCCCAAAAATATGTATGAAAACTCTCTAAAGCATTTCATCGAACACTTGGCAGGCATGAAAGAATACTCTTTGTTTAAGGCATAAACTGAGCGTGGTTAGGCCTAATTCAAGACTAATTAGCCATTAAGAGGCTAATCACAACCCAATCCAACAAATCTAGCTACTAATCATCACAAGAAAACCATGAAATCAAACCACAACTAAACTAGCAAGCATGAACTAAAGAGAATAAAGGATGAAACTAATCTAATCTAATAAGCTAATCTAACAAGCGAATCTAATGTGGATTAACTACAAAAAATAAACATTTAAACTAAACATAATCTAAACTAACATACTCTAATGAAATAAGAAAGAACAAAATATGATATAGAAAGAGAAAAAGAGTAGAGAAAACTTATTCTTGAATGGGTTGAATGAAAATCTTCAATCTTGAATCCAAAGCAACCAAAATACAATCTAATCTCCCTAATCTAATTCCCCCTATTGGGGTTTTTACCGGCTAAACCTAATCTATAACTAGCCTAAAAGTCTCCAAAAGAAGCCCCCAAAAAGTCCCATAGGAGGCCCTCAAAAAAGAAATCAAACCAGGGGAAAAGTAGGCTAATAGAGCATCAACTAGAGATGGTCGTCGCACCGGCGATTGGTGCCTGTTTCCACCAAGACAGTTGGCCGTCACCACCCCCTAACTAGCCACCTGCATGGTAGTGATGGTTGGGGGTGGTGGCCACGACTCATGTCCTCTCTTACTCTGCCATCTTTCGGCTTTTCCTGTTCTACCTTCGTTCCTTTTGTGGTGTTTGCTCTATTGAACTTATTGCCTACAAAAATAAACAAAACAAGTAAAAATTCTAATGATTATATTATTGCACAAGCTAAAATTAGGTGATAAAGGCATGTAGAATATGGAAATTTAGTACCGAACAAGGAGATTAGAAATAATTCTAAGAGCATCTTTTTGGAAGGCATCTTATGTAAGAACTAGGTTTTTGGGTCTTAGAAATAGGTAATTTTGCCATCACTCAGGGTAACAGGATATCATCATCAGGTTACTATACACTCAACATGCAAAATATGATTATTCTATACTTTGAGGATACATTTATGTGTTTACAACTAGGCGTGGGCAATGGATTAGGTTGGGTTGGGTTAGAGCTAGCCCGTTTACAAAGTGGACAGGGTCAGGTCAGGGTCGACCCGTTAACTATTTGGGATGGGTTGGCCCTTTTATGTAAATAAACAGGTAGGAAGACCCACTTTTAGGCCATTTTAAAATGGAACAAACTAGCACAAAAAAACTATGTATAATAATTATCATTACGTATGAAACAATGGTAATAAGCTTAGCCAATTGGAACATGTAAGGTAGTGTGTCAAGTAGGATAAAAAAATAATGTGCCACTAAACGAGTCGTTAACGCAGTCCATCCCATTAATATGCCTTAATGGGTCGGCACACTATTGACTCGATTGATTATTAACCCAACCCTTTATTGACCTTATCTTAAACGTGTTGGCCCTCTTGACCCAATGGGTCGGCCCATTGCCCACTCGTATTTACAACTATATAAAACTCCTTATGATTAGTGTCAAAATACTAAGGGTATGTTGGATGAGCATAAAGCATATTATGGCGGATTACAGTAGATTAGAGTAAGTTTGAGTAAATTTGATCAGCAGAAAGTAGGTTGGAGTGGGTAGAGCAAGTTTGACTAGCAGTTGCAGATTAAAGCCGTTTAAAAGGAAGTTTATGAGTGACGTGGAGTAGGTTGAAGCAGGTTAGACCAGTAGTTAGCCAATTTGAGTAGATTAAGGCAGATTGAAGCATGTTGGAATAGCTTTGACTAAATAGTTAGCAACTTTGACCATGTTTGAGTATAACTAGAGTAGGTTAGAGTAGCTAGTAGATTCAATATGCTCATAATGAATGAATACTAAAAATAAATACTCCAAAGAGTTATAAATTATTAATTAGATCATTTTCACTCAATAATCCCATAAGAAAATATTATCGTCACTTAAAAATAATCTCTTTTTTTTTAAGTCGACTATATGTGTGCATATATTGCCTATTGGGAGTGGCCATTTATAGGACATAGCTAACAGACATAAGGGATCCTTAGTATTTCTCGACTTCAATGCTTTACGAATTCATCGGTGTCATATCAGTCAAAGATAATATAAAATCAAATGGTTTTTTTGTCAGCCTGAAATTAAAAGGTTGAATTAACGGAATCCCAAATCTAAAAATACAACCAAAGGAGTTACTCTGTGATCCATGTGGGCTAATTTGCACTTTGCACCAACCCAGGTAGTGTGCAGATTCATACGTAAAAGATAACCTTTTTTGTGTTTTCGGGTTAGCAACGTACCAACTAGTTACTCCCTCGTATTTGAGTGTTAGTAGGCCCCCGCTCCTTACTCGCTACTTTCAAGCTACCGTATCTCTTCCCCACTACATTTTCTTGCATGCTCCTAGGAGCTTATACAACCATGTAACACATCATCACACATGTCATAAACAAAAGCCATGTCAATAAAAAAATTATAGAAAATGAATCAAAAACAAGTTTGGAAAGGAGCCATGTTGTGCAGCAGGTTCAGTCACAAGCGGTTATGGAGCATAACCCCATATTTTCTTTTTTTTTTTGGTTGGATAATTGTGTTTTTATGCTGTTAACAAATTATATCTTGCATTTATTTAATTAATCACGTTACTATTTATGCAGGCATCACGTTTCCTTTTCTTTTTTTTGCCTAAATGTTATTACTCTTTAAAAAAATCTTGTTTATCAAGTGGGAGATATACAAATGTTGAGAGAAAACGCTCTCTCTCCCTAAGAGCTTGGCCTAGTCAATTGCTCAAACAAAAAAGTGAAACGAAGTGCGATTGGAGATCCCATTACTCATGATGAAGATGCAACCTCCATGGAAATGGAAGCAAACATGGATAAAATTCTCCAGCAAATGCCAAGAGCCTCCTTTAGGGACACTTTGGCCAAGAACAATCCCAACATGGTCTTCTCTTCGTATTTCCTTCCTTTTTGGAATGTAGAGTATGATGACTACTACACATCCGAACATGACGACTTCGACCCAAATTAGGAGGATGATTTGTGATGCCCTACCATTCATTTAATCAAGGAGTAGAAGCATCGGTTCAGACAACCTTGGAGGAATGCTTTAATCATCAAGGTGTTTGAAAAGGGTGTAGGGTTATTACACCTAGAAAGGAGTCTTAAGTCTAAATGGATGCTCAAAGGTGATTGCTCTCTGATCGACATTGGCTATGACTATTATATTACTAGATTCACCAACATGGATGACTATTATCATGTCCTACGTGAGGACATGGGTTAATTGGGGACAACTATCTCACGATCCGTAGGTGCCTAATTTCATAACTGATGAAGCATGCATACGTTTCTTGATTGCATGAATTCGCCTTTTTAACATTAGTATTACATATTTTGACGTAGAATTCCTTGAAATGATAGCCTCAAAAGTGGGGTGTGTAATTGGAATAGATCAAACCACAGTTATTGTGGATCGAGGCAGATTTTCAAGGTTAAGTATGGGAATTGATCTCTCAAAATCACTGTTATTGAAGTTTCGACTTTGAGATCTAGTTTGGAGAATCCAATACGAAGGCATAGAGTTCATATGCTTCAAATGTGGAAAAGTGGGCCATTGAGAAGATAGTTGTCCCACATATCCTAGTGAGGGGAAATTGGGGCTCAGTTGACCATGACAAAGGACCTCAGATTAATCCAACGAAGGCAACCCCTATGCACAGACCTGAATGCATGGAGGAATTTAGTCCCTGGATGATGGTGAAAAAATCGATTCGCAAGAAGAATCCCAGAACAAACAGCACAGGAACCAAAGAGAAGAACACGCGATCCCATAACCCACCCCCCGGGGAACTATAGGGACCTAACCCGCGAACACTAATGCGGCTGGAAAAGGAAAGAACATGGAACAAGGAGAAAAATCTTCTTCAGATCAAAGTTCCTTATTTGGTGGATCTCGTTATGCTATTTTAGAAGTCATACATGAGGAGACTCCACACGATAATTATGAAGGCATGCCCATGATCGAAAATATAATGCTAATGAAAGAAGAGGAGGCGGAAGCCAAGGAGCAAAATATGGAGGAAGAAATTACAGATGCTCCTACTCAAGATTTACTGAATGAGGCAAATTTTCAAAGGCAAGATTTGGCTAGAGGTGATATTTTTTTAGATAACCCAATCTCCAAGGAAAGTACAGCGAATAAGGAAGCCCCGTCTGCCAGACTCCCACTACAATCATCCGACCTGAATCAAATAAGGTCCATTTCTCAGACTGATGTTTCCAGAAGAACCCGTATCTAGGCGCACTCCAAAGCCCACTTGCTGGGAAATCCCTCTATGCTAACCCATAAAGAAAATAACCATTACCCAATGAAATTGATCCCTTAAGCTATTGTGTCCTCTCAGCACCAGCACACTTCAGTTGCTATCGCCCGAGCAGAGATGGGTTACTGATGACAGAGTCCTCGCTCATTCAAGCGATCCCCTGACTAATACTCAGCTACCTCTGCAAGGCTTTGAGAATGGAAACTCATACCATGCTCAAGCCCAGGATCAAGCCATGCAACATGAATTTCCTAATGCACTAGGAGTGGGCATATATGGATCCGATGGACCCCAGTGAAATTCTACACACAACCTTGTTATCTCCCTTGGGGGAACTAGACAAGAAGGCAAATGAAGACATTACTCTTCTCCCTATCTCTGATTATTTTATGGATTGACAAATTTCCAACTCAGTATCCCTATCCATCATGCTATGGAATTGGCAAGGTGCTACAAGTAGACTCTTCCTTAATACATTAGCTGAACTAATACAGCGCTACAACCCTCCTATCCTGGCGTTCATAGAGACTAAAATTAGTGGCTCTTCTACTAAAACTATTTGCAGAAAATTGGACTTTGATGGCTTATACAAAGTTAATGCTTAAGGCTTTTGGGGGGAATTTGGATCCTCTGGAAAACGAATATTGTTGACTTGCAACTAATCAAGTCTGATAATGTTACTATGGAAGTTATCCAAAGTGGTATACAAACTTGGTGTCTGTCTTTCATATATGTAAGCCCCAATGAAACACTTCGTCAAAGCCTCTATAAGGAGTTAAGCGAATTTTGTAGCACTTGTAATAAACCTTGGTTATTAACAGGTGACTTCAACGGGACAAAAAGGATGGATGAACATTTTAATTATAGTGAAGATCTTGCCCGAAGACGCAACAATTATATTCTTTGGATTGAGAATAACCAACTACTAGATTTGGGCTTCTCTGGACAACGGTATACGTGGGCTAGAGGGACTTCACTGGAGACTAGAAACTACAGATGTCTCAACTACGGGCTATGTAACAAACAATGGACGATAATGTTTAAGGAAGCTAGTGTAGTTGACCTACTTCAGGACAAATCCGACCATAGTTCATTGCTCATCTCCCAAAAGGGATTCACGTTGGCACAACATGTTAGACGCCCTTTTCATTTCCAAGCTACTCGGATCTCACATTTGTCGTTTGAAGATTTCGTAAAGGAAAATTGCAATCAGCATGCCCCACTATATCCATTACTAACTCAACTGTCCACAACGTTGGAGGAATGGAATAAAGCCATCTTTAGGAATCTATTCCATAGGAAACGTGAAATTTGGGCTCAGCTTGAAGGCATCCATAAACGACTGCCCCATAACGAAAACTGGTTCCTACTACAGCTTGAATATAGCCTTCAACGGAATCTTGATGCAGTACTCGATCAGGTTGGAACCTTTTGGTTTCAAAAATCTAAAGTGGAAGCTGTTAGAGACGGGGATAGAAACACTCGATTCTACCATCTTTGTACCATTATTCACTGGAAAATAAATAAAATAGAACTTCTTCATGATCGACATGGTAACTGGATTAGTGAACAAGCATAACTTCAACATATGGTGCGGCAATATTTTTTAGAGGTCTACTCAAACAACTATGTGCCTTATACTCCATGGCTCATTCCCACAAACTGTTATCCCAAGCTAGCAACGACAAATTTGTAGGAATTGGAGAAACCATTTACGAAAGGTGAAGAAACAACTGCCCTCTAGACGAGATATTATTACTTTGGATCCTTTGGCAGTTGATTTAGTTGGATCAGTTGCATATTCTCAAGATGAAGCATTTTAGATTTACAATGATTAGGGGTGTTCATCAGTCCAAACCTCGATCGGACCGGGTTGGACCAATGATAGAATAAGAGGGAAGTTATGGATCGTGGACGGGACCGAATAAGTCAAGGATCGGACCGAGACCGAATTGAAAAAAGTCGGACCAGACCGAATTGTAAAGCTAGCAAATTTTTACGATATGAATATCTTATATTTATTTCAATATGAACAACTTCTACATATTTCCACCATGAAAAACAAATCAATATTCTTGAATGTTTGAAAAATTATAACGTGCAAAAGAAAATTTAAATTGAGTAAGTAAAAAGTCGGTTTTCAAAATTTTTTATTCGATCCTCGGTTCGGACCGGTGGACCGAACCGGACTGAAGATCGAATAAAAAAAAAATTTGGATTGTTTGAGCTAAAAATGTGCTATTTTTAAGGTACTTTTACAATGATTTTAGGCTCGTTTTAATAATATTTTTAAGATTTTTAATTTATTTTA